>CM038143.1:127104936-128304936 GCA_021437245.1 Aegilops speltoides | reverse complement strand
GGGGCTTAGCTGCAGCACAACGCTTCGCCTAAGTTATAAAAATCCTACAGTGAAGAAAACCTCTCACTCGGAGGCTTAGCTGCAGCCAGTGCTCGCCCAAGGAATAAGTCATTGCGAAAAGCACCTTGCTGTGAACCTGCAAAGGACAATTCGAGCCAAAAGCAATCATATCCAAACATCAAATCCAAGTTTAGGTCGACACCTAAAGGAACCGAGAGTGCTCAGGCACTAAGCATGTTAAGGTTTATCGGTTACAATTCCACTCGGCATACCGAGGCAAATTTAAAGTGTCGGGCTTAAAGGAAGTTTTTTTACCCCTCCTGTGGAGGGCTGGAAGGAGCAACGAACTCATCGAGGTCGATCCCGTCTGCGATCCGGGTAGCAGCAGCGATGAAAGTTTCCCTGAAGGTCCTGAAGTCGTGTTTCTTGGTGTTGGCCACTCGGAGGGCCGCCAGCTTCTCTTCTCGTGCATCCTTGCAGTGGACTCGGGCTAGGCACAGGGCAACATCTGCGCCACTCCGAGCCGAGGACTTTTTCCACTCTTGCACATGGTCGGGGACCGCGTTTAGTCGAGCCATCAACGACTCGAGGTCATTCGAAGTGTCGCCTGGGCCAAAGCGTCGAGTCGATCACGAGAAGTGGCGGCCTTGACCTTGCAAGATAGTCCACGACAGCTGCAGCAGGACTCGGTCGGAAGACATTCATAGCAACTTCATTATTCACGGAGAATTGACAGGGTCAAGGTTCGGCTCTAACTGGCTAGTCTCTTCTTCAAAGTTTCGACAGAATTCTGCAAGGGCAAAACGCCAAGTCAAGACAGTGGTCGTATGGAAGCATCACAGTTGAAGGTGTTGGTCGAGTGTAAAAGATCACCTTCGAGCGTGAGGAACAATTTCTTGGCAAGACCACCCAGGAAGCCTTCCAGGTCATCCTTCTTCCCAGTCAACTGGTTGATCTTCTCGGTCAGAGTAGTCTTGTCAGTTTTTAGCCGGTCGACGTCCTTGGTGGCAGTCGCCAAAGCAGCTTTCAGATTGGTATTTTCCTGTTCAAGCTTGGTGACTGAAGCTAACTTCTCGTCAACAAGCTTGGTCTTCTCAGCTAGCTCAAGGTCCTTCTTCTTCTGGGCCTCCTTCACCTTGCCTGCAAGTTACAGCAAAGTCAGATTTTGAAACAAATGGAAGGGAAAAGGAGTCGTTGAGGTCTCACCGAACATACCTTTGGTCTCCTCCTTCGCCTTCGTCAGATTCTCCTGCACCAGCTTCAGATCCAGCTCGAGCTGAATGTGCTTCTGCTCCAGCTCGGTATAGTGAGCCGCAAGGTCACAGGATTTCTACGAAGAACCAATCAACAAAATATCAAAGATAATTCACTTCCGAGTGGATAAGAGAAAATCGTACGTTTCTAAGACTACAGTCGAATGCAAGCATTCGATTGCGATCTCGAGGACTACACCGATGGGTGCACTCAGCGTTCCCCACTAGTTCTATTCAAGGCGAGTCGACCGATCGACCCAAAAAAGAAAAAAAAAAGAGACGTATTCTTGGATCAGTAATCAGCGCGGCGATCGACCACGATCTCGGGGACTACACCGAGTGGGTGCACTCAGCGTGCCCCCACGGTTTAATCCATTCGCCCCGATCGAATGAGGAAAATCTTTACTTATAAAGCCTATGGCCGACTGCCAGCAGTCGACCTTAGCCTTGGGGACTACACCCAGCGGGTGCACTCAGCGTGCCCCCGCTAACACGGAGTTTTTTATCGACACACCCAGTGGGTGATTGCTATAGATTCCGGGAAAAAAAGTTTTGATAGCATATCCTAACAGAACAGGCGGTGGTCGACTGACCTGAACATTGCTTTGAAGGGCAGAACTGGCGTCATAAGCTGCCTAGCTTGCATCCCAGATGGTCTTCACCTGCTCCATCATGATCCCTGCTTGGCGTATCGCTTCCTTAGCGGCGCTGGCTTGGTCCTCCGGGACGTGGTGCGTGGTGAAGAGCGAAGGTTGCCCAGCACTCGACGAAGTGGGACGAGCACTCGTCAACGGCACCGTGAAGGACACGGTGTGTCGAGTGATGCTCTCCCCCTCCGTGGCCACAGTCTCGGGCGCCGTCACATCTTGGGCTGCTTTACTAGTGGACACCTTCCTGCTCCTCCTATGCCTCAGCGGTTCCTCATCCTCATCATCATCATCAGGAAGGGTGATGACGTCATTGGGTGGAGCTTCAGAAAAGAATCAAAGTTAGAAATCATGAGTCAGTCGACTAAGGATAGAATCAGAGTTAGAAATCATGAGTCAGTCGACTAAAGAAGGAATGAAGAGTATAGTACCAGGATTTGAAGTTGCTGCGTCCTCCATCTCATGGTCTTGACCTTGCACGAGGTCTCGAAGTTGCAACCTTGAAGTTCCAAAGAATCGATCGATTAATTCAAGTATCAACCAGAGATAAAGCTTGTACAAAACAAGAAGATTTAAGTAATATGTTTACCACGATATGGTGGGGATGGACACCTTCATCTTGGCAGGAGCTTGATTGGCTTCGACGGAGCTACCTTCGATCGCTTGGCGCCTTCTCGATCGGCACCGGAGAAGCGGTCCGAGGCGTTTGGTCGATCATGAGGCAGTCAGAACCCCTTACAGCGTTCAATCGCGGGGTCATGGACAAGTTTCGACCGCCTTTCCGGCGCGGTTGTAGGATCGGAAGTATGTCTAGAGGGGGTGATTAGACTACTTGACAACTTAAAAGTTTAGCCTTTTGATTAGAGTAGGTTTTTAGCAAGTTCACAATGATGACCAAGTCAAGTATCACCCTACACATGCAATTCTAGAGTTATGGCAGCGGAAAGTAAATTGCACATATAGTAAATAAGAGGTGGAGAAGAGCAAACGCAATTTGGAGACACGGAGATTTTTCTCGTGGTTCCGATAGGTGGTGCTATCGTCAATCCACGTTGATGGAGACTTCAACCCACGGAGGGTAGCGGCTGCGAGAGTCCACGGAGGCTCCACCCACGAAGGGTCCACGAAGAAGCAACCTTGTCTATGCCATCATGGCCTCGTCCACGGAGGACTAGCCTTACTCGGGGTAGATCTTCACGAGTAGGCGATCTCCTTGCCCTTACAAACTTCTTGGTTCAACTCCACATCTTGTGGGAGGCTCCCAAGCGACACCTAACCAATCTAGGAGGCACCACCCTCCAAAAGGTAATAGATGGTGTTGGTGATGATGAACTCCTTGCTCTTGTGCTTCAAATGATAATCTCCCCAACACTCAACTCTCCTCACTCATTTGGCTGTGGTGGAAGAAAGGATTGAGTGGAAAGCAACTTGGGAAGGCTAGAAATCAAGTTTCATATGGTGGGAGTGGAGCAACTTGATCTCAATACAAGGGTAGGTAGTTTTCTTCTCGAAATGTAAGGTAGGAGTGGTAGTTCTTTCGATGGCTCTCTCCACGAATGAAGAGGAGGTGGAGGGTATTTATAGCCTCCACAAAATCCAACCGTTACACACATTTGACCAATCTCGGTCGGACCGAAGTTGACAACTCGGTGAGACCGAAAGTTCAAATCTTGTGAGCGTTGGGATTTTCAGTGGGACCGAAAATACAATCTCGGTTAGTCCGATTCTTCCAAAGTCTAGGGTTTGCCAATCTCGGTGGGACCGACTTTCTCATCTCGGTGACACCGATTTGAGTCTGAAGGTTCTGAAGCTTGGCAACACCAATTTCGGTATGACCGAGTTTGGAATCGGAAAATCCGAAATTCTTAGGGTTTGGGTATATGGCTGAGGTGGTTCATCTCGGTGTGGTGAGTTTGGAATCGGTGGGACCGAGATTACTTATGGGTTTATGTTGGGGTGAAAGATTGCGATAGTTTGAGAGATAAATCACTAAGCACTTTGAGCAACCAGATCATCATCATAACCTCATCCCCTTTAATAGTATTGGCTTTCCTATGGACTCAATGTGATCTTGGATCACTAAACCAAAAATAGAGTCTTGAGCTTTTGCCAATGTTTTCCTTAGCATTTTGAGGGTCCACATCATCAGGTCATTGCCATACCCATATCAATGAACTTTCTGAAATATTCTCAAGAAATGATTAGTTCAATGATATATATGTTGTTATTAATTACCAAAACCACCCGGGGATTAGTTGCACTTTCAATCTCCCCCTTTTTGGTAATTGATGACAACATATAGATCAAAGCTTCGACAAATGATATAAACAATGAATAACATAAATCGCTTTGAGAAGTATGTGATAAGCAAGAGCTCCCCTAAATTTGTGCATTATTTAAGATTTGCGTTTGAATGCAAATGCACAATCGATTAGGATCATGGGTCACTCTTCCATGTCACATACATCTTGGTGGAGCGCACAAAATGATAAGAATGAATAACATGCACCCAATCACCAAGACATGAGTAAATGATCATACAAGATATGAATGGAATATGATAAACATTAAGCACACATTAAGCATAGTATGATCAAGCACTCATCAAGATAGAAACAAGCGTAGTATCAAACACACGAAATGTCTCAAAGAACTCAAAAGTATCTCAAGGAAAACCGCAAGCGAAAGAGCAAAAACGAGCACTCTCTCTCTCGAAGTCCTATGATCTATACAATTTCTCCCCTTTGGCAACAAGTTACCAAAAGTTCGAAAGGTATAGAGCTAATCGTCACTAGGGACTCTGTGGCGGCTCTGTCTGCGTCGATGGAGTGGAGATAGCTGCATCTGCAAAAGCTTCTGCTGAAGTCTGTGGAGCTGGAGGAGTGGACACTGGAGCTGGTCTTTGAACTGATGGAGCTGTGGGAGGTCTTGAAGTAGTAGCCAGGGTCATCACAGGAATAGCGGTGATCTGGGCTTTGTGGGCCTTGCAGCAGGCTGCTCATAGTCATCTGAACCATATCACCTTCCATCTCCTTCATGAGCTCTGCCTTCTCCTCTTCGCTTCCTCAATGTCGCCTCAAGTTTGTTGTGGTGACTGCACTTGATCGACTTAACATCGAGCATGGAACTTATCTTCAACGATCCTCTCTAGGCTCTCCACGAGGCGCACTATCTTTGGCAGGCGTAGTTCAATTCTCTCGAGTGGCTTCAAGAAGTTGTTCTCCAACGCTCTTGGGCTTTCTTCTTGCTTCCTTTTAGCTTTAGATTGTTTGGCAGCTTCGACTTAGCATGTCCTTCAACGGATGTGGGAGCATCCTCGGTCATCACAACTTCATTATCTTCATGTTCAGGCTGCAATGGCAAGTGGGGTCTATCCAACGGTAGGTGTCCGTGCCAAACTTGGCATTAATGAGCATCTGAATATGCGGAGCAAACCCACGACCTCTTACGGTCCTTCTTTGTCCTCTTGATAGTCTCAACTATCGGGTCCATCACCTTAAAGGTGCCTTGATCTAGAATGTGCGGCATGTTGATAGAATACCCTCTTATCATGCGGTGGTCTCGACTTAGGCATCAAAGTATGCCTCGAGAATGGTGTTAGTGGTTGGGAGACCTGCTGAAGATGATAAACTGATCCAAGCTTCCATATCTCAACATCCTTGTCGGTACCTCATTGTACATGTTCTTCATTGACTCGTGATTTTTCTTGAATGCCATAGACATCAACATCATCATCCCTTGATCTTTGGTGCATTCAACAACGCTCTCCATTCCTCAACAGTTGAGGAGAATCTCGTCATTCATCATCCATGCAATTACGCCATCGGATAAAAAGTGTGCGGTGGCATAGAACGCATGATCATCTCATCATTCCAAGCGGTCAATTTCGACCAACGAACTCGCAACTCCACATGCGGTGAAGCTTTCATGCACATGTGGGAAATAGTCTCTGTGCTCTTCACTATCAATGTAATCCCAGTCTACATATCTGGTGTCAAGAACAATTGGCTTCTTATCCATGAGTCTTGTCTCATAAAAGTCTTGTTGCTCTCTAGTGTGGAATCTAGAGTCAACAGCTGTCCTTCTCTGGTGGCATATGGATCAACTTGCCTCCATAGCACGAGACCTTTGTCCTTCCTTTCCTTCATATTTTCAGCTCGAGGATGAGCATCATTATGAGCGGCAATTTCTGCGAGCTTGACAAAACATGAGCCTCATCATCGATTCTGCGGGTGGCACATTGTCCTTCTTCTTCTCTGAAGCGGTATGTTTCTCACAGTCTTCTTTGGCTTGGCGGCAGGTTTGGCTTGGGCTGCCTTTGCTTGGTGATGGCTTAGCTTTTGTGGGTGCTCCTGCCTGATGGCATCTCCCATCAATTTACATTTACGAGGAGGCTGGGGTGCTTCCTCATCTGAGTCATCATCATCGACTTCTTCATGTACTAGCCTCTTCCTCTTGGAAATTTTATTTACCTTCTTTGGAGGTTTCTTCTTCCATGCTGAGCTTCTTTGCAGCGGTGGATTTCTTCACCTTCTTGGTGCCTTTCTTTGTTGTTGCCCTTGATAGCCCTTGGCAACCACTTGCCTTTTGGCTTTGAAGTAATCTCCTCATCTGCAACAAAGTCGAATCCTCCTCATCGAGTTCCTCTTCTTCACAGCCTGGTGGCAGTGGCAGGAGGCAATCCACTTGGAGTGCTCCTCTCTCCATCATCTGAAAAACTGCTTTCTTGGGACTTGTAGCTGCCTCTGGAATCTCAATGGCAATTCAGACCTGTTACATTGTCACTTCCATCGAGACATGGTGACAACTTTGTGAAAAAAAGAATAGGTATAGGCGAGAATAGAAGAGTTATCACAAAGCTACAGAGGTTTTTGCAAAAAGAATGAGTTCAAACATTAGTTTTAGGTTTTCACAGAATACATTTCGGTCTGACCGAGTCTATAAATTCGGTGAATCCGAAGTGTCTAAACAGACCATATACACCACTTTCGGTTGGACCGAAATGGGTTTCAGTCTAGCCGAGAGCACTAGGGTTTCACTAAATTCCCTTCGGTCTTACCGATTTGCACAACTTCGGTTTAACGAAAAGTGCGGTGCAATGACCAGAGGCCAAATCGGTCGATCCGAGAATGTAGAATCGGTCACACCGAGATGTGTTCGGCGGAAACCTAACCCTAAAATTTTCACTCGAATTTTGTTCTATGATCTAATCTGCTGGATAGGAAGATTTTAATCTTGGCAAGAAACTAGGCAAAGCCTATCGTGCATTGAATCAGCGGTTGAAGCACGAGAGGATGAAACTCACCCAATCTGGTGGAGCTTCACTCTGGCGGCAACGGCGATGAGAAAGACCGTTGGCGGCGATGGAGACCAGGCGGCGCCTGAGCGACGGCGGAGACGATCAAAAGACCACGGCGGCGGCGAAGGGTTTGAGGCGGCGTTTGAAGAAGTAATCAGCGCTGTCCTCGGGTATATATACCCTTGGTTGTCGGTGGGACCGAGTTGGAAAACTTCGGTGGGACGAGATGGTTAGCTGCGTGCGATTACACTTCGATGTCGGTGTACTAAGGTAGGGGTACCTCGGTACCCACCTTGTGCACGGGCAGCCCCAGACTCCCAGCTAGATCCATCAAATGCTTGCGGAGACCATCTCCGCTCCACACCAAGCCGTTCAAGAACAAAGTATATAAGATAGAAGCTCAAGACCCGGCAAGAGGAGCTTGCCGGAAGGCCATCGAGGCTCAAGGCTACATTACTCCTGCAGATCCCGGCGAGAGGAGCTCGTCGGGAAGACCGAAAGATCACATCACGAAGACACGCCTCGGCGCGCGCTTCCAGCGAGGACCCGAGAGCGGCAAGTCACAGAGCCTGACAAGCCCGGGCCCGGCAAGATCAAGGCCCGGCAAGGTGCTTGCCGGGAGAGCTATCTACGTGCCCGCCTCCAGCTCATCTGCCTTGCGCGTCGCCTCCGGCCTTCTCGAGAGACGCGTGGCGGGTGGCCGTCTTGCATGAGGAATGCGGTGGCACTCCACGGTGGTGGCCGCGCCCGTGGCGAAAAGACGCAATGGCGGGGAGCTTTTTGGGCGGCGGCGGCGGGCATTTAATGCCCTTGTCCCCTCTGTCAAAAGTAGGTAGAAAGCAACATAGCTGCACTTTGTTCCCGCACTGTTCCAACTACCACCTCTTTTACGTTTTACCCCTCTACCTCACGTTGACACACGTCGGTGACCCTTGCCCTATAAAAGGAGGCCCATGCACAACGTGGGGGTTCCACGACCGACCACTCTCGCGTGAAGGTTGAACCCCAGCAACTCTAGCGCCGGGATTCGGCGCGTTTCACACACCACTCCACCGTTTTGCTCGCATTCTTGAGCAAGATCTAATACAACACAATGCAGCAGTAGGGTTTTACGCGACCATCGCGGCCCGAAGCTGGGTAAAATTCCCCCGCGTGCATCGCCTCGATCTGCTCTCCGCGCAACCTCCGCCCGTGCCGAACACACGGGGCCCCGCCCCATAGGTGCGCGCCACCCATCGGCGCGACATCTCGGCGCGCCCGGTAGAAGCGTCGAGGTTATCGCGAACCTGATCCGGCGTTCGCGCGCAAAGCCTCTTCATCAACCTCTCCGGCTTCGTCGGCTTCTTCGCCGACAAGCTGCGTCATGGCCCGAGACGCGAGCTTGGTCGCAGACCATCTCCGTCTTCCCGCCGCCACGGAACCAACGGCAGGGCGGAGGAGGCGCCGGTGGAAAAGGTGAACACCGGCGAGGCGCTTCGCGGTGCCACGAATCGAGGGCAGGGCGGAGGACCACGCCTCGGCCTCCGTGAGATCTGCGTCCCACTCCGGCATATAGCGGCCCAGCGCGCCATACCACGAAAGGTGGTATCCGCCACCGGGCAAAAACAAGCGAGGGGTTCGCGGGGCGCTCGGACTGCTGTCCATGCATGAGTAAAGCGAAAGAGGTCGGCGGGGTTCTCTCCCCTAACATTGTTAGGGACCCGAGTGTATCCGGCCCCTCGCACGCTCCTCCGCTCCCCTCGGCCCGGCAGCGCCTATCCACAGGCGTTACGATGTCGTCGAAAAGCGCTACGAGCTCTAAGTCCGGCAAGGGCGGCTCACAGTGCTCCATCCGACAAGCGTACCTCCTCGGGCGCGATAAGCCCGTGAGGACAGCTTTGGTGTTCGTCCGCAAGCGTGCCTCCCGGAGGCGCCCGCGCGCCGCCATGGGCGCACCATTGAGCTCCACCAGCGAGCGCAAAAAAAAAAAAGCTAAGTCGCTCGCGCCGCCGTGCGAGCACCCTTTTAATTTCATACTTTTATATGTTATACCCCTCGCGCATTCGTCCTTTGTCGCGCGAAACACATCTTGTGGAGGAGCACGCTTGTGGATGGTCGCACCCTTACTTCGCTTGAACACGCTCAGCGAGTTAAGAGTAAGCGCGACCAGCCGGCGCTCTCGTTTGCTTTGAGCCTGCTCGGCAAGTTAAGTGCGTCGCGGCGGACACGGCAAGGTTGCTTGCGGAGGCAACACCAGCCAAGCGGGCTGCCGGCGTTCCGCACTCAGCAAGCGTGTTGAGCACCGGCAAGTTACCTAGAAGCGTGGGGTGAAAACACACAAAGGATGTAGGGCGGAGGGTATGGCGTGGCGAGTCATGCCGTGAAATGTCGTCCGTGATGAGAGACTTGGGCGCAAGAGGAGCCAAGTCGTGGCCCGATTGCGTGCTTGTTTTGTTTCGAGTCCGCTCAACAAACACAAGTGTGCTGCAGCACCTTATCTTGCTTCGAGCCACGCTCAGCGAGTTAAGCGTCATAATGGCCCGACAAGGTTGCTTGCGGAGCGACGCCACCAGCGGGCTGTCCCGCGGTCACTAAGCGTGTCCGCCCGGCAAGCTCCCCAAGGCGTGAAGTACAAACATCTGAAGGACAAAGCCCGGCATCGTATTGCTTAGCCAAAATTTATATACACATGCACATACATGTGCGTTGAGCAATGCATATCTACCTCAGCTATTTTCATGGCTAAAATTGCAGCAACAAGAAGGAACCAAAAGATCGCACCATACGCGGGGCCCGGCGAGTCGAGGTCGCCGGGCTGCGGATGCCAAGGTTCTTCTTGGCGAGCCAGCCTCGCTGGGGCTGCGAGCATCGAGATTCGTCTCCGGCAAGCTAGTGTCGCCGGGGCTGCGATTCAGATAAGTTTTCATCCCTCATCATGCATCCTCTCATGGACCGGGAGATGCGGGACTGCGTCTTTGAGCGATCGTGTCTTGTAAAAACCGTGCAGCGGAGGAACGAGTCGTGACCCGATTCGCGTGCTTGGTTTGTTTCGAGTCCGCTCAACAAACCCAAGTGTGCGCTGCACCTCTATCTTGCTTCGAGCCTGCTCAAGGTGACGCGTCATAGCCCAGCCCGACAAGGTTGCTTGCCGGAAGTGACACCACCAGCGGGCTGTCCCGCGGTCGCTAAGCGTGTTCGCCCCGGCAAGCTCCCCGATAGCGTAAGAACACACAAGGCACGCAGTCAAGTAAAAGACTCGGTCCGGCAAGCATTCCCCTCTTTTCATTAAAAACATCCAGTTTAGTACAAGTCCGTAGAGGATGAAAAACATGATGGAGAGGATTACAAGTTCTTAAATGCAGCTAAATGCCCGAGGGCTTACAATTTGAAAAGATAAGGTGCCCGTGATCCCTCTCCTGTTTCTCTGTTCAGGAGTTCAGGAGGTAGGTCAAGGAGCCCCCGGCAAGATAAGCTTGCCGGGGAGAGGAGACCCAGCAAGAGGAGCTTGTCGGGGAAGAAGCGAAGGAGCGCCTAGGAGGCGTGGCGGTGGCCCGCCGCAGCCTTGAGGCAGCGCAAGGTGGCGGGCATGGGGAGCGCATGCCGGGAGCCAGCGACAAGTCCTGAAGGCCACGGAGAGCCACGGGCGCGAAGACCCCAAGAGAACACCCGGGGCCGGCCGAGAGCTTGGCGGAGGCAGGCGTCGGAGGCGAGAGCTTGAAGACGGGTAGTGGGACGTCGGCCACGCTCTCGAGGCTACTCGCTCTCGTGCTGCGGCGTAACGGCATTGCCGCCCTCCCCTCTTCCTCTTCTGCTGCCTCTCGCCAACCGCCCGAGGAGCGGCCCCGGGGAGTTCAGGAGGCGGCAACCCGAAGATGGGGTTGCGGTGGCCTGAGGCAGCGGTGTCCGACGCCTAGTCGGGCCCGCCATCCCCTCGTCGCCGCTGTCGCTCTCCTCCTCGTCACTTTCGCTCGAGGAGGAGCCCGCTATCCGAGGAGCTGTCCACACAGCAGCGCACCGGGTTCCATAGTCGCCGAAGACCTTGGCGGCGAGAGGTCACCATCCGGTAACTTGAAATGGAGGTGAACCCGCCATCAAGCTATGGATCGGGCGAACGTCTTCCACCCTCGGTCGAAGAACATCACGCGGGGGCTGGGGACACGACACTCACCCGAGTGCCGCTGATCCCGCAGCCCCTCATCGTAGCTCCATCACGTCGGGCGGATCCGGCCCCATTGCGTCCTGACAGGGCGGCAACCGGAGGCGACGACGAGGCGCCCGACGAAGCTTGATGAAGAACTCCGGGGTCATCTCCGGTGTGGACCGCGCCGTGGTCGAGGAGGCGCCGGAGGAGGCGGGAGGCTCCTCACCACGACCGCCTCTCCTCGACCGCCTCGGCCACGCCCTCGGCCTCGACGCAGCCCGCGCCCCTCCCTCTCCCTCTCGTGGCGGCTCCGCCGCCAGGGAGTAGGACGAGAATGGTGCGCTGCCTAGAAGCAACCAGCGCCGCCACCGTCGAAGCCGGATTCCCTCCTTCCATGGCGGCGAGAAGAACGAAAGACGCGGCGAAGGAGAAATGGATGAGTGTGGCGTTGTGCACCCCTTCCGCCCTATTTAAAGGGCGAGTGGGGACTCAACCGCCCGCTCAACCAATCGAGAAGCGAGGAGGCGGAGAGGCGGGGCCGACTCGCCCTCTCCGCCCGTGGCGGCTCGGTCTCCCACCTTCCGCCCGACCCCCATGCATGAGGGCAGCGTGGCAGCGGAGCGGAGCGGCAGGTGGCGACCCGCTCTGCGCCACGATCACGGGTGGGTGCCTTAAAGGCTGCATCGCCGCCCACTTCTCCCACGACGCCCGCAATCGGCGCGTGCCGTTGCGGGAGGAGGCGACAGATCTGGCAGCAGATTCGACGGGCCATGGGCTTGCAGCGCCGTGCCTTTGTCTTGGGCCTGGCCCAACAGCGCTTCGGCACCGTGTATGGCCCAGGCCGGGGCTCTCTGTCGGTGTACTAAGGTAGGGGTACCTCGGTACCCCAACTTGTGCAGGCAGCCCCACTCCCAGCAGCTAGATCCATCAAATGCTTGCGGAGACCATCTCCGCTCCACACCAAGCCGTTCAAGAACAAAGTATATAAGATAGAAGCTCAAGACCCGGCAAGAGGAGCTTGCCGGAAGGCCATTCGAGGCTCAAGGCTACATTACTCCTGCAGATCCCGGCGAGAGGAGCTCGTCGGGAAGACCGAAAGATCACATCACGAGAAGACCGCCTCGGCGCGCGCTTCCGGCGAGGACCCGGGCGCGGCAAGTCACAGAGCCCGACAAGCCCGGGCCCGGCAAGATCAAGGCCCGGCAAGGTGCTTGCCGGGAGAGCTATGCTCGTGCCCGCCTCCAGCTCATCCGCCCGCGTCGCCTCCGGCCTTCTCCAGAGACGCGTGGCGGGTGGCCGTGCTGCATGAGGAATGCGGTGGCACTCCACGGTGGTGGCCGCCGCCGTGGCGAAAAGAAGACGCAATGGCGGGAGCTTTTGGGCGGCGGCGACGGGCATTTAATGCCCTTGTCCCCTCTGTCAAAAGTAGGTAGAAAGCAGCAGTAGCTGCCTTTGTTCCCTTGTTCCAACTACCACCTCTTTTACGTTTTTACCCCTCTACCTCACGTTGACACCTGTCGGTGACCCCTTGCCCTATAAAAGGAGGCCCATGCACAACGTAGAGGGGGTTCCACGACTGACCACTCTCGCGTGAAGGTTCGAACCCCCTGGCAACTCTAGCGCCCGGGATTCGGCCGTTTTCACACACCACTCCACCGTTTTGCTCGCATTCTTGAGCAAGATCTAATACAACACAATGCAGCAGTAGGGTTTTACGCGACCATCGCGGCCCGAAGCTGGGTAAAAATCCCCCGCGTGCATCGCCTCGATCTGCTCTCCGCGCAACCTCCGCCCCGTACCGAACACACGAAGGGGCCCCGGCCCCATAGGTGCCGCGCCACCCATCGGCCGCGACATCTCTGGCGCGCCAGGTAGGGGGCGTCGAGGTTGTGCGAACCTGATCCGGCGTTCGCGCCGGCCTCTTCATCAACCTCTCCGGCTTCGTCGGCAGCTTCGCCGACAATCTGCGTCATGGCCTCAAGACGAGCTTGGTCGCGCAGACCATCTCCGTCTTCCCGCCGCCACGGAACCAGCGGCGGAGGAGGCGCCGGTGGAAGGGTGGACACGGCGGCGCTTCCGCGGTGCCACGAGATCGAGGGCAGACGGAGGACCACGCCTCGGCCTCCGTGAGATCTGCGTCCACTCCAAAGATAGCGGCCAATGGCGCCATACCACGAAGGTGGTATCCGCCACCGGGGCAAGAGCAAGCAGGGGTTCGCGGGACGCTCCGGACTGCTGTCCATGCATGAGTAAAGCGAAAGAGGTCGAGGCAGGATTCTGCTCCCCCTAACATTGTTAGGGACCCGAGTGTATCCGGCCCCTCGCACCGCTCGCTCCCGCTCCCTCGGCCCGACAGCGCCTATCCACAGGCGTTACGATGTCGTCGAAAAGGCGCTACCGACTCTAAGTCCGGCAAGGGCGGCTCGTGCTCCATCCGACAAGCGTACCTCCTCGGGCGCAGAAGCCCGTGAGGACAGCTTTGGTGTTCGTCCCGCAAGCGTGCCTCCCGGGCGCCGCGCGCGCGCCATGGGCGCACCATTGAGCTCCACCAGCGGCGCAAAGAAAAAAGAAAAGCTAAGTCGCTCGCGCCTTCGTGCGAGCACCCTTTTAATTTCATACTTTTATATGTTATACCCCTCGCGCATTCGTCCTTTGTCGCGCGAAACCTGTCGCTGAGGAGCCTGCTTGTGGATGGTCGCACCCTTGCTTCGCTTCAACACGCTCAGCGAGTTAAGAGTAAGCCGCGACCAACCGGCGCTCTCGTTCGTTCGAGCCTGCTCGGCAAGTTAAGTGCGTCGCGGCCGGACACGGCAAGGTTGCTTGCGGGAGGCAACACCAGCCAAGCGGGCTGCTTGGCGTTCCGCACTCAAACAAGCGTGTTGAGCACCGCAAGTTACCTAGAAGCGTGGGGTGAAAACACACAAAGGATGTAGGGCGAGGGTATGGCGTGGCGAGTCATGCCGTGAAATGTCGTCCGTATGAGAGACTTGGGCGCAAGAGGAGCCAAGTCGTGGCCCGATTCGCGTACTTGTTTTGTTTCGAGTCCGCTCAACAAACACAAGTGTGCTGCAGCACCCTATCTTGCTTCGAGCCACGCTCGGCGAGTTAAGCGTCATAGCCGCCCGACAAGGTTGCTTGCGGAGCGACGCCACCAGCGGGCTGTCCCGCGGTCACTAAGCGTGTCCGCCCCGGCAAGCTCCCCAAGAGCGTAGAGTACAAACATATGAAGGACAAAGCCCGGCATCGTATTGCTTAGCCAAAATTTATATACACATGCACATACATGTGCGTTGAGCAATTGCATATCTACCTCAGCTATTTTCATGGCTAAAATTGCAGCAACAAGAAGGAACCAAAAGATCGCACCCGCGCCGGGGCCAGCGGTCGAGGTCGCCGGGGGCTGCGGATGCCAAGGTTCTTCTTGGCGAGCCAGCCTCGCTGGGGCTGCGAGCATCGAGATTCGTCTCCGGCAAGCTAGTGTCGCCGGGGCTGCGATTCAGATAAGTTTTCATCCCTCATCATGCATCCTCTCATGGACCGGAGATGCGGGACTGCGTCTTTGAGCGATCGTGTCTTGTAAAAACCCGTCGCGGAGGAACCGAAGTCGTGACCCGATTCGTGCTTGGTTTGTTTCGAGTCCGCTCAACAAACCCAAGTGTGCGCTGCACTCTATCTTGCTTCGAGCCTGCTCGGCAAGGTAGACGTCATAATGGCCCGACAAGGTTGCTTGCGGAAGTGACACCACCAGCGGGCTGTCCATGATGCGCTAAGCGTGTTCGCCCGGCAAGCTCCCGATAGCGTAAGAACACACAAGGCACGCAGATCAAGTAAAGACTCGGTCCGGCAAGCATTCCCTCTTTTCATTAAAACATCCAGTTTAGTACAAGTCCGTAGAGGATGAAAAACATGATGGAGAGGATTACAAGTTCTTAAATGCAGCTAAATGCCGAGGGCTTACAATTTGAAAAGATAAGGTGCCGTGATCCTCTCTGTTTCTCTGTTCAGGGAGTTCGGGAGGTAGGTCAAGAGCCCCGCAAGATAAGCTTGCCGGGAGAGAGAGACCCCTGCAAGAGGAGCTTGTCGGGGAAGGGCGAGGCGCCTAGGAGGCGTGGCGGTGGCCTTGCCGTGCCGCAGGCAGCGCAAGGTGGCGGGCATGGGGAACGCATGCCGGGAGCCAGCGACAAGTCCTGAAGGCCACGGAGAGCCACGGGCGCCAAGACCCCAAGAGAACACCCGGGGCCGCCAGAGCTTGGCGGAGGCAGAGCGTCGGAGGCGAGCTTGAAGGCAGGGTAGTGGGACGTCGGCCGCGCTCGAGGGCTACTCGCTCTCGTGCTGCGGCGTAGCGGCATTGCCGCCACTCCCCTCTTCCTCTTCTGCTGCCTCTCGCCAACCGCCCGAGGAGGCGGCCCGGGGAGTTCGGAGGCCGGCAACCCGAAGATGGGGTTGCGGTGGCGCTTGAGGCAGCGGTGTCCGGCGCCTGGTCGGGCCCGCCATCCCCTCGTCGCCGCTGTCGCTCTCCTCCTCGTCACTTTCGCTCGAGGAGGAGCCTTCGCTATCCGAGGAGCTGTCCACACAGCAGCGCACCGGGTTCCATAGTCGCCAAGACCTTGGCGGCGAGGAGGTCACCATCCAATAACTTGAAATGGAGGGTGAACCCGCCATCAAGCTATGGATCGGGCGAACGTCTTCCACCCTCGGTCGAAGAACATCACGCGGGGGCTGGGGACACGACACTCACCCGAGTGCGCTGATCCCGCAGCCCCTCATGCGTAACTCCATCACGTCGGGCGGATCCGGCCCCATTGCGTCATGACGGGGCGGCAACCGGAGGCGACGACGAGGCGCCCGACGAAGCTTGATGAAGAACTCCGGGGTCATCTCCGGTGTGGACGCGCCGTGGTCGAGACGCCGGAGGAGGCAGGGAGGCTCCTCACCACGACCGCCTCTCCCTCGACCGCCTCGGCCACGCCTCGGCCTCGACGCGGCCGCCCCTCCCTCTCCCTCTCGTGGCGGCTCCGCCGCCACGGAGTAGGACGAGAATGGTGCGCTGCCTAGAAGCAACCAGCGCCGCCACCGTCGAGCAGGGATTCCCTCCTTCCATGGCGGCGAGAAGAACAGAAGACGAAGCGAAGGGAGAAATGGATGAGTGTGGCCGTTGTGCACCCTTCCGCCCTATTTAAAGGCGAGGTGGGGACTCAACCGCCCGCTCAACCAATCAGAAGCGAGGAGGCGGAGGAGCGGGGCCGACTCGCCCTCTCCGCCCGTGGGCTCGGTCTCCCACCTTCGCCGCCCGACCCCCCATGCATGAGGGCAGCGTGGCGGCGGAGCCGGCGGCAGGTGAAGCGACCCGCTCTGCGCCACGATCACGGGTGGGTGCCTTAAAGGCTGCATCGCCGCCCACTTCTCCCACGCAGCGCCGCAATCGGCGCGTGCCGTTGCGGGAGGGAGACAACAGATCTGGCAGCAGATTCGGCGGGCCATGGGCCCAGGCGCCCGTGCAGCATCTTAGGCCTGGCCCAACAGCGCTCGGCACCGTGTATGGCCCAGGCCGAGGCTCTGTCGGTGTACTAAGGTAGGGGTACCTCGGTACCCCAACTTGTGCATCGGCAGCCCCAACTCCAGCTAGATCCATCAAATGCTTGCGGAGACCATCTCCGCTCCACACCAAGCCGTTCAAGAACAAAGTATATAAGATAGAAGCTCAAGACCCGGCAAGAGGAGCTTGCCGGAAAATCCATTCGAGGCTCAAGGCTACATTACTCCTGCAGATCCCAAATGAGAGGAGCTCGTCGGGAAGACGAAGATCACATCACGGAAGACACGCCTCGGCGCCACGCTTCCAGCGAGGACCGAGCGGCAAGTCCGCGAGCCCGACAAGCCCGGGCCCGCAAGATCAAGGCCCGGCAAGGTGCTTGCCGGGAGAGCTATGCTCGTGCCGCACTCCAGCTCATCTGCCCACGCGTCGCCTCCGGCCTTCTCGAGAGACGCGTGGCGGGTGGCCGTCTTGCATGAGGAATGCGGTGGCACTCCACGGTGGTAACCGCCGCCGTGGCGAAAAAAGACGCAATGGCGGGAGCTTTTGGGGGCGACGACGACGGGCATTTAATGCCCTTGTCCCCTCTGTCAAAAGTAGGTAGAAAGCAATTTGTAGCTGCCTTTGTTCCCTTGCTCCAACTACCACCTCTTTTACGTTTTACCCCTCTACCTCACGTTGACACCTGCCGGTGACCCTTGCCCTATAAAAGGAGGCCCATGCACAGCGTGGGGGGTTCCACGACCGACCACTCTCGCGTGAAGGTTGAACCCCCAGCAACTCTAGCGCCCGGGATTGGCCGTTTTCACACACCACTCCACCGTTTTGCTCGCATTCTTGAGCAAGATCTAATACAACACAATGCAGCAGTAGGGTTTTACGCGACCATCGCGGCCCGAAGCTGGGTAAAAATCCCCCGCGTGCATCACCTCGATCTGCTCTCCGCACAACCTCCGCCCCGTACCGAACACACGAAGGGGCCCCGGCCCCATAGGTGCCGCGCCACCCATCGGCCGCGACATTCGGTCACGCCGAAATTTGCAACTCGGTTTCACCGAGGTGAAAACCTAGATCAATCCAAGTGATTTCGGTCTGTCCGATTTGAGTATATCGGTTTGACCGAAAGTACTTAGAAGGTTTTGGAAGTTAGGCTTTTGACGGATCGGTGGCTCCGAGTGCTCCTCAGTCGGTCTGTCGAAAAAGTCTTGTTCAAAGTTTGTGATATAAGCATGAATAGAGTTTGAGACAAGAAAGCATAGATAGCTAGGGGAGGAACTTAGGCATTCTTGTCCATCCATTTGGTCAAAAGAAAAACCAAAAGACCAAAGCAACAAATGGATGTCCTTGAATGGATAAAATCATGCATCCAACATGCTCACACAATAAGATAGCAAATGAAATATGTGTCAATCATGCACAAACAAAACACTAGCTTCTAGCACACAATTTGGCGATGACTAGATCATCTATATATGCGCATATTGACTTAGGAGTCAAATGAGAACATTTGATCATAGGTCATACTCATCGTTTAAGCACAAGTGGGGTTACCACTTTTCCATAAAGCATTAATGTGTTCACATCATTAAAAGATGCTTTAGCTCATTTCTTTAGAGCAAAGCTCCCCCTTGATGTGAGAACCCCTTTCAAGGGTCAAACTAACCTTGGGTTGTCGTTGAAGACTTCATGTAGATGTTGAAGATGTGGATGCTCAATGTTGATGAAGATCATCAAGAGTTGGGAGCAATCCTTTGGATTCGGGCACTTTCAATACCTACATGGGTTAGTCCCACAAGGAACAAACAAGGATATCCATGGACATAGATTGAAGTACACAATAGATGATGTCCATGAAAGCAATGATTACCTTGTCCTTGACTTACCCACATGAGGGTTTGTGACTCCATGAACTAGTGCAAGATGTGGAAGTTGATTGCACAAGTTCTTGCCAAAATGAATGTGAGTGAAGTATGTTGGCGGAGTCACCCTCAAGAACTCTCTAGTTCTTCTTCTTGGGATCCACATCATCTTGATGGGAATCCTTGGGGTAGTAGTTGAGCTTGTCAAGTAGAACTTGAAGTAGCCTTGGGAACCCACTTGACCATGGCCTTGGGTGCTTCAATGAATGCATCAATCTCCTCTTGAAGCTTGTCCTTGCCTTTTAGCTTGTGGTCTTGTGGTGGAAGGTCATCTTGAGCTTGTTCTTCATTTGAAGAAGTAGGATCATACTTCTTCTCTTGAGAAACAAACTTTGGAGTGGGATATTGACCTTCTTCCCATTCAACACCCTCGGCGTTGAACTTTCGCTCAAAACCAATTCCTTGATTCTTCCGGTGTCTTCCTTGCTTGCGAACAATTTCCTCAAAGCTCTTGCTTCCGGCAAGACTCTTGTAGACACCTTTCTCTATAATCCCTTTCAATAAACTATTTTCTTGCTCAAGTGAAACTTGGCTTGAAACATTGTTAGTGGAATCAAGAGAATTACTAGAAGTAACAACATTTGATTTGGCATGATTATTGTTACTACTAGATGAAGAATTTTTCTTATGCTTGTCATGCTTAGTTTTAATAGGTGGCAAGAAGTTAGACAAGAGAAGTCGTTTGGCAAGATATGAAGAACTCTTCTTTCGAAGATCGTCATTGATAGCTTTTAGAAACTCATGTTCTTGCTCTAGATTGAGCTTCTCAAAGCGTAGCTTCTCATGAGATCTTAGGAGCTCTCTATGATCTTCTTGAGTTGTTTCATGAGCTAACTTAAGAGTGTTTAGTTCTTTAGTTAAACGCTCAATCTCCTTCATAGCATTGTCATTCGACTCTTCTCGACTATAAAGACTATTAGCATGTTCATCATTACTAAGCTCGCTAGATTTGTCATGTAAAAGCTCATCTTCACCAAGCAAGTTATCCTCATCACTATCAAAGTCAATAAACTCAGGGTGTGATACCTTGGGGCCTTTTGCCATGAAGCATCTTCCAATTCCCTCATTTGGTGAATCAAATATGTCGTAGGAGTTGGAGTTGGAGGACACGAGAGCAAGACCGGCAACACCTTCATCTTGACTATATTCGGAGTTGGAGTGATAGCTTCTTTCGGAGTGATTGTCGGAGTCGGGCCGAAACCCATTCACCAACATGAGCTTGATGTTTTCTTCTTGTGTAGCTCCTTGATGATTTGTCTTTCCTTTCCGAATCCTTGCTTCTCCGAGAGGATCTTCGTTCATAACGATCATCTCTACTCCTTCTCTCTTTTCGAGGCGACTCTTCTCTTGAGCTTCTTCTTCTTGGAGATTCTTCTCTTCTCTTGTGGGGAGTCGAACACTCATTTGAGTAGTGTCCGGGTCTTCCACAATTGTAGCAGTTTCGATCACGACTAGAAGATCTCTTTTCATCATATGATCTAGACTTTGAGCTTCTTTCCTTGCTTCTACTCTTGTAGAATTTGTTGAAGTTCTTCACCATTAGGCTTATCTCTTCATTGGAAACTAGCTTGTCACTTGAGGTTGTGGGAGCTTCAACTGCAGCTTTGTAAGCACCACTTGACTTGTTGTGAAGCTCTTCCTTGTCTTTAAGTGTCATTGAAAGTGCAACTAATCCCCAGGTGGTTTTGGTAATTAATAACAACATATATATCATTGAACTAATCATTTCTTGAGAATATTTCAGAAAGTTCAGTGATATGGGTATGGCAATGACTGATGATGTGGACCCCTCAAAATGCTAAGGAAAACATTGGCAAAAGCTCAAGACTCCATTTTTGGTTTAGTGATCCAAGATCACATTGAGTCCATAGGAAAGCCAATACTATTAAAAGGGGGTGAGGTTATGATGATGATCTGGTTGCTCTAAGTGCTTAGTGATTTATCTCTCAAACTATCAGCAATCTTTCATTCCAACATAAACTCATAAGTAATCTCGGTCCCACCGATTCCAAACTCAGTCACACCGAGATGAACCACCTCAGCCATATACCCAAACCCTAAGAATCTCGGATTTTCCGATTCCAAACTCGGTCATTCCGAAATTGGTGTTGCCAAGCTTCTGTAACCTTCTGTACTCAAATCGGTGTCACCGAGATGAGAAAGTCGGTCCCACCGAGATTGGCAAACCCTAGACTTTGGAAGAATCGGACTAACCGAGATTGTATTTTCGGTCCCACCGAAAATCCCAACGTTCACAAGATTTGAACTTTCGGTCTGACCGAGTTGTCAACTTCGGTCTGACCGAGATTGGTCAAATGTGTGTAACGGTTGGATTTTGTGTGGAGGCTATAAATACCCCTCCACCTCCTCTTCATTCGAGAGAGAGCCATCAGAAAGAACTACCACTCCTACCTTACATTTCTGAGAAGAAAACTACCTACCCTTGTGTTGAGATCAAGTTGCTCCACTCCCACCATATGAAACTTGATTTCTAGCCTTCCCAAGTTGCTTTCCACTCAACCCTTTCTTCCACCACAGCCAAATTAGTGAGGAAAGTTGAGTGTTGGGGAGATTATCATTTGAAGCACAAGAGCAAGGAGTTCATCATCACCAACCCCATCTATTACCTTTTGGAGGGTGGTGCCTCCTAGATTGGTTAGGTGTCACTTGGGAGCCTCCGTCATGATGTGGAGTTGAACCAAGGAGTTTGTAAGGGCAAGGAGATCGCCTACTTCGTGAAGATCTACCCCGAGTAAGGCTAGTCCTCCGTGGACGTAGGCCATGATGGCATAGACAAGGTTGCTTCTTCGTGGACCCTTCGTGGGTGGAGCCCTCCGTGGACTCATGCAGCCGTTACCCTCCGTGGGTTGAAGTCTCCATCAACGTGGATTGACGATAGCACCACCTATCGGAACCACGAGAAAAAATCTCCGTGTCTCCAACTTGCGTTTGCTCTTCTCCACCTCTCATTTACTATCGTGCAATTTACTTTCCGCTGCCACAACTCTAGAATTGCATGTGTAGGGTGATACTTGACTTGGTTATCATTGTGAACTTGCTAAGAATCTACTCCAATCAAAAGGCCAAGTTTTAAGTTGTCAAGTAGTCTAATCACCCCCTCTAGACATACTTCCGATCCTACAAGTGGTATCGAGCTTTGGTCTCCATTGGATTGGTTTCCATTGCATTGGACTCCATAAGCTTGGTTTCACAACCTAGGAGAGTATGGCGTCTAGTGAGGGTAATTTCCGTGAGGTCCTTACTTTGATGGTTCTAACTTTGCTAGTTGGAAGCATAAAATGAAAATGCATATTCTTGGACATAACCCCGCCGCATGGGGCATTATTTGTGTTGGCTTGCAAGGTGAGTTCTTCGAGGAAGGAAAAGTTCGGATCGTGAAGCTATCTGCGGATGAGTTGCGGATGTTCTGAACAATGCTCAAGCTTGTGACATTCTCTTCAATGCTTTGTGTCCCGAGGAGTTCAACAAGATCAGCCGTCTTGAGAATGCAAAAGAGATTTGGGATACTTTGGTCGAAATGCACGAAGGTACCGAGTCCGTGAAGGAATCAAAGCTAGATGTTCTTCAAGGTCGACTTGACAAGTTCAAGATGAAGGAAGGTGAAGAATTCTGAAATGTACTCTAGGCTTGCTCTCATCACCAATGAGATGGCAGGTTTAGGAAGCGAAGAAATGACCGACCGATTCATCATCAAGAAGATTCTCAGAGCTTTGGATGGAAAGTATGACACCGTGTGCACTTTGATCCAAATGATGCCAAACTACAAAGATCTCAAGCCTACGAAGTCATTGGAAGGATTGTTGCTCATGAGATGACACTTAAAGATAAGGAAGAGCTTCACAACAAGTCAAGTGGTGCTTACAAAGCTGCAGTTGAAGCTCCCACATCCTCAAGTGACAAGCTAGTTTCCAATGAAGAGATAAGCCTAATGGTGAAGAACTTCAACAAATTCTACAAGAGTAGAAGCAAGGAAAGAAGCTCAAAGTCTAGATCATATGATGAAAAGAGATCTTCTAGTCGTGATCGAAGCTGCTACAATTGTGGAAGACCGGACACTACTCAAATGAGTGTTCGACTCCCCACAAGAGAAGAGAAGAATCTCCAAGAAGAAGAAGCTCAAGAGAAGAGTCGCCCTCGAAAGAGAGAAGGAGTAGAGATGATCGTTATGAGCGAAGATCCTCTCGGAGAAGCAAGGATTCGGAAAGGAAAGACAAGTCATCAAGGAGCTACACAAGAAGAAAACATCAAGCTCATGTTGGTGAATGGGTTTCCAGCTCCGACTCGACAATCACTCGAAAGAAGCTATCACTCCAACTCGAATCTGATCAAGATGAAGGTGTTGCGGTCTTGCTCTCGTGTCCTCCAACTCCAACTCCTATGACATATTTGATTCACCAAATGAGGGAATTGGAAGATGCTTCATGGCAAAAGGCCCCAAGGTATCACATCCTGAGTTTATTGACTTTGATAGTGATGAGGATGACTTGCTTGGTGAAGATGAGCTTTACATGATAAATCTAGTGAGCTTAGTAATGATGAACATGCTAGTAGTCTTTATAGTCGAGAAGAGTCGAATGACAATGCTATGAAGGAGATTGAGCGTCTAACTAAAGAACTAAACACTCTTAAGTTAGCTCATGAAACAACTCAAGAAGATCATAGAGAGCTCCTAAGATCTCATGAGAAGCTACGCTCGAGAAGCTCAATCTAGAGCAAGAACATGAGTTTCTAAAAGCTATCAATGACGATCTTGAAAGAAGAGTTCTTCATATCTTGCCAAACGACTTCTCTTGTCTAATTTCTTGCCACCTATCAAAACTAAGCATGACAAGCATAAGAAAATTCTTCATCTAGTAGTAACAATAATCATGCTAAATCAAATGTTGTTACTTCTAGTAATTCTCTTGATTCCACTAACAATGTTTCAAGCCAAGTTTCACTTGAGCAAGAAAATAGTCTATTGAAAGGGATTATAGAAAAGGTGTCTACAAGAGTCTTGCCGGAAGCAAGAGCTTTGAGAAATTGTTCGCAAACAAGGAAGACACCGAAGAATCAAGGAATTGGTTTTGAGCGAAAGTTCAACGCCGAAGGTGTTGAATGGGAAGAAGGTCAATATCCCACTCCAAAGTTTGTCTCTCAAGAGAAGAAGTATGATCCTACTTCTTCAAACGAGGAACAAGCTCAAGATGACCTTCCACCACAAGACCACAAGCTAAAAGGCAAGGACAAGCTTCAAGAGGAGATTGATGCATTCATTGAAGCACCCAAGGCCATGGTCAAGTGGGTTCCCAAGGCAACTTCAAGTTCTACTTCGACAAGCTCAACCACTACCCCAAGGATTCCCATCAAGATGATGTGGATCCCGAAGAAGAAGAACTAGAGAGTTTTTGAGGGTGACTCCGCCAATATACTTCACTCACATTCATTTTGGCAAGGACTTGTGCAATCAACTTCCACATCTTGCACTAGTTCATGGAGTCACAAACCCTCATGTTGGTAAGTCAAGGGACAAGGTAATCATTGCTTTCATGGACATCATCTATTGTGAACGTCAATCTATGTCCATGGATATCCTTGCTTGTTCCTTGTGGGACTAACCCATGTAGGTATTGAAAGTGCCCGAATCCAAAGGATTGCTCCCAACTCTTGATGATCTTCATCAACATTGAGCATCCACATCTTCAACATCTACATGAAGTCTTCAACGACAACCCAAGGTTAGTTTGACCCTTTAAAAGGGGTTCTCACATCAAGGGGGAGCTTTGCTCTAAAGAAATGAGCTAAAGCATCTTCTAATGATGTGAACACATCAATGCTTTATGGAAAAGTGGTAACCCCACTTGTGCTTAAACGATGAGTATGACCTATGATCAAATGTTCTCATTTGACTCCTAAGTCAATATACTCATATATAGATGACCTAGTCATCGCCAAATTGTGTGCTAGCTGTTAGTGTTTTGTTTGTGCATGTTTGACACATATTTCATTTGCTATCTTATTGTGTGAGCATGTTGGATGCATGATTTTATCCATTCGAGGACATCCATTTGTTGCTTTGGTCTTTTGGTTTTCTTTCTTTTGACCAAATGGATGGACAAGAATGCCTAAGTTCCTCCCTAGCTATCTATGCTTTCTTGTCTCAAACTCTATTCATGCTTATATCACAAACTTTGAACAAGACTTTTTCGGACAGACCGAGTGAGGAGCACTCGGAGCCACCGATCCGTCAAAAGCCTAAACTTCCAAAACCTTCTAAGTACTTTCGGTCAAACCGATATACTCAAATCGACAGACCGAAATCACTTGGATTGATCTAGGTTTTCACCTCGGTGAAACCGAAGTTTCAAATTCGGCGTGACCAAGTGAGTAATCGCACGCAGTTAACCATCTCGGTCCCACCGAGTTTTCAAACTCGGTCCCACCGACAGCCGAAGGGTATATATACTCGAGGACAGAGCGCGTTGATTACTTCTTCAAACGCTTCGCCCTCAAACCCTTCGCTGCCGTTGCCTTGGTCTTCGGATCGTCTCCGCCGTCGCCTGTGCGCCCTCGCCGCGGGTCTCCATCGCCGTCAACGGTCCTTCTCTTCGCGCCGTTGCCGCCGTAGTGAAGCTCCACCAGATTGGGTGAGTTTCATCCCTCTCGTGCTCCAACCGCTGATTCAATGCACGTTAGGTGTTGCCATGTTTCTTGCCAAGATTGAGATCTCCCTATCCAGCCGTTTAGGTCATAGAACAAATTTCGAGTGAAAATTTTAGGGTTAGGTTTCCGCGAACACATCTCGGTGTGACCGATTCGACATTTTCGATCGACCGATTTGGCCTCGGCCATTACAGACCGCACTTTTCGGTGAAACCGAGTTGTGCAAATCGGTAAGACGAAGTGGAGATTCAGTGAAACCCTAGTGATCTCGGCTAGACCGAAACCCATTTCGGTCCAACGAAAGTGGTGTATGTGGTCTGTTTAGACGTTTCGGTTTCACCGAATTGATAGACTTCGGTCGACCGACATGTATTCTGTGAAAACCTAAAACTAAAGTTTGAACTCATTCTTTTGCAAAATCCTCTGCGGTTTGTGATAACTCTTCTATTACGCCTATACCTATTCTATTCACGGGTTGTCGGTCATGTCCGATGGAAGTGACGGTCGAAACAGTCCGAGATGCTAGTTGAGATTCCAGAGGCAGCTACAAGTCCGAAGCAAGCAGTTTTTAGATGATGGAGAGAGAAGCACTCCAAGTGGACTGCCTGCAACTGCTACTGGGCAGGAGGAAGAGAAATTCAGATGAGGAAGATTCAGATTTTGTTGCAGATGAGGAAATAACTTCTAAGCCAAAAGGCAAGTGGTTTCCAAGGGCTATCAAGGGCAACAACAAAGAAAGGCACAAGCAAGGTGAAGAAATCCTCTGTTGCCTGAAGCTCAAAGATGGAAGAAACCTCCAAAGAAGATCAAGAAGACTTCCAAGAGGAAGAGGAAAGTTCATGAAGAAGCTGCGATGATGATGATGATTCGATGAGGAAGCACCTCAGCCTCCTCGAAGCGAAGTTGATGGGTGATGCCATCGAGGCGGAGCACCCACAAAAGCTAAGCAATCAGCTCCAGCAAAGGCAGCCCAAGCCAAACCTGCTACCAAGCCAAAGAAGACTGTGAGGAACATACCGCTTGAGAAAGAAGAAGGACAATGTGCCACTGCGAGAATCGATGATGAGGCTCATGTTTTGCTCAAGCTCAGACAGAAACTGCCTGTTCATAATGAAGCTCATCCTCGAGCTGAGAATATGAAGGAAAGGAAGGATAAAGGTCTCAGGCTATGGAGGCAAGTTGATCCATATGCCACCAGGAGAAGAACAGCAGTTGATCCAAGATTCCACACAAGGGAGCAACAAGACTTTTATGAGACAGTGCTCATGGACAAGAAGCCAATTGTTGCTGACACCAGATATGTAGACTGGGAATACATCGACAGTGAAGAGCACAGAGACTACTTCCCACATGTGCATGAAAGCTTCACTGCTTGTGGGATTGCAGAGTTCGTTGGTCGAAGTATTTGCTTGGAATGATGAGATGATCATGCGCTTCTATGCCACCACACACTTCTATCCGGATGGCGAATTGTATGGATGATGAAGGGCGAGAGATTCCATTCTCTTGTTGAAGAATGGAGAGCATTGCTGAATGCACCGTTTCAAGGGAAGATGATATTGATGTCTATGGCATTCAAGAAAAACCACGAGTCAATGAAGAACATGTACAATGAGGTCAAGGAGAAGGATGTAGAGATATGGAAGCTTGGTTGATCTACTATCTTGAGCAGGTCTCCCAACCACCAACACCATTACGAGGCATACTTTGATGCCTAAGTCGAGGACCACCGCATGATAAGAGGGTACTCTATCAACATGCTGCACATTCTAGATCGAAGACACCTTTTAAGGTGATGGACACGATAGTTGAGACTATCAAGAGGACAGCAGCAGACCGAGAAGAGGTCGTGTGGGTTTGCTCCGCATATTCAGATGCTCATTAATGCCAAGTTTGGCACGGACACCTACATTGGATAGACCCCACTTGCCACTGCAGCTGAACATGAGGATAACGAGGTTGTGATGACCGAGGATGCTCCCACATCCGTAGAAGGACATGCTAAGTCTGAAGCTGCCAAACAAGCTAAAGCCGAGAAGGAAGCAGCGACAAAGCCCAAGAGCGTTGCGAACAACTTCTTGAAGCCACTCGGAGAATTGAGCTACGCTGGCCAGCATAGTGCGATCTCGGGAGAGCCTTGAGAGGATAGTTGAGGATAAGTTCCATGCTCGGGCGTCAAGTTGATGAAGTGCAGGTCACCGTCAACAAGCTTGAGGCGGACATCGAGGAAGCTAAGAGGAGAAGGCGAGAACTCATGAGAGAGATGGAAGGTGATATGGTCCAGGATGACTATGAGCAGCCTGCTCCAAGGTGCCTAAAGCCCAGATCAGCTGCTATTCGATGTCGACCCTGGGCTACTACATCAGCACCTCCTACAGCTCCGTCGGTTCAGCCTGACTCGAGATCCACTCCTCCAGCTCCACAGACTTGAAGCTTTGCAGATGCAGCTATCTCCACTCCATCGACGCAGACAGAGCCGCCAGAGTCCCGAGTGACGATTAGCTCTATACCTTCGAACTTTTGGTAACTTGTTGCCAAAGGGGAGAAATTGTATAGATCATAGGGCTTCGAGAGAGAGTGCTCGTTTTGCTCTTTCATTTGCGGTTTTCCTTGAGATACTTTTGAGTTCTTTGAGATACTTCGTGTGTTTGATACTACGTTTGCTCTATCTTGATGAGTGCTTGATCATCTTGTGCTTAATGTGTGCTTGATGCCTATCATATTCCATTCATATCTTGTATGATCATTTACTCATGTCTTGGTGATTGGGTGCATGTTATTCATTCTTATCATTTTGTGCGCTCCACCAAGATGTATGTGACATGGAAGAGTAACCCATGATCCTAATCGATTGTGCATTTGCATTCAAGCGCAAATCTTAAATAATGCACAAATTTAGGGGAGCTCTTGCTTATCACATACTTCTCAAAGCGACGATGTTATTCATTGATTATATCATTTGTCGAAGCTTTGATCTATATGTTGTCATCAATTACCAAAAGGGGAGATTGAAAGTGCAACTAATCCCGGTGGTTTTGGTAATTAATAACAACATATATATCATTGAACTAATCATTTCTTGAGAATATTTTAGAAAGTTCATTGATATGGGTATGGCAATGACCGATGATGTGGACCCTCAAAATGCTAAGGAAAACATTGGCAAAAGCTCAAGACTCCATTTTTGGTTTAGTGATCCAAGATCACATTGAGTCCATAGGAAAGCCAATACTATTAAAAGGGGTGAGGTTATGATGATGATCTGGTTGCTCTAAGTGCTTAGTGATTTATCTCTCAAACTATCAGCAATCTTTCATTCCAACATAAACTCATAAGTAATCTCGGTCCCACCGATTCCAAACTCACCACACCGAGATGAACCACCTCACCATATACCCAAACCCTAAGAATCTCGGATTTTCCGATTCCAAACTCGGTCATTCGAAATTGGTGTTGCCAAGCTTAGTAACATACGTACTCAAATCGGTGTCACCGAGATGAGAAAGTCGGTCCCACCGAGATTGGCAAACCCTAGACTTTGGAAGAATCGGACTAACCGAGATTGTATTTTGGTCCCACGAAAATCCCAACGTTCACAAGATTTGAACTTTCGGTCGACCGAGTTGTCAACTTCGGTCGACCGAGATTGGTCAAATGTGTGTAACAGTTGGATTTTGTGTGGAGGCTATAAATACCCTCCACCTCCTCTTCATTCGAGAGAGCCATCGAAAGAACTACCACTCCTACCTTACATTTCGAGAAAAAACTACCTACCCTTGTGTTGAGATCAAGTTGCTCCACTCCCACCATATGAAACTTGATTTCTAGCCTTCCCAAGTTGCTTTCCACTCAACCCTTTCTTCCACCACAGCCAAATCGGTGAGGAGAGTTGAGTGTTGGGGAGATTATCATTTGAAGCACAAGAGCAAGGAGTTCATCATCACCAACCCCATCTATTACCTTTTGGAGGTGGTGCCTCCTAGATTGGTTAGGTGTCACTTGGGAGCCTCCGTCATGATGTGGAGTTGAACCAAGGAGTTTGTAAGGGCAAGGAGATCGCCTACTTCGTGAAGATCTACCCCGAGTAAGGCTAGTCCTCCGTGGGCGTGAGGCCATGATGGCATAGACAAGGTTGCTTCTTCGTGGACCCTTCGTGGGTGGAGCCCTCCGTGGACTCAAGGCCGTTACCCTCCGTGGGTTGAAGTCTCCATCAACGTGGATTGACGATAGCACCACCTATCGGAACCACGAGAAAAAATCTCCGTGTCTCCAACTTGCGTTTGCTCTTCTCCACCTCTCATTTACTATACGTGCAATTTACTTTCCGCTGCCACAACTCTAGAATTGCATGTGTAGGGTGATACTTGACTTGGTTATCATTGTGAACTTGCTAAGAATCTACTCCAATCAAAAGGCCAAGTTTTTAAGTTGTCAAGTAGTCTAATCACCCCCCCTCTAGACATACTTCCGATCCTACAGTCATCTCATGAGCAACAATTCTTCCAATGACTTCGGTAGGCTTGAGATCTTTGTAGTTTGGCATCATTTGGATCAAAGTGCACACGGTGTCATACTTTCCATCCAAAGCTCTGAGAATCTTCTTGATGATGAATCGATCACCATTTCTTCGCTTCCTAAGCCTGCCATCTCATTGGTAATGAGAGCAAGCCTAGAGTACATTTCAGCGACTCCTTCACCTTCCTTCATCTTGAACTTGTCAAGTCGACCTTGAAGAACATCTAGCTTTGATTCCTTCACGGACTCGGTACCTTCGTGCATTTCGACCAAAGTATCCCAAATCTCTTTTGCATTCTCAAGACGGCTGATCTTGTTGAACTCCTCGGGACACAAAGCATTGAAGAGAATGTCACAAGCTTGAGCATTGTTACGTAACATCCGCAACTCATCCGCAAGTAACCTTCATGATCCGGAACTTTTCCTTCCTCGAAGAACTCACCTTGCAAGCCAACACAAATAATGCCCCATGCGGCGAGGTTATGTCCAAGAATATGCATTTTCATTTTGTGCTTCCAACTAGCAAAATTTGAACCATCAAAGTAAGGACCTCTACGGAAATTACCCTCACTAGGCGCCATACTCTCCTAGGTTGTGAAACCAAGCTTATGGAGTCCAATGCAATGGAAACCAATCCAATGGAGACCAAAGCTCGATACCACTTGTAGGATCGGAAGTATGTCTAGAGGGGGTGATTAGACTACTTGACAACTTAAAAGTTTAGCCTTTTGATTAGAGTAGGTTTTAGCAAGTTCACAATGATGACCAAGTCAAGTATCACCCTACACATGCAATTCTAGAGTTATGGCAGCGGAAAGTAAATTGCACATATAGTAAATAAGAGGTGGAGAAGAGCAAACGCAATTTGGAGACACGGAGATTTTTCTCGTGGTTCCGATAGGTGGTGCTATCGTCAATCCACGTTGATGGAGACTTCAACCCACTGGAGGGTAACGGCTGCGAGAGTCCACGGAGGGCTCCACCCACGAAGGGTCCACGAAGAAGCAACCTTGTCTATGCCATCATGGCCTACGCCCACGGAGGACTAGCCTTACTCGGGGTAGATCTTCACGAAGTAGGCGATCTCCTTGCCCTTACAAACTTCTTGGTTCAACTCCACATCTTGACGGAGGCTCCCAAGCGACACCTAACCAATCTAGGAGGCACCACCCTCCAAAAGGTAATAGATGGTGTTGGTGATGATGAACTCCTTGCTCTTGTGCTTCAAATGATAATCTCCCCAACACTCAACTCTCCTCACCGATTTGGCTGTGGTGGAAGAAAGGATTGAGTGGAAAGCAACTTGGGAAGGCTAGAAATCAAGTTTCATATGGTGGGAGTGGAGCAACTTGATCTCAACACAAGGGTAGGTAGTTTTCTTCTCGAAATGTAAGGTAGGAGTGGTAGTTCTTTCTCGATGGCTCTCTCCACAAATGAAGAGGAGGTGGAGGGTATTTATAGCCTCCACACAAAATCCAACTGCTACACACATTTGACCAATCTCGGTCGGACCGAAGTTGACAACTCGGTGAGACCGAAAGTTCAAATCTTGTGAACGTTGGGATTTTCGTGGGACCGAAAATACAATCTCGGTTAGTCCGATTCTTCCAAAGTCTAGGGTTTGCCAATCTCGGTGGGACCGACTTTCTCATCTCGGTGACACCGATTTGAGTACGTATGTTCTGAAGCTTATAACACCAATTTCGTATGACCGAGTTTGGAATCGGAAAATCCGAAATTTTAGGGTTTGGGTATATGGTGAGGTGGTTCATCTCGGTGTGACTGAGTTTGGAATCGGTGGGACCGAGATTACTTATGGGTTTATGTTGGGGTGAAAGATTGCTGATAGTTTGAGAGATAAATCACTAAGCACTTTGAGCAACCAGATCATCATCATAACCTCATCCCTTTTAATAGTATTGGCTTTCCTATGGACTCAATGTGATCTTGGATCACTAAACCAAAAATAGAGTCTTGAGCTTTTGCCAATGTTTTCCTTAGCATTTTGAGGGTCCACATCATCAAATATTGCCATACCCATATCACTGAACTTTCTGAAATATTCTCAAGAAATGATTAGTTCAATGATATATATGTTGTTATTAATTACCAAAACCACCCGGGGATTAGTTGCACTTTCAGCGGTGGTGCAACCTCCTCCTCATCCTCCTCTACTTCATCCTCATCATCGTCGTCGTCATCGTCGTCATCTTCAGCAGCGTCTGAATCCCACTCTTCCTGGCTCTCGCCCCCGCTGGCTTCTCCCTCCTCAGTCGGAGCCTGAGCTCCATTGGGCATTGAATACAGCTCGGTAAGGGCCTGGAAGACGTCAAGGTAGAGATCAATCGACCAAGTTGCAGAACATACAGAAACAAATTCGACAGATATATAATGGAAGGCAGGGCAAATGTACCTTGTCTGTATCGCTGTGATGGTCGAGTGGGGGAATCCTCCTGGATCCGCGGGGATTATCCTTGTTCCCAGTGACCGCGGCCATCCACCTTTCCACTGTGGCGTCGTCGACTGCTTCCGGGTGGACTCGAGTCTCGTCTTCGGTTCCGCAGTACAACCACATGCAATGGCTCCGGAACTGGAGAGGTTGGATACGCCGCCGAAGGAAAACCTCCAAAAGGTCCATGTCAGTCACGCCGTCCCGAACCAACTGCACCACGCGATCCATCAACATCTTCACATCGGCTCTCTCCTCCGGAACCACCTTCAGAGAGGAGGGCTTGTTCACTCGGTCCATGGTGAATGGAGGGAGTCCACTCGACTGCCCCGGCGTTGTCTCGTTCTGGCAGTAGAACCAGGTCGACTGCCAGCCCCTGACCGACTCGGGAAACGTCATAGCTGGGAAGGTGCTGTTGTTCCTCACTTGGATCCCCAGGCCCCCGCACATTTGGACCACTTGGGTTTTCTCATCGCCTGGACTCGCTTTCTTCACGGTCTGAGAGCGACACGTGAAGATGTGCTTGAACAAGCCCAGTGCGGTCGACAGCCCAAGAAGTTCTCACACATGGATACAAATGCAGCAAGATATGCTGATGGAGTTTGGGGTAAAGTGGTGGAGCTGGGCTCCAAAGAAGTTCAAAAACCCGAAAGAAAATGCTCGGTGGCAGAGAAAATCCTCGGTCGACATGAGTGGCCAGAGCACGCCTCCCCTCTTCCCGGTGGGTTGCCACTCATTTCTGGAAGCCTTGCGACGCCGTGGGATCAGCCCGTTGTCGGCCATGTCGAGAGATCCTTCTCCTTGATGGTCGATCGGATCCAATCTCCTGGACCCAACCCTTGGCAAAGGGATCTCGGCGAAGACCCACTGCGGCCGGTGGATCTCCCCTTCGCCTTCTCCGCCCGGCGCCTTCTCCGCCGCCGACGCTTCTTTGCGCGCTCGGCGCCGCCGTCTTCTCCTTGACCATGGCTGCCGGCGAGATGCGCGAAGAAGAGCTTTGCGGAGGCGAAAGCAAGTGCGTTGGGCGGAGACGAGGAGAGCAGAGGAGCAAGAATGGAGCACTGTTCAGAAACCCTCGCAAGTCGCATTTATAACATCCCTTCCGAGTGGATGACAGGTGGACCCGGTCAATCTAATCATATCCCGAAACAGTTGCATTGACACGATATGTGGCGGAAAAAGCGGCACGGAGATCGAGGCGTCTATGTCATGTCCCGTCCGAAGGCCATGTTCGTTCTGGCTTCAAGCGCTTCCCCAAATTTCGTATCCAGTGGAATCCGCGAACAGCAGATCGGTCTGTCAGGCGCGAGATTTCCTGCGATCCGTCGCTCGGGAACCGGCAAAGTCTAAAAGATCACTCGACGTATGACAAGAATGGATCGAGTCGACTGAACAAAAGTTGCTCGTTATCAACAAAGAAGATCTTGATCAAGAACGACGCATAGCCAGTATGCCAAAAATCAATCGGAAACAGCATCAACTCCTTCCTCATTCAAGCCTCAATCCATTCGGGGGCTAATGATGGATTCATGTACCTAGGGTAGGGTCATAGGCCTGACCTAGATGTCCTAACCAAGGGCACCCTTAGAAGAAATTACCTTCCAGTCGACCAATGAGGAACCCACTCGACTGACTAGAAGGACTCGACCATGGAGACTCACTCGACCATGAAGATACACTCGACCACCAGAAGGTCAGAGGGCACTCTGCACTGCAACGGCCTGTAATTGAATAGACTTAATGATAGTTAAGGCACTTTATGTGGGGCGTTACCAGTAACGCCCTAGACTTAATGTACTTTAAACCCTCCATTACGTGGGCTGGCAGGGGTCCTGGCGTACTCTATATAAGCCACCCCCCTCCACAGGCAGAGGGGTTCGCACTCTTGTAACACCTATACACATAATCCACTCGACCGCCTCAGGGCTCAGAGACGTAGGGCTTTTACTTCCTCCGAGAAGGGCCTGAACTCGTACATCGCTTGCGTTTACAACCTCTCCATAGCTAGGACCTTGCCTCTCCATACCTACCCCCACTCTACTGTTAGACTTAGAACCACGACAGCGATTTTCCGAACCCAAAAGACAGGCAATGGGAGAGGAGCTAGCCAAACTATTGGAAGCCGGATTCATTAGAGACATCAAACATCCGGACTGGCTAGCAAACCTGGTAATGGTACCAAAAAAGGAAAAATCCTGGTGCCTATGTGTCGATTTTAAAGACCTTAACAAGGCTTGTCCAAAGGATCCTTTCCCCCTTCCCCGCATCGATCAAATAATGGATGCTACCGCAGGACACGATTCATTGTGCTTCCTCGACGCATACTCTGGCTACCATCAAATCAAGATGGCGGAGGCGGACCAAGCCGCAACGGCATTCATTACTCCATACGGACCATTCTGCTTCAACACGATGCCCTTCGGACTCAAAAACGCCGGCGCAACATATCAGCGCATGATTCAGACATGTCTGGCTACCTAGATCGGCAAAACAGTAGAGGCATATGTAGACGACGTGGTCGTCAAGACCAAACACGTCGAAACTCTAGTAGACAACTTGAGGCTCACATTCGACAACCTCCGAGCATATGATATTAAGATGAACCCGGAAAAATGCGTTTTTGGCGTACCAGCCGGAAAGCTCCTGGGCTTCATTGTATCCGGTAGAGGAATTTAAGCAAACCCAGCCAAGATCCGAGCTCTGTCACAGCTGGATATTCCAAAAGACCTCAAACAAATACAAAAATTGACTGGATGCGTGGCGGCTCTAAGCTGCTTCATCTCCCATTTGGGAGAAAAGGCATTGCCCCTCTATCGCCTCCTCAGGCGCACCGAACACTTCGAGTGGACGGATGCTACCACTGCCGGACTCGAAGAAATAAAGGCCATATTGGCAACAAATCCGGTCCTGGCCACGCCTAACCTGGGCGAACCAATGTTGTTATATATCGCGGCAACACATCAAGTTGTAAGCGCGGTGCTCGTCGTCGAACGAGAAATAGAAGGGCATAAATTCCCTCTTCAAAAACCAGTGTACTATGTATCCACTGTCTTAACTCCATGCAAGTCCCGGTACCGCATTATCAAAAGATAGCATACGCGTGTTCATGGCATCCAGAAGCTGCGACACTACTTTCAAGAGTGTTCGATAACAATGGCCTCGAAGTACCCTCAACGACATCATAAACAACCGCGACGCAACGGGCAGGATTGCAAAATGGGCCATCGAGCTCTTACCATTTGACATAACCTACAAACCACGGCGAGCTATAAAGTCGCAAGTCTTGGCTGACTTCGTCGCTGAATGGACTGAAGCCGAACTCCCTAAAGAGTACGGCGCATACTCCAATTGGATCATGCATTTCGACGGCTCTAAAATGTTGGCTGGCTTGGGGGCTGGCGTCGTTTTGACGTCCCCAACCGGAGACACAGTCCAATACGTACTTCAAATAATGTACACAGACTCCAACAATGCAGCCGAATACGAGGCCCTTCTGCACGGTCTCCGGATGGCAATCTCCATGGGCATTGAACGCCTCGAGGTCCGCGGGGATTCAAACCTCGTAATATCACAAGTAAATGGAGACTTTGATGCCAAAGATCCAAAAATGGCAGCCTACCGTAACACCGTCTTAAAAATGTTAGCTCGGTTCGAAGGACTCGAATTCCACCATGTAGCCCGGGATAATAACCAGACAGCCGACATGTTGGCACGCATCGGCGCAAAACGTGACGCCGTTCCTCCAAACATCTTCCTGGAGCGGCTCTTTAAGCCATCCGTAGTATGGGAAGAGGAGTCCAGAAACAACAATCCGGAACCAACCGCACTGCCCAACACCGAACATTCTGACACAATCGGTGGCTCAGCCAATGACATAACACCTCCCTCCCACGAAATAATGGCAGTCATTGCCCCGTGGACGGAACCATTCCTAGCCTACTTAATTAGGCAGGAACTTCTTGAAGACCAAAATGAGGCCCGCTGCATAGTTCGGCGATCTAAAGCCTACAAGGTCCATGAGGGGGAACTTTATAAGAAAAGCGCAACCGGAGTCCTTCAAAGGTGCATCTCCGAAGAGGAGGGGCGAAATCTTCTGGCTGAAATTCACGCCGGACTAGGCGGACACCACGTTGCAGCCCGGGCCCTTGTAGGTAAGGCCTTCCGTACAGGATTTTATTGGCCGACGGCCCGGGCAGATGCTCAGGACTTAGTCCAACGATGCGTCGGTTGTCAGCTCTTTGCTAATCAGAGCCACATGCCACCCACCGCCCTCAAAACTATACCCATCACCTAGCCGTTTGCGGTCTGGGGGCTTGACATGGTTGGACCCCTTAAAGGGGGAACCCACAAGGAAAAATACCTATTGGTCATGGTGGACAAATTCACCAAATGGATAGAGGCCAAACCAGTTAAAACGGCCGAATCCGGACCTGTGATAGACTTCATATCCGGGGTAGTACACCGTTACGGTGTCCCCCACAGCATCATCACCGATAACGGCACGAACTTCACGGCCGACGAGGTTAAACTCTGGTGCAAAAATATGGGCATTAAGCTTGACTACGCTCCAGTCTATCACCCTCAAACCAACGGTCAAGTTGAACGAGCAAATGGTCTAATCATGAGCGGCATTAAACCCAGATTAGTGCGGTCCCTTACGGAATCTAACACGCACTGGGTAGAGGAGCTCGACTCCGTACTCTGGGGGCTGCGGACCATGCCAAACCGTACTACCGGATTCACACCATTCTTCATGGTACACGATGCAGAGGCTGTTTTGCCCTGCGATATAATTCATGACTCACCTCGAGTGCGCATGTACGAAGAAAGAGAAGCCGAGTTGGATCGGCAGGACAGCTTGGACACATTGGAGGAGGAGCGCGACATGGCAAAGGCTCGTTCCGCATTCTATCAGCAGCAGGCTTGAAGATATCAAAGCAGAGAAGTACGGGCTAAAACTTACAATGTTGGCGAACTAGTTCTACGCCTGCCGGACAAGAAAAAGGACAAACTCAAGCCCAAATGGGACGGTCCTTTCATCATCGACCAAGTCCTGACCGGCGGAGCATACCGTCTGCGAAATGCATCGGACAACCGACTCGAGCCGAACCCATGGAACGCAGCCCGCCTCCGAAGATTCTACGCCTAGCGCCGGACTCAGAGTTCATCTCCTTCCTCCGTCTACATTTTATACTTCAGTTGTCTCTTGTTTCTCTCTTTTCTCCCACCTTTTTCATAAAGCCCTTGAGGTCTGATTTGCGCATCGTTCGCACACACTTGACGTGCTACTCGCACTCATTATACCTGGGGGCTTCTTTAACAGAAGCTTATTTATACGGGCTTTATGCCCAACACATGTGTCAAACTTCCGCATGTACCTTTTATTCCCCATTATATGCATCGATATGACTTAAGTTTTGGCCAAGCTGGGTTGCTCGCTCTGTGCTTACCCTACATTCCCGATTGTTCGGCTAGGAGGTAAAGGAGCACCTCTGCGATTATTCTTGCGGGTCAGCGGATGTGTACCTCGGACCGGTGAAGCCGAAGCTAAGCGTTCTTAAGGGAATTTTCGGTCGGTGACTTGAAAGATGATTTCTTATTTATTCATTTATCTGCCCCCAGATGCTTTTCTGCTCTTTTCGCAGTCCGGACATGCACTTTAGGGCATGCCTCCCAGGGAAAGGAACCCCTAACGAAACTATTCTCCCTGGAAGATGTTTCTTACTAACCATGTAATATAACATAACTAGTTGGGCACTTGTCTGATAAAGCACTAATGACCCCTACGCCTGGTCTCCATGCATGCCCCGGCTTTTTCATAACCGTGAGGGTATTCGGACACACTCCGGACTCTAGGGTCCCGAGGTTGAAGCGAAAAGGTCCGCAAAGACAAATGATCTACAATCCGGCTAGAAGGCATTATACATGTCATTTCAAAAATAATACATCGTCACATTGACTGATTGTACTCCTCTTCAATCCCATCTAACAGGCTGTCTAATTTACAGTCCCGTTGGGAATACTTAGCGGCCAATTCTACTTGACCGTACATCAAGCTCACAGGGATCTCCTTCCCATCGGGCCCCATAGGTCCGACCTCGGCCATGTGGTTCGGATTCGCCTTCTGGTACCGCGTCTCCACCATGGCCCAGGCCTCCCTGGCGCCTTGACGACAGGCCGATATCTTCCATAGAAGGAAGCACTGCCGTGCTCCTCGAAGCTTCTCCGCAAGCCCTCCAAGACCCTCGGGTAGGGAGACGGACGGCCATAAGGCCTGGGCGACGCCACTCATCGCCTGCCGAACACGTTCGTGCAGTTGCAGCAGCTCGGGAAGTTGGTCACCCGTTGAACCAGGCATTTCCTCCGCAGGGCAACCTGTGAGCACACCTACATACACATTTCTGTCAATCAACTTCCTCGCCGAACTCTTCTTTTCAAAAGAGTTTGCTCAAGCACTTACTGTAGATGCCGCGGCGAAGCCGCTGATTCTCCTTCACGGAGCCAGACAGCTAGGCCCGAACACCCTTTAGCTCCTCTCCAAGTTGTATGTGGGCGTCTTGGAGTTTGTTCCTCTCCTGCTGCACCTTCATAAGCACCCTCTCGCCGGCCTTCAGCTGGCACAGTAGCTGTTGCTTGTCCGGATCTAGTCCGGCAACACCTGCAATATCATTGTCAGACTTATACGCACGCCGCACACCGCTTATCTTTTTGAAATAATGTGTTACCAGAGGGGGTCTCTGTGTCTCCTCCCGCGGCGGCTAGTGCGGCCTCAAGTTGGGCCTTGCACTCTTGTAGCTCCTGGGACAATTGGGTATTCTTCTCCGTAAGATCCTGCATATCAAATGATCCTTAAATCAATTATTTTAACTATTTTAAGTCTCGGGGGCTACTGGCATATACAACTATTAAAATCCCTTACCCGCATGTCTTTCACATACTGCTCCATGGCTCTGGTTAAACCATCTTGAGCAGCACGGAGGTGCGCGTCTCCCGCGTTAAAGGCATTCAATGCCGAGAAACACGCGTCACAAAGAACTGTCCGGCGGCGCCTGTGATTCATGGCGCTCTCCACCTCAGACCTGGTGGCGGACAACCTGTCGGCATCCTCCGTTGGAGGAGCATCCGGCTCGCGCCTTCTGCTCGCCTCCCCCCGGACCAAGTGTTGGAGCCTGGCTGGCGGAGGCTTGGTTGGCGACCTCTCCGGGCACAGTCCGGCGAGTGCTCTTTCTCCTGAAAAAGTTATGAGCATCAATATACCTCACAGGGGCCTTTTTCTTAAAAATGGTGGCGTGTCATACCATTGCGGCGACGTCTCAATTCGCACCGCACCCCTCTTCCGCCTGCTGGGCCGAACTGACCCTCGTTGGTCAGTCGTCGCGGGATCGGCTTCCCGCCTTGAAGGCACCTCCTGCGAGACACCGTTGGTATGCGGTGGTCTGAAATAAGCACAAACGAAGTGATGGTGCCAGGGCTCCGGTCATAGTTACCTGAGAAGCCGGAGATAAACCGGGGTAGTCGGCCGTAATGGCGACTAGAGCATTGTCCATGCTAAGCTGGTGGAACACCCCGTCGATCAGCTCCACCTTTATATCCGGATCCTCTTCGGAGGCCGGATCAAGGGATCTACCCGGATCCTCGGGTTGTGGAGCCAGACTGTGTATGTCCTCCACATCCCGGCGCAATTCCTGCGTCGAAAATTGTAAATTGAGGCACTTAACTTTGAAAGCACGGATCGGATGAGCAAGCGTCCGCTTACCCAGCTCCGAGGGTTATTCATGGAGAATCCATTCAATGGGCTCGTTTGGAGGGAGTCCTCCTTCTCCCCCTTGTACAAGCCGGACAGGATCTTCACCAGATCTGCGGCCGATCCTGGCCCCTTGCGGCCATGACGGGTGGCGTCATTCTCCCCGTTGAAATCCCACATGGGGTGGCCCCTATATTGGAGCGGCTGCACCCCTCGCATAATGCATGTGGCCATGACTCCAATCATGGTCAATCCGGAATGGGCCAGCAACCCTATCCAGCCCATCAAATAATGGACGCTCCTGTCTTCCTCCTATTGAGGGCTCCGCGGGCGCCAACTCAGGCGTTTCTTCAGACGAGCCTTGCTGAACTCCGGGAGGCCAATCCGAACTGGGTCCGGCAGTGGAGCATCTTCCACATAAAACCATTCCGAGGGCTAGTCTTTGGACGCCTTCTTTGGGGTTCCGGATAGATATCCGGTCCCGGCGATGCGCCATATTTCGGCTCCGCCCACTTGATATATTGACCCCTCGTGAGAACGGGGTACGAGGCAAAATAGTCTCTTCCACAGCGCAAAATGGGGTCGATGCCCAGGAACAGCTCGCAAAGAGCTACGAAGCACGCGATGTGTATAATGGAGGCGGGCGTAAGGTGATGAAGCTGGAGTCCGTAGAACTCCAGTAGCCCCCAGAGAAACGGATGTATGGGAAATCCGAGCCCCCTTATAAGATAAGGGACGAAACACACCCGCTCTCCTTTAGAGGGACTGGGGGTAATCTTGTCCTGCTTTCCACCTTTGTAGGTGGCCAGCCCGGCTCGAACCGGGACCATAAAGGCCGGAGGAAGGTATCCCTCCACTTGGAGCGACACTAGCTCGTTGTGCGGGACTGAACATCTCCTCCAATCTCCTGGCTGAGGGCTGGGAGCGCGAGAGGAGGAGCCGCGTCGACGGTCCATGATGGAGTGGATTTTTTGTCAGAAGCGCTCCGATGAGTACTCGCGGAAGGAGGATGGTGTGATTTGGATCTGTATTCTTTCCTCTCTTATAGGCAGCTTATTCGCGCAGCTAGGGGGTGAAACGCAAAAATACCTTGGCCTTTCGCATTCGTACGACACGTGGAAGAGGGCCATTATTGGGCGTGGAAGCCAAGGAGCGCAACACTTATAAGGAAGCGGACACTATTCGGCAAGCACATGGAATTTGGAGGAGAACCCGCTTTGCAACGCCGAAAACAATATCTGCGCGGACTCGTCATCATTGAAGCCTGGTTAGGGGATCTTGAGGAGTCTGGACTAGGGGTGTCCGGATAGCGGACTATCATCATCGGCGGACTCCAAGACTATGAAGATACAAGATTGAAGACTTCGTCCGTGTGCGGATGGGACTTTCCTTGGCGTGGAAGGCAAGGTTGGCAATGCAGATATGTAGATCTCCTACCATTGTAACCGACTCTGTGTAACCCTAGCCCTCTCCGGTGTCTATATAAACCGGAGGGTTTTAGTCTGTAGGACAACAATCACAACAACAATCATACCATAGGCTAGCCTCTAGGGTTTAGCCTCCTTGATCTCGTGGTAGATCCACTCTTATACTGCCCATATCATCAATATTAATCAAGCAGGAGTAGGGTTTTACCTCCATCGAGAGGGCCCGAACCTGGGTAAAAACATCGTGCCCCTTGTCTCCTGTTACCATCCGCCTAGACGCATAGTTCGGGACCCCCTACCCGAGATCCGCCGGTTTTGACACCGACAGTGGGACCGATCGCTCCTTTCGGTGATACTGAAACGTTATGAAGGGAAACAGAGAGATTACAATCCCATCTCGGTGAGACCGAGATCCCTATCGATGAGACCAATTTGCCTAGGGTTTGTGGCAGTGGCTATGACATCTGAACTCGGTGGCGCCGGGTAGAAAGAATCGGTGGGGCCGAGTTTGACTTTTGGTTTAGGTCATATGTGGATATGAGAAAGTAGTTGAGGGTTTTGGAGCATATCACTAAGCACTGTAGAGCAAGAAACTCATTAAGCAACACCTCATCCCTCCTTGATAGTATTGGCTTTTCCTATAGACTCAATGTGATCTTGGATCACTAAAATATAAAATGTAGAGTCTTGAGCTTTGAGCTTGAGCCAATCCGTTTGTCCTTAGCATTTTGAGGGGTCCACTTTTCTCATCCATGCCATGCCAATCATTGAGCTTTCCTGAAATATTCATCTTGAAATAGCATTGGCTCAATGAGCTATATACTGTTAGGAATTACCAAAACCTCCTAGGGATAGTTGCACTTTCAATCTCCCCCTTTTTGGTAATTGATGACAACATATAGATCAAAGCTTCGACAAATGATAATAAGAGTGAAAAACATAGTCGCTTTGAGAAGTATGTGATAAGCAAGATCTCCCCTTAAATTTGTGCATAGTTTAAGATTTGCTTTGGACTGGAAATGCACAAGGAGTTAGGCTCATGGGTAACTCTTCCATGTCACATACTGAAAGTGCGTTATATTGACTAGAGGGGGGGGGGGTGAATAGGCGATTTTTATGAATTCTTCACTGAGGAATTTGCTTTGGTGAGAAATTCCTTAGTGAAGAACTACTTGCAGCGGAATAAGTACTCAGAAGTAAACATAACAGGATACAAGCATGGTCATCATGATGAAATGAAGACAAGCACAGAGTACAGAAAGCGTAATCACGGGATATGTCGCGGCCGGATGGATGGCGCGGCACCTATGGGGCCGGGGCCCCTTCGTGTGTTCGGTACGGGGCGGAGGCTGCGCGGAGAGCAGATCGAGGCGATCTTGTGAGGATTTTACCCAGCCGGGCGCGATGGTCGCGTAAACCCTCTTGCTGCTTTGTGTTGTATTTGATCTTGCTCAAGAATGCGAGCAAAACGGTGGAGTGTTGTGTGGAACCCTCGTGAGAGTAGCTAGTCGCAGAACCCTCTCGCGAGAATCGCCAATGGTTGGAACCCCCCCTACGTTGTGCATGGGCCTCCTTTTATAGGGCAAGGGGTCACCGACAGGTGTCAACGTGAGGTAGAGGGGTAAAAGCGTAAAAGGGTGGTAGTTGGAGCAGTCTTGAACAAGGCAGCTCTGATGCTTTCTACCTACTTTTGACAGAGGGGGACAAGGGCATTAAATGCCCGTCGCCGTCGCCCAAAAGCTCCCGCCATTGCGTCTTCTTTACGCCACGGCGGCGAAGCCACCACCATGAGTGCCACCGCATTCTTCATGCAAACACACCACCGCCACGCGTCTCTGGAAAAATTTGGAGGCGACGCGTGGGCAAATGAGCTGGAGTCGCGGCACGTAGCATAGCTCTCCGGCAAGCACCTTGCGGGGCCTTGATCTTCCGGGCCGGGGGGCTTGTCGGGCTCTGTGACTTGCCGCCCGGGTCCTCGCCAGGCGCGTGGGGCGCCGAGGCGTGTCTTCGTGATGTGGTCTTCGGTCCTCCCGGCGAGCTCCTCTCGCCGGGATCTGCAGGAGTAGTGTAGCCTTGAGCACGGAATGGCCTTCCGGCAAGCTCCTCTTGCCGGGTCTTGAGTTTCTATCTTATATACTTTGTTCTTGAGCGGCTTGGTGTGGAGCGGAGATGGTCTCCGGCAAGCATTCGATGGATCTGGTTGCGGGAGCTGGGGCTGCCCGTGCACAAGTTGGGTCTTGAGGTACCCCTACCTTAGTACACCGGCAGAGCCCCCGGCTGGGCCATACAGGTGCCGAGCGCTGTTGGGCCAGCCCAAGACAATCTGGGCGCGCGAAGCCTCGGCCTTGTCGAATCCGCTTCCGCCTCTGCCGCCTTCCCTGCAGCAGCAGCGTCGATTCTTGGCGCCCGTGGGATGGGACGCCCCCGTCCCTTAATGAGGAGGCGGGCAGCGCCCCCCCACTTCCCCATAAAAGCAGAGGCAGCGGCAGCGGTTCCCTCCATTGCTTTCATTGCTTCTTCTTCCTCCGAAAAAACCCTCCTCGCGCTCCACCTCCGCGCCTCCTCCATGTTTCTTTCGCCCTTCCCGACAAGCTCTTCTTGCGGGTCTTCTCTCCGCAAGCCTATCTTGCGGGGCTCCTGACCTACCTCCCGAACTCTGAGCAGAGAAAGCAGGAGAGGGATCACGGCACCTTATCTTTTCAGATTGTAAGCCCTCGGGCATTAGCTGCATTTAAGAACTTGTAATCCTCCCTATCATGTTTTTCATCCTCCATGGACTTGTACTAAATTGGATGTTTTTAATGAAAAGAGGGGAAAGCTTGCGGATGGGTCTTTTACTTGATCGTGCCTTGTATGTGCTTACGCTATCGGGGAGCTTGCTTAGGCGAACACGCTTAGCGACCATGGGACAGCCAGCTGGTGGTGTCACTCCGGCAAGCAACCTTGTCGGGCGATTCTGACGTCTATCTTCTTTGGCGGTGCTCGGAAGCAAGGTAGAGTGCAGCGCACACTTGGGTTTGTTGGCGGACTCGAAACAAACCAAGCCGCATAATCGGTCGCGACTTCGGTTCCTCCACGTCTGGTTTTTACAAGACACGATCGTTCAAAGACGCAGATCCGCATCTCCGGTCCATGAGAGGATGCATGACGAGGATGAAAAACTTATCTGAAATAGCAGCCCCAGCAACTCTAGCTTGCGGAGGCGAATCTTGGCGTTCGCAGCCCAGTAGCTGGCTTGCCGAGGAGGGTTTGGCAATCGCAGCTCCGCGACCGGGCTTGCCGGATCTTAGGCGCTGGCGTGGTCTTTTGGTTCTCCTTGTTGCTGCAATTTTAGCCATGAAAATAGCTGAGGTAGATATCACGATTGCTCAATGCACATGTATGCGTATATAAATCTTGGCTAAGCAAGGCGATGTCGGGCTTTGTCCTTCGTATGTTTGTACTCTACGCTCTTGGGGAGCTTGCCGGGGGGACACGCTTAGTGACCGCGGGACAGCCCATTGGTGGCGTCGCCTCCGACAAGCAACCTTGTCGGGCGATTCTGACGCTTAACTTGCTGGCGTGGCTCGGAAGCAAGATAAAGTGCTGCAGCACACTTGTGTTTGTTGAGCGGACTCGGAAACAAAACAAGTGCGTGGCGGGCCACGACTTGGCTCCTCTTGCGCCCAAGCCTCCCATACCAAGGGCATCTCACGGCAAGGCTTGCAACGTTACACCCTCTACCCAGCATCCTCTCGTGCGTTTTACGCCTTCGAGAGGAACTTGCGGCGCTAACGCGCTTGCTGAGTCTGGGACATCAGCAGCCCGCCGGTGGCGTCGCTTCCCGCAAGCAACCTTGCCGTGTCTAGTTCGCGGCAGCTTAACTTGCTGAGCGCACTCGAGCAAACGAGGTGCGAAGCTGGTCGCCGCTTCGCTCTTTTACTCGTTGAGTGTGTTGAGCGAAGTAAGGGTGCGGCTATCCACAAGCGAGCTCCTCGGCGTGCAGGTTTGGCACAAACGACAAATCACGAGAGGGATATAACGAATAAAAGCATGATATTAAGGAGTGCTCGCGCGGCGCGGCGACTTAGCTTTTTCTTTTTCTTGTTTCTTCGCACCCGCTGGAGGTGCCCAATGGTGCGTTCCTGACGGCGGCGCAGCACTCCGGGGAGGTGCATTTGCCGGAACGAACGCTAGAGCTGTCTTCGCCGGGCTTAGAGCGTTCCGAGGAGCTGCGCTCGTCGGAGTAAGCACCAGAGCCGCCCTTGCCGGACTTAGAGCTCGATGGCGCGTCCTCAGCGACTGCGTAGCGCTCCAGGGAGACACGCTTGCCGGAGCGCAGGGGGAGCGGGAGCGAGCGGCGCGAGGAACGGGCCGTGCTCGGACTCCTAATAGCGACAGGAGGAGGCGAGGTCTTGTCCCGCACTTCGCTTTGCTCATGCTCGGACAGCAGTCCGGAGCATCCCGCGAGCCCCCGGCATGTTCTAGCCCCAGCATGCGGGCACCATCTTCTGTGGCACGGCGCCGCTGGGTTGTGGTGCGCTGGGATGGACGTGGGTCTACGGAGGCCGAGGCGTGGTCCTCCGCCATCCCTGATCTGGTGGCACCGCGAGCACCCTCGCCGGTGTCCACCCTTCCACCGGCGTCTCCTCCGCCCGCCGTCGGCTCCGCGGCGGGAAGACGGAGATGGGTCTGCGACCCTCGGCTCGCGTCTTGGGGCCATGACGCAGATTGTCGATGAAGCTGGCGACGAAGCCGGAGAGGTTGATGAAGAGGCTTTGCGCCTTGACGCGGATCAGTTCGCGATAACCTCGACGCCCTACCGGGCGCGCCGAGATGTCGCGCCGGATGGGTGGCGCGCACCTATGGGGCAGGCCCCTTCGTGTATTCGATGCAGGCGGAGGCTGCGCGAGAGCGGTCGAGGCGATCTTGTGCTGATTTTACCCGGCCGGGCGCGATGGTCGCGTAAAACCCTACTGCTGCTTTGTGTTGTATTTGATCTTGCTCAAGAATGCGAGCAAAACGGTGGAGTGTTGTGTGGAACCCTCGTGAGAGTAGCTAGTCGCAGAACCCTCTCGCGAGAATCGCCAATGGTTGGAACCCCCTCTACGTTGTGCATGGGCCTCCTTTTATAGGGCAAGGGTCACCGACAGTGTCAGCGTGAGGTAGAGGGGTAAAACGTAAAAGGGTGGTAGTTGGAGCAGTCAAGGGAACAGTCAGCATACAATGCTTTCTACCTACTTTTGACAGAGGGGACAAGGGCATTAAATGCCCGTCGCCGCCGCCCAAAAGCTCCCGCCATTCGTCTTCTTTACCACGGCGGCGGTTTACCACCACTGAGTGCCACCGCATTCTTCATGCAGTACAGCCACCCGCCACGCGTCTCTGGAGAAGGCTGGAGGCGACGCGTGGGCAAATGAGCTGGAGTGCGGGCACGTAGCATAGTTCTCCCGGCAAGCACCTTGCCGGGGCCTTGATCTTGCCGGGCCCGGGGGCTTGTCGGGCTCTGTGACTTGCCGCCCCCCGGGTCCTCGCCAGGGCGCGCGTGGGGCGCCGAGGCGTGTCTTCTGTGATGTGGTCTTCTGGTCCTCCCGACGAGCTCCTCTCGCCGGGGATCTGCAGGAGTAGTGTAGCCTTGAGCCTGGAATGGCCTTCCCGGCAAGCTCCTCTTGCCGGGGTCTTGAGTTTCTATCTTATATACTTTGTTCTTGAACGGCTTGGTGTGGAGCGGAGATGGTCTCCGGCAAGCATTCGATGGATCTGGTTGCGGGGAGCTGGGGCTGCCCGTGCACAAGTTGGGGTACTGAGGTACCCCTACCTTAGTACACCGACAGGATAACACAAGACGAAGACAAACAGACTGAAGAATTTGAATTGAGGAATTTGTGAAAGTCTTCAGTCAAAGTCTTCAAGCACAGATATGAACAAACATTCAACACGAGAATGAGGAAATGAAAGGGTTGAGGAGATAGAACCAGTTAGTTGGTGAAGACAATGATTTGGTAAACCAGTTCCAACTCTTTGTCTCGGTTATGCGTCCAGTTGGAGCGGTGAGTATTTAAACTCGAGGACACGCAGATCGGACACCCAACATCGAGCCGCAACTCGGGACACCCGATCCTCACCGTATTCTCCTTGAACTAAGACCACGCAGGCCTCGTCCGATCCTTTCGTGGTAAGTCTTGGTGACTTCCAAACCTTCACAGACTTGGTCACTCGGCGATCCACAATTCCTCTTGGATGCTCTAGACCTTGACGCCTAACCGTCCGGAAGAAGCACAGTCTTCAAAGGTAACAAGCGTCGGATCCACGCATGATCAATTTCTTCAGTGATGCTCAATCACTTTGGGTTTGTGGGGGTTTGGTTTTGGGATTTTCCTCACTTGATGATTTTCGCTCAAAGTCCTCGGAGGATGGGTTGCTCTCAAATGACAAGTGTCAAGTTCTCTCGGAGCAGCCAACCAACTAGTGGTTGTAGGGGGCGACTACTTATAGCCTAGGGAGCAGCCCGATATGATAAGACATAAATGACCTTCAATGATATGACCGTTAGGTGGATAAGATATTTTGGGACAGCCGGCGCGCAGCACAGCAACGGTCGGAAAGTTGACTCTCAAATTCCTCAGGGCTATCATATTCCTCACTGTGTAGGCAATTCGCACTGGCGAATTCCTAACTCCTCGGTCGAGCAAAGTCATCGGTGACGTAAGAACTGCGTCTCATCCTTCAAGAAAATGACTGAATCAGTATGAGATTTCCAATGGCTTCACTCGAAGGCATTGGTAGGTGTAGGATTTTGAGTTGAGCATCACATGGAAATTTTTCCTTAGTATTTCCTCGACCCCTTTAACAATGCGGTGTTTCCTATGACTCAAGAAAGAGAAAATGAAACTACGAAAACAAAAGTCTTCACGCTCCATGTTCCTCGAATGAATACCAAGTCTTCAAGGTCACACCAATTTCTTCACTTTCAAAGTCTTCAGAAAGTCTTCAGAATATCAAAGTCTTCAGTTGAAGAACTTCATTTTTAGGGGTCAACTTTCTCTGTAAATATCAAACTCCTCATAGACTTATAGACCTGTGTACACTCACAAACGCATCAGTCCCTTAACCTATAAGTCTTCAATATACCAAAATCACTAAGGGGCATTAGATGCACTTACAATCTCCCCCTTTTTGGGATTGATGACAACATAGGTTAAGTTTTCAACGGGAATAAACATATGAAGTGTAAATACTGATATTGAGGAATTTGATTGCAAGATATAGAAGAACTCCCCCTGAATATGTGCATAGTGAGGAAATTTGCTTTTGAGGCAATGCACATTTGAAGAATTGAATCTTGGAGATCTCCCCCTATATCTTGTAATTCATACACGCATTTGATATATAATATGAAGAATTTGAAATGCATTATGAAATATGGTGCCTGATGAGATTCAGCATGCGTGCAATAATATTAACGAGGAATAAGCATGTAGAATAACACAATAAAAGTATCAGAGCACCGTGCATCAAAAGTATCAGAGCACCATGCACCTTCCAAAAGTATCAGGGCACCATCGGGTTTAAGATTACAACTCGATCCAGTAAAAAGTTTCGGAAGAATGAGAGTTGTAAATTAACAAAACACCCATAATATAAACCCGCTTGAAGACTAACTCAGATTTATCCCCCTTTGTGACCAAAAGGATCGAAACTAAGGACTAACGCCCCTGAAGAATTTCAAGTTGATGGAGGAGCGCCAGCGTTGTCGGGGTTGTTTGTTGAAGTAAGGCCTGCCGCAGTGTCGTCCAAATCTTCATACTCATCAGTTTCACGCGATGAAGAATAAGAGCTGGCCACCAGATCAGGAACTTTGACTCTCTTGAATTTCTTGGAGGAGGTGCAGACCACCAAATGCTTCCCGGAGACCCATAGTCTTCAGTTCTTCCGCGCTATATACATGAGTGAGAATAGCCCAGGTGCGGTTGAGGGTTTCATGAAGGTGATAATGGTTCTTCTTCACTGCATTATGTGTTGAGGTCATATTGTGAAGAACAGCAGCAAACCGGCGCTTCACCCATTTGTGATTGCGATCAACCTTCCGATGAAGACCGAGGAGTAACTCACGGTCACCATCACCACAGGTGCTTTGTGGCTTGAGGCTTTTGCTTGGCTGAGGTATTTATGCGGCGGTGTCATGTGTGGCGAATCGTCATTGGTAGAGTAAGATGTAGCTAGACGAAATTGACCATCCAATGGACGAATGCCTTCATCGATCACAAGAAATGCCTTGCCTTTATCATCGATGATGAAACCGGTCGCTTGAGGACTTCAATGGGAGGCAAGTAGCTACCATGGTTCAGAGTGTCGACTTTGTAATTCAAAGAAGATCTTGCCCTTATGAATCTCATAATCCAAGGCGATAGGGCTTCAGCTCAAAAGGTGACATAGCAACATTAGCCAGAGTCCTCATGAAGAAATCATGGAAGTTGACGGGAACGCCATGAATGATGTTGAAAAGCATGTTCTTCATGATGCCAATGACAACTTCATCATTTGAGTCGTGGCCTTTGATAGGACTCATTGTCTTCGTCAGGATTCGATAGACAGTCCGGGGCACATAGAGCAATTCCTTCACAAGGAATTTGGTTCGTGGGACCTGCCCTGGCTTCAAAGGCTTCATGAGCACTTGCATATAATGATTCGTCAGTTCAGGGTCATTGTAGATGCAACTTGCACTGTCATGGGGAGGATCAAGAGGAAGGACACGAAGCAATTCAGTTGCTGGTGCCTTATAATGAGTGTTTTCAGTCATCCAATCTAGCACCCATGAATTGACATCTTCAGCATCTCCGGTGATATGCGATTAGGCGTGAACTCAAGAATGAGTTCTTCATTCCAATCACAGATATCAGTGCAGAAATTTAGTAGTCCTGCATTGTGAATAACACTGAGGACCGGCTCGAAGCACGGCAGAGATTCCATATCCACATGAGGAATATGTTCATGATCGAAGATTTTGTCCTTGTCAAAGAGCACTCAGGAATAGAAGTTGGCTTGACTAGCAGTCCAGAAACGCCTCTTCCTTATGCGAAGCAGAGTCATATGGATTATAATCAGTGAAGAACACATGCTCGTAAAAGAAGTCTTCACCTTGAATTTTTGCTTGCTTGAGAACGGATTCTTGGCTTGGGCAAAGGAGTGTCGATGATTTGCAAAGACAACCTCGAGAATCGCGAGCTCAGTGCTTGAGCTAAGGAATTTCTGGTTCCTCTTCTTGTGCAACTTGAGGATCAACAAAGAAGAGTTCTTGAAAGACTAGCGGCTGGAATTTCTTCATGAATGATGAAGTGGGATGAGTTTCTTGAGCCCATTTGAACAGTTGTAGCCGGGGACTGAGGAATCTATTGAATAGGAGTGAAGAGAGGAGTATTGGGACGCTGACTTTCCCAAAAGTAATTATTCATCACTCGTGTAGTGCATCCAATATCCACATCTTCATTTTCATTTTCAATTTCCTCGGCACCAGCCTCTGTCGTGGTTCTAAGTCTGACAGTAGAGTGGGGGGTAGGTATGGAGAGGCAAGGTCCTAGCTATGGAGAGGTTGTGAACACAAGCGATGTACGAGTTCAGGCCCTTCTCTGAGGAAGTAAAAGCCCTACGTCTCGGAGCCCTGAGGCGGTCGAGTGGATTATGTGTATAGGTGTTACAAGAGTGCCAACCCCTCTGCCTGTGGAGGGGGGTGGCTTATATAGAGTGCGCCAGGACCCCAGCCAGCCCACGTAATGCAGGGGTTAAAGTACATTAAGTCTAGGGCGTTACTGGTAACGCCCCTCATAAAGTGTCTTAACTATCATAAAGTCTATTCAACTACAGGCCGTTGTAGTGCAGAGTGCCTTCTGACCTTCTGGTGGTCGAGTGAGTCTTCATGGTCGAGTCCTTCTAGTCAGTCGAGTGGATTCCTCATTGGTCGACTGGAAGGCGACCTCTTCTAAGGGTACCCTTGGGTAGGATACTTAGGTCAGGACTATGACCCTACCCTAGGTACATGAATCCATCATTAGCCCCCGAATGGATTGAAGCTTGAATGAGGAAGGAGTTGATGCTGTTTCCGATTGACCTTTGCATACTGGCTATGCGTTGTTCTGGATCAAGACCTTTTTTGTTAACACCGAGCAACTTTTCTTCAGTCGACTCGATCCATTCTTGTCTTGCGTCGAGTGATCTTTTGGACTTTGCCGGTTCCCGAGCGACAGATCGCAGGAAATCCCGCATCTGGCAAACCGATCTGCCATTCGCGGATTCCACGGGATACGAAATTTGGGGAAGCGCGCGAAGCGGAACGAACCGCGGCGCTCGAACGGGACAGGACACAGACGCCTCGATCTCCGCGCCGCTTTTTCCGCCACGTATCACGTCAATGCAACTGTTTCGGGATATGATTAGATTGACCGGGTCCACCTGTCATCCACTCGGAAGGGATGTTATAAATGCAACCAGTGGGGGTTTCTGAACAGTGCTCCACCCTTTCTCCTCTGCTCTCCTCGTCTCCGCCCAACACATCCCCTTTCGCCTCCGCACAGCTCTTCTTCGCGCATCTCGCCGGCAGCCATGGTCAAGGAGAAAACGGCGGCGCTGGAGCGTGCAAAGAAGGCACCGGCGGCGGAGAAGGCGAAGGGGAGATCCACCAGCCACGGCGGGTCTTCGTCGAGGTCCCGCCTGCCGAAGGGCTGGGTCCAGGGAGATTGGATCCAGTCGACCATCAAGGAGAAGGATCTCCTCGCCATGGCCGATGACGGGCTGATCCCCCACGGCGTCGCAAGGCTTCCAGGGAAAGAGTGGCAACCCCAGCCGGAACAGGGTGAGTGTGTGCTCCTGGCCACTCATGTTGATCGCGGATTTTCTCTGCCACCGAGCATTTTCTTTCCGGGTTTTTTGAACTTCTTTGGAGCCCAGCTCCACTACTTTACCCCAAACTCCATCGCGTATCTTGCTGCGTTTGTATCCATGTGTGAGAACTTCTTGGGCTACCGACCGCACTGGGCTTGTTCAAGCACATCTTCACGTGTCGCTCTCAGACCGTGAAGAAGGCGAGTCCAGGCGACGAGAAAACCCAAGTTGTCCAGATGTGCGGGGGCCTGGGGATCCAAGTGAGGAACAAGAGCACCTTCCCAGCTATGACGTTCCCCGGGTCAGTCAGGGGCTGGCAGTCGACCTGGTTCTACTGCCAGAACGAGACGATGCCGGGGCAGTCGAGTGGACTCCCTCCATTCACCATGGACCGAGTGAACAAGCCCTCCTCTCTGAAGGTGGTTCCGGAGGAGAGAGCTGATGTGAAGATGTTGATGGATCGCGTGGTGCAATTGGTTCGGGATGGCATGACTGGCATGGACCTTTTGGAGGTTTTCCTTCGGCGGCGTATCCAACCTCTTCAGTTCCGGAGCCATTGCATGTGGTTGTACTGCGGAACCGAGGACGGGACTCGAGTCCACCCGGAAGCAGTCGACGACGCCACGGTGGAAAGGTGGATGGCCGCGGTCACTGGGAACAAGGACAATCCCCGCGGATCTAGGAGGATTCCTCCACTCGACCATCACAGCGTTCCAGACAAGGTACATTTGCTCTGCCTTCCATCGTATATTTGTCGAATTTGTTTCTGTATGTTCTGCAACTTGGTCGACTGATCTCTGCCTCGATGCCTTCCAGGCCCTTACCGAGCTGTATTCGATGCCCAATGGAGCTCAGGCTCCAACTGAGGAGGGAGAAGCCAGCGGGGGCGAGAGCCAGGAAGAGTGGGAGTCAGACGCTGCCGAAGATGACGACGATGACGACGACGATGATGAGGACGAAGTAGAGGAGGAGGAGGAGGAGGTTGCACCACCGCGCTCGGAAAGGCGGTCGAACTTGTCCATGACCCCGCGATCGAACGCGGTAGGGGGTTATGACCGCCTCAGATCGACCAAACGCCCTCGGACCGCTTCTCCGGTGCCGATTGAGAAGGCGCCGAAGCAGTCGAAGGTAGCTCCGTCGAAGCCAACCAAGCTCCTGACGAAGATGAAAGTGTCCATCCCCACCATATCAGGGTAAACATATTACTTGAGTCTTCTTGTTTTGTACAAGCTTTATCTTTGGTTGATACTTGAATTAATCGACTGATTCTTTGGAACTTCAGTGCTGCAACTTCTGAGACCTCAGGCAAGGCTGAAGACCACGAGATGGAGAACGCAGCAACCTCAAATCCTGGTACAATACTCTTAATTCCATCTTTAGTCGACTGACTCATGATTTCTAACTCTGATTCTTTTCTGAAGCTCCACTCAACGACGTTATCACCCTTCCTGATGATGATGATGAGGATGAGGAACCGCTGAAGCATAGGAGGAGCAGGATGGCGTCTACTGGTAAAGCAGCCCAAGATGTGACGGCGCCCAAGACTGTGGCCACGGAGGGGGAGAACACCACTCGACACACCGTGTCTTTCGCGGTGCCGTTGACGAGTGCTCGCCCCACTTCGCCGAAAGTGCTTTGGGCAACCTTCGCTTTCACCACGCACCACGTCCCGGGGACCAAGCCAGCCATTTGCTAAGGAAGCGTCGCCAAGCAAGGATCATGATGGAGCAGGTTAAGAACATCCGGGATGCAAGCCAGGCGGCTTATGACGCCAGCTCCGCCCTTCAAAGCAATGTTCAGGTCAGTCGACCACCGCCTGTTCTGTTAGGATATGCTATCAAAACTTTTCTTTTTGGAATCCATAGCAGTCACCCACTGGGTATGTCGATAAAATACTCCATATTAGCGGGGGCATGCTGAGTGCACCCGCTGGGTGTAGTCCCCAAGGCTAAGGTCGACTGCTGGCAGTCGGCCTTAGGCTTTATAAGTAAATGATTTTCGTCATTCGACTGAATCGAATGGATTTCTGAAACCGGTGGGGGCATGCTGAGTGCACCCACTGGGTGTAGTCCCGAGATCGTGGTCGATCACCGCGCTTGATTACAATCAAGAATACGCCTCCCTTTTTTTGGGTCGATCGTCGACTGCATTGAATCGAACCAGGTGGGGCACGCTGAGTGCACCTACTGGGTGTAGTCCCCGAGACTATGGTCGAATGCTTGCATTCGACTGTAGTCTTAGAAACGTTTGATTTTCTCTTATCCACTCGGAAGCGAATTATCTTTGATATTTTGTCGATTTGTTCTTCGCAGAGATCCTGTGACCTTGCAGCTCGCTACACTGAGCATGAGCAAAAGCACACTCAACTCGAACTGGATCTGAAGCTGGTTCAGGAGAATCTTACGAAGGCGAAGGAGGAGACCAAAGGTATGTTCGGTGAGACCTCGACGACTCCTTTTTCCCTCCATTTGTTTCAAAATCTGATCTTGCTATAACTTGCAGGCAAGGTGAAGGAGGCCCAGAAGAAGAAAGACCTTGAGCTAGCTGAGAAGACCAAGCTTGCTGACGAGAAGCTAGCTTCAGTCGCCAAGCTTGAACAGGAAAATACCAATCTGAAAGCTGCTCTTGGGATTGCCAACAAGGAGGTCGACCGACTGAAGGCTGACAAGACCACCCTGACCAACAAGATCAACCAGTTGACTGGGAAGAAGAATGACCTGGAAGTGTAGGATCGGAAGTATGTCTAGAGGGGGGGTGATTAGACTACTTGACAACTTAAAAGTTTAGTCTTTTGATTAGGGCAAGTTTTTAGCAAGTTCACAATAATGAGCAAGTCAAGTATCACCCTACACATGCAATTCTAGAGTAGTGGCAGCGGAAAGTAAATTGCACATGTAGTAAATAAGAGGTGGAGAAGAGCAAACGCAATTTGGAGACACGGAGATTTTTCTCGTGGTTCCGATAGGTGGTGCTATCGTCAATCCACGTTGATGGAGACTTCAACCCACGGAGGGTAACGGCTGCGAGAGTCCACGGAGGCTCCACCCACGAAGGGTCCACGAAGAAGCAACCTTGTCTATGCCATCATGGCCTACGTCCACGGAGGACTAGCCTTACTCGGGTAGATCTTCACGAAGTAGGCGATCTCCTTGCCCTTACAAACTTCTTGGTTCAACTCCACATCTTGACGGAGGCTCCCAAGCGACACCTAACCAATCTAGGAGGCACCACCCTCCAAAAGGTAATAGATGGTGTTGGTGATGATGAACTCCTTGCTCTTGTGCTTCAAATGATAATCTCCCCAACACTCAACTCTCCTCACCGATTTGGCTGTGGTGGAAGAAAGGATTGAGTGGAAAGCAACTTGGGAAGGCTAGAAATCAAGTTTCATATGGTGGGAGTGGAGCAACTTGATCTCAACACAAGGGTAGGTAGTTTTCTTCTCGAAATGTAAGGTAGGAGTGGTAGTTCTTTCGATGGCTCTCTCCACGAATGAAGAGGAGGTGGAGGGTATTTATAGCCTCCACACAAAATCCAACTGTTACACACATTTGACCAATCTCGGTCGGACCGAAGTTGACAACTCGGTGAGACCGAAAGTTCAAATCTTGTGAGCGTTGGGATTTTCGTGGGACCGAAAATACAATCTCGGTTAGTCCGATTCTTCCAAAGTCTAGGGTTTGCCAATCTCGGTGGGACCGACTTTCTCATCTCGGTGACACCGATTTGAGTCTGAATGTTCTGAAGCTTGGCAACACCAATTTCGTAAGACCGAGTTTGGAATCGGAAAATCCGAAATTACTAGGGTTTGGGTATATGGTTGAGGTGGTTCATCTCGGTGTGGTGAGTTTATGGAATCGGTGGGACCGAGATTACTTATGGGTTTATGTTGGAATGAAAGATTGCTGATAGTTTGAGAGATAAATCACTAAGCACTTTGAGCAACCAGATCATCATCATAACCTCATCCCTTTTAATAGTATTGGCTTTCCTATGGACTCAATGTGATCTTGGATCACTAAACCAAAAATGGAGTCTTGAGCTTTTGCCAATGTTTTCCTTAGCATTTTGAGGGTCCACATCATCATCATTGCCATACCCATATCAATGAACTTTCTGAAATATTCTCAAGAAATAATTAGTTCAATGATATATATGTTGTTATTAATTACCAAAACCACCCGGGGATTAGTTGCACTTTCAATCTCCCCCTTTTTGGTAATTGATGACAACATATAGATCAAAGCTTCGACAAATGATATAATCAATGAATAACATCGTCGCTTTGAGAAGTATGTGATAAGCAAGAGCTCCCCCTAAATTTGTGCATTATTTAAGATTTGCGTTTGAATGCAAATGCACAATCGATTAGGATCATGGGTCACTCTTCCATGTCACATACATCTTGGTGGAGCACACAAAATGATAAGAATGAATAGCATGCACCCAATCACCAAGACATGAGTAAGTGATCATACAAGATATGGATAGAATATGATAAGCATTAAGCACACATTAAGCATAGTATGATCAAGCACTCATCAAGATAGAAACAAACGTAGTATCAAACACACGAAATGTCTCAAAGAACTCAAAAGTATCTCAAGGAAAACCGCAAACGAAAGAGCAAAAACGAGCACTCTCTCTCTCGAAGTCCTATGATCTATACAATTTCTCCCCTTTGGCAACAAGTTACCAAAAGTTCGAAGGTATAGAGCTAATCGTCACTAGGGACTCTGTGGCGGCTCTGCTCTCTGCGTCGATGGAGTGGAGATAGCTGCATCTGCAAATGCTTATCTGAAGTCTGTGGAGCTGGAGGAGTGGATATCTTGAGCTGGTCTTTGGGCCGATGGAGCTGTGGAGGTCTTGATGTAGTAGCCTGGGTCATCCTTTGGAATAGCAATGATCTGGGCTTTGTGGGCACTGCAGCAGGCTGCTCATAGTCATCTGGACTAGATCACCTTCCATCTCCTTCATGAGCTCTGCCTTCTCCTCTTCGCTTCCTCAATGTCGCCTCAAGCTTGTTGACGGTGACTGCACTTGATCGACTTGACATCCAGAGCATGGAACTTATCTTCAACTATCCTCTCAAGACTCTCCCGAGACGCACTATGCTGGCCAGCGTAGTTCAATTCTTTGAGTGGCTTCAAGAAGTTGTTCTCCAACGCTCTTGGGCTTTCTTCTGCTGCTTCCTTTTCAGCTTTAGCTTGTTTGGCAGCTTCGGACTTAGCGTGTCCTTCAACGGATGTGGGAGCATCCTCGGTCATCACAACTTCATTATCTTCATGTTCAGGGCTGCAATGGCAAGTGGGGTCTATCCAACGGTAGGTGTCCGTGCCAAACTTGGCATTGATGAGCATCTGAATGTGCGGAGCAAACCCACACGACCTCTTCTCAGTCTGCTGCTTTGTCCTCTTGATAGTCTCAACTATCGTGTCCATCACCTTAAAAGGTGTCTTGATCCGAATGTGCAGCATGTTGATAGAATAGCCTCTTATCATGCGGTGGTCTCGACTTGGGCATCAAAGTATGCCTCGTAATGGTGTTAGTGGTTGGGAGACCTGCCTGAAGATGATAAACTGATCCAAGCTTCCATATCTCAACATCCTTGTCTGGTACCTCATTGTACATGTTCTTCATAGACTCGTGATTCTTCTTTGGAATGCCATAGACATCTACATCATCGTCCCTTGATACTGGTGCATTCAGCAATGCTCTCCATTCCTCAACAAAGGAGGAGAATCTACGTCATACATCATCCATACAATTCGCCATCCGGATAGAAGTGTGCGGTGGCATAGAACGCATGATCATTTCATCATTCCAAGCGGTCAATTTCGACCAACGAACTCAGCAACTCCACATGCGGTGAAGCTCTCATGCACATGTGGGAAGTAGTCTCTGTGCTTTCACTTTGTCGATGTATTTCCGGTCTACATATCCGTGTCAAGAACAATTGGTTTCTTGTCCATGAGCACTGCCTCATAGAAATCTTGTTGCTCTCGTGTGGAACCTTGAGTCAACAATTGTCCTTCTCCTGGTGGCATATGGATCAACTTGCCTCCATAGCCTGAGACCTTTGTCCTTCCTTTCCTTCATATTTTCAGCTCGAGGATGAGCATCATTATGAACTCGGCAATTTCATCGAGCTTGAAAGAAAACATGTGCCTCTTCATCGATTCAGCAGTGGCACATTGTCCTTCTTCTTCTCTGAAGCGGTATATTTCTCACGTTTTCTTTGGCTTGGCAGCAGGTTTGGCTTGGGCTGCCTTTGCTGGAGCTGATGGCTTAGATTTTGTGGGTGCTCCTGCCTCGATGGCATCTCCCATCAACTTTTGCTTCGAGGAGGCTGGGTGCTTCCTCATCGAGTCATCATCGCCTTCTTCATGAACTAGCCTCTTCCTCTTGGAAGTTTTCTTGATCTTCTTTGGAGGTTTCTTCTTCCATGCTCAGCTTCTTTGCAACTGTGGATTTCTTCTCTTTCTGGTGCCTTTCTTTGTTTGTTGCCCTTGATAGCCCTTGGCAACCACTTTCCTCTTAGGCTTGGAAGTAATCTCCTCATCGCAACAAAGTCGAGTCTTCCTCATCTGAATTCCTCTTCTTCCTGCCCAGTGGCAGCAGGAGGCAATCCACTTGGGTGCTCCTTTCTCCATCATCTGAAAAACTGCTTGCTTCAGACTTGTGACCGCCTCGAATCTCAACTGGTGATTCAGACTGTTCGCTGTCACTTGCATCGTATATGACCGACAACCTGTGAAAAGAATAGGTATAGGCGAATAGAAGAGTTATCACAAACTGCAGAGGATTTTGCAAAAGAATGAGTTCAAACTTTAGTTTTAGGTTTTCACAGAATGCATTTCGGTCCGCCGAGTCTAAAATTCGTGAATCCGAAGTGTCTAAACCTAACCATACACACCACTTTCGGTTGGACCGAAATGGGTTTCGGTCTAGCCGAGAGCACTAGGGTTTCACTAAATCCTCACTTCGGTCTTACCGATTTGCACAACTCGGTTTAACCGAAAAGTGCAGTGCAATGACCAGAGGCCAAATCGGTCAGTCCGAGAATGTAGAATCGGTCACACCGAGATGTGTTCGGCGGAAACCTAACCCTAAAATTTTCACTCGAATTATGTTCTATGATCTCATCTGCTGGACAGGAAGATTTCAAACTTGGCAATAAGCTAGGCAAAACCTATCGTGCATTGAATCAGAGGTTGAAGCACGAGAGGGATGAAACTCACCCAATCTGGTGGAGCTTCACTACGGCGGCAACGGTGCGGTGAGATTGACCGTTGACGGCGATGGAGACCCGCGGAGAGGGTGCACAGGCGACGGTGGAGATGATCCGAAGACCACGGCGACGACAGCGAAGGGTTTGGGGGCGAGGCGTTTTGAAGGAGTAATCAACGCGCGCTGCCCTCGGGTATATATACCCTTCGGCTGTCGGTGGGACCGAGTTGAAAACTTCGGTGGGACCGAGATGGTTAATCGCAAGCGATTACACACATCGATCACGCCGAAATTTGCAACTTCGGTTTCACCGAGGTGAAAACCTAGATCAATCCAAGTGATTTGGTCCGTCCGATTTGAGTATATTGGTTTGACCGAAAGTACTTAGAAGGTTTTGGAAGTTAGGCTTTTGACGGATCGGTGGCTCCGAGTGCTCCTCACTCGGTGCGTCCAAAAAGTCTTGTTCAAAGTTTGTGATATAAGCATGAATAGAGTTTGAGACAAGAAAGCATAGATAGCTAGGGGAGGAACTTAGGCATTCTTGTCCATCCATTTGGTCAAAAAGAAAAATCCAAAAGACCAAAGCAACAAATGGATGTCCTCGAATGGATAAAATCATGCATCCAACATGCTCACACAATAAGATAGCAAATGAAATATGTGTCAAACATGCACAAACAAAACACTAGCTACTAGCACACAATTTGGCGATGACTAGGTCATCTATATATGAGTATATTGACTTAGGAGTCAAATGAGAACATTTGATCATAGGTCATACTCATCGTTTAAGCACAAGTGGGGTTACCACTTTTACATAAAGCATTAATGTGTTCACATCATTTGAAGATGCTTTAGCTCAATTCTTTAGAGCAAAGCTCCCCCTTGATGTGAGAACCCCTTTTAAAGGGTCAAACTAACCTTGGGTTGTCGTTGAAGACTTCATGTAGATGTTGAAGATGTGGATGCTCAATGTTGATGAAGATCATCAAGAGTTGGGAGCAATCCTTTGGATTCGGGCACTTTCAATACCTACATGGGTTAGTCCCACAAGGAACAAACAAGGATATCCATGGACATAGATTGAAGTACACAATAGATGATGTCCATGAAAGCAATGATTACCTTGTCCCTTGACTTACCAACATGAGGGTTTGTGACTCCATGAACTAGTGCAAGATGTGGAAGTTGATTGCACAAGTTCTTGCCAAAATGAATGTGAGTGAAGTATGTTGGCGGAGTCACCCTCAAGAACTCTCTAGTTCTTCTTCTTCGGGATCCACATCATCTTGATGGGAATCCTTGGGGTAGTAGTTGAGCTTGTCGAAGTAGAACTTGAAGTTGCCTTGGGAACCCACTTGACCATGGCCTTGGGTGCTTCAATGAATGCATCAATCTCCTCTTGAAGCTTGTCCTTGCCTTTTAGCTTGTGGTCTTGTGGTGGAAGGTCATCTTGAGCTTGTTCCTCATTGGAAGAAGTGGGATCATACTTCTCCTTTTGAGAAACAAACTTTGGAGTGGGATATTGACCTTCTTCCCATTCAACACCCTCGGCGTTGAACTTTCGCTCAAAACCAATTCCTTGATTCTTCCGTGTCTTCCTTGCTTGCGAACAATTTCCTCAAAGCTCTTGCTTCCGCAAGGCTCTTGTAGACACCTTTCTCTATAATCCCTTTCAATAAACTATTTTCTTGCTCAAGTGAAACTTGGCTTGAAACATTGTTAGTGGAATCAAGAGAATTACTAGAAGTAACAACATTTGATTTAGCATGATTATTGTTACTACTAGATGAAGAATTTTTCTTATGCTTGTCATGCTTAGTTTTAATAGGTGGCAAGAAATTAGACAAGAGAAGTCGTTTGGCAAGATATGAAGAACTCTTCTTTGAAGATCGTCATTGATAGCTTTTAGAAACTCATGTTCTTGCTCTAGATTGAGCTTCTCGAGCGTAGCTTCTCATGAGATCTTAGGAGCTCTCTATGATCTTCTTGAGTTGTTTCATGAGCTAACTTAAGAGTGTTTAGTTCTTTAGTTAGACGCTCAATCTCCTTCATAGCATTGTCATTCGACTCTTCTCGACTATAAAGACTACTAGCATGTTCATCATTACTAAGCTCACTAGATTTATCATGTAAAAGCTCATCTTCACCAAGCAAGTCATCTTCATCACTATCAAAGTCAATGAATTCAAGGTGTGATACCTTGGGACCTTTTGCCATGAAGCATCTTCCAATTCCCTCATTTGGTGAATCAAATATGTCATAGGAGTTGGAGTTGGAGGACACGAGAGCAAGACCGCAACACCTTCATCTTGATCAGATTCGGAGTTGGAGTGATAGCTTCTTTCGAGTGATTGTCTGAGTCGGGCCGAAACCCATTCACCAACATGAGCTTGATGTTTTCTTCTAGTGTAGCTCCTTGATGACTTGTCTTTCCTTTCCGAATCCTTGCTTCTCCGAGAGGATCTTCGTTCATAACGATCATCTCTACTCCTTCTCTCTTTTCGAGGCGACTCTTCTCTTGAGCTTCTTCTTCTTGGAGATTCTTCTCTTCTCTTGTGGGGAGTCGAACACTCATTTGAGTAGTGTCCGGTCTTCCACAATTGTAGCAGCTTCGATCACGACTAGAAGATCTCTTTTCATCATATGATCTAGACTTTGAGCTTCTTTCCTTGCTTCTACTCTTGTAGAATTTGTTGAAGTTCTTCACCATTAGGCTTATCTCTTCATTGGAAACTAGCTTGTCACTTGAGGTTGTGGGAGCTTCAACTGTAGCTTTGTAAGCACCACTTGACTTGTTGTGAAGCTCTTCCTTATCTTTAAGTGTCATCTCATGAGCAACAATCCTTCCAATGACTTGGTAGGCTTGAGATCTTTGTAGTTTGGCATCATTTGGATCAAAGTGCACACGGTGTCATACTTTCCATCCAAAGCTCGAGAATCTTCTTGATGATGAATCGGTCGGTCATTTCTTCGCTTCCTAAGCCTGCCATCTCATTGGTGATGAGAGCAAGCCTAGAGTACATTTCAGCGACTCCTTCACCTTCCTTCATCTTGAACTTGTCAAGTCGACCTTGAAGAACATCTAGCTTTGATTCCTTCACGGACTCGGTACCTTCGTGCATTTCACCAAAGTATCCCAAATCTCTTTTGCATTCTCAAGACGGCTGATCTTGTTGAACTCCTCGGGACACAAAGCATTGAAGAGAATGTCACAAGCTTGAGCATTGTTCACGAACATCCGCAACTCATCCGCAGTAGCCGCGATCCGAACTTTTCCTTCCTCAAGAACTCACCTTGCAAGCCAACACAAATAATGCCCCATGCGGCAGGGTTATGTCCAAGAATATGCATTTTCATTTTATGCTTCCTACTAGCAAAGTTTGAACCATCAAAGTAAGGACCTCTACGAAAATTACCCTCACTAGACGCCATACTCTCCTAGGTTGTGAAACCAAGCTTATGGAATCCAATGCAATGAAAACCAATCCAATGGAGACCAAAGCTCTGATACCACTTGTAGGATCGGAAGTATGTCTAGAGGGGGGGTGATTAGACTACTTGACAACTTAAAAGTTTAGTCTTTTGATTAGGGCAAGTTTTTAGCAAGTTCACAATAATGAGCAAGTCAAGTATCACCCTACACATGCAATTCTAGAGTAGTGGCAGCGGAAAGTAAATTGCACATGTAGTAAATAAGAGGTGGAGAAGAGCAAACGCAATTTGGAGACACGGAGATTTTTCTCGTGGTTCCGATAGGTGGTGCTATCGTCAATCCACGTTGATGGAGACTTCAACCCACGGAGGGTAACGGCTGCGAGAGTCCACGGAGGGCTCCACCCACGAAGGGTCCACGAAGAAGCAACCTTGTCTATGCCATCATGGCCTACGTCCACGGAGGACTAGCCTTACTCGGGTAGATCTTCACGAAGTAGGCAATCTCCTTGCCCTTACAAACTTCTTGGTTCAACTCCACATCTTGACGGAGGCTCCCAAGCGACACCTAACCAATCTAGGAGGCACCACCTCCAAAAGGTAATAGATGGTGTTGGTGATGATGAACTCCTTGCTCTTGTGCTTCAAATGATAATCTCCCCAACACTCAACTCTCCTCACCGATATGGCTGTGGTGGAAGAAAGGATTGAGTGGAAAGCAACTTGGGAAGGCTAGAAATCAAGTTTCATATGGTGGGAGTGGAGCAACTTGATCTCAACACAAGGGTAGGTAGTTTTCTTCTCGAAATGTAAGGTAGGAGTGGTAGTTCTTTCGATGGCTCTCTCCACGAATGAAGAGGAGGTGGAGGGTATTTATAGCCTCCACACAAAATCCAACTGTTACACACATTTGACCAATCTCGGTCGGACCGAAGTTGACAACTCGGTGAGACCGAAAGTTCAAATCTTGTGAACGTTGGGATTTTCGTGGGACCAAAATACAATCTCGGTTAGTCCGATTCTTCCAAAGTCTAGGGTTTGCCAATCTCGGTGGGACCGACTTTCTCATCTCGGTGACACCGATTTGAGTACGTAGGTTCTGAAGCTTGGCAACACCAATTTCGTAAGACCGAGTTTGGAATCGGAAAATCCGAAATTACTAGGGTTTGGGTATATGGTGAGGTGGTTCATCTCGGTGTGACTGAGTTTATGGAATCGGTGGGACCGAGATTACTTATGGGTTTATGTTGGAATGAAAGATTGCTGATAGTTTGAGAGATAAATCACTAAGCACTTTGAGCAACCAGATCATCATCATAACCTCATCCCTTTTAATAGTATTGGCTTTCCTATGGACTCAATGTGATCTTGGATCACTAAACCAAAAATGGAGTCTTGAGCTTTTGCCAATGTTTTCCTTAGCATTTTGAGGGGTCCACATCATCATCATTGCCATACCCATATCACTTGAACTTTCTGAAATATTCTCAAGAAATAATTAGTTCAATGATATATATGTTGTTATTAATTACCAAAACCACCCGGGGATTAGTTGCACTTTCAGGAAGCCTTCCTGGGTGGACTTGCTAAGAAGCTGTTTCTTATGCTCGAAGGTAACCTTTATACTCGACCAACATTTTCAATCGTGATGCTTCCATTCGACCACCGCCTTGACTCGGCGTTTTGTCCTTGCAGAATTCTGTCGAAACTTTGAAGAAGAGACTAGTCAGCTGGAACCAAACCTTGACCCCGTCAATTCTCCGGTGAATGATGAGTTGTTATGAATGTCTTCAGACTGGAGTCTCATGTTGCTGCTGTCGTGGACTACCTTGCAAGGCTGAAGGTTGCTATGTCGCACATCGACTCGACGCTCTGGCCCAGGGCGACTCTCCAGAATGACCTCGAGTCGCTGATGGCTCGACTAAACGCCGTCCCTGACCGAGTGCAGGAGTGGAAGAAGTCCTCGGCCCGTTGCGGTGCTGATGTTGCTCTGTGCCTGGCCCGAGTCCACTGCAAAGACGCGCGAGAAGACAAGCTGGCGGCTCTCCGAGTGACAAACACCAAGAAACACGACTTCAGGTCCTTCATGGAAACCTTCATCGCTGCTGCTACCCGGATCGCAGACGGAATCGACCTTGATGAGTTCGTTGCTCCTTCCAGCCCTCCACAGGAGGGGTAAAAAACTTCCTTAAAGTCCGACACTTTAAATTTGCCTCAGTATGCCGAGTGGAATTGTAACCGAAAAAACCTTAACAGGCTTAGCGCCTGAGCACTCTCGGTTCCTTTAGGTATCGACCTAAACTTGGATTTGATGTTTGAATATGATTGCTTTTGGATCAAAATGTCTTTTGCAGGTTCACAGCTAGATGCTTACTGCAGTCGACTTATTCCTTAGGCGAGCACTGGGCTGCTGCTAAGCCTCCGAGCGAGAGGTTTGCTCTGCACTCGGTAGGATTTTTATACCTTAGGCGAGCACTGGGCTACAGCTAAGCCCCCGAGTGAGAGGTTTGCTCTTCACTCGGTAGGATTTTTATAACTTAGGCGAGCACTGGGCTGTAGCTAAGCCCCCGAGTGAGAGGTTTGCTCTTCACTCGGTAGTATTTTTATAACTTAGGCGAGCACTGGGCTGCAGCTAAGCCTCTGAGTGAGAGGTTTGCTCTTCACTCGGTAGGATTTTTATAACTTAGGCGAGCACTGGGCTGCAGCTAAGCCTCCGAGTGAGAGGTTTGCTCTTCACTCAGTAGGATTTTTCGTTGTATTTGTGTCGAAGCTCAGAGGAGAGGGTCGCAGTCGACCTGCACCTCGTCCTCCCTACGAGCGCACGTTGTACTTATGGCGTAGCTCAGAGGAGAGGGTTGTAGTCGACCTGCACCTCGCCCTCCTTGCGAACGTACGTTGTACTTAGGCGAGTATTTGTACTGCAGCTAAGCCCCCGAGTGGAAGTCTGGCTTGCCACTCGGTAGGATTTTTATACCTTAGGCGAGCACTGGGCTGCAGCTAAGCCCCCGAGTGAGAGGTTTGCTCTTCACTCGGTAGGATTTTTATAACTTAGGCGAGCACTGGGCTGCAGCTAAGCCCCCGAGTGGAAGTCTGGCTTACCACTCGAGAGGGATTTTTATAACTTAGGCGAGCACTGGCTGCAGCTAAGCCCCGAGTGGAAGTCCGGTGAAAGCACATTTGCTCCCTAGGTGGTTTTGGTAATTAATGACAACATACTTTGTGGTTGGACTAATGCTTTTAACAAGTATGTTTCAGAAAGTCAATCACTCTGCATGACAAAAGGATCAAGAGGTGAACCCCTAGGATGCTAAGGAAAACATTGGCAAAAGCTCAAGACTCTATTTTTGGTTTAGTGATCCAAGATCACATTGAGTCCATAGGAAAGCCAATACTATTAAAAGGGATGAGGTTATGATGATGATCTGTTGCTCAAAGTGCTTAGTGATTTATCTCTCAAACTATCAGCAATCTTTCATTCCAACATAAACCCATAAGTAATCTCGGTCCCACCGATTCCAAACTCACCACACCGAGATGAACCACCTCACCATATACCCAAACCCTAAGAATTTCGGATTTTCCGATTCCAAACTCGGTCATACGAAATTGGTGTTGCCAAGCTTCAGAATCCTTCAGACTCAAATCGGTGTCACCGAGATGAGAAAGTCGGTCCCACCGAGATTGGCAAACCCTAGACTTTGGAAGAATCGGACTAACCGAGATTGTATTTTCGGTCCCACGAAAATCCCAACGCTCACAAGATTTGAACTTTCGGTCTCACCGAGTTGTCAACTTCGGTCCGACCGAGATTGGTCAAATGTGTGTAACGGTTGGATTTTGTGTGGAGGCTATAAATACCCTCCACCTCCTCTTCATTCGTGGAGAGAGCCATCGAAAGAACTACCACTCCTACCTTACATTTCTGAGAAGAAAACTACCTACCCTTGTGTTGAGATCAAGTTGCTCCACTCCCACCATATGAAACTTGATTTCTAGCCTTCCCAAGTTGCTTTCCACTCAATCCTTTCTTCCACCACAGCCAAATCAGTGAGGAGAGTTGAGTGTTGGGGAGATTATCATTTGAAGCACAAGAGCAAGGAGTTCATCATCACCAACACCATCTATTACCTTTTGGAGGTGGTGCCTCTTAGATTGGTTAGGTGTCGCTTGGGAGCCTCCGTCAAGATGTGGAGTTGAACCAAGAAGTTTGTAAGGGCAAGGAGATCGCCTACTTCGTGAAGATCTACCCCAGTAAGGCTAGTCCTCCGTGGGCGTAAGCCATGATGGCATAGACAAGGTTGCTTCTTCGTGGACCCTTCGTGGGTGGAGCCCTCCGTGGACTCTCGCAGCCGCTACCCTCCGTGGGTTGAAGTCTCCATCAACGTGGATTGACGATAGCACCACCTATCGGAACCACGAGAAAAATCTCCGTGTCTCCAAATTGCGTTTGCTCTTCACAATCTCTCCTTACTATTTATGCAATTTACTTTCCGCTGCCCCATACTCTAGAATTGCATGTGTAGTATGTTGCTCGACTTGTATGCATGATGCTTGACTTGATCTTCATTGTGAACTTGCTAAAACTTATGTTAATCAAAAGGCATAAACTTTTATCTTGTCAAGTTGTCTAATCACCCCCTCTAGACACTCTTGCCTTCAATGATCCTACAATTGGTATCGAGCTTTGGTCTCCATTGCTTTGGTTTGCACACCATTGGAGGAAGATGGACGTGTCACGCTTGGGAGTGTTAATCATAGAGTGCCTATTCTTGATGGAGTGTCCTATAACTCGTGGAGGATTGAAATGCTTGCTATCTTTAAGATGTACAACTTATGCAAATATGTTGAAACCCCATATGTACCACCACTTGACCCCTGCACCCTACTATGGATGAAGAACTTGATTTGCTTCAGAACCTTAGAACTGTCAATCTTATCATTAGAGGTTTGCCCGATAACTTACTTGAGCTTGTCACAAACTTTGAGTGCGCCCATGCTATGTGGAAGTTCTTGGAAGAACTTTATCCGGACTACTCTTTGAGAGGTCTTGATGAAATTCTATACAAGACTGTTGAATTTGATATGATGCGCCCCAAAGATCCCAACTTTGATAAATGCTTCTTTGAGCTTCGTGATCTTATGAAAAAGAAGGGTGATCCCGGTTTTATCAATGTTCGAATAAGAAATGCTCTTGTATTGCATTCCGATGATTATCGTCACTCTGACAAAATTGATGCAAGTCATTGTCAAATTGACATAGGTATTGATGATGAATTATCTATGGGTCAATATGATGATGAGCATGAGCATGATGACGATTACTCCGATTCGGACACCGAGCTAGACAAGGTCATGAAGAGTCTCAGTCTTATGGCAAATCTGAGAGACTACATATCCGGTGGAAAAGAGTGGATTCTTGATAGTGGATGCACCGATCACATGACCGGAGATGAAGACATGTTTCGAGAGCTTGCAAAGAACGATGGTCCACGCAAGTATGTGACTTTTGGAGACCACTCCAAGGGTAAGGTACTTGGCCTTGGTAAGGTGGCCATATCTCATGATAGCTCCATTCAAAATGTCATGCTTGTTGAATCACTTGGATATAATTTACTTTCCGTGTCAAGATTAGCTGACTTTGGATTCAATGTGCTATTCACCAAAGTAGATTGCCAAGTTTTTTGTCGTGACAATCATAACATGGTCTTTACCGGTATCCGTAGAGGTGATTTGTATATCGTTGATTTCACTAAGAAAGCTCAACCTAGAACTTGCTTTATTGCTAAATCTGCTAAAGGTTGGCTTTGGCATAGAAGGCTTGGACATGTTGGTATGCGTAATCTAGATAAGCTAATCAAAGGTGATCACATTCTTGGTGTTAAAGATGTTTTCTTTGACAAAGATAGACTCTGCAGTGCATGTCAAGCAGGAAAACAAGTAGGTGGAAGTCATCCCGCGAAGAACATCATGACTACAAGGAGACCGCTTGAGCTTCTTCATATGGATCTCTTCGGTCCCAATGCTTACAAAAGCCTTGGTGGTAACTCCTTTGGTCTAGTTATTGTTGATGATTTTTCCAGATTTACGTGGGTATTTTTCCTTGATGACAAATCACAGGTTCAGAAAATCTTCAAAACCTTCGCTAGAAAGGCCCAAAATCAATTTGAGGTGAAGATCAAGAAAGTTCGGAGCGACAATGGAACGGAGTTCAAGAACGCCCATGTGGACTCCTTTCTCGATGAGGAAGGGATTCTACATGAGTTCTCGGCTACGTACACACCTCAACAAAATGGAGTTGTTGAGAGGAAGAACCAAACGCTCATTGAGATGGCGAGAACAATGCTTGATGAATACAAGACACCGAAACACTTTTGGGGTGAAGCCGTCGAGACAGCTTGTCATGCTATCAACAGACTTTATCTTCACAAGCTCCTCGGCAAGACTTCATACGAGCTCCTTACCGGTAACAAACCCCAAGTGGGATATTTTCGTGTCTTTGGTTCAAAATGCTATATCCTTGATAAGCATCATCGGTCTAAATTTGCTCCTAAAACTCATGAAGGCTTTTTCCTCGGTTATGGATCAAACTCCCACACCTACCGTGTCACAACAATTTCACCCAAAGGTTGAAGAGACGGTAGACGTGAAGTTTGATGAATCTAATGGCTCGCAAGTAGAGCAAATGCCTATTGATGTAGGAGACAAGGACCCTTCAGAAGCCATTCAAGATTTATCCATTGGGAAGATTCGTCCCATGGAAGTGAAGGAGAGTACCTCATCTACATATGTGGAGCCCCCTACCTCACGGAGAGATGAACCTCAAGGCGACATGGAGGCCTCCACAAGTGGAACTCACCAAGATGAGGAAGTGCGACAAGAAGATCCACCACAACCTCCTTCTCCACCACCTCAAGACAACACCAACAACAATGATGAAGAAGAAGATGAGGATGATGAGGAAGCTCAGCCTCGACCATGACAAAAGCTATCTCGAGTTCGAGCAAGAGTCAAGAAGGACCATCCCGTGGAACAAATGATGAATGACATCGACTCCGGGAGAATCACTCGCTCTAAAACTCGTTTAGCTAACTTTTGTGAACACTACTCTTTTATCTCTAGTCTTGAACCTATGAAGGTATAAGAAGCGCTTGAAGACCCGGATTGGGTGAACGCTATGCATGAAGAGCTACACAACTTTGAGAGGAACAACGTTTGGACTTTGGTAGAGAAGCCCAATGATGACCAAAACGTCATTGGAACCAAATGGGTGTTTCGGAACAAGCAAGATGAAGATGGACAAGTCATCCGCAACAAGGCTCGCCTCGTAGCACAAGGTTACACACAAGTCGAAGGTATGGACTATGGTGAGACCTATGCCCCCGTTGCTAGACTTGAGTCCATTCGCATTCTTCTTGCTTATGCCAACCACCATGACATTACTCTCTATCAAATGGACATTAAAAGTGCTTTCCTTAATGGTGAAATTGAGGAGGAAGTATTTGTGAAACAACCTCCCGGATTTGTGAATCCTAAAAAACCTAATCATGTTTACAAGTTGCACAAAGCTCTTTATGGTCTTAAACAAGCTCCTAGAGCTTGGTACAAATGCTTGACTAGCTTTCTTCTTGAAAAAGGATTTGAGATTGGTAAAATAGACTCAACGCTATTCACAAAAGGGTTGACGGTGAACTATTTGTATGCCAAATATATGTTGATGATATTATCTTTGGTTCAACTAACCCTGATTTTAGTGAGAAGTTTGGAAAGCTTATGTCAGAGAAGTATGAGATGTCCATGATGAGTGAACTCAAGTTCTTCCTTGGGTTGCAAATCAAGCAATCTAAGGAGGGTACTTTTGTCTCACAAACAAAGTACACCAAGGATCTCTTCAAGAAGTTCAACATGCAAGAGAGCAAAGGTATGAAAACACCCATGGCTACTAGTGGACATAATGACTTGACTAAAGATGGAGAACCCATCGATCAAAAGGTTTATCGATCCATGATTGGTTCTCTACTATATCTATGTGCTTCTCGTCCTGACATAATGTTGAGCGTATGCATGTGTGCTCGATATCAAGCAGCCCCTAAAGAATGTCATCTTAAGGCTGTTAAAAGAATTGTGAGATATTTGATACACACACTAACTTTGGCATTTGGTATCCTAAGAGGGCCTCTTTCGATCTTGTTGGCTATTCCGACTCGGACTATGCCGAGACAAGGTTGATAGAAAGTCAACTTCGGCACGTGTCAATTCCTCGGTCGATCCCTTGTATCTTGGTCATCCAAGAAACAAAATTCGGTATCATTATCTACTGCCGAAGCTGAATATATAGCTGCTGGTTCGTGTTGTGCTCAGTTACTATGGATGACACAAATGCTTAAGGATTATGGGATACATGCGAGACATGTTCCTTTGCTTTGTGACAATGAGAGTGCGATTAAGATTGGACACAATCCCGTGCAACACTCTCGCACGAAACACATTGAAGTTCGTCACCATTTTATTCGGGATCATATTGCTAAGGGTGACATTGATCTTAAGCATGTTCGTACTGACAAACAGCTTGCAGATATCTTCACAAAACCACTTGATGAGAAAGTGTTTTGTCGCTTAAGGAGTTAGTTGAACATCATTGATGCTTCAAACTTGGAGTGAAAACTCCATTGGTGCATGCAAGGCATGAGCCTAATTGACTAATCCTTGATATTTCTCTTATGATGATGATCATATGTCTTGGATACATTTGCCCCTTGTATTGCATCTACTCCTTGCGGTACTTGGATGGTCTACATTCCACAAGATTATCACACACTCAAATCATGAGTAATCTTGTCATTGACCAAGTATCTAGCTCTTTGGGATGTTGAGTTCAAGGAACAAAATTCCACATATCCTTTTGACACCATATACTTCTAGTACTTCACTCATGTCATCTTGGATATTCTTGAGTATTTCCTTGCTTGCCTAACCCATGTAGGAAGATGAACTATACAATTGAAATGGTGCTCCAACTTCACATTCTATGAGCATCAACATCAAGTTCATCTACATGAGTACGAGCAACAACAAGCCCAAGGTATGTCATTCACATCTTGAAGAAGCTTTGCTCAAAGTCATGAGTACAAGCAGCTTCAAAAGATGTGATCACATTAAATGCTTAATCGAAAAATGGCAACCCCATTTTGAGCTTAAACGATGAGTATGACCTATGATCAAATGTTCTCATTTGACTCCTAAGTCAATATACTCAAACATAGGTGACCTAGTCGCCGACCCCTGTCTAGATGAAGTACATATGTTTTGGAGTTTTGCTATTGTCTCTTTTGATTCTCTAGCTGAGTTTTCCTAAAAAAACTTCATCTAGCAATCTTTTCATTTCTGCTTCCTCTGTTCATGTGTATATTCCTTTTGGCTCGATCAATTCCTGAAAATCTTTTACAAATTCATTGCAAATATTTTGAAACATTTCTTGCAAAGAGAGCTGAATTATCTCTGAATTTCCTTGAATTAAACTCAAGGCCACCGATTCACATACTTGTCCGACCGAAAAGGGTCTCGACTTTCGGGCTCACCGATCCACATCAACTCGGTGTCACCGATTTATATTCACCGGATATCATCTTCTGCAGCTTACCTAAAATGATTTTCTTGAATACTCAATTTGCTCGAGTTGTGATTCTTAAGGATCCCACTTCTTTCCTTCCATCTTTCCCGCCCTTCTGGTTTATTGTCCTTTTCGCATTTGATGTCAAAGGGGAGAAGATTTAGGGGAGCTAGGGGGAGATTGGAGGATAAGAGGAGAAAAGAAAATTTAAAGGGAAAAGAAAAACAATCTTACCTTAAGGGGGAGAGGATCACATCAAAGTTTTTGGCATTATTCTTCTGATTTCTTTTGCTTCTCTTGCTCTCACAATTGATATCTTCTGGATAGTACAATTGGTATCTTATACGATTGGTATCTTCTGGATAGTACAATTGGTATCTTATACAATTGGTATCTTCTGAAAAACACAATTGGTATCTTATGAAAAGCAAAATCTCTCAGAGCTCATTGAAAATCTTTTAGTCTTGGGAGACATGTTTGCTAATTCAAGCTAGTGCTCAGCATGAGACACTCTTTATACATGTCATCCCTGGCTTGGTACTCTTGATGTTCTTGCTGTTGGTTGAAGGAATACTCTTGTGTTATCTAACCTTGTTTTCTCAAGCTTATTTCTTCAGGTACAATGCCAAGGAACCTCAAGGTAAGTATATGCATCTTGCAGAATGTGCATGATGGTGACTTGCTTGTGAATACTTGTTTGCAAGAAATCACCATGCACATATGCATCATCAATCACTTATCCTCATCTGCTCTGATGCATATAGCCAAGCTGCATGTAGCACATCTTGCTTTTCTCTCATGTGTGCTTGTGGTAGTCCAAAACCATAATCTATGAAAAGCTTGCACACTTGTAGGGGGAGCCTGTGTACTACATGTCTGTCAAAGCCTTAATGATAATCCTGTCTTTCTTTTAGTAAGCTTTGATATCTTATTTTGTGTGTTGCCATCAATTACCAAAAAGGGGGAGATTGAAAGCACATTTGCTCCCTAGGTGGTTTTGGTAATTAATGACAACATACTTTGTGGTTGGACTAATGCTTTTAACAAGTATGTTTCAGGAAAGTCAATCACTCTGGCATGACAAAAGGACTGAAGAGGTGAACCCCTAGGATGCTAAGGAAAACATTGGCAAAAGCTCAAGACTCTATTTTTTGGTTTAGTGATCCAAGATCACATTGAGTCCATAGGAAAGCCAATACTATTAAAAGGGGATGAGGTTATGATGATGATCTGGTTGCTCAAAGTGCTTAGTGATTTATCTCTCAAACTATCAGCAATCTTTCATTCCAACATAAACCCATAAGTAATCTCGGTCCCACCGATTCCAAACTCACCACACCGAGATGAACCACCTCACCATATACCCAAACCCTAAGAATTTCGGATTTTCCGATTCCAAACTCAGTCATACCGAAATTGGTGTTGCCAAGCTTCAGAACCTACAGACTCAAATCGGTGTCACCGAGATGAGAAAGTCGGTCCCACCGAGATTGGCAAACCCTAGACTTTGGAAGAATCGGACTAACCGAGATTGTATTTTCGGTCCCACTAAAATCCCAACGCTCACAAGATTTGAACTTTCGGTCTCACCGAGTTGTCAACTTCGGTCCGACCGAGATTGGTCAAATGTGTGTAACGGTTGGATTTTGTGTGGAGGCTATAAATACCCTCCACCTCCTCTTCATTCGTGGAGAGAGCCATCGAAAGAACTACCACTCCTACCTTACATTTACGAGAAGAAAACTACCTACCCTTGTGTTGAGATCAAGTTGCTCCACTCCCACCATATGAAACTTGATTTCTAGCCTTCCCAAGTTGCTTTCCACTCAATCCTTTCTTCCACCACAGCCAAATCAGTGAGGAGAGTTGAGTGTTGGGGAGATTATCATTTGAAGCAAAAGAGCAAGGAGTTCATCATCACCAACACCATCTATTACCTTTTGGAGGGTGGTGCCTCCTAGATTGGTTAGGTGTCGCTTGGGAGCCTCCTCAAGATGTGGAGTTGAACCAAGAAGTTTGTAAGGGCAAGGAGATCGCCTACTTCGTGAAGATCTACCCCGAGTAAGGCTAGTCCTCCGTGGACGTAAGCCATGATGGCATAGACAAGGTTGCTTCTTCGTGGACCCTTCGTGGGTGGAGCCTCCGTGGACTCTCGCAGCCGCTACCCTCCGTGGGTTGAAGTCTCCATCAACGTGGATTGACGATAGCACCACCTATCGGAACCACGAGAAAAATCTCCGTGTCTCCAAATTGCGTTTGCTCTTCACAATCTCTCCCTTACTATTTATGCAATTTACTTTCCGCTGCCCCATACTCTAGAATTGCATGTGTAGTATGTTGCTCGACTTGTATGCATGATGCTTGACTTGATCTTCATTGTGAACTTGCTAAAAACTTATGTTAATCAAAAGGCATAAACTTTTATCTTGTCAAGTTGTCTAATCACCCCCCCCTCTAGACACTCTTGCCTTCAACGATCCTACATCTGGCTTACCACTCGGTAGGATTTTTATAACTTAGGCGAAACGGATTCGCGGCTAAGCCTCCGAGTGGAAGTCTGGCTTACCACTCGGTAGGATTTTTACAAACTTAGGCGAAACGGATACGCGGCTAAGCCACCCACTGGGGGATAAGTTTACTGGACAAAAATAAAAAGTGACAAAAATTATGAAGAAATTATGACACTATTATTTCGAAATCCATAAACTACAGAAGTACTTTATTACAACTCATCCGAGTGAAAAAACTTTAAGTGTAAAATGGGCGGAGCAGATCCGCATTCCAAGCTCGGGGCTCTTCTATGTTGTGTTCGACGTTGTAAAGACGGTATGCCCCGTTGTGGAGAACCTTGGTGACAATGAAGGGTCCTTCCCAGGAGGGAGCGAGCTTGTGTTGTTTTTGCTGATCCACTCGGAGAACTAGATCTCCTTCCTGGAAGGCTCGACCTCTCACATTTCTGGCGTAAAGGCGACGCAAGTCCTGTTGGTAGATGGTCGAGCGGATCAGAGCCATCTCCCTTTCTTCCTCTAGAAGGTCGACTGCGTCCTAACGCGCTTGCTCAGCTTCTGCTTTGTTGTAGAGTTCAATTCGGGGAGCATTGTGAAGAAGATCACTCGGCAAGACTGCTTCAGCTCCGTAGACCAAGAAGAATGGAGTTCTTCCGGTCGACCGATTGGGTGTGGTCCGCAATCCCCAAAGCACTGAAGGGAGTTCGTCGACCCATGCTCCAGCCGCGTGCTTGAGATCACGATCACCGGGTTTTAAACCCTTGAGGATTAAGCCATTGGCTCGCTCGCTTGTCCATTCGATCATGGATGGGCGATCAAGCGTAGTCGACTCGGGTGCCTTGAGCATTGCAGAAATCCTTGAATTCTTCCGAGTCAAAGTTCGACCCATTATCCGTAATGATGCTGTGCGGGACTCCATATCTGAACGTCAGCTCCCTGATAAAGGAAACAGCAGTACCGGCGTCAAGATTCTTGATTGGTTTAGCCTCAATCCACTTGGTGAACTTGTCGACTGCGACCAGTACGTGCGTGAAACCACTTCGACCTGTTCTCAAGGGACCGACCATGTCCAATCCCCATACTACGAACGGCCAGACGAGGGGAATGGTCTTCAGAGCTGACGCAGGCTTATGTGACATATTGGAGTAGAACTGACATCCTTCGCACTTGTCCACTATTTCCTTTGCCATCTCATTCGCCGCGGCGAAAATCCAGCTCGGTATGCTTTGGCTACAATGGTCCGAGAGGACGATGGTGACCACAGTCCCAGTGGATATCATTGAGAATGATTCGACCTTCTTCCGGCGTTATGCATTTTGACCAACTCGATCGGGCTTTCTCTATCAATTGTCCTTTGATAACGGTAAAGGCTTTGGATCGACGGACGATCTGCCGAGCCTCTTCCTCATCCTCTGGGAGTTCTTTTCTCAGGATATATGCGATATAGGGGATTGTCCAGTCGGGAGTAACCACTAAAACCTCCATGACCAAGTCGACCACAGCTGGGACCTCAACTTCAGTCGGATTCGTGGCACTCTTGGGCTGTGGAGCTTCTTCTGCGAAAGGATCTTCCTTGACTGACGGAGTATGTATATGCTCCAAAAATACACCACTCGGAATGGCTTCTCGTTTGGAATCTATCTTTGCCAGATCATCTGCTGCCTGATTTTTCAGTCGAGGGATGTGATGGAGCTCTAACTCCTCGAACTTCTTTTCCAACTTCCTCACTGCATTGCAGTATCCAGTCATTGCTGGGCTTCTCACGTCCCACTCCTTCATCACCTGGTTGACCACTAAATCTGAATCGCCATAGACCATCAGGCGACGGACGCCGAGTGAGATGGCCATGCACAATCCATATAAAAGGGCCTCGTACTTTGCCTCATTGTTTGAGGAATCAAAGTGAATCTGGAGCACATACCTAAGCTTATCTCCTCTGGGGGAAACCAGAACAACCCCAGCACCGGAACCATTCAGCATTTTAGAGCCATCAAAGAACATGGTCCAATGCTCCGAGTGAACTTCACCGGCTCATTGTTCAATCCACTCGGCAAGGAAATCTGCTATTGCTTGGGACTTAATGGCTTTTTTGCCTCAAATTTGATATCAAGGGAAGAAGTTCAATCGCCCATTTCGCCACTCGACCGGTTGCGTCTTTGTTGTGCGTAATCTCGATAGAGGAGCGTCACGATTTAATCGTGATAGAATGATCGAGAAATAGTGAGCAACCTTCTTCGTGGTCATGTATATTCCATACACAAGCTTCGATAATGAGGATATCTCTGCTTGGATGGAGTCAAGACTTCGCACAAATAATACATCGGGCGCTGAACTTTGAAGGCTTTTCCTTCCTCTTCCCGCCGACCGTAAGCCTTTGATCGACGACTTGTCCTGTGGCTGCGATATAGAGCAACAGAGGCTCTTTGCTGATTGGAGCAGCAAGCACCGGCTGGGTGGAGAGCGAGCTTTTAGCTCGGCAAACGCTGCATCAGCTTCGAGTCCACTCGAACTTGTCGGCCTTCTTCATCACCGGTAAAGAGGTAATGCCTTTTCACCGAGTCGTGAGATGAATCGACTTAATGCGTCCAAGCATCCAGTAAGCTTCTGGACATCGTGCACTCGCACAGGGCGTTTCATTCGGAGAATAGTGCCGATCTTCTCTGGATTAGCATCGATCCCTCGCTCGGAAACGAGACAACCGAGCAATTTTCCACCAGGAACCCCGAATGTGCACTTTGACGGATTGAGCTTGATATCATACCTTCTGAGGTTGGCAAAGGTTTCGGCGAGGTCAGCAAGCAGGTCGGAACCCTTTCGCGACTCGACGACGATATCATCCATATACGCTTCCACATTCTGACTGATTTGCGTGAGAAGACACTTCTAAATCATTCGCATAAATGTGGCTCCGGCATTCTTGAGGCCGAATGGCATGGTGATATAGCAGAAGCACCCGAATGGAGTGATGAAAGCTGTTTTTATTTCGTCGGGTCCATATAGACGGATCTGATGATACCCGGAATATGCGTCTAGAAAAGACAATCTCTCACATCCCGCGGTCGAGTCAACAATTTGATCTATGCGAGGGAGAGGAAATGATCTTCGGCAGGCCCGATTGATGTGCTTGAAGTCAATGCACATGCGGGCGACTTGTCCTTCTTGGGAACCATGACGACATTAGCGAGCCACTGGAGTGGTATATCTCTGATAAATCCTGCCAACAACAAATGAGCCACTTCTTCACCAATAGCTTTTCTCTTACGGGCGGCGGACCGCCGAGATGCTCTTTGACTGATTTTGCTGACTTGTCGACTCTGAGGCGATGCTCAGCCAGTCCCCTAGGAACACCTGGCATGTCAGCTGGCTTCCATGCAAAAAATGTCCCAGTTCTCACGGAGGAACTGGATGAGCGCTTCTTCCTATTTCGGGTCGAGTGTTGTGGAGATGTGGGTCGACGCTGCATTGGGGTCGGTCGGGTGAATGTGGACAGGCTTCGTCTCACCAGACGACTGAAATACAGATTCTGTGGCGGGTTTCTTGGATCTCAACAAATCACTCGGATCTGCATTTTGCTTGTACTCTTCGAATTCGACCGCTGTCACTTGGGAATCGGCAATCTTCGAGCCTTTCTGAAAGCACTCTTCTGCCTTTTTCCGATCGCCGGTGACAATGATCACTCCGGGTCCTGGCATTTTCAGTTTGAGGTACACGTAACATGGTCGAGCCATGAACCGTGCGTAGGCTGGCCTCCCCAAAATGGGTGGTACGCGCTCTGAAAATCCACAACCTCAAAGGTCAAGTTTTTCTTGCGAAAATGCTTGGAATCACCAAAAACCACGTCCAGAGCTATTTGGCGAGTGACTCGGCTTTCTTCCCCGGTATGACTCGTGGAAACTCATGTTGTTTGGTGCTCGGTCCGACATCGGGATGCCCATTCCTTTCAGCAGTGTCTCAGATACAACAAGTTCAGCCCACTACCACCATCCATCAAGACTTTCGTCGATCGAGTGCCTTCGACAACTGGATCGACCACCAAAGCTTGCCTCCCAGGGGTGGCAATGTGAGTCGGGTGATCAGATTGGTCGAATGTGATGGGTGTTTGGGACCATCTCACATAACTTGGTTTTGCTGGGGCAACCATGTTCACCTCACGGTTAATGACTTTCAGTCGACTCTTGCTTTCCACATCTGCGAAGATCATCAGAGTGGAGTTGACATGCGGATATTCTTCCTCACTTGTCCTCTTTGTCTCCGCCTTGTCCGACTCTTCTCCTTGTCCCGAGACTGTTTTCCTGGCTTCTTTGGATCAGAGTCGACATAATCGGCAGTGGTGTGCTTTGGGTAAATGATGTTGCCCTCTTCATCTTTCTTCGTGTGAATATGGCATGGCATATCCATCACGCCGCTTCCTTCTTTATCCTTTACTTTCTTAGGATTCCGTGATCCTTTGGCTTCCCTTGAACTTTCCCCGAGTGACGGCCGGGCCTCTCCGTGAGCTGCTGGCTCGGCTTTCCGCTTCGCTTTCCGATCGAATTTCCCTTCTCTCGACGGACTTGGCTTGTACTTGCCGCCATGAGTCGGTTCTCTTCCTCGCCGTTATGTGCTTGGTAGCAATCTCCATCATTCGACTCAGGGTCATGTCCCCGGTTCGACCAAACTTCAAACTCAATTCTCTGTTCTTGACGCCATCTTTGAAGGCGCAAACTGCCTGATGATCAGATACATTTTCCATAGTATGGTGCAGAGTGATCCACCTCTGAATGTACTCTCGGAGAGTCTCATTGGTCTTCTGCACGTAGACTTGCAGCTCTGTCAAACCAGCCGGTCGCTTGCAAGTTCCTTCAAAAGTTCACGAACACTGGGACAAATCTTCCCAAGTGTAAATCTCGCTAGGAGGTAATCGATTCAGCCATGCCCGCGTAACCTTCCAACCCGAGGGCAAATGCTTCATGGCCACCTCGTCATTCCCACCACCAATCTGAACAGCCACTCGGTAATCTTCAAGCCAAGTTTGTGCTTGACTCCCCGATGAATTTGCCGACTCGTTGCCAACCTGAAATTGGGGGATCATCATGGCTCGATAGCCTGCTAAAACACTCGACCGTAAACATGCACTCGATCGCTCGTGGGTGCATCTCTCTCTGTCCGCCTCGATGGGCTCTGCTCCGATCGACCAAGCCTCGCACGATAATGGATCGCGTCGAAGCTCGGTTCTCTGGGGTCGACCGAGCTCTTCGCCTGCATCGAATCGATGTCTCGTCATCCTGTCGCCGAGGAGCGTAAGACCCTTCCCTCGGAGGGGAAATGGGCACTCGACGCCTATCATCCCGGTCGTGTCGGTCTCCATACTGATCTCGCCGGTTGTCGCGCCCTTCCCGCCGCGGAGGCGATCTGGGACTGTGAGCCGACTGAACCGTATTCGCAGCGACGGATCGACTGTGAATTCGGTTGCGCGACTGCGACACGGCTGAGTTCTGATCTCCTGCTGCTCGGAGTAAATCCCTGATCTGCATCAAGCCTCTCCCAGCGTCCGACTGTGAAGGCTGGATGGACTCTGCTATACGGGTTGCAGCTGCTAAATTCTGGATTGGCGTGTGGTATACCTGAGTCGGCGAGAAGAGTCGACTGGCTTCGGGAACTCATTTCCGCGCGCGCTCGTCGAGTGCTCGCTGAAGGTTCTCCAGACGAGCGCGTTCAGCCAGATTGGCCAAACGTGCCTCCTTCAAGGCACGAGCCTCGGGGGTTTCTCTCGCGATGGGAGTATGCAGGGCATCCATGTTCCTGCGGCGAAGTTCTTCTCTCTGCAGAGAGTCGAGTGTCTCGGGCTGGTACTCTTCGTGGTCTTGTGCAGGGTCACCTCCACCGCCCGCTCTGCCTCCATGGGCGAAGCCGGGAGGACTGCGGGGCACGTCGACCATGAGAATTTCCGCCGCCGAATCACTGCTATCACATTCGGATGCGGTCTCTATGGAGCCGGTCGACAGATCGAACAGTCAGTAGAGACTCGCTGGGCTCAATTGTTGCGACTGGCGGTGGCTGTCTGGCGAGCCATCACGTGCTTCACCCACCGCTGGAGCCTCGATCCGACCAGAGCGCTTGCGCTGGTGGGAGACCGTCTTGGTGGCTGATAAAGGAGTCGACCGATACGGGGTCGACGGTTGCCGCAGCAGAACGCCGCGGACACATGCGCGAAAATGCGTCGCACCGCGGACGGGGAGCGCATCGATGTCGAGTGGAGCCTCCTGGAGCCACGCGGAGTCGTCGGCGACAAAGGTGAGAGCGCCGAGACGGATCTCGCGCCCCTCGACCAAAACTCCAGCAATCATCATGATGAAAGTACTCGGAAATACCGCAACTTCTCCACAAATTGCTAAAACACCTGCCCCACGGTGGGCGCTAACTGTCGTGGTTCAAAGTCTGACAGTAGAGTGGGGGTAGGTATGGAGAGGCAAGGTCCTAGCTATGGAGAGGTTGTGAACACAAGCGATGTACGAGTTCAGGCCCTTCTCTGGGGAAGTAAAAGCCCTACGTCTCGGAGCCCTGAGGCGGTCGAGTGGATTATGTGTATAGGTGTTACAAGAGTGCCAACCCCTCTGCCTGTGGAGGGGGATGGCTTATATAGAGTGCGCCAGGACCCCAGCCAGCCCACGTAATGCAGGGGTTAAAGTACATTAAGTCTGGGGCGTTACTGGTAACGCCCCTCATAAAGTGTCTTAACTATCATAAAGTCTATTCAACTACAGGCGTTGCAGTGCAGAGTGCCTTCTGACCTTCTGGTGGTCGAGTGAGTCTTCATGGTCGAGTCCTTCTAGTCAGTCGAGTGGATTCCTCGTTGGTCGACTGGAAGGCGACCTCTTCTAAGGGTACCCTTGGGTAGGATACTTAGGTCAGGACTATGACCCTACCCTAGGTACATGAATCCATCAGCCTCTTCAGCTGTGAACTGAGGCATAGGTGAGGAAACGACGGGCGTTGAAGGGAATGCTTCCACTTCAATTTCTTCATCAAGCTGCTCTGACGTAGCAGCAGAATGATTTTCTTCATCAGATCCGCTTGGGATCTTGTAGTCTTCTCCATAAGGAACAATTTGCTTTGATGACATGGAGGAAATCGGAATGGCATCAATAGGATTTTCAAGAGAGCTGGTCATTGGCTTCATTTTCTTCGCAGTCAAGAATTTGACGCACCGATGCCTTCCTTTTCTTCATCGCAGCTCGCTCTGCAGCCTTGGTTTCTTCACTTCATAGGCGTAAGGTAGAATTGGGGTTAGTGTAGGCGCGGAGGAGCCGAGGATGTGGTTGATTTTGTTCAAAGCAATCGATGCATTTGGCCTGATCTCTTGATTTCTTGAGCGCACCACTAGTGGATGCCCCGTAATTTCTTCGGTGGTGGAATGGAGTCATCAGCCTCGAACTTGTATTCTCATCGGCCAGTTGAAAGTCATCAGTGGTCTTTGGCATGTTCTTCAAAGAGCTGAGCAGAGTCTGCAGCCTGAGGATTTTCTAGTTGCGATGGGGCTGCAACAGTTGACATTTTCTTTGTCAGGTTGACGAATCTCACTTTGGCTCCTTGCCAATCAGCATTGTATGCATCGAAGTCTTTGCTGAGGGCTTGGATTTTAGATTGAGCCTTGAGAAGTTCTTCGGGTGTCAGTCTGACAACATTCTTCTTCAGAAGCTTCTCCTTTCTAGATTGAACTCTCTTTATCTCTCTTGCCTTCTCATATTTCCATTTCTCTTGAGTGATGAAATGGGTCATCATGTGACTTTGACCAGGAGTCAGAGGCAGATCAGGCATTGGAGTGTTTGGATCCTTGTGCCAGAGATCAATGTAATCGAGGATCTTCTTTGGATCCAAAAGCAGTGGCACAGATGTGCCTTTGGCTCTAGCGGCCTTTACTTGTCTGTCTCTAATGATTTCCGCAAGTTCTTCATCAGAAGCTTCATCATCAGAGGGCACTTGGAATGCAACCTGTTTCTTCCTTGGACTTGGCCGAGGACCGCGTCCAGCTGTTGCTTTAGTCTTCAATAGTGTGGGGCCTAATGAGGACATTGGTGCAGCTAAGGAACTCGCTGAGACACCAGAAGCAATTGAGAAACCCTGAGTCCTTTGACATGTAGCCAGATGCACAGGAGTTGAGGACTTTGAGGGAGCTGCTGAGGACTTTGGTGGAGCAGTAGCAGTCTGAGGAATTTGCCGTGAGGGCGCAGCTAAGGAACTTGGCCGTGAGGGCGCTGTTGGTGAAGCAGTTGGCTTACGAGCAGGCTTCTTTGGCATTGATTTCCTCGGCTTGACCGAGGTCTCAGCAGCAGCAGCAGCGGCAGAATCCTCATTGAATTTCCTCACTGCCTCCTTTGCTTGTCTTGCCAATTTTGCTTGGCGCCTAGCCCATTCTTCAGGAAAGTCCTCACCACGCTTGATGCTGGTGGGATCAGCTACTTGGCCAAAGCCAATGGAGCTCTTGGGCATGGAGGATTTAAGGCGAATTTATTCATGTACTTTGGAGTAACATATCAACATTCCCTCCATTCTGGTGCCCATCTTCGTTCAATCCTCTGAATGCGCACTTTGCGCTGATTTTTGTTCTCTTTGCCAAATTTGGCTTCATCAGGTGTGCAATATTCTTTGTATATGTCATCAGGGATTTCGAAAGCAGTCATGACCTCCGGTTTCTTTCCTCCTTTCTGCGGTCTCTTTCCTTCAGCCATTTTCTTCAGATGAGGAATTTGAACAATTGAACACTCTGAAGAAGTATGCAATTTTCCTTCGAGGAACGCTGCAAATGAGTTAATTTGATGAGAACCTAGTGATTCAAAGAAGGACATGAGTACCGTGAACAGAGTGTAGGTGCGAGGAATTTGGAGAGGTCATATGCTTCTCGTAAGGTTTTTCGAAAAGACAAGTTTTGAGGAATTTGACCAGTTGAGCCTTGAGGAATTTCACTAAGCGTTCTTGTCTTAGGTTTCAGAGTTGTACAGATCGAAAATCCGCACAATTGAGGAATCTTGAAGAAAATGAGTGCTTAGAGAAATGGATCAAGAGCATACAGTAAGTGAGGTGTGAAGATGTGTGAAGATTTGAAGAATAAAACACCTTTGAAGATTTTCAGGAAAAACTTGAGAATCAAAGTGAGTAATAAAAGTAACTTTTAATTACCCGAACTGAAGAACACGACGAACTGAGATGAACAGCGGTGAAGTTCATCAAGTTAGATCTCCCACGCCCTAGCTTGGCAGAGGGAGACAGCTACGGCGGCGGCGGAGTGAAGATTTCCGCGGCCGGCGCGAGTACGACGGCGACAAGGTCGAGGCAGTGAAGCTCTTCCTCACCAGCGACGATGGAGTAGCGGCGGCGCTAGGGTTTGAGGAGCTCGAGCGAGAGAGAGCGATCGAGCGGAGTAAATGAAGTGAGGAAGGGGAGAGAGGTATTTATAGCCGCGGTAAAAACTGTTCGCCCGAAGATTTTGGGACGAACATGCCCCTGCCCTTTCTCCTTCATGTGACATGTGTCACCCACGTACTGTGCAGATGAGGTCGTGTAAGATCGTGGGTGATTATAATAATGCATCGTGGGATGCGGAACGGTTTGAGCGGTAAAACCAAAAATCTGGATAAGATTTGTTTTAAAGTTTCGTTCGCAATTTCTTCAGCTGACAAGGACACAGTGAAGACTTTGAACGAGTTTCAAATAGAACGCACATGAAGAATTTGTGAATAGATTGGGTTGAGTATAGCATAGAGGGGGATGGGTCCGATCACATTCACTTACCAGAAAAAGCAACTTGAAGAAATAGCCATAAGTGAATGCAGTAGAGGACACAAACTCATATATATATATATATATATATATATATATATATATATATATATATATATATATATATATATATATATATATATGCCAATGAAGAAAAACGATGGAAACAAAGGAAGATTTTGCAAAGTTGAAGAATTTGAAAACTCAAGAATTTCAAAATGAGGAAAAACTCAAATTGAAGATTTTCAACTTTTGTGGTGGCGTGGCCCACCAGATAAGAATGATGATTTCGACACACGCACAATTGTCGAGGGTTCTCGAGAATCAAATTCTTCATTAATTTCTTCACACTTAGAGTGTAATTCTTCATTGATTGAAGACAAACGTTTCTTCATGTGTTGCACATCTAAGTCATCAATTTTACATAAGTGTTAGGATGTGTGTCCTTTTCAAAGAACATTCGAAGACTCTAAGATATTTAGCTCACACCGCAACTTGCTAAATCTCTTCTCATCCAAGGGCTTAGTGAAGATATCAGCTAGCTGTTCTTCGCCTTCACATGCTCGATGGAGATGTCGCCTTCAACACATGATCACGAAGAAAATGATGACGAATCTGAATGTGCTTTGTCTTCGAGTGCTGAACTGGGTTGTGAGCAATCTTGATGGCACTCTCATTGTCGCAGAGGAGAGGCACATTCTTCACGCTGACGCCATAGTCCTTGAGGGTTTGTTTCATCCAAAGCAGCTGAGCACAAAGAAGAGCCAGCAGCAATGTATTCAGCTTCAAAGAAGAGAGCGGTGATACGTAGTTCGCTTTCTTCGAGGACCAATGCACCAAAGATCGTCCGAGGAAATGACAAGTACCAGACGTTGACTTGCGGTCCACACGATCACCAAAGATAGTCGAGTCGTAATATCCAATGAGATCAAAAGCAGAGCCCTTGGGGTACCATAATCCTAGTGTTGGTGTGTGAGCTAGATATCAAGAATATGCTTCACAGCCTTATGGTGTGATTCCTTCTGCAGCTTGAAACCGGGAACACATGCAAACACTAAGCATTATATCTGCCTAGATGCACATAAGTACAATAAAGAACCAATCATGGAGCGGTATACCTTGTGATCAAGTCAATACCATTTTCATCGATGCATAGATGGCCATTTGTGGGCATAGGAATTTTGACGCCTTTGCAATCTTGCATGCCGAATTTCCTCAAGACATCTTTGAGGTATTTCTCCGAGATATGAATATGCCATTGCGCCGACGGATTTGAAGACCTAAGAAGAATTTCAACTCTCCCATCATAGACATTTGATATTCTTCACTCATCATATAGGCAAATTCATCACTATAACGTTGGTCAAGACAGCCAAAGATAATGTCATCAACATATATTTGGCACACAAACCGCTCACCATTATAAGATTTAGTAAAGAGAGTAGGGTCGAGTGAACCGGTGTGAAGCCATTCTTCACGAAGAATTCCTTCAATGTATCATACCACGCCGAGGGCTTGCTTGAGGCCATAGAGGCCTTATTGAGTCTCAAGACTTTGTCGATTCTTTGGATCTTCAAAACCAGGGGTTGAGCAACATATACTTCTTCCTCAAGCTTACCATTGAGGAATGCACTTTTCACATCCATTTGATATAAGGTGATATCATGATGGTTAGCGTAAGCAAGTAATATGCGAATAGCCTCAAGTCTAGCAACAGGTGCAAAGGTTTCATCGAAATCAATTCCTTCAACCTGTGTGTAGCCTTGAGTTACTAGTCGTGCCTTATTCCTCACCACATGGCCATTTTCATCATGCTTGTTGCGGTAGATCCACTTTGTGCCAATGATATTATGCTTGCGAGGATCTGGGCGATTTACCAATTCCCAAACATTGTTAAGCTTGAACTGATGTAATTCTTCTTGCATAGCCTGAATCCACTCCGGCTCCAGAAATGCTTCATCTACCTTAGTGGGCTCTGTGATAGAGACAAAAGCATAGTGCCCACAAAAGTTAGATAAATGTGAAGCTTTTGAGCGTGTGAGAGGACCTGGTGCGCTAATGTCATCAATGATCTTCTCCACTTGCACTTCTTTTGCATCGCGAGGATGAGCTGGTTGTCGCTGAGGAATTTGATCAGCATTTTCTTCAAAGACCATTTTCCTCATCGCGTTCTTCAGTGCATCACTCGACGCTCTTCATGAACAGGAATGAATTCTTCAACAGATTCTTCAAGAGGAATGACATCCTCGCTTGCCTTTGAGCTTGATAGCATCCTCGGTGCTGGTTCATCTAACACAGAAGGTAGGTGCTCTCTTTGCAGCCATTAGTTTCATCGAACCGCACATCTACAAAGTCAACAATCTTGTGAAGAACAATGTTGAAGACTCAGAGGTGTGCTGAGTCCTTTCCAGAACCAAGCATAAAACCTCATGTGCTTTCGTGCAAATTTAGAGTTGTGGTGAGGATCTCTAATCCAACATTTAGCAATCAAGACTTTGAAATAACTCACATTGGGTTTCTTGTCGGTGAGGAGTTCATAGGCGTCTTCTTGAAGAATTTGTAATGATATACTCTGTTGATGATGTGGCACGCAGATCAATTGCATCAATCCAAAACGCCGAGGCGCTTTGTATTCATCAAGCATAGTGCAGCCATCTCAACAAGAGTTTTGTTCTTGCGCCCACGACGCCATTTGGCCGAGGAGTATAAGGAGCAGATAACTCATGAGTAATACCAAGTTCATCAAGATAGGCATCAAGACCGAATTCTTGAACTCGGCCCATTGTCACTTCGATATGCTTGATCTTCACACCAAAGTTGGTTGAAGCCCTCGAGGAAAATCGTTTGAAGACTTCCTGCACTTCATGTTTGTAAGTAACAATGTGTACCCATGTATATCGAGAATAATCATCAACAATGGCAAAACCATATAGAGATGCATCATTAGTGACTGCTGAGTAATGATTAGGTCCGAAGAGGTCCATGTGAAGCAATTCGAATGGACGAGTAGTGGTCATGTTAGTCTTCGCTGGATGCTTGGCCTTGGTCATTTTTCCAGCTTCACAGGCTCCGCATAAATGATCCTTGAGGAATTTGACATTCTCAATGCCAATGACATGCTTCTTCTTCGCAAGCGTGTACAAATTCCTCATGCCTGCGTGACCAAGTCGTCGATGCCATAGCCAGCTTTCTGAAGCTTTTGCAAGTAGACACACGGCTGGTTGTGGTCCTGTAGAGAAATCAACCATATACAGATATCCTCTCCTAAAGCCTTCGAAGACTTTGGAATTGTCAGCTTCCATAATCACAACACATCGATACTTGCCAAAGACAACAACCATATCAAGATCACAAAGCATTGAGATCGACATGAGATTGTATCCTAAGGACTCAACAAGCATGACTTTGTCCATGTGTTTATCCTTAGAGATTGCAACCTTACCAAGACCCAACACCGACTTTTGCCTTTGTCGCTAAAGATGATACGCTTCAGAGGTGACGGTGATAAGGAGCATCCATCAATAGATTCTTGTCACCAATATGTGATTCGTACATCCACTATCGAGGACCCATTCAAGAGTTTTGGGTTGATCATCCCGCAGATGAATTAGTGTAGCTTACAATCTCATATGCTTCATCGATGAAGAATATGATATCAAGTTCATCGATGAATTTCATCAAGTAGTAAACAGATATAGCAGATGAGGACGTGTGAAATGAAAGTTCATTTCATCATGATTCGCTCAAGGCCCTTTCGTGCATTTTCGTCAGTCCTCAAAGAAATTCTTCAGACGTTAAAGCACGCCCGAGACTGACCTGCAGAAGAGATTAGTTCTTTTCTTCACCACCCACATCCGGAGGGGTGGCAAAGAATTCATCACTCATGAAAGCACCATATGAGAAAGGTGGCAAAGATGCCAAACCATTTCGCTTCACATGAGGGGTTAGGGTAAGCATATGAATAAGCGAGTAATTCTTCGAGGACTTATGAACATAATGGTTTGAAGAATAATGCACATATTCATAGCCCTTAGCTCTACCTCATGAGACAGAGTTGTTAGCACGATGATAATCATATGAGGACTTTGATCCTTTTGAGAAATTTGATCCATGTGAGGAATTTGGTCCGTATGAGGACTTGGATCCATATGAAGAGTTTGGTCCATATGAAGAATTTGATCTGGGTTCCTGTTCTTCACGGTGTGGTGTCATGAGGACATTCACCAAGACTTTCAACATAACTTTTGGGAACCCAGATTTTCTTCATAGGGGAACCGCTCTCGCAGCTTAGTGCCAACATATCTAGCAAATACTTCACCATTCGATTTTTGAGCAGTTTATAGTTGAGTCAAATGACTCATCGTAAGAATGAGGAGATTCATATGTAAAGCCGATAAGTTAGATGGATCAACTGAGGTCCTTTGCAAAGAACCCATGAGGTTTTGGGGTAATGCTCAGCTTCCAATAAGTTCCATCAAGATTGAGTTTCCTCTCAAAGGCAATACCTCTTTCCTAGGGTTTCTGTTGAGGATCTGCTTTTAAGCACATCACAAAGTGTCTGATGCCCTTTGAGGCTTTTGTATATGCTCGTCATGTACAATTCCTTCAGCCCTGCATTGTCAAGGATACTAGCAATGTCCTCGATGAGGAATTAGTGATAGCAGAGGCAGATGAAGAATTTGTAACAGTTGAAGCATTTGAACATTCAGGTGAAGAATTAGCAGATTCACGTTCAATGCACTTTAAGCATGGAGGAACAAATTCTTCCTGAGAAGCGTTGATTTGTTGAGCTAGTAATGAATCGCGCTCCTTCTGAAGATCTTCATAACACACTCTTAGCTTTTCAAGATTTTCCTTTCTTTGAAGAGATTCAAAGGAAAGCTTTTCATGGTCTTGCTTTTCTTGAAGAAATTCATAAGAAAGTTTCTCATGATCAGATAAGAGAGTGTTATGATGACTTTGAAGGTTGTCAAACCTAGACTAAAGTCTGAAGATTTTCAGTCAGGGCTTTAGTGCGATCCATTTCTTCACCCAACATATCATCACTTTTGTCTAGCATGTTTTGAACCTTTTCAAAAGCCCGTTGTTGTTTCACAGCAATCTTAGCAAGTTTAGAGTAGCTGGGCTTGAGATCCTCATCAGATTCATTTTCACTAGATTCAGAGGAGTTGTATTTGAGAACCTTAGCACCTTTCGCCATGAAGCAATAGGTGGGAGCATAGCCATCATTATGTTCATCAGGCTTGTCCGTGGAGTCAGTTTCTTCAGTGTTGAAGATGGACTTGCTGACGAAAGCAGTAGCGACGGCCAGACTCGCCACACCAGACTCAGATTCTTCAGACGCCTCCTCTTCATCATTTTCCTCAGATTCAGCTTCAGAGTCCATTTCCTTACCAATGAATGCCCGAGCCTTCTTGGAGCTGCTCTTTTTTTGAGATGAAGACTTCGAGGATTTTGATGACGAAGATTTTGACGTTTTCTTCTTCTTCTTTGCATCATCAGAACTGTAATCCTTGTATTTCTTCTTCTTCATTTCCTTTTCCCACTGAGGACAATCTTGGATATAGTGACCAGGTTTCTTGCATTTGTGGCACAACCTTCTCTTATAGTCACTGGATGAGGAATCACTGCTTCTTGAGGATTTTCCAAAGCAACCACGTCTTGAGAACTTCTGGAATTTCTTCACGAGCAGTGCTAGCTCCTGGCTCAATTCTTTAGGATCTCCAAGGCTACTACCAGAGTCCTCATATTCAGAGTCAGACACAGCCTTGGCCTTCAGGGCACGTGGTTTGCCATAGTTTGAACCATAGAGATCTCTCTTTTCAGCAAGCTGGAACTCGTGAGTGTTTAGCCTTTCGAGGATATCAGCAGGATCAAGTGACTTGTAGTCAGCACATTCTTGTATCATTAGTCCCAGAGTATCAAATGAGGAATAAAGCGATTTCAACAGTTTCTTCACCACTTCATGATCAGTGATGTCAGTGGCACCGAGGGCTTGAAGCTCATTTGAGATGTCAGTGAGGCGATCAAAGGTTTGTTGGACATTTTCATTGTCGAGTCTTTTGAAGCGGTTGAAGAGATTCCAAAGAACATCGACTCGAGAGTCACGCTGAGTTGAAACTCCTTCATTTACTTTGGACAACCTATCCCAGATAAGCTTAGCAGTTTCCAAAGCACTCACTCTTCCATACTGTCCTTTGCTCAGATGGCCGCATATGATATTCTTCGCTTGAGAATCGAGTTGCTTGAATCTCTTCACATCGGTAGCGCTCAAAGGAGGGTGAGACGAGGGAACACCATTTTCCACAACATACCGTAGATCGTTTCAATTGCCTCAAGATGCATTCGCATCTTGTTCTTCCAAAGAGGGGTAGTCCGTCCAATCAAAGGTAGGACACCCAGACGAGACCTTGATCATACTGCGGGTCGACATAACTAAAACTCTAGGCGGTTAAACTAAAATCACACGTAACAAGGAGTACCTTGCTCGATACCAATTGAAAGTGCGTTATATCGACTAGAGGGGGTGAATAGGCGATTTTATGAATTCTTCATCGAGGAATTTGTCGGTGAGGAAATTCCTTAGCGAAGAACTACTTGCAATGAATAAGTACTCAGAAGTAAACATAACAGGATACAAGCATGGTCATCATGATGAAATGAAGACAAGCACAGAGTACAGAAAGCGTAATCACAGGATAACACAAGACGAAGACAAACAGACTGAAGAACTTGAACTGAGGAATTTGTGAAAGTCTTCAATGAAAGTCTTCAAGCATAGATATGAACAAACATTCAACACAGTAATGAGGAAATGAAAGGGTTGAGGACATAGAACCAGTTAGTTGGTGAAGACAATGATTTGGTAAACCAGCCCAACCGCTGCCTCAGCTTGTACGTCTGGTTGGAGCGGCCGAGTATTTAAACTCGAGGACACGCAGTCCCGGACACCCAATCATCGAGCCGCAACTCAGACACCCAGTCCTCACCGTATTCTCCTTGAACTAAGACCACACAGCCTCGGCCCAATCACTCGTGGTAAGTCTTCGTGACTTCCAAACCTTCACAGACTTGGTCACTCGGCGATCCACAATTCCTCTTGATGTTCTAGACCTTGACGCCTAACCGTCTGGAAGAAGCACGTCTTCAAAGGTAATAAGCGCCGGATCCACGCAGATCAATTTCTTCATGATGCTCAATCACTTTGGGTTTGTGGGGTTTGGTTTTGGGATTTTCCTCACTTGATGATTTTCGCCAAAGTCCTCGGAGGATGGGTTGCTCTCAAATGATAAGTGTCAAGTTCTTCTCGAGCAGCCAACCAACTAGTGGTTGTAGGGCGCTGCTATTTATAGCCTAGGAGCAGCCCGACATGATAAGACATAAATGCCCTTCAATGATATGACCGTTAGGTGGATAAGATATTTTGGGACAGCCAAGCAAGAAGACAAGAATGGTCGGAAAGTTGACTCTCAAATTCCTTGGGGCTATCATATTCTCATCAGTAGGCAATTCAGACTTGGCGAATTCCTAACTCCTCAACAAAGAAGTCATCAAGGACTGTAAGAACTGCGTCTCACATCAAGAAAATGACTGAACTATATGAGATTTCCAATGGCTTCACTCAAGGGATTGGTAGGTGTAGGATTTTGAGTTGAGCATCACATGGAAATTTTTCCTTAGTATTTCCTCGACCCCCTTTAACAGTACGGTGTTTCCTATGACTCAAAAAAGAGAAAATCAAACTACGAAAACAAAAGTCTTCACGCTCCATGTTCCTCGAATGAATACCAAGTCTTCAAGGTCACACCAATTTCTTCACTTTCAAAGTCTTCAGAAAGTCTTCAGAATATCAAAGTCTTCAGTTGAAGAACTTCATTTTTAGGGGTCAACTTTCTCTGTAAATATCAAACTCCTCATAGACTTATAGACCTGTGTACATTCACAAACGTATCAGTCCCTTAACCTATAAGTCTTCAATACACCAAAATCACTAAGGGGCACTAGATGCACTTACACATACATCTTGGTGGAGCGCTCAAAATGATAATGATTGAATGCATGCACTCATCAGCAAGCAAAGTGAATGATCATATAGAGATAAACGAGATAATGTCATCCAACAAGCATAAATGTAGCATATGATCAAACACATGATCATCCAAGTATCATACAGACATAAAGTATCTCAAACAAGCAAATAAAGTTCAACCACCAAAGCAAGAGAGAACAAAAAACAACACTCTCTCTCGAAGTCTATGATCTATACATTTTTCTCCCCCGTTGGCAACAAGTTACCAAAAAGTTCATAGAAAATGCATAGCACTAGATCGACTCTCAGGCTTGATCTTTAGGTGGTGGTGTAGAGATGGCTCCTTGGACGAAGACTTCAGTTGATGTGGATGGAGCTGGAGGTGTAGGTGCTAGAGTTGGTTGCACTAGAGCTGTAGGAGCCGTAGCTGGTGCGTGCATGAAGTGGCTCGTGTCTGCCACTGCATTGCAATGATCTCTGAGCTCTAGGCACTCGCAAATGCATCGCTGGTAGTCTTGCCCCGCCTCTCCGCATATCATCCTCAAGTCGCCAACAACAGATGGATCTCGCCACCTTCACATCCAAGTTATAGAACTTCCGCTCCATGATCCTCTCCAGCTCTCCTGGTTTTGAGTCAAGGTGGCCAGCCCCTTCTCAATCCTCAGAGTGGATGCAATCAAGTAGCCTAGCTGATCTTGTTTGCTCTTCAGAAGGTACCGAGATGCCTCTTCCATTGTTGGCATCTTGGTAGCCTTCTCTGTCCTTGCCTTCTCCTTCTTGGCTTGAGCGTGCACAGAAGATGGTTCATCTTCATCCATAACCACTTGGTTATCCTCAAAGTCTAGATAGATAGCAAAGTGTTCCTTGTCCAGCAAGTATGTGCCTGTGCCCATCTTGGAGTTAATCAGCTCCTGGATCTGTGGGGCATACCCACAACTTCTGTTCTGGTCAGCTGCTGTCCTCTTGATAGTCTCAACTATGAGGCTCATGACCTTGAATTTCTGTGGCACATCAAATAGGTGTAGCAAGTTTATTGCATGGCCTCTAATCATGTTGTGGTCACCTAACTTGGGCAATAGAGTGTGCCTTAGGATCCAGTTGATAGTTGGCAATCCTGACAGAAGATAATGTACAGATCCAAACTTATGTGTCTCTACTGCAACATCTGGGATCTCCTTGTACATATGTGCCATAGTGTTGTGATCCATCTTCTTTTTGGCATAGACATCCAAGTCATCTTCCTTCTCCTTAGGTGCATTGATCAGATTTTCCCATTCCTCAATAGTTGGTTGGTACCTTGTACCTTGAAACATCCATACTATCCTGCCATCTGGATAAAAGTGTGCTGTGGAGTAGAATTGCATTATGAGCTCATCATTGCACTTTGTGAGCTTCTGCCCAACAAAGTCTGCAACTCCACAAGCACTAAAACTGCCATACACACCAGGATAGTGTTCCTCATTCTCCTTCATGTAGGTCCAGTCCACCTACCTCATGTCACAAACTATAGGCTTCTTGTCCAACAACACTGTCTCATAGAAATCCTGCTATTCCTTAGTATGGAACCTGTAGTCAACAGCAGTCCTTCTCCTCGATAGCATAAGGATCGCATAACCTCCCCGTCTCGAGTCCTGATCCTTCCTCACCTTCATGTTCTCAGCCACGGATGAGCATCATTACGCTCGAATTTTTGGCTTCAACTTTCTCGGATATGCTCTCATCTTCTTCTTCAAAGCAGCAGCTTCATGCACCGGGCCTTGTTCTTCTCAGAGCGAGATATGTTTCGTATTCCTCTTTGGTGCAATCTTGGGCTTGGAGGCAGCTTTGCTTTTTGGGCTTTGATGATGCAGCCCTAACCTAATAGCATCACCCATAAGCTTCGAGCCTTGGGTGCTGGTGCAGCAACCTCTTCTTCCTCTTCCTCTTCCATTATGAAAGGCTTTCCAACAACTCTGGCCATGGTCTTCTTGACCCTTTCCTTCCTTTTCTTCCCTTCTGCAGCAGCCTCTTTGGGTTGAGATTCCAAAGGTACTTGAGTAGAGGCTCTGGCTTTAGACATGGGAGTTCTCTTAGCAGGTACTTTGGTCTTCATACCAGGCTAAATGGCAGCAGCTATGCCATATTCCTTTTTGAGCACTTTCTTCTTGGAAGTGGCCTCATCCTCTACTGCCACATAGTCTTCATCCTCAAATTCAGAGGTTTTCTTCTTTCTGGCCCTGGTGGCAGCTTTGGGCAAGCTGCTTGGGGTGCTCCTGCTTCCATCATCTGAGGTACTAGAGGGACTAGTGCCCTCACTCATCTGAATCTGCTCCTCTTCCCTGTTCTGGCTGTCACTTTGATCAGACATGTTGCACACACTGACCGCAGACCACGTGAATAGATATAGATGAGATAGAGTGGATGAGCATCACAGAATACGAGGTTTTGCAAAAGAATGATTCAAAACTTAGTTTTAGTTTTCCACGAAAGCATTTCGATCAACCGACGGTAAACTCGGTGATACCGAAGCAGCTTTTGGAACCTAACTAGTGAACTCGGTCGACCGAGTCATAGTTTGCGGCACCGAGACTGCTAGGGTTTCACAAAGTCCCGAACTCGTCACACCGATTTGCAATTCTCGGTCGGACCGAGAATCACTTGTGGAATGGCCTTAGCCGATCAAGGGAACCGAGTTCTCGCAACTCGGTGGGTCTCGAGATGGTTTCATGGAAACCTAACCCTAAATTTTCAATTCACTTCTAAACTATGGATTGTTTTGACTGGATAGAATAGTTTCAATCGTGGCAAGAATCATGATGAACACAATGTGCTAGGAATCGGACGGGGATAGCACTGTGATCGAGTCCATACCCTAGCTTGGCGATGAACTCGCTACGGCGGCAACGGCGGGGTGAATTCTGTTGACAAAGGGCGGAGACCAAGGATCGGAGGCGGCCGCGCATTTAGGAGGACGATCTGAGACCCCGGAGGCAGAGCGAGCTATGCGCGTGGCGAAGGGTTTGGAGAAAGTTTCAAATTTTGCCCGTGAGTATTGTCGGTGTCAAACAGCGGATCTCGGTAGGGGGTCCCGAATCTGTGCGCCTAGGCGGATGGTAACGGAGACGAGGGACACAATGTTTTTACCTGTGTTCGGCCCTCTCGATGGAGGTAAAACCCTACGCCCCGCTTGATTAATATTGATGATGTGGGTAGTACAAGAGTAGATCTACCACGAGATCAAGGAGGCTAAACCCTAGAAGCTAGCCTATGGTATGATTGTTGAGATGTATGTTGTCCCCACGGACTAAAGCCCTCCGGTTTATATAGACACCGGAGGAGGCTAGGGTTACACAGAGTCGGTTACAATGGTAGGAGATCTACATATCCAGATTGCCAAGATTGCCTTCCATGCCAAGGAAAGTACCATCCGGACACGAGCCGAGTCTTCAATCTTCTATCTTCGTAGTCTTGGAGTCCGCGGATATTGATAGTCCGATTGTCCGACACCCCTAGTCCAGACTCCTCAAGAGCCCTCAACCAGTCTTCAATGACGATAAGTCCGGCGTGTATAATGTTCGGCATTGCAAGGCGGGTTCCTCCCTTGAATACTCTGAGAAGATAATGAACACCAGGATAGTGTCCGGCTCTGCAAAAATAAATTCCACATTCCACCGTAGAGAGAATAAAATGTACACTTAGCACAATCTGCTGACGTATCATGCGGCGTGACATCACACCGTAACCAAGCCTTTGTTTGAATCTATACCACCTCAGCACGTTTAGCGAAGTGGTTTCCTTGTCTCGTCTTGTCGAAGCAGAGATCATGTTCCCATTATTCCGGGATCCTCATCAATACGGACGTGGGTAACTCAACCGTGCCATTGATGGTGGCGCTTGGGAGATAAGCGAGTTTTACCAGGCCGGTGGGGGACGCATAGTTTTCGTCCGCCTATATATAAGGGTTAAGGATTCACCTTCTCACCTACGCCTTCTTCCTCCTTTGCTTATCCATCTCCACAAGACTCAAGCTCCAATGCCCAAGCTTATGATCTCGCCGACCTTCTCCGAATATGTCCGGAGGGAGGTAAATGGTTGGCCTCCACCGCTAAGGAGGAGGACATCACCAGCTTCGCGACGCGGATACCTTTCCAATGATATTATGCGATCGCTGCCCGACGAGGGGCAGCTCATCCCTACCCCCGGCCTCATGAGAGGGTCGCCTTCCTTCCCCACTTCCTCCGCTGACCGGGCTTTCCGCCCATCCTTTTGTCCGGGGCTCATGTTTTACTACGGCATGGATTTCCACGATCCGCGCCAAACTTCATCCTCAACATCTCAGCGCTTATCGTCGTGTGTGAGGCCTTCCTCTACATCCAGCCCCACTTCAGCTCAGGGCTCAAGACCTTCAACGCTGTCAAGGTTGTGAAGGGCACGCAAGCGAATGCGGAGGCGCCATGTTGGGCAATTGCCCAACGTCCCTTGGCTAGAAGGGACCTTCGTGGACTCCGTCAAGGGGTGGCAATCGGGGTGGTTCTACATCACCGAGCCGCGCAAGCCCACATGGGCGGCGGCCCCCGAGTTCAGATCTGGTATCCCCACGCAGTTCACCTCCTGGAAAGAGAAGGGCTTGAAGTGGGGCAATCCGGCGGAGGTGACAGGACTCCGAGCCTGCATCAAGAAGATGGTGAGCAATAGGCTCAGGCTTGTCGACGTGGTCCAAGTCATGCTCATCCGGCGGATCCTCCCATGCCAAGAATGGGCATTTAATTTGTGGAGTTCAATCCGAACAGCACCAGCGCTAAGCGGCTCTTCGATACAACATACGGCGCTGGAGGGTGCTGTTCAAGGGCGCCGAAGCCCCCGCATCCGCAACGGAAGATCGCGGATTCAGCTCGCAGTGTCCAACTAACGAGGTAAGTGATTCAACCCCATTACGGGACACTTGTGATAATTAGATTGACTCTAGTGAGGTTTCATTCTGCCTCTTCCTTTGACAGGAATGGATGGAAAAGGCCAAGCTGCTCATCAGCCCGGCTCCCATGCCAGAAGACCCAGTGAACGCCCGCATAGCAGGGCTACTGGTTCTGGCACCGCACGTGGTGCCGTAGAAGAAGGTCAAGAAGGTGGCCACGGGGACTCGAAAGAGTTCCCGTAATCAGGCGTCTGACGACGACGAGGACTCCTCCCCTGAAGACGAGGAGGAGGAGTATTCTCTCCCGGAGGAGGGAGAGAAGAAGAGGAAGGCTTCCCCAATCGGGGAGGCCGAAGGGTCCAAGAGGGGGAGAATTATCCCCCCCGGACAGTTTCGCCAACATCAATGTTGGCGAGGATGAGTGGCCTCCAAGGGCCAGGCGTCCGGCAGGATCGTAAGTATCCGGATCATTCATACGCCGTACCTTTTATGTCATGCAGTATCCTTCTAACACCGCATTCTGCCTCGTAGTCCGGTTGATGACGACCTCCCGACTCGATGAGCGGGTCGTTAGCCTCGCCGGACGAAATTCTGTCCCGACAGCCTCTACCCCACGCCACCGACGAGGACGCCGAGGTGGGATCCCAAGAGGGACCCAGCAGAGGAGGCTCCAGAGGCGCCGCCAGCGACCTCCGGACTTTGCGCCGACTCTACATCGAACCCGCAGTGGTTCCAGAGTCCGCAAGCGCCCTTCAAAGAAGGGCAGATCGGACGCCGGGCGGCCTCCGGCCCAACCGAGGCGCCGGATAACCTGCTGGAGGCGCTTAAAGGCGCTTCCATCGAGGAAGAACACCGCACTATTATGAGTGCGGTGATTGAGAGGGTTCAGCTCGCCAAGAGCGGGCTGACCGAAGCTTGCAGCAGCCTTCTAACAGGCTTTGAGGTAAGAAGTTAAAATTATGTATTGTAATACCAAGATAGACAAGAGCTCTCGATGCTTAGTTCGTGTTCGGAAAGAAAAGCCGACCGAGGATCTAACAAGATATGCGCAGGGTTGCTAAAAATATGTCAATATGGGTTTGCAGGCTGCGCTGCTGACCTCCGCCGCTTTAACGGCGGAGGTTGATGTGCTGAAGAAGAATCTCGAGCGGTTCGAGTAAGAGCTCGGCCATGCGAAGAAGCAGCTCGAGGAAAAAGAAGGTGAGTAACACCACTTTGAGTAAGTACCTTACAGAAAAGGGTTTCAGTTGCAAATAAAATCAACAAGGATAATATGTGTATTGCAGGGGCCACTAACGAGGTGGCAGCCCTGAAGGAGGCTGTGTCCGTGGCCGAACACAGTGCGGCCGCGGAACGGGCCGAGCGAGAGAAACAAGAGGCAAGGGTGGCGGAAGTTCGCAAGAGCCTGTGCTCTCATGGAAAAGCATGAGAGTTTGGAGCGTGACTCCAAGACTCGAGAGTCCGAGCTTGCCTCGGCCTCGAAAGTGCCAAGTCCGCCAAGGCCGAGGCCCGTAAGGCCCTTCAGAGGTTGAGGACATAAAGAAGATAGCGGCGGTAAGGCATTTTTCATGCAAAGTAGGCATGTTAATGTGAGTTACCCGACACTTACCCGCATTCGAGCTCTCGAGGGCGCTTGCAGATCTGCCACGAGTGCATCCGATGCCGCCGATTCTATCGTGGGCGAGGAGGGAGCTCGACGGAGAAGGTCTTCGTCTCAAGATTCGAGGCCGCCATCCGGTGCTTCTCAAGCCACCAACTCAAGCAGCTGGTCAAACTCCACAAGGTAGCCGAGGAGGCCATGAAGGGCCTCATAGTCCGCTATGGCTCGACAGCCATGCCCGGGAGATACTTTGGCCTCGGCGGGCGGCTGGTGGATGCATGCCCTAGGCTGGATGTAGTCAAGCGCCCGCCAGATTGAAGGCGCTGTCGGGCCCTTGCCCGCATAAAGGTGCAATGGGCAAACTGGATGCGAGAAGCTTCACGGACCCGCCGCCGGCAAGGAGCATCGCACGGAGCGGTATTATAAAGTTTTCTGAAGGAGCTCGCGATATTGCGATGAGTGCTCCCAAATGTAATCTTTGAGTGAACTCGCTGTATTTATCCTGGCGCTGAAAACTTCGCTTATATGCGCCATGAGCAACGCTTGTTTAATTTAAAATGTTACTTTCGGAGGCCGCTTGTGAAATCTGAGAGATGGCAAGTCATTGGCTTCAGCCCCCAAGCCACAAGTGCCGGGTGTTCGTGATAAACTTGAGCACTCTTGTTCCCATTTTTGGGTCCATCTAGGAGGCGCCAACACGACGAACAAGGCAACCGGACTTATAATGCTTGAACACTCTCACTTAGCCATAGAATTCTATAATTTTAAATTTCGCGAAGCCCCGGTATTCGAAGATCAATCCGGGCGCTATCCACGCCTTCATCGGACATTATCCGAACTTCGCCGACGCGCGTGAGTCTTTAAGGACCCGAAGAACCTCTCGAACAGCGACCGCCTCTCGCCTTATCATGCCGCCAGCTTTTAGCTTTCCATCGAGGCGTTAACCTGCTCAACCGGGTGCAATCGCAGTGGTTCTCCCAGGCCACCTTAGCCGACGAACGGAACGTAAGGCACCAAAACTCGGGAGCCGCAAACCCAACTATTGACCCAAGACATGATTCGAGCCGATTCATATAATGCTATAAGTTCGGGTGCCGACTTGTGAAAGTGTTCGGACTTTATCACACCATAATTTGGGGAATGAAGCCCTGGCGATTCGGCGCACTCAAAATATACGGGTGCAAGATGTCATATAATGAACATAAAAGATAACGCAATTGCAAATAAAAAGGTGCTACATTATTTATGAAAGAAAGTCTGCTAGTAGAGCGAACTGATACAAATAGTGCGGTAAGCAAGGGATTTGGACTAAATAAACATGTCCCCCTCCAGGGATGAGCTGCAGACTTGGTGTATATAATTGAATTTAATGCTCGTAACTGAGACCACCTGGGTGTTCATCGCGGCCTTCTTTAGTCCCTGACTGTTGTATCATGAGTTCGGCAAGTTCGCCATCGGACAGGGCTTCTGGTTAACAGAGTCCTGTGTACATAAAAGAAGAAAAGATAAAAATAAAAAGAAGGGGGGCACTCGTGTGAGCCCCTGGTGTGGTCGAGCCACACTCTAGGTCCATTGTGATCGTGCCCCTTTCCCTGCGCCCATGGTATCTCCAAAGCGTAATGATGTACGCGGAGTGTTATTCTTGCGATCATGCGTGGGCGAGGGTTGGGGCCGCAATTCTATGCGTGCTCTGATCGCGCCAGGTGGTCTTGGTTGGCATTGCTCCGGGCACGCTTTGATGTGTTCGGCCTTTTAACTGCCGGACTTGAGAATTGTCTTAGAAGGCTACTCAGACTTCGCCATGAGAGTGTATGTTCCTCCATTCGAGGGAGCATTCCGTATTCCATTGACCGTGATGACTCCACGAGGGCCTCGCATCTTGAGCTTTAGGTATGCATAATGCGGCACCGCGTTGAATTTTGCAAACGCGTTCGTCCGAAAGCAGAGCATGATAGCCGCGAACGGGACTATGTCAAGATTAACTCTTCGCTCGAAATTATCCGGGATCCAAGACCACTTCCAGCAGGACCGAGCTCGCATACTTGGCCTCCACTCGGATGACACCTTTAAAGGTTGTCTTTGTAAGTTTAATCCTTGATGGGTCTATGCCCATTTTGCGACCGTATCCCGATAAAGCAGGTTCAGATGCTACCGCCGCCCATCAGACTCTCGTGAGGTGGAACCCATCGACGATTGGGTCTAAAACCACGCGCAAATCCGCCATGGCGTATGTTGGTCGGATGGTCTCTTCCATCGAAAGTGATCGGGCAAGAGGACCATGGGTTGAACTTTGGGGCGATCGCTCCATCGCATAGACGCCCCGTGTGCGCGCTTCCTCTCCCTCTTGGGTATATGCGCACGATATCATATTCACCGTCCGCACTTGTGGGGAAAACCCTTCGTCCTCTATTGTTCGGGCGGCCGGGTCTCTTCCTCGCTGCCGCTATTTAGCCCTTGTCATTGTTTTCGCAATTAACTTGCCGGCTCGCTTAAACACCCAGCAATGTCTATTGGTGTGGTTAGCTGGCTTTTCAGAGGTGCCATGTATCCGCATAAGCGGTCGAGTATTCGGTCTGCATTGACGAACCCGAGTGGTTCTTTAAATGGCTTCTTCCACGACCGGTTTAGAGCTCGAATCCGCATTGACCGCCAGATCCTCCTTATCGCCGCAGCTTAATGCGGCGCTTGTTTTTGTTTCGACGTGACCTGCCGTTGTTGTCCGGACTGCCAGAATTTTTACGGAGATTGTTGCTGCGGGCCAGCCAGCTGTCCTCTCCCGCACAAAAGTGGGTCATTAACGATGTGAGGGCTGCCATGGACTTCGGCTTTTCCTGCTGTCGCGGCCGGATGGGTGGCGCGGCACCTATGGGGCCGGGGCCCCTTCGTGTGTTCGGTACGGGGCGGAGGCCGCGGAGAGAGCGATCGAGGCGATGCGCTGATTTTACCCAGCTTCGGGCCGCGATTGTCGCAGAAACCCTACTGCTGCTTTGGTTGTATTGTGCTTCGAGCTTGAAGAGCTACAGAGTGGCTTCCCGAGCGTGAGAGTTGCAAACCAATCGAACCCCCACGCAGTGCATGGGCCTCCTTTTATAGGGCAAGGGTCACCGACAGTGTCAACATAGGGTAGAGGGGTAAAATGTAAAAGAGGTGGTAGTTGAAACAAGGGAACAAAGGCAGCCACAAGGCTTTCTACCTACTTTTGACAGAGGGGACAAGGGCATTAAATGCCCGTCCGCCGCCCCAAAAGCTCCCGCCATTGCGTTTTTTCGCCACGGCGGTGAAGCCACCACCGTGGAGTGCCACCGATTCTTCATGCAAGATACCACCCGCCACGCCTCGAGAAGGCCGGAGGCGACGCGGGCAAATGAGCTGGAGTGCGGCACGTAGCACAGCTCTCCCGGCAAGCTCTTTGCCGGGCCTTGATCTTGCCGGGCCCGGGCTTGTCGGCTCAGGACTTGCCGCCTCGAAGTCCTCGCCCGGGCGCTGGGCGCCGAGGCGTGACTTCGTGATGTGATCTTTCGTCCTCCCGACGAGCTCCTCTCGCCGGGATCTGTGGGAGTAACGAGCCTTGAGCCCGAATGGCCTTCCGGCAAGCTCCTCTTGCCGGGTCTTGAGTTTCTATCTTATATACTTTGTTCTTGAACGGCTTGGTGGAGCGGAGATGATCTCCGCAAGCATTTGATGGATCTCGTTGCGGGAGTGGGGCTGCCTGCACAAGTTGGGGTACCGAGGTACCCCTACCTTAGTACACCGACAGAGCCCCGGCCTGGGCCATACACGGTGCCGAAGCGCTGTTGGGCCAGGCCCAAGACAAGGCACGGGCCTGAAGCCCACGGGCGCCGAATCCACTTCCGCCTCCCGCCTTTCCCCGACAAGCTCTTCTTGCCGGGTCTTCTCTCCCGCAAGCCTATCTTGCCGGGGCCTTGACCTACCTCCCGAACTCCCTAATAGAGAAACAGAGAGGGATCACGGCACCTTATCTTTTCAGATTGTAAGCCCTCGGCATTAGCTGCATTTAAGAACTTGTAATCCTCTCTATCATGTTTTTCATCCTCCATGGACTTGTACTAAATTGGATGTTTTAATGAAAAGAGGGAAAGCTTGCCGGATCGAGTCTTTACTTGATCAAGTGTTTTGTATGTGCTTACGCTTATCGGGAGCTTGCCGGCTTAACACGCTTAGCGCATCATGGACAGCCCGCCGGTGGTGTCACTCCTCAAGAAGCAACCTTGTCGGGCCGGGCTTATGACGCCTATCTTGCCGAGCAGTGCTCGAAGCAAGGTAGAGGTGCAGCGCACACTTGGGTTTGTTGAGCGGACTCGAAACAAACCAAGCACGCAATCGGGCCACGACTCGTTCCTCCACGACGGGTTTTTACAAGACACGATCGCTCAAAGACGCAGTCCCGCATCTCCCCGCCCATGAGAGGATGCATGACGAGGATGAAAACTTATCTCGAATAGCAGCCCCAAAGAACTCTAGCTTGCCGGAGACGAATCTTGGCGTTCGCAGCCACAATGGGCTGGCTTGCCGAGGAGAGCCTTATAACGCAGTTCGCCACCGGGCTTGCCGGATCTTAGGCGCTGTGTGGTCTTTTGGTTCTCCTTGTTGCTGCAATTTTAGCCATGAAAATAGCTGAGGTAGATATGCGATTGCTCAATGCACATGTATGCGATATAAATCTTGGCTAAGCAAGGCGATGTCGGGCTTTGTCCTTCAGATGTTTGTGCTTCACGCCTTGGGGAGCTTGCCGGGGACACGCTTAGTGACCGCGGGACAGCCCGCTGGTGGCGCGCCCCGCAAGCAACCTTGTCGGGCGCCATTTACGCTTAACTTGTCGAGCGTGGCTCGAAGCAAGATAAGGGTGCTGCAGCACACTTGTGTTTGTTGAGCGGACTCGAAACAAAACAAGCACGTGAATCGGGCCACGACTTGGCTCCTCTTGCGCCCAAGCCTCCCATACCAAGGGCATCTCACGGCAAGGCTTGCAACGCTACACCCTCTACCCAAAGATCCTTTGTGCGCCGCTTTACGCCGAGGAACTTGTCGGGCGCTTAACGCGCTTGTCGAGTACGGACATCAGCAGCCCGCCGGTCGGCGCCGCTCCGCAAGCAACCTTGCCGGTCTAGTTCGCGACGCCGCTTAACTTGCCGAGCGCACTCGAACGAAACGAGGGTGCGGTTGGTCGCCGCCGCTTTTTACTCGTTGAGTGTGTTCGAAGCGAAGTAAGGGTGCGGCTATCCACAGGCAGGCTCCTCAGCGCGCAGGTTTCGGGCACAAACGACAAATGCGAGAGGGATATAACGAATAAAAGCATGAGATTAAGGAGTGCTCTGCACGAAGGCGCGAGCGACTTAGCTTTTTCTTTTTCTTGTTTCTTCGCACTACTGGAGGTGCCCAATAGTGCGTTCTCGACGGCGGCGCAGCACTCCGGGAGGTGCATTTGCCGAACGAACGCTAGAGCTGTCTTCGCCGGGCTTAGAGCTGCCCGAGGAGCTGCGCCGCCGGAGTAAGCACCAGAGCCGCCTTTGCCGGACTTAGAGCTCGATGGCGCTGGCCCTCGCCGATCGCAGAAGCGCCCAGGAGACACGCTTGCGGAGCGCAGGGGAGCGGAGCGAAGCGGCGCGAGGAACGGGCCGTGCTCGGACTCCTAATAGCGACAGGAGGAGCAGGTCTTGTCCCAAGACTTTCGCTTTGTTCATGCTCGACAGCAGTCCGAGCATCCCGCGAGCCCCTGGCATGTTCTAGCCCCAAAGATGCGGGCACCATCTTCGTGGCACGGCGCCGCTGGGTTGTGGTGCGCTGATGGACGTGGGTCTACGGAGGCCGAGGCGTGGTCCTCCGCCTGCCCTTGATCTCGTGGCACCGCGAGCGCCTCGCCGTGTCCATTCTTCCACCGGCGTCTCTCCGCCGCCGCCGCTCCGTGGCGGCGGGAAGACGGAGATGGTCTGCGACCGCTCTCGCTCGGGCCATGATGCAGCTTGTCGGCGAAGCCGCCGACGGCCGGAGAGGTTGATGAAGAGGCCGGCGCGCTAACGCCGGATCAGTTCAAGATAACCTCGACGCTTCTACCGGGCGCGCCAGATGTCGCGTCGGATGGGTGGCGTGGCACCTATGGGGCGGGCCCTTCGTGTTCGATACGGGCGGAGGCCGCATGGAGAGCAGATCGAGGCGATGCGCGCTGATTTTACCCAGCTTCGGGTCGCGATTGTCGCAGAAACCCTCTCGCTGCTTTGGTTGTATTGTGCTTCGGAGCTTGAAGAGCTACAGAGTGGCTTCCCGAGCGTGAGAGTTGCAAACCAGTCGAACCCCCACGCTGTGCATGGGCCTCCTTTATAGGGCAAGGGTCACCGACAGTGTCAACATAGGGTAGAAGGGTAAAATGTAAAAGAGGTGGTAGTTGAAACAAAAGGGAACAAAGGCAGCCACAAAGCTTTCTACCTACTTTTGACAGAGGGGACAAGGGCATTAAATGCCCGTCGCCGCCGCCCAAAAGCTCCCGCCATTGCGTTTTTCGCCACGGCGGTGAAGCCACCACCGTGGAGTGCCACCGCATTCTTCATGCAAGACAGCCACCCGCCACGCGCCTCGAGAAGGCCGGAGGCGACGCGGGCAATGAGCCGAGGCGGGCACGAGCACAGCTCTCCCGGCAAGCTCTTTGCCGGGCCTTGATCTTGCCGGCCCGGGCTTGTCGGCTCTGGACTTGCCGCCTCGAGTCTCGCCAAGGGCCAAGGGCGCCGAGGCGTGACTTCGTGATGTGATCTTCGTCCTCCCGACGAGCTCCTCTCGCCGGGATCTGTGGGAGTAACGAGCCTTGAGCCTCGAATGGCCTTCCGCAAGCTCCTCTTGCCGGGTCTTGAGTTTCTATCTTATATACTTTGTTCTTGAACGGTTTGGTGGGAGCGGAGATGATCTCCGCAAGCATTTGATGGATCTGGTTGCGGGAGTCACTGCCTGTAGTACAAGTTGGGGTACCGAGGTACCCCTATTTTAGTACACCGACACCGCCCAAGGTGTCGGGTTAGCCATTCGTCCCGGATGTTATGTATGAAGGCTGCAAGGGCCTCTACATCCGGACAATGATGATTTGGTTTTTCTTTGTCAAGAACCGTGTCCGTAATTGTCCGCCGATTCGTCTGGCCGCTGAATAATGTGGCTTAGGTCATCGGCGTCTGGTGGTCACACATATGTGCCCCGAAGTTGTCGAGGAATGCGGCTTCGTGTCCTCCCAAAGACCCAATTGACTCTCAAGGGCAAGCTGTTTAGCCAATGAAGAGCTGGTGCTTTAAGCTTGAGTGGGAGATACTTGATGGCATGTAGATCATCGCCGCGGGCCATGTGAATGTGGAGAAGATAGTCTTCAATCCAAACCGCGGGGTCTGTTGTGCCATCGTAAGATTCAATGTTTAGGGGTTTAAACCCTTCGGGGATCTGATGATCCATTACTTTGTCAGTGAAGCATAGAGGGTGTGCGGCGCCCCTGTATTGAGCAATATCGCGACGCAGCTCGAGAGAGCGTTGTCTGCTGTGTTTGGCCCGGCCGGTGTTATTATGTCCGGCACGATGGTATTCGTCGTGGGTCATAGGGCGCCCACGTGATCCGTAGATGGATCTGGATTGCCTTGCCTTGTCCTCCAATATGTCTCGCAAGTCCGCGCGCTCCCTCTTGGCTTCCTACTTTTGGAGCGATGCCGGGTACGGTCTTGGCTGGGGCCTGATGCTCGCACGACCACGGGTGGTCGGTCAGCCATGTCATGCGCCGGTGATGAAGGTATGTATGCTTCCTCCTCTAATCGGGGAGCAGCTTGCGCCTTGGGTAACTTTTGAGGGCGCTCGAAGTTTATACTTTCGCCGCGAGGACCTCGGTCCATCGATCGGCAAGAGGTCTTGATCAGCTTGGAGCTGTTGCTACTTTTTCTTTAGGCTGTTTGCCGTGGCGATAAGCCCGCGCTTGAAGCGCTCTTGTTCGACGGGATCTCAGTGCACGCATTTAATTCATCATCGCTGAGGCTTGCTTCGCCTTCGGAGGGAGGCATATAGTTATCATCCTCAACCCTTTCGCCTCGCCGCCTCTTGTGAGGGCTTGCTTCGATCCTCCTCGCGCTGAGTCTTGCCGAGGGGATTGTCTTCGCACTCTCCGAGTATTATTATCTCCGTGCCGAATCTCCATTCTTGCTGCGGGCGGATTTAGAGCGGCGCCACGACGCCGGCGCTTGGGCTGCTTTTTAGAGAATCTGCCTCACGCTTCTTCGCCATCCCCGCTTTTCGGGTGTCCACCATATATATGTCGATGAGGAGGTGGTCTTCCAAAGGCCCTGTAGGCGCTGGCTCGCTCGCCTCCGCCATCGCTATCCATGGCGCCGATGTCGCCGGAGTCGAAGTTCAGCATGTCGGTTAAATCATCGACAGGGCTACAAAGTGGGTGGTGGGTGGGCTCAATTTCTTCGCTGTCCGCATTTCAACCATCCCGCCATAGTCCGCCAGACTCTCCCGATAACGAGAGATGCTTTAGTGAATTCAGGATATCGCCAAAAGGCGAGTGTTGGAAGATGTCCGCGCGGTGAATTTATAACCGCGCCCAATCCAGATCGACCGTAGGGGCGCGGAGGCTCGAGTCCGCATGGAGTCCGCGCCGATCACGAAGTTTCGCAAGGGACAAGATTGGTGTTCGCCCATCGCCGCGGATGTTGAAGCCCCTGTGGCGCGCTTATCCACCGCCTCAATCTGGGCGATCGGCCCGCCAATGGCCGGCTGATCCGCAGCGCCACCAAGGCACCGTCGGCGGCAGAGCTAGATCGCTCCCATCGCCACAAAGGCGGGCGCTGCTTGTGGCTCGAGTCCGCTGAAGATCAGGTCTCCGCGACATCGGCCGTGAAGTTTAAGCTTCCAAATCGACTGACGGCCAGGGCGAAGCTTCGATCTCGCTCCAGATGGCCAAGAGAATTGGCCCGCAGCAGCAAAGCCGCCGAATACGAAGATCTGTCCGGGAGAAAAGTCTCACCGACGGCATTGTTGATTGAAGATGCCATCGAACCTATCGCTGACGCACCCAGAGGAACTCTCAATGAAAGCACCAATGTTGGTGTCAAACCGCGGATCTCGGTAGGGGTCCCGAATCAGGCGCCTAGGCGGATGGTAACAGGAGACGAGGGACACGATGTTTTTACCTGTGTTCGGGCCCTCTCGATGGAGGTAAAACCCACGCCCCGCTTGATTAATATTGATGATATGGGTAGTACAAGAGTAGATCTACCACGAGATCAAGGAGGCTAAACCCTAGAAGCTAGCCTATGGTATGATTGTTGAGATGTATGTTGTCCCACGGACTAAAGCCCTCCGGTTTATATAGACACCGGAGGAGGCTAGGGTTACACAGTAGTCGGTTACAATGGTAGGAGATCTACATATCCGTATTGCAAGCTTGCCTTCCACGCCAAGGAAAGTACCATCCGGACACGAGCCGGAGTCTTCAATCTTCTATCTTCGTAGTCTTGGAGTCCGGCGGATATTGATAGTCCGGCTGTCCGGACACCCCTAGTCCAGGACTCCCTCAAGTATATATAGCCCGACCCTGTCGGTGTGACCGAGTGGAACAACTCGGTGGCTCCGAGATGCATAACTGTTGATAGTTACAGCAACTCAGTGTGACCGAAAAGTTGAAATCGGTTGCACCAAGATTGAAAACCTAGATCGACTTAGTGATCTCGGTATGACCCAAATGGAGGAATCGGTCAGACCGAAACGCACAAAGAAGTTTTGGAAGTTTAAGTCTATGACGAATCGGGGACTCCGAGTGCTCCTCACACAGAGTGGTTCGAATCTGACATGATCAAATTTTGTGATGTAGCATGAATGGAGTTTGAGACAAGAAAAGCATAGATAGCTAGAGAAGGTTCTTAGGCATTCTTGTCCATCCACTTGGCAAAGGAAAAAGAAACCAATCAATCAAACAACAAGTGGATGTCCTCGAATTACTAAAATATGCAACCAACATGCTCACACAATAAAAGAGCAAATGAAATATGTGACAAAGCATGCACAAACAATTCTAGCATCTATCAAACAATTGGCGATGACTAGGTCATCTATATATGAGTATATTGACTTAGGAGTCAAGTGAGAACATTTGATCATAGGTCATACTCATCGTTTAAGCTCAAGTGGGTTACCACTTTTACATAATGCATTGATGTGTTCACACCATTAGAGTTGCTTTGACTCAATTCTTAGAGTTAAGCTCCCCCTAGATGTGAGATCCCCCCTTAGAGGGATGAACTAACCTTGGGTTTTGTCGATGATGACTTCATGTAGGTGTTGAAGATGTGGAAGCTCGATGTTGATGTAGATCATTTGGAGCAATCCTTTGGAGTGAGTTGCACTTTCAATACCTACACGGATTAGTCCCACAAGGAATAAACAAGGATATCCATAGACATAGAGTGATGCACACACAAGATGATGTCTATGAAAGCATTAGATTACCTTGTCCCTTGTCTTACCAACAAGAGGGTTTGTGACTCCTTGAACTAGTGCAAGATGTGGAAGTTGATTGCACTTGTTGTTGCCAAAATGATATGAGCGAAGTATGTTGGCGGAGTCACCCTCAAGAACTCTCTAGTTCTTCTTCTTCGGGATCCACATCATCTTGATGGGAATCCTTGGAGTTGTAGTCGTACTTGATGAAGTAGAACTTGTCATAGTCTTGGGAACCCACTTGACCAAGGCCTTAGGAGCTTCTTCAAATGCATCAATCTCCTCTTGAAGCTTGTCCTTGCCTTTTTGCTTGTGGTCTTGTGGTGGAAGATCATCTTGAGCTTGTGTCCCCTTGAAGGAAGTAGGATCATACTTCTCTTGTTGAGGAACAAACTTCATCTTGGGATATTGATCTTCTTCCCACTCAACTCCATTGGCATTGAACTTTCGTTCAAAACCAACACCTTGGTTCTTCCGGTGCCTTACTTGCTTATGCATAATTTCTCAAATTGCTTACTCCCTAAAGGCTCTTGTAAACACCTTTCTATAATTCCATTCAATAAGCTATTTTCTTGCTCAAGTGTAACTTGGCTAAGAGAATCATTAGTGGAATCAAGAGAACTGCTAGAAGCAACACATTTGATTTAGCATGATTATTGTTACTACTAGAGGAAGAATCCTTCTTGTTCTTGTTAATGGACTTGACTTGAGGCATTTAAGTAGCTAAGAGTAAACGCTTGGCAATGTAAGAAGAACTTTTCTTATGAAGATCATCATTGATTGCTTTTAAGAACTCATGCTCTTGCTCAAGATTGAGCTTTTCAAAGCATAACTTCTCATGAGTCCTTAAAAGTTCTCGATGATCTTCTAAGATAGTTTCATGAGCTAACTTAAGAGTGTTTAGTTCTTTAGTTAGAAGCTCAATCTTCTCCTTATCATTGTCATTCATTTTATCTTGATTAGCATGATTAATTGACGTTTCATCATAGTATTCATCACTAGAGTTGTCAACAAGTAAATCATCATCACCTAGGAAGTCATCTTCATCACTATTGAAATGAACATACTCGGGGTGTGTTACCTTTGGGCCTTTAGCCATGAAGCATCTTCCAATTCCTTCATTGGGTGAATCAAATATGTCATAGGAGTTGGTTGACACAAGTGCTAGGCCGGCAACACCTTCATCTTGAGTATATTCGGAGTCGGAGTGATAGCTTCTCCCGGAGTGATTGTCGGAGTCGGAGCCGGACACCCATTCACCAACATGAGCTTGATGTCTTCGTTTTGTGTAGCTCCTTGATGACTTGTCCCTCCTTTCCGAATCCTTGCTCCTCCGGGATGTTCTTCGTTCATAATGATCATCTCTACTCCTCCTCTCTCTTGGTGGTGATTCCTCTCTTCTACTTCTCCTCTTGGGTGATTCTTCTTCTTTTGTGGGTGCCGACACTCATTGAATAGTATCCGGTCTCCCACAATTGTAGCAATTGCGCTCTCGACTAGAAGATCTTTTGTCATTGTAGGACCTTGACTTGGAGCTTCTCTCTTTGCTTCTACTCTTGTAGAATTTGTTGAAGTTCTTCAACATTAAGATCAATTATTCATTGAAGGTTTGTTTCTCACTTGATGATGTGGGGGCATCACATGAGGCTTTGTAAGCACTACTTGACTTGTTGTGAAGTTCCTCCTTATCCTTGAGCGACATCTCATGAGCAACAATTCTTCCAATGACTTCGGTTGGCTTGAGATCTTTGTAATTGGCATCATTTGGATCAATGTGCACACGGTATCATATTTTCTGTCGAAAGCTCTTAGGATCTTCTTGATGATGAATTCGTCGGTCATCTCTTCACTTCCTAAGCCTGCAATCTCATTTGTGATAAGAGAAAGCCTAGAGTACATTTCAGCGACACCTTCACCATCCTTCATTTTGAACTTGTCAAGTTGACTTTGGAGCACATCCAACTTGGATTCCTTGACAGAGTCGGTACCTTCATGCATATCAATCAAAGTGTCCCAAATTTCCTTTGCATTCTCAAGACGGCTGATTTTGTTGAATTCTTCGGGGCACAATCCGTTGAAGAGGATATCACAAGCTTGAGCGTTGTATTGCAGCATCTTCAACTCTTCCGCACTAGCTTCATGGTTCGGTTTGCTCCCATCAAAGAATTCATCTTGCAAGCCAATACACACAATAGCCCAAACGGCGGGGTTATGTCCAAGAATATGCATTTTCATCTTATGCTTCCAACTAGCAAAATTAGTACCATCAAAGTAAGGAACCCCCAGGAGCCCCCAGGATGTGTCCGAATGTGTGTAGACCGACAGGAGCCCCCAGGCCTGGGCCATACCCGAGTGTGAAGCGTCATTGGGCCAGGCCCAAAATAGAGCGCGGGCACGCATGGCAGGGATTAACTGCTGTAATCATCTCGTTTGTAGCACTTCCCCATGGTCCGCACTGAGTGCGCGACATGGGGGTCATGCGTGGAATGGTCGCAGCATGCCTGCAAGAATGCCTTCACATCAAACAGTAAAGAGGGAGTCCCACACCTTCCCCATAAAAAGAGGGATTCGTAGGGGCGCCGCTCATTTACCTACTTTGCCTTTCCCAATCTAGGAACCATCGTCTTCTTCTTCTTCCTTGAGCCCAGACCAGTGCTTCCTCCTCCGTCCACTGCTGCCACGCCCTCACCGCTCTCGATCCCCCGCCCTCTCTCGGCTGCTATGGTGCCCAAAACGAGCAAGGGCAAGGGAGCGTCCAAGGCGAGAGAGGGAGAAGAGGTGCCGGAGAGCGAGCTAGTGAAGATGCGGAGGGAGCACGTCGTCTTCTCCCCGACGCTTGACGCGCGCGCTTAGGGACCGATATCAGTGCATGTGGGGGAGAGAGACGACGGGGCATCCTGCCACCCGCGTCATCCCTGCTTCTTGCACCGTTCCCGCACCAGATAAATTCCCTTTCTTTGTTGATTACTTCTACTGCGGGCTCTGCCCCCCCCCCATTTTTGGATTTCCTCAACGACATCATGTACACCTTCGGCTTCCATCTTTTGGATTTCACACCAAACACCGTGGCATGTATGGCCATCTTCACCCACCTCTGCGAGAACTTCGCCGGGTTGGTCCCCAATACATCACTCTTCCGCCACTACGTTGTTCCTTGCATCTAGCCAAGAGGGTCTCTTTTTGGCTGCGTCACCTGGATCTCGAGGGCCTTGAGCAAGAAGACGTACCTAGAGGGGACCCACAAGGAGAAATGGGAAGAATGGCGGAGCAAGTGGTGCTGGATCGTGGAGAAGGACCCGCAGCCATTCTGTATGGCCCGACAGACGAAATTGGTCCGTGGCGGCAACTGGGGCGAACTCGATTCTCAAGATGGGAAGCTCACAGTCGCAACCACCAAAATTCCTCGCCCCAGAGCCATCGGGCTCATGCTCGAGATGATTGGGGCTGACTTCCTTTGCCGCCGCATCGCCCCCTTACATAACAAAGGGAGGCCAGCTTGGGATTTCCAGAATGCGGCAGACATCATGAGGCTGCGCCCCGGCCTAAACTACAACTTTTCGGTGATGCAGCACGCGTCTCTTTGCCAAAGGCTGTCTCAGCTCAAGGCTGACAAGACTGACAAGGCCGACAAGACCGACAAGCCGTTCAGGTTGCCGGCGGGGTAATCCCCTTGTGCAACAACTCCGCCCTATCCTCAATCATCGCCATGATGCCGTTGTTCGACGCCCATGGCCTTGATCAAACATGGGCCGAGCCAGACGCAGAGCGGGTGGAGGAGTTCTCTGACAAGTTGTCAGAGAGGGCCGTCCGGGCAGAGATGCAGCTCATCCACGCCACCACCGGCAAAGAGGTGGCGTATATCGCCAGCCGAGAGGAAGAGGTAGCCCTTGCCAAGGAGGCAGGCAACGTTGGATCCATGGAGGATAAGGCTGATGCGGAGCAGGATTTTGCCGAGCGGGACGAGCCTGCGGGAGAGCACAGTGGCGCAGGCGCCGGGGGTCCTCTTGCTGAAGAGGCGACCGAGGAGACGGCCGAAGAGACAACCGGAGAGGAGGAGCCCCCAGCCAAAAGGAAAAAACGTGTCCTTCGGCGAGCCGTCTCCAGCGAGCCAACCAGCAGGCCTCTGTGCATGAATAGGGCCCCGGCAAGGGAGTGACTGGCAAGGCCACACGGCGACAAGCGGCCCAGCTGCAACCTATGCGCCATACGAGGCGCATGGCTGCGGCAGCAAAGGAAGCAATGGCCGCTGCCTCCACCACGGCCAAGCGGCCCATGCCTGCATCTCCCCTCTCGCACGGACACCATACAAGAGGCCGAATTCGACCGCTCCTCCTTCAGCCCGAGGAGGGAGAAGAGGCCAGAAGAAGAAGAAGTGGATGAGTAAGTATCTTGCGGTGTTCTTCATCCCCTTAGTCTCTGTTTTGATTATCTTATCTCATTTGATCTTGTTTTGGCCTTCTCCCATAGAGACACGGAAACGTTGGCGCAGAGGACAACGAAGAAGGCCAAGACCTCGACGGGCGACAAGCCCCCGACAAGCACTTCAAGTGCACCGGAGACGATCACGATCAGCTCGGATCCCAGCCCACGGCGCAGCCCCCGACTCAACCACCAGCGTGAGCCCATTACTCACTTTCCGCTGGCGAGTGTCGGGGTGTGTATCTTTACTGCTAACCTTGTCGGGTTCGCAGGGGAAGAACGGCAACAGGAGGAGCCGCTGAGGGCCACCCCCGACATGCCGCCTCCGTCAACCACACCACCCAGTGAGGGGTCCCCGGCAAGGGCTTCCACCGACGAGCCCACGCGCGTGGAGGAAGAGTCAGCGAGCACAGGCGCCGACAGCTCCATCAACGAGTGTTGTCGGGGAGGAAACTGATGTCTACTACACAACCTTCTTCATGTAGACATTGTTGGGCCTGCAAGTCAACAGGTTTGTAGGACAGTAGCAAATTTCCCTCAAGTGGATGACCTAAGGTTTATCAATCCGTAGGAGGCGTAGGATGAAGATGGTCTCTCTCAAACAACCCTGCAACCAAATAACAAAGAGTCTCTTGTGTCCCCAACACACCCAATACAATGGTAAATTGTATAGGTGCACTAGTTCGGCGAAGAGATGGTGATACAAGTGCAAAATAGATGGTAGATAAAGGTATTTGTAATCTGAAAATATAAAAACAGCAAGCTAACTAATGATAAAAGTGAGCGTAAACGGTATTGCAATGATAGGAAACAAGGCCTAGGGTTCATACTTTCACTAGTGCAAGTTCTCTCAACAATAATAATATAGATAGATAATATAACAAGCCCTCAACATGCAACAAAGAGTCACTCCAAAGCCACTAATAGCGGAGAACAAACGTAGAGATTATGGTAGGGTACGAAACCACCTCAAAGTTATTCTTTCGGATCAATCTATAAAAGAGTTCATACTAGAATAACACCTTAAGACACAAATCAACCAAAACCCTAATGTCACCTAGATACTCCATTGTCACCTCAAGTATCCATGGGCATGATTATACGATGTGCATCACACAATTTCGGATTCATCCAACCGACATAAAAGTACTTCAAAAAGTGCCCCAAAGTTTCTATCGGAGAGGCAAGAACGTGTGCCAACCCCTATGCATAGGTTCCCAATGTCACGAAACCCGCAAGTTGATCACGAAAACATACATCAAGTGGCACATGATATCCCATTGTCACCACAGATAATCACGGCAAGACATACATCAAGTGTTCTCATAAAAGACTCAATCCGATAACATAACTTCAAAGGGGAAACTCAATTCATCACAAGAGAGTAGAGGGGGAGAAACATCATAAGATCCAACTACAATAGCAAAGCTCGGATACATCAAGATCGTGCCATAGAGGAACACGAGAGAGAACACGAGAGAGAGAGAGAGAGAGAGATCAAACACATAGCTACTGGTACATACCCCCAGCCCCGAGGGTGAACTACTCCCTCCTCGTCATGGATAGCGCCGGGATGATGAAGATGGCCGCCGGTGATGGGTTCCCCCTTCGGCACGGTGCCGGAACAGGCTCTCGAGAGGTTTTTGGTGGCTACAGAGGCTTGCGGTGGCGTAACTCCCGATCTATCTTCTGTTCTGAAAGTTTTAGGGTACGTAGGTATATATGGGTGCAGGGGGTACGTCGATGGAGCTACGGGGGCCCCACGTGGTAGGCGGCTCGCCCGTGGGGGCGTGGGCGCGCCCCCACCCTCGTGGGAAGCCCGTATCTCCCCTGACGTGCACTCCAAGTTCCCTGGGTTGCTTTCCTTCCAAAAATAACTTCTCCAGTTGATTTCGTTCCGTTTTGACTCCGTCTGATATTTCTTTTCCTCGAAACACTGAAATAGGCAAAAAACACCAAATCTAGGCTGGGCCTCCGGTTAATAGGTTAGTCCCAACAATAATATAAAAGTGGATAATAAAGCCCAGTATTGCCTAAAACAGTAGATAAAGTAGCGTGGAGCAATAAAAAATTATAGATACGTTGGAGACGTATCAAGCATCCCCAAGCTTAATTCCTGCTCATCCTCGAGTAGATAAATGATAAAAAAGAATTTTTGATGTGGAGTGATACTTTGGCATAATTTCAATGTAAATCTTCTTAATTGTGATATGAATATTCAAATCCGAAAGATTCAAGACAAAAGTTCATATTGACACAAAAATAATAATACTTCAAGCATACCAATCAAAGCAATCATGTCTTCTCAAAATAGCATGGCAAAAGAAAGTTCATCCCTACAAAATCATATAGTTAGGCTATGCTTCATTTTCTTCACACAAAGATGTTCCCAACTTCTATACCCCCGATGACAAGCCAAGCAATTGTTTCATACTCAAATAATCTCAAACTTTTCAACCTTCACGCAATACATGAGCGCGAGCCATGGATATAGCACTATGGGTGGAATAGAATATGATGATGGGGATTGTGTGGAGAAGACAAAAAAGGAGAAAGTATCACATTGACGAGGCTAATCAACGGGCTATGGAGATGCCCATCAATTGATGTCAACATGAGGAGTAGGGATTGCCATGCAACGGATGCACTAGAGCTATGAATGCTCAACAAAACAAAACTAGTGGGTGTGCATCCAACTTGCTTGCTCATGAAGACCTAGGGCATTTGAGGAAGCCCTTCGTAGGAATATACAAGCCAAGTTCTATAATGAAAAATTCCCACTAGTGTAAAAAGACAACTTATGAGACTCACTACATGAAGAATAAGGTGCTACTTTGAAGCACAATATATGAGACTCGCTACATGAAGAACAAGGTGCTACTTTGAAGCACAAGTGTGGAAAAAGAGATAGTAGCATTGCCCTTTTTATTTTGTTTTTTGGGCCTTTCTTTTTTTTGGCCTTTCTCTTTTTTTGGGCAATGCTCTAATAATGATGATCATCACACTTCTATTGATTCCAACACAAGGATTACAACTCGAAACTTAGAACAAGATATGACTCTATATGAATGCCTCCGTGATGTAATGGGATGGTGCAATGAATCAAGAGTGACATGTATGGAAAATAATGCATGGTGGCTTTGCCACAAATACGATGTCAACTACATGATCATGCAATGGCAATATGACAAAAGTAATGTATGTCATGATGATAATGGTGGAAGTTGCATGGCAATATATCTCGGAATGGCTATGGAAATGCCATCATAGGTAGGTATGGTGGCTGTTTGAGGAAGATATAAGGAGGTTTATGTGTGATAGAGTATATCGTATCACGGGGTTTGGATGCACCGACGAAGTTTGCGCCAACTCTCAAGGTGAAAAAGGGCAATGCACGGTACCGAAGAGGCTAGCAAAGGTGGAAAGGTGAGAGTGCGTATAATCCATGGACTCAACATTAGTCAAAAGAACTCATATACTTATTGCAAAAATTGAGAAGTCATCAAAAATCAAGTACTACGCGCATGCTCCTAGGGGGATAGATTGGTAGGAAAAGACTATCGCTCGTCCCCGACCGCCACTCATAAGGATGCACAAGCCAGGTACACTTCATGTTTCAAATTTTTTACACAACTTTAACCATACGTGCATGATACGGGACTTGGAAACTTCAACACAACTATTTCTCAAATTAATAATCACCCAACTAGCACGACTTTGATATCACTACATCCATATCTCAAAACAATTATCAAGCATGAAACTTATCTTAGTATTCAATTCACTCAAAAGAAAGTTTCACATATCTTGAATACCAAGTATATTAACATTAAGCAAATTACCATGATATTTAAGACTCTCAAAATAATCTAAGTGAAGCATGAGAGTTCATCTATTTCTTCAAAATAAAACCACTATTGTGCTCTAAAAGATATAAGTGAAGCACTAGAGCAAATAACAAACTACTCTGAAAGATATAAGTGAAGATCAATGAGTAGCTAAATAATTATGCAACTATGCGAAGACCCTCTCTCATTTAATAATTTCAGATCTTGGTACTTTATTCAAACAGCAAGCAAAGCTAAAGAAAACTTCATTGCAAGGATAGCACAACTCATGTGAAGAAGCAAAAACTTAGGCTCAACCGATACTAACCGATAGTTGTTGAAGAAGAAAGGTGGGATGCCTACCGGGGCATCCCCAAGCTTAGATGCTTGAGACTTCTTGAAATATTATATTGGGGTGCCTTGGGCATCCCCAAGCTTGAGGTTTGGTGTCTCCTTAATTCCTCTCATATCATGGTTTCTCTTTTTATCAAAAGCTTCATTCCCAACAAACTCAACAAGAACTCGTGAGATAGGTTAGTATAAACCAATGCAAAACCTTATCATTTTCTACTGTAAAAAATCACTAAAATTATTATTCAACATTGAATACTAAATGCCTCTGCATATTTAATACTCCTATCCTCAAATAGAATCATTAAGCAAGCAAACATATGCAAACAATGCAAACATAACAGCAATCTGTCAAAACAGTACAGTCTGTAAAGAATGCAAGAGTCATCATACTTCCCTAGCTCCAAAAATTATGAACTAAAATTACGACTGTAATAAATTTATCAGAGCTCAATATGCCAAAAGATTCAACATTATACCACTCTCTGACTTTTCTAGGGAATTTTTGCAACAGCGGTAAACTTTCTGTTTTCAAACAGCAACATGTATACTAGCAAAATAAGCATGGCAAAGGTTATCCTTGACTTCTTTATTAGAACTAAAGATGCAACACATTATTCTAACTAACATAAAGCAAAAACTAACAAAAGTAAATGACGCTCCAAGCAAAACACATATCATGTGGTGAATAAAAATATAGCTCCAAGTAAAGTTACCGATGAACGAAGACAAAAGAGGGGATGTCATCCGGGGCATCCCCAAGCTTAGGCTCTTGGTTGTCCTTGAATATTACCTTGGGGTGCCATGAGGATCCCCAAGCTTAGGCTCTTACCACTCCTTATTCCATAGTCCATCGAATCTTTACCCAAAACTTGAAAACTCCACAACACAAAACTCAACAGAAAACTCGTAAGCTCCATTAGTATAAGAAAATAAAACCACCACTTAGGTATTGTAATGAACTCATTCTAAATTCATATGGGTGTAATATCTACTGTATTCCAACTTCTCTATGGTTCATACCCTCCGATACTACTCATAGGTTCATTAAAGTAAGCAAACAACACATAGAAAACAGAATCTGTCAAAAACAGAACAGTCTGTAGTAATCTGTATCAAACGTATACTTCTGGAACTCCAAAAATCCTACCAAATTAGGAAGTCCTAAGAAATTAGTGTACCAATCCATAGCAAAAATAATCAGATCAGGAGCACATTTCTGTGAATGAACAAAACTAATTTACTGGGTGCAAAAGTTTCTGATTTTCAGCAGGATCAACACAATTATCACCGTAAGCCATCCTAAAGGTCTTACTTGGCTCTTTATTGAAACAAAAGCTATAAAACATGATTACTACAGTAGCATAATCATGTGAACACACAAAAACAGTAAGGATAAGTATTGGGTTGTCTCCCAACAAGCGCTTTTCTTTAATGCCTTTCTAGCTAGGCATGATGATGACAATGATGCTCACATAAAAGATATGAATTGAAACATAACGGGAGCATCATGAAGCATATGACTAGCACATTTAAGTCTAACCCACTTCCTATGCATAGGGATTTTGTGAAAAAACAACTTATGGGAACAATAATCAACTTCCATAGGAAGGTAAAACAAGCATAACTTCAAGATTTTAAGCACATAGAGAGGAAACTTGACATTATTGCAATTCCTACAAGCATATGTTCCTCCCTCATAATAATTTTCAGTAGCATCATGAATGAATTCAACAATATAACCAGCACCTAAAGCATTCTTTCCATGATCTACTAGCATAGAAAATTTACTACTCTCCACATAAGCTAATTTCTTCTTTATAGCATACGTATCATCACAATAATCATCATAGATAGGAGGCATGCTTTCATCATAGTAAATTTGCTCATCAAAGCTTGGGGGACAAAAAATATCATCTTCATCAAACATAGCTTCCCCAAGCTTGTGGCTTTGCATATCATTAGCATCATGGATATTCAAGGAATTCATACTAACAACATTGCAATCATGCTCATCATTCACATATTTTATGCCAAGCATTCTATGTAATTCTTCTTCTAGTACTTGAGCACAATTTTCCTTTCCACCATACTCACGAAAGATATTAAAAAGGTGAAGCGTATGAGACAAACTTAACTCCATTTTTTTGTAATTTTCTTTTATAAACTAAACAAGTGCTAAAACAAGAAACAAAAAGATTCGATTGCAAGATCTAAAGATATACCTTCAAGCGCTAACCTCCCCGGCAACGGCGCCAGAAAATAGCTTGATGTGTACTACACAACCTTCTTCTTGTATACGTTGTTGGGCCTGCAAGTGCACAGATTTGTAGGACAGTAGCAAATTTCCCTCAAGTGGATGACCTAAGGTTTATCAATCCGTAGGAGGCGTAGGATGAAGATGGTCTCTCTCAAACAACCCTGCAACCAAATAACAAAGAGTCTCTTGTGTCCCCAACACACCCAATACAATGGTAAATTGTATAGGTGCACTAGTTCGGCGAAGAGATGGTGATACAAGTGCAAAATAGATGGTAGATAAAGGTATTTGTAATCTGAAAATATAAAAACAGCAAGGTAACTGATGATAAAAGTGAGTGTAAACGGTATTGCAATGACAGGAAACAAGGCCTAGGGTTCATACTTTCACTAGTGCAAGTTCTCTCAACAATAATAACATAGATAGATAATATAACAAGCCCTCAACATGCAACAAAGAGTCACTCCAAAGCCACTAATAGCGGAGAATAAACGTAGAGATTATGGTAGGGTACGAAACCACCTCAAAGTTATTCTTTCGGATCAATCTATAAAAGAGTTCGTACTAGAATAACACCTTAAGACACAAATCAACCAAAACCCTAATGTCACCTAGATACTCCATTGTCACCTCAAGTATCCATGGGCATGATTACACGATGTGCATCACACAATCTCAGATAACATCCAACCAACATAAAAGTACTTCAAAGAGTGCCCCAAAGTTTCTATCGGAGAGTCAAGAACGTGTGCCAACCCCTATGCATAGGTTCCCAATGTCACGAAACCCGCAAGTTCATCACCAAAACATACATCAAGTGGCACATGATATCCCATTGTCACCACAGATAATCACGACAAGACATACATCAAGTGTTCTCATAAAAGACTCAATCCGATAAGATAACTTCAAAGGGGAAACTCAATTCATGACAAGAGAGTCGAGGGGGAGAAACATCATAAGATCCAACTACAATAGCAAAGCTTGGGATACATCAAGATCGTGCCATAGAGGAACACGAGAGAGAACACGAGAGAGAGAGATCAAACACATAGCTACTGGTACATACCCTCAGCCCCGAGGGTGAACTACTCCCTCCTCGTCATGGATAGCGCCGGATGATGAAGATGGCCTCGGTGATGGGTTCCTCCCTCAGGTGCCGAACGGGATCCCGAGAGGTTTTTGGTGGCTACGGAGGCTTGCGGCGGCGGAACTCCCGATCTATCTTCTGTTCTGGAAGTTTTAGGGTACATAGGTATATATGGGTGCAGGGGGTACGTCGGTGGAGCTACGAGGGTCCCACAAGGTAGGTGGGCGCGCCCGGGGGGGGCGCCCCCACCCTCGTGGGCAGCCCGTATCTCCCCTGACGTGCACTCCAAGTTCCCTGGGTTGCTTTCCTTCCAAAAATAACTTCTCCAGTTGATTTCGCTCCATTTTGACTCAAAATCGATATTCCTTTTCCTCGAAACACTGAAATATGCATAAAACGACAAATCTGGGTTGGGCCTCCGGTTAATAGGTTAGTCCCAAAAAATAATATAAAAGTGGATAATAAAGCCCAATATTGCCTAAAACAGTAGATAAAGTAGCATGGAGCAATCAAAAATTATAGATACGTTGGAGACGTATCAGAAACCACCCCTCTATAGCTCATCACAGGTAAGCTGCCTGCTTCCTAGCACTCACCATTCTTGCTATATGACTTTCTTTCCTTCTCTTTCTATTTTGAGCTTCAGCTTTAGTCTCGCCTTATTCCCCTTTCTGCTTTTCAGATCTCCCTTCGGTGGAACAGACAGACGTCAACGCCATCATCCAGGAGGCCGCCAAGGATGGTGCGGCCGAGGCTACCAAAGTTGCTGCCGAGGAGGCTGCCAAGGATGCGCGTGAAGAGGCCGCTAAGAGGTATGCCGGGGAGGCCGGCAAGGAGACCAGCAACTGTACTAACGGCAACCCTGCCGTAGGAGCGCCTGGCACTACATCAGTCCCGGAGTCCTCAGCTGCCGGGGAGACGGTGGTCGAAGACCAACCGTCAACTTCCGAAGCCCCCACCAGGGGCAGATATCTGAAGGTAGGTGACGATCTGTTCGTCAGCTTCCCAGGGACGGCAAGCACCGGAGCACCAACCGAGGGGGATGTTTTTGACGAAGAAGTCATCGCCGTCACCGGTTCCAAGGAAGACCAGCTCCTCCAAGCTATGAGCAGCAACTTTCAGAAGCTCCAGGCGCTTCATCGTGCCCGCATGGAGAAACTGGACACCAGGGTGGCAGTTGTCGACGCGGCAGACGTGGACTCCTAGGAGCGCGTCGGTAGATGCAGACCTGGTTTGCCGAGGCCTGGCAGGAGCTAAAACCAGCCAGGAGCAGTTGAGCGAGCATTGGAACGAGCTCCTCCTGAAGCAGTCTGATGTTGAGAAGGCCCTGGAGGCGGCCGCTACAAAGGCCGCCAAGGACGACGGCCAACTAAGGGAGCGCTGTGTTCTGCTCGATGCCCAAGCAGAGGACCTTGCCGCTCGGGAAGAGGCGCTTGCCGCCAAGCTCCACGGCAAGGATGAATAAATTGAGAAGCTTGTCGCGTAGCGTACACAGGAGCTGGAGCAGAAGCATAAGGATACACTCGATGCTCTGGTCCTGGATCACGCCGACAAGTTGAAGGAGGCCGTCGACGGCACCGAGGCCGCGGAGGCCGCCAAGAACGAGCTGGACGACAAGGTGGAGAAACCTGAGGTGGAGCTGGAGAAGCACAACAAGGAGGTCTCGACGCTGAAGAGTGACAGACACAAGACTGTCTACACCTTGGCGGAGTTGCAGGTCACCATATCTAACAAGACAAAGATGCTCTCCAAAGCCAATGACTCCATTGCCGATCTGAAACTGAAGCTGACCACCCTGGAGAAGACCCTTAAGGGCCCTGTACAAGGACCTCAAGAATGACAAACTACTGCTTGAGAGTGCCGCTACCACCCACAATGATTATGTGCAGGGCATGGGGATCTGGACTGGGCGCATCACCGATGTTGCGAATAGGCTCACCACGCAACTGTCCATCATGGGTATGCCGAGCTTCAGGTTCTCCCATGACGAGGGGTGACTCAGAGCGCCAGGCTGACCATGTTCTTCGAGGCCGTCCTTGAGGCCCTAAAGCTGCTCCACTCCAACCGAGCAACCAATCTGGCCAACGAGTCCCGGAAGCTTTGCCGGGGCGTCCTTCTCAAAGTGCTCACCAATGTCGCGTACTGGAACCCCGGCCTCGACCTCGCCAATGTGCTTCAGAGCTTGCCGGAGGATGCGGACCGCCAGGCACTTGAATAACTCACCGTGCCCATCCTCAGTAGGGTTGACCGAGTCAAAAGGGTGGAAGGCCAGCGCCGCGACTAGCTGCTCACTTCTCCTTGCCGCTGTGAACTCGTGCCCAAGATAATTTGATCTTAAGTTAGAACTGCGGCAACCATCGATGTAGTATAACTTGCTGTGTTTTGGATTGAATGCATGCTATCTTCCTTGTTTGATCCCTCCTTGTATGGCATACAACCTACACTTATTTGGAAAGGCTCGCCGGTGCATGCACCCTTGCCACGAGCGCATTGAGGAATGGATCCTTAGCAGCCTGCTAGGGGTGTCGCTGCCGGCAAAACACCTTGCCGCTCTTAGTGCAGCCACTTGAAATGCTGAGCGGACTCGAAACAGAACAAGGCCACAGCCAATTGTGACAGGGTTCCTTCGCGTGTAGGTTTTCCATACAAGAACCGAAACCATTCGAGGAAAATAACCTTACATTTAAAAGAAAATCACTCAAGGTTTTGCGACTTAGCTTTTCACTGTTGTGCTCTTTTCCGCAAGATGCTACTTCGAACGGCGCCTGTTGGTGTCCATACTCTCTAGCCCCCCTGGCAAACTTGGGTGCGAGGGAAACCTTCTGTCCTTTGAGAAAAGGAAAGAAGAGAAAATAGCAATATGGAACCTTGGCGGTTCATCAGTACTTGCTGGAAACAAAGGTAGCACAATATCCTGGACATGCATGCATATATATACATAAACATGGAAATCAACAAGAACTGTACATACTCAAACTTATTCAACTACGCACAGGGTCTATGCCTGGTTCTGCACATAGGGTTATATGCCTCGCTGGCAAGGCTAGTACAAAAAGGGGGTTGCCGGGGGACCAAAAACCGCTCCTTATGGGTAAAACTTGCAAAGATGTTTGATATTCTAGGAGTTGCTCACTGAAATGCCATTTTTTGGTCTCTAGGCGGACTGCGCTGGGACTGGTGACTTGTATTACCCGGTAAGGGCCTTCCCACTTTGGCGTCAACTTATTGGAATTCTTGGTGTACTGAACGTGCCAAAGAACAAGGTCACCTTCCTCAAGGCTTCGGGAGTGAACCTTGCGGCTGTGGTAGCGGCGCAAGGCTTGTTGGTAGTCGCGGCTCGCACAACAGCCTGAAGACGATCTTCCTCAAGGAGTGTAGCATCATATTGCTGCAACTGCTCTTGCTCAAGCTCATCATAAGCGAGCACTTGTCATGACCAATATATAAGTTCTGTGGGGAGGACTGCTTCTACCCCGTGCACCAGGGAGAAGGGCGTCTGGCCAGTGGCTCGATTTGGTGTCGTCTTGATTGACCAAAGAACCACCGGCAACTAATCAATCCAGCGTCTTCTGCATTTGTACAGCCTGTCAAAATTTCTTGTTTTGAGGCCCCGTAACACTTCAACATTTGCCCTTTCTGCCTGGCCGTTGCTTCTCAGATGAGCAACAGAAGTAAAACAGATTTTGCTGTCGAGGTCTTGGATATACTGCATGAAGGTGCGGCTTGTGAATTGTGTGCCATTGTCGGTGATGACTCTGTTTGGCATACCAAAATGGCAAACTAGTCCCTTGAAGAACTTGATGGCTGACTGTGCTGTCACCTTTCTCACTGCCTCCACTTTCGGCCACTTTGTGAACTTGTCGAGTGCAATGTACAAGTACTCAAAGCCCCCGATAGCATGGGGAAAGGGGCCCAGTATGTCGAGCCCCCAAACCGAAAATGGCCAGGAGAGAGGGATCGTCTGAAGAGCTTGAGCTGGCTGATGCAATTTCTTTGAATGAAACTGACACGCTTCACACTTGGTTACTAGCGCACTTGCATCCTGGAGGGCGGTGGGCCAAAAGAAACCTTGCCTAAACGCTTTGAAGGCAAGGGCTCTTGATCCTATGTGGGAGCCACATATGCGTTCGTGTATCTCTGCCAACAACTCTAGTCCATCCTCCCGAGGAATGCACTTAATTTCATGCCGTTTGGTCTTTTCCTGTACAAGACATCGTCCATAAACTGGTACATGCTAGACCGACGGGCTACTTTCTCTACTTCTTCCTGTTCCTCGGGGAGTTCCCCTGTTTGGAGGAACCGAACGGTGTGTTGTTCCCATGCCGGAGCCTGAGGCTCGACGACAAGGACTAAAGGCATGTCCTCTGCCGTGGGAGCAATTGTCTCTATGGGAAGTGATTGAGTCCTCGCCGGAGCCTGCTGCTCCCCGACAACTTCCTTGCCGGTGGCTCCCGGGAGCTTAGCGGGAAAGTACTTGCCGGGGCCTGACTTCCTTCGCTTATTCTATCCCGCCAATGGTTCAACGGATGGCTGAGTTAATTGGAGCACAAAGGTGCATGGTTCCACAGGTAACTTGAGGGCAGCACGTTTTGATAAGTCGTCAGCAATGTTGTTCTCTGCTCGAGGAACATGCTCTGCTTGCGACTGTCAAAACACTCTTCCAACTTCCTCACTTCATCTACATAGGCTTGCATCACCAGGATCTGATAATATTTGTTGACTTGCTTGACGATAAGCTGTGAATCACCTCTGATGATGAGCTTCCTGATACCGAGGTCTGTCGCGATCCTGAGACCGGCAAGCAGTCCCTCATACTCTGCAGTGTTGTTTGTTGACCTATTCCGGGGAAAGTGCATCTGGACTACGTTCTTGAGGCGCTCTCCGGTGGGCGCGACAAGTACCACACCAGCACCAGCGCCTTGCAGCAAGAAAGCCCCATCAAAGTGCATAATCCAATCACGGCTTGTTTCCTTGCCGGGGAGAGTAGTCTCTTGAATTTCCTCGTCAGGCGTTGAGGTCCATTCTGCAATGAACTCCGCCAAGGCTCTGCTCTGAATTGTCAAAGTGCTTTCAAACCTGAGACCAAAGCTTGACAGTTCCAATGTCCACTCCATAATCCTTCTGGTTGCATCTGGGTTGTGCAAGATCCGTTGCAACGGGAAGCGAGTGACGACGGTGATCTCATGTGCCCGAAAATAGTGACGCAACTTCCTCGAGGCTATAAGGAGGACGAAGAGAAACTTTTGCACACCAGAGTATCTTGATCTAGCCCCCTGCAAGAGGGAGCTGACAATGAAATTGGGTGCTGCATCATCATCTTCTTCTGTATCACTTCGTTTGCTTGCGCAGATCCTGCCATGCTGGCACTAGACCCTGCTGGGGGTCTTGCCTTGCTAGCACCAGACCTTATCGGGGAAGACTCCAGCTCGCCATCTGATGGCCTCGCTGCTACCGCTGCTTCTTCCTCAACTTCTCTCTACACCACTAGCGCAGCACTGACCACTTGATTCGTTGCCACCAGATATAGTAGCAACGGCTCTTGTGGTTTAGGCGCGACTAGTATTGGCGTAGAGGAGAGGTACCTCTTCAAATCTTGTAGCACCACCTTTGCTTCCGAAGTCCATTTCATTGGACCTGCCTTTTTCAAGATTTTGAAAAAGGGCAGGGCACGCTCAGCAGATTTGGAGATGAACCTACTTAGAGCAGCAACACAGCCAGCAAGCCTACGCACATCTTTGACTCGTCTTGGCGCTTCAATCTGCTCAATCGCCTTGATCTTGTCGGGATTTGCTTCGATTCCATTCTGAGACATAAAGAACCCGAGAAGTTTGCCGGATGGGACGCCGAACACACACTTCTCAGGGTTGAGCTTGAGGTTGATCTTGCACAAATTTGCAAATGTTTCTTCCAAATCTTGCACGAGTGTTGCCTTGTCCTTGGTTTTGACCACTATGTCATCCATATAAGCTTCCATATTTCTATGTAGCTGGGGCTCAAAACCAATTTGGACTGCTTGGGCAAACGTCGAACCAGTGCTTTTCAACCTGAAAGGCATTCGTATAAAACAATATGTACCACATGGGGTGAGAAACGCGGTCTTCTCTTCATCTTCCTTTGTCATGAAGATTTGGTGGTACCCTGAGTAGGCGTCAAGGAACGACAACAGGTCACACCCGGCAGTGGAGTCCACGATCTGGCCAATGCGCAGCAAAGGGAAAGGATCCTTTGGACAGGCTTTATTGATATCTGTATAATGGCTGCACAACCTCCATTTCCCGTTTGCCTTGCGCACCACCACCGGATTGGCCAGCGATGTTGGGTGGAGCACTCCTCTGACCAAGCCTGCCACTTCCAACTTCCTAATATCTTCAATGATGAACTCTTGCCGCTCCAAAGCTTGCTTCCTAACCTTCTACTTGATGGGCCGCGCATGAGGACAGACAACAAGGTGGTGCTCAATCACCTCCCTGGGAACACCGGGGATGTCAGAAGCTTGCCATGCAAACACATTGACATTCACTTGCAGGAAGGTGACGAGCTCGCTTTCCTATTTGTTGTCGAGGGTGGAGCTTATAGTGAAATCTCCGCCCGTGCCATCTTCCTTGATGGGCACCTTATTGGTCTCTGGTGGTGCTGCCTTAGATTTCTTGCTCGTGCTGGTGGAGCTCTCTGGCACGTCCTCAACAGGAACGCAGCACTCCGAGGAGGTGCGCTTGACGGAGTGGGTGCAAGAGGCCTTGCCGGGGCCAGAAGTCTTGCCGGTGACTAAGGTCTTGCCGGTCTTCTTCCCCTTTGAGCTCCAGTGGCAGGAGCAAGTGCTTTGGCGGCAGGTGCTACAACTACCTCCCGGTAGAGTTGGCCGGCACAGATGAGCGCATCTTTCTTGTCGCAGCCGACGGTGATGATGCTCATTGGGCCGAGCATCTTCACCGTGTTGTAGGTGTAGTGTGACACTGCCATAAACTTGGCCAGTGCTGGACGGCCAAGGATCCCGTTATATGGCAACGGGATTTTGGCGACATCAAAAACAATCTTCTCTGTCCTGTAGTTCAACTCACCACCAAATGTGACTGGTAGTGTGATCTTTCCCTTGGGCTGGCTTCTTCCCGGATTGATCCCTTGAAACGTGCCCGTCTCTTCGAGTTCTCCATCAAAAATTTGCAACCTCTTGATCACCTTGGGCGAGATCAAGTTCAAACCAACCCTGTCCACTAGAATTTTTTTCACCTTAAGGTTGCAAATTGTTGGTGAAACCAACAATGGCAAGCACCCGACCGTGATTGTGCGATCAGGGTGATCCTCGGCGTAAAAAATGATAGGGGTGTTGGACCATTTAAGTGGCTTCTGGGCATCGATCGTCGGCTTCGTCGCATTAATCTCGTGCGCCCACTGTTTAAGTTGGCGGTGAGAAGAATGCAATGAGGCGCCTCCACCAATGCATATGGCTTCCGTGGCTTTCTGAAACTCATGCTCGCTGGACTCGTCGTCCTCATCATGATCATCATGTCCCTCTTTCTTGTCGCGGCCTCGAGCAGGCCTCTCTTGTTGCTTCTCCTTGATGCGTCGACCCCCTCAGCCACCGCGCTTCTTGACGGACACCTCAGCACCATCCTGGCCCTTCTCCTTATCTCGTCTTTCATACTCAGCCTTCTGCCTCTCCACAAGCTCCTCAACTTGCCCACAGTTTTGGAGGTCATGGCCTTTGGTGCGATGGATCTTGCAATATTGCTTGTCAGAGCCCTCCGGCTTGTCGGCATCTGCCAAGGCCTAGCAAGTGTCGCACCCGGCAATGCCCTTGCCGGGGTCATCAACCTTGGCCTTCTTGGCGGTGCCGGGGTTGCCAGATTCCTTGACAGCAAGCACAGTCTTGCCCTTGCGCTTCCTGTTGCATCGTCAGTCCTTCTTTGCCGGGGCGACGACGTCTTCATCTCCAGAGTCGCTTCTCGGGTCGTCATCTTCGCCGGGGTACTTCCTTCCTTCTTCAGCTCATGTGCATCTGTTGGCCAGAGCATAAAGATCGACAACATCCATAATCTTGTTCATCGCCAGCTCTTCACACATCATGCGGTTGCACACGTTCTGTTGAAATGCGCTGATGATAGTGGCAGGATAAACATCTGGGATGTTGTACTACACACGGCTGAATCTCTTTATGTATTTGCGCAAGCATTCGCCATCCTTCGGGGGGATGAGATGCACATCACTTGCCTGGTTAGGAGCCGTGTGGCCTCCAGTAAAGGCGCCAACAAACTCGTGGCACAGGTCCGACCTAGAGGAGATGGAATCTACTGGCGGGTGCATCAACCACGACCTGACATTAGGCTTGAGCACCAGCGGGAAGTAGTTGGCGAGCACCTTGTCATCCCGAGCCCTGTCAGCTTGCATCACACTGGTGTAAACGCTCAGGAACACGAACAGATGAGTCTTACCATCGTACTTCTCCGGGACCTCTGGTTTGAACGTGCGGGTAGTGGGCCACTGGAACTGCCGCAGCTCACGGGTAAAAGCTGGACCTATCTCGTAAAGCAAGTCACTAGAATCCCCCAACGCGGGCCTGTATGCAGTGGGCCCTGCACGCGTATCAGATTGATGGCATGCTTCCCATCGCTGCTTCTTGGTGGTTTGAGCGTCCACTTTGACCCGTTCCGGAAGAACTTGATGTTGGGCGCGATGAGCTCGTGGATACGTCGTCACGGGCATCGACCCGGCGAGCTGGCGACCACTACTGTCGTGGTGGAGGGGAGTGAACCATGGTTGCAGTGCCTCCGACCCTTCCACTGCCGGCGCGTGCCGGCTCGGTGGATCGACGCCGCGAAGGACTTGCCTCCTAGTGGCCATCCTTATGGGCGTGGCCAATAAGGCTCTGGATAGCAGCCCTCCACTCTTCTTGCTTCTCCGCAGTAGGAGGAAAGTCGAGGAGTACTTCTGCTCATGCCAATGCCTTTGCTCGCGTAGTTGGCAGCGACAAGCGTGAGGAACGGGAGGTGCTTGGACTTCTAACTATGTTAGGAGGAGCCCCATCACGGTTCTGCGGCCGTGCGCCGTTTTCACCAGCATCTTAGTGTGCATGTCGGCCCTGTGCATCTCGAGAATGATGCTGGGGGCTCTTTCCGCGGCGACGCCCAGGGTCACCAATGTTGCGGCGCTGCTCGTCGCGCACGACCAGGGAGGACCAAGGCTCATGCGTCGACGGGGGCGTCTTGGAGGTCGCCTTTCCACCCTTGGAAGTCCCCGCACCACCCGTAGGCAGAACGACTCCATCCTTGGATGCGGCGGCCCGCGGGTCATCGTCGCGGCTGCGGACGATGCCGCTCGCCTGGCTCCGATCACCAGAATTGCATGCGTGCTCGTGATCTCCACCGCCACCAGCGTCTAACCCGTCAACCGTCCGTGTTGGCATGGGCAGATCAGCCGCAGACGAACCGATCGCCGTAATCGTCTTCTTCTTGGGAGACATGGTGATGAAGAAATTAACGCGCTAACTGCTAGACCAGGTTTGCACAACCTCTCGTCCCCTACCTGGCGAACCAAGGATGTCGGGGAAACGATACCCATGGGATCCCGCGGATCCCTTCTACGGTTGGCAGGGAGAAAGGAGTGCACAAAGAGTGGGCCTAGCGATCAACACGATGAACTTTTACCCAGGTTCGGGCCACTGAGAAGCGTAAAACCCTAGTCTTGCTTTGAGTGTATATTGGGTGTTCTTGAGCTTCGGCTAGCTGTTGTGCATGCAAAATGGGCCGGAAAGTCCAAAAATTCCGAATCCTTCTCCAGTACACCTTGGGCCTCCTTTTATACCAAGGGGATACCACAGTGGCGAGCAAGCATACAGGAGGTGTAAAGCTGCTACAATGTTCGTGCTTATCACTGACGTCTTAGGACAAATGCATTAAATGAGCTGCTTACGTTCCCCCCTAAATTTATCGGGGACAGAAATAGAGCCTGTCCCGCCCATCGTCGCCTCACTCCGTCTTGACATGCAACCAAGATGATGCGGCATGCAGCGCTAAGCTGACTGGCTAGCCGCTGCACTGGAGCGGTGGCAGGATCCTCATGAAGATCTGCATGCCACCACACAGGTGCTTGCCTGGTTGGCAGGCTAGTCGCTGTGCTGGAACGGTGGTAGGGTGGCGGAGCCTTGTCATGCGCGAGCCTTGCCTTGGCTTCGCAATCATCCCCAGCAAGAGTCTTGCCGGGGCCTCGCAGTCGTCCCCGGCAAGAAACTTGCTGGGAACTTCGCCTTCTGGTCTTCACGAAAATCTGCATGCCACCAGTCTTCAAAAAGATTTGCATGCTACTACACATGTGCCCATGAGTCTTGGTCTTGACGTTGTCGATGGTGCCAGAGCTCTCAACCTCAAGGGTGGTGGCCTTGTCAGCGCTTCGCAAGCCGTCCCGGCACGCATGTGCCCATGAGTCTTGGTCTTGACGTTGTCGATGGTGCCAGAGCTCTCAACCTCAAGGGTGTTGTCCTTGTTAGCGCTTCGCAAGCCGTCCCGGCAAGGATCTTGCCTGGCCTTCGCAAGCCGCCCTGGCAAGGATCTTACCGTGGGTCCAGCTTGTCTTTTGCTCTCTGTTTACTAGCTTGGATGCCGCCTTGGTCGTCTTGTATTTTCCCTACAACTGCTCCTATCAAGCCTCGCCGTAGGTGCGATCGCAACTACCCGTGCACAAGTAAGGGGTACAAAAAGGGTCCAAACTTGTGTAAAGCGACAATATGATGCAATCTCAATTCAATATTTTTTTGTAGTTTTCTTTTTATAAACCAAACTAGTGATGAAACAAGAAACTAAAAGATTCAATGGCAAGATCTAAAGATATACCTTCATGCACTTACCTCCCTGGAAACGGCACCAGAAAAGAGCTTGGTGTCTACTATGCAACTTGTTCATGTAGACTTGTGTTGGGCCTCCAAGCGCAGAGTTTTGTAGGACAGTAGCAATTTTCCCTCAAGTGGATGACCTAAGGTTTATCAACCTGTGGGAGGCGTAGGATAAAGATAGTCTCTCTCAAGCAACCCTGCAATCAAATACAAGAAATCTCTTGTGTCCCCAACACAGCCAATACAATGGCAAATTGTATAGGTGCACTAGTTCGGCAAAGAGATGGTGATAGAAGCGTAGTATGGATAGTAGATATGAGTTTTTGTAGTGCGAACAATAAAAACAGCAAGGTAGTAAATAGTAAAACAGAGCACAAACGGTATTGCAATTATGGAAAATGAGGCCTAGGGTCCATATTTCACTAGCGCAATCTCTCAACAATGCTAACATAGTTGGATCATATGATTATCCCTCAAAGTGCAACACAGAAACACTCCCGAGTTCCAATTAGCAGAGAACAAAAGATAGAAATTGTTTGTAGGGTATGAAACCACCTCAAACCTATTCTTTCCGATCAATCTATCCTAGAGTTCGTACTAAAATAATAGAAAGCTATTCTTTCCAATCAATCTATCAAGAGTCCGTACTAAAATAACACAATATGACACATATCAACCAACTCTAATATCACCTAGATACTCCAATGTCACCACAAGTATCCGTGAGTTAATTCTACGATATGCATCAAACAACTTCATGATCATAATATTCAATCCACACAAAGAACTACAAGGAGACCCCAAAGTTTAAATCGAAGAAAAGACAATAAAAACGTACATCAACCCCTATGCATAGATTACCCCAATGTCACCTCGGGAATCCACAAGTTGAGTGCCATAACACACATCAAGTGAATCTATATGATACCCCATTGTAACCTCAAGTATTCATACCGCAAGACATACATCATGTGTTCTCAGATCTGAACATTCAATCCGACAAGACAAAACTTCAAAGGGTAAAGATTCAATTCATTACAACAAGAGTAGAGATGGGAGAAACATCATATGATCCATCCATGTTAACAAAGCCCATGATATATCAAGATCGTGATATCTCAATATCATGAGAGAGAGAGAGAGATTATACACATAGCTACTGGTACAAACCCTCAGCCCCAAGGGTGGACTACTCCCTCCTCATCGTGGTGGCCACCGGGATGATGAAGATGGCCACCGGTGATGATATCCCCCTCCGGCAGGGTGCCGGAATGGGCTCCCGATTGGTTTTCTGTTGCTACAGAGGCTTGCGGCGGCGGAACTTCCAATCTAGGTTCTCCGCGAGGGTTTTCGGAATATTTGACGATTTTATAAGGTGAAGAGGGGGTGCGGGAGGCCACCGAGGTGGGCACAACCCACCGGGGCGCACCTGGGGGCCCATGCGCGCCCTGGGGGGTCGTGCCCCCCTCGGGGCACTCCCCAGGTGCTGCTCTAGCCCATTGGATGTCTTCTGGGCCATAAAAAATCCACAAAAAGTTTCACGGTGTTTGGACTCCGTTTGATATTGATTTCATGCGATGTAAAAAAGAAGCAAAAAACAACAACTGGAACTGGGCACTGGATCAATAGGTTAGTGCCAAAAAATGATATAAAGCTGCTACAAAATGATTGTAAAACATCCAAGAATGATAATATAACAACATGAATACTTCATAAATTATTGATACGTTGGAGACGTGCCAGAGGGCCGTCGAGGAACATGTCCTGTCAGCCCCCAGTCCGTGAATCACTCGCGGGTAGTCTACGAACCAACCCGACTTTACTCACATCATGTATCATGTATAAAATGTATATAGTATATACCTATGATCACCTCCCAAGTGATCATGGCCCAATAGTATAGCATGGGAGACGGACAAGGATGTAGGGCCACTGATGAAATACTAGCATCCTACACTAAGAAATTAGGAATGCAGGTAAAGTACCAACAACATTAGCAAGGATAGGCTATGCAGCAGTAAAGGATCAAACCAACAAATAGTAACAACACTCTAATGCAAGCAGTAGAGAGAAGGAATGGGTGATATCGGGATGATCGAAGGGGGTTTGCTTGCCTGGAAGCTCTGTTGAGAAGGAGGGGTCGTCAACACTGTGATCCATCGGGGCAGCAGTGTCGTCAGTCTCGAAGTCTACCGGAGAGAAGAGGGGCAAGAAACAATGAGTACGATGCAAATATATGCATGAAGATGCATGACATGACATTTAGCGGTGCTAGGTGTGCCCTACCGCGGTAGTAGGCGATACTGGGCGAAGGGGGAAAACATCCGGGAAAGTATTCCTGGTGTTCAGCATTTTCGGACAGACGGACTGAAGGGGACGGTTGCATTTTCACCATGTGAGGGACCTGTGGCAGACGAACGGACTGCTTATTTGGGTTCGTCTCGAAATTCTGAGCAAGTTTCATGTACAAAACATTTTCATCCGAGTTACAAATTGTTTTATATTAATTTTCAAAGGTTTAATTCATTTTTTAACAGATTCAATTTATTTTAAAACATTATTACATCAGCATGATGTCAGCGGCTAACTTTGACCGTTAGACAAGTCAAACTGACTCATGGGTTCCACATGTCATAGGCTGAACACTAACTAACAGTTAACACTTAATTAGCAGGTTATCTATAGTTAATTAGTTAATTAAACAGGGTTAACTGAGTTTAATTAACTAATTAACTAATTAATTTTTATTTTCATTGTATTTTTAATCTTTTTTTCTTAATGTTTTCGGGTTGACCCTGTGTATCAGAGGAGGGAAGGGCGCCGGGGGCTGTGGCGAGCTGCGTCGGGCAGGAGGCAGCACAGGAGGGGGAGCGGCCACCGGCGCAGGCGATGTTGGTAGGTGCGGCGAGTGGCGCTAGCGAGTCCATGGAGGCAGGCGCGGTCGCGGCCGGTGCGGGGAAGAGGAGGCGGGACCGCTCCGTGATTGGTAGATGGCACACATTGGTTAGCATGAACCCAATCGCGACCTAATATAACATTATAGTTACCTTGCACATCGGCGATGAAGAATGTGGTGGCCAAAGTTTTGATTCCCATGGTGAGTTCCATGCACATCACAACTTTGGCCTCTGTCTTTTTTTTACCCTCGAATCCATTAAGTACCATATTGGTCTTCATCAATGCATGATCATCTAACCCCAACTTTTGGAAGACCGAGTAGGGCATAAGATTTACCACAGCACCACCATCAACGAGCATCCTAGCAACCGACGATCCGTTAATATGACCTTTGAGGTACAATGGCTTCAAGTGTTTCACCGGTTCTCTTGGCTTCTCGAAGATAGCATTCTTAGGACCAAAATCCAGCTGGGCTACCTCCCCTTCTTCACCTTTAGCACGAAACACCGCAGGTAAGTAATATACCATACTAATATCCATACCTTCCCGAGCCAGCGTAGATTCATAATCCACCATCTCATCTTCATCTCCCAATGTGTATATCGGGCTTAAAGTTTCCTTAATTGAAGGGGATGTTTCAGGTGGTGTGGACGATGTAATAGGGGTCGCATCATCCTCTTTCGGTGGTGAAGGTATTGCTGCAGCTAATGTAGAAGCATCTGTGTTTTGTTTTTGTTCAAGCATCCACACTTGTTTTGTGAGTGCCATGGGCCGAATTTTACTGAAAAATTCGTCACGTTGCCTCTCCTCTTTATGCTCTACCTTCTCGTGGTTCCTCATGCATTGTAATCTCCTTTTCATGGTCTTAGTTAAACAGGGAGGACACCACTTAGATTGAGTATATTTGGGATCCCTTGGTTTGGACTTGCTTGTGCTCACCTCATGATCATTAACCATGGAACCCTGCTGAACAATAACAATATCACCATTAGAAGTAGCCAGATTACCAAAACCCGGCTTTTCGATCTCCTTTTGCTTGTCATATTCTGCAATTTCCGCATTAGGTGACTTAACACGCCACACTTTTTTGTTGGCCTTACTTGGAGAAAATTTTGTTGGCCGATTAGCACCATAGCTCAAATAGCCTTGTGTGGGATAATAAAGCCTCTAGCGAGCAGGCCTTCTAGGTGCTGCCCGCCCCATATGAAAAGCATAAGGAGCCATTGGGGGCTGCCCCCATCCTCCACTGAAGCCTCTCATGTAATAAGGCACATAGCAGGGTTGTGACATCCATGGTGTCGGTGCCCATGACCCATATGGCCTTGCATAGCGTCGAAACACTTGCTCTAGAGGCAATCTTGAATGCTTTGAATGTGATGGCCGATTAGAGCTAGAACTAGCCGCTAGACTTGCATATTTGGATAGCGACATATCAAAAGTTGGACTGATTCGCTTGCACTTAGCTTCACTCTTTTCCCACTTGCCAACTTTTGAATTCTTGGGCTTGATAAATCTAACATGAGTATCTTCTTGTACTTGTGGTTGCCCCCCGAGTGAAGGATTTTTTATGGTGATCTTCAATACTTCTTTGCCATCTGGTTGCTTATCAAGCACAACTTCTCGTCCCAAGACTTTGTCGCCCTCCTTGACTTTCCTGGGTTCACCAATAACAACATTATCTTTATTAGCAGATTCGGCTATGCTAGGCCAAATCAACATTTTCTTTCACTCCAAGTCCATGGTGTTTATCGGGAAGGGCTGTTTATCAACTTGCATCTCAGCAAAATTCAATCGCCCATCATTAACGGTTGATTGTATCTATCGTCAAAAAACATTGCAATCGTTAGTAGCATGAGAAAATGAATTATGGTATTTGCAATAAGCATGTCATTTCAGCTCCTCAAACGGCGGTATGGTGTGTGATATTCTACTCATCTTATATTGCAAGAGAGCATCAAATATTTTATCACACTTTGATATATCAAAAGTAAACCTCATCTCGTCATCACGATTCTTGCGAATCGGCTTAAGAGCATTGCACATATAGGGTTTGGCCTTTGAGGACCAACCAAATTCAGTAGTGTAGACATCAACATCATCGTCCGAATTATCATCATTGTGTTCAACCATATGCATTCTAGGACAATCGGTTGTAGACCTATGAACCTCTTTACTTCGACTCTCTTGGGCCAAAGCTTTTTGTAAGACTTGATTAATGCTCAAAAACTCATAACTTTCTAACCTCTCTTTAATGTGAGTTTTCAAACCATTAAGAACAAGATCCGCCAAGTCTCTCTCAGTTATCACTAAGCTATAACATCGGTTCATTATATATCTAAATCTCTTGACGTAATCGGTGACCGATTCATCATGTTTCTGCCCAACCGATGTAAGATGTGACACCTTTAGCTCATTATCGCCGCTATAAAAGTGATCATGAAACTTTTGCTCTAATTACGACCATAAGAGAATTGAGTCATGTGGTAAAGCAGCAAACCATGAAAATGCGGTCCCAGTTAAAGACAAGGGAAATAAACGCACTTTCAACTCTTCTATGGAACCTCTTCACCCAACTGTGCTAGATACTGACTCACATGCTTCCAAGTTGTTTTCGTACCCTCACCACTAAATTTAACAAAATTAGGAACCTTATAACCTTGAGGGTAATTGCATCGAAGTGTTCAAGATAAGGCTTTTGATACACATGACTCTTTACTTTCGGCTCGTTTCTGAAAGTTTCTACAAACATCTTATGCAAATCCTCCCTTATTTTAGCAAAAATTGGATCCGAGGTAGATGAAGATGTTTGTGGCAATGACATAGGAGCAACCTGAGTACTAGCTATTGGTGCAACTTGTGGGGTGGACGCCGAACCATAATTCGGCGGAAGACCAAACATGCTTGCGCCTATGGGTGGTGTGACAAAGTGATTCGGCGTTGACGCCGAATTGGGCACACTCATAATAGGATTAGGGTATGTAGGTGCACCCACAAGCTGGTTGGTTTGAGTAGGATAAAAATTCAACGGCATATTATATTGATGTTGAATAGGGTTTTCAGATATACCAACAGTACCATTAGATGATGGAGGCATATTTTTCTGAGCATTAGCACTAGCCACAAAAGAATTGTATGTCATCACATTACCCTTACTAAGAAGACTTTCAATCACAGCCACTTGCTCTGGAGAAAAAACTTTACTCACAGTGATTACATCTTGTTCGTCGATGAGGGGAGGAAAATTGACGTTTCCAACCAGAGTGATGTTGCCTTGATGGTCCTTCTTGAAACTTGAAAGAAACGCTTCCAAATCCTCCTCCTCGCGCTTTTTCTTGAGCGCCTCGAAAGCCTCTTCACGCTGCTTCTTGCGCGCTTCGTAGGCTTGGCGATGTTCATCCGATAGTTCATCAAGACCGGGCTTAATGATGTTATCGGCGTCAACTTCTGAGGGCTTGGGGAGATTAGACATGGTTGATGACGATTCTTGATCTTTCGTCCCCAGTGGAGTCGCCAAAAAGTGTGTTCGCACACGAACACTTCACCATGTACCTCCAACACCGAGGGTGCACAACAGCTCACGTCGAAGGAGGCCTGTCCGGAAGCGCGGTACGCAATCAATCCGGTGGGCACTTTTGAGCACCCGAAACCCCACGCGCCCGGGAGGGACCCCGTCTGGACAAGCAGAAACTATGGGCTGCCCTAGATCAGTTCGCCCGCCCCTAGAGCCTCGAGGATCGAGGCCCTTCAATACGAAGAACGAACGAAGAACGAGAGAGAAAGAACAAGGGAGAGATGTAAAACTAGGGTAAAAATTAGATGGGTTTTGCGATTGTGTGTTGATATTCAATCGGCCGTCACCCCTTAAGTATATAAGAGGCGGTTGGTCTTCCCGTGAAAGGAAAAGGCTTCAATCCACGTCCAAAACATAGTCTAATTCGGATTTGTTTGGTGCGAACTTTCCAAAACTGTTCGGTAAAATCTGGCCGCATCTTGCGGGCCATGTTTCGGGGAGTAAAGGACCTCGGACGGAAACGAGCCCAAAAACAATCCTGACTGTTTTGTTGAGACGAACAACTTTCATGTTGAACATTTTTCGATCTAAGGCCATCTTGAACGGTTTTTGGCTGTTTTCCCAAGTCTGCAGCAGCGAAATTCAAAACCTGAACGAACATACCCGGAGTGTCCGGCCATCTGCAGAGAAAATCAAAACCAAGATGGTTGTCCCCGAAGTGTGTGGCCATCCGGCTCAACAACGTCTTGTACTGGTTGTAACTTTTGCATACGACCTCGGATTAAGACGATTTTTCTATCAAAATCGTCCATTTCGACGAGACAAAGACAACTTGTGTATGAAGTTTTTCATTTGAGGTCGTCTTGGGGGCTTAATCCGCCAAACTGTACTCTGAATATAGAATCTTAGTACTTTGAGCATAGTTTCGGCCTTCGAGATGAAATCGGACGGCGATGGCCCAAACTTCAAAGACATTCATATCAACAATACGGAACTCTTTCATGTAGATCTTCTCCATTTGAGGCCATTTTAAATAAGTTGTTGACCGTGCCAAAATCTGGTGTCAACACATAGATCAACACTGCAGGGATGTCAAACTTCACACAAACCATGAATTTACAATCATTGCTACTGTAAGACTTGATGAACGTGGTGAGTCCTATTTTGGCACTGGCTTTTGGAAAGAAATTTCTAAGTTTGATGTACTGAAAGCTGGCACTAAAATTGCAATTCACATAAAAGGGCCTGGTCATGAGATATATGCTAACTTCCCTGACAAAATCATCCATCCAGACTTTGTTTGAAGTAAGTTTTCTTTTCAACTATCTGCATGTTGACTTACCCAGCAATGTTAAATGAATTGTTTAGTATTTAAGCAACCAATTATTATTCCATTTTCTTACTATATTCCTACCTGATAACTTCTATTGCCCTATTTTAACTAAATATTCCCTGTACTCCCATTTCTATCAGAAAGCGCCGCTGACAAAGGGACTCCAGAGGTGGAGAACAGGGCTACCAACAAGCGGACGCGGGGCAATCTAGAACCGCAAGTGACTCCAGCAGGCCTAGACTTCATCAGCAGCCTCCCCGATGATATGTTGACAGTCATCATCTCCCTCCTCCCAATCAAATATGGGGCGCGGACAACCGTCCTTTCTCGGCGGTGGCGCCCCCTATGGAACTCCACCCCTCTCGATCTCATCGACACCCACGAGCTCTGCCATGGCTATCGCAAAAGCTTGGATGCGTTCTCCAAGATCCTCGACAGTCACCTTGGCCCAATCAGAGGACTTAGAATGGGCAAGTTCCGTTCCAACGGCAGGGACCGAGCCAAGCTTGACGACTGGTTCCGATCCCCCTCCCTAGATTAGCTCGAGGAGCTCACTTTTGATGATGGGCATATGCGCTTGCTGCCAACGTCCGCGCTCTGCCTCGTGCCCATGATGCACGTCACCAAGTTCAGGAACTGCCATCCCCCCTTAAAGATGTGCCCGCTCTTATTCTACCACGACTGAAGCACCTCGAGCTCATTGTCGTCTGCCTCTTAAACGGTGACATGGAGCACCTGCTCCGTGGCTATACTTCACCCGAGTTCCTTCATCTTTAGCTGATCAATGGGTTGAGTACATTCCACATCACCTCCAGGACTCTCTGGACTATTTATGTGTGTTGCTGGTTCAGCAGGAAGACATCACAAGATGGGTACCACAGTATGGTCAATGAGGACACACCTGCACTTGAGAGATTACTTGTACTTGATCAAGTAGGTCCAACAACAATCAATGTCATTTCCGCGCTGAAATTGACAGTGTTGGGCTACTCATCTGACAATACCACGAACTTGTTATTCGATCCACACCTGTTCAGGTACAACAACCGCCTTCTACCTCTCCTTCTACAGATTAACATTATTTATAATTTTGAAGATGTTTTTTCATGTGTCGTTCAGAAAATGATTGAGACAAGCTTGACCCCGAAACTGCGCACAGTGAAGGTCTTGGCACTAGAATCTATCGGCCCCAACCTGGAGCAAGTTGTCAGTTTCCTGAGATGCTTTCCGTGCCTGGAGAAGCTATATATCGAGGTGATGTTCCTTTCCTGTTAAATGTTAACCATAAGGGAGTTCAATTTGTGACACATTTTTTCAAGTTTACCATGACAATGTACTACGATTCTGAAGGATTCTTTTGGAGGATTTCAGTACATACATGTCTCCTTTTCCAAGTTTACAATGACAATGATTGGTCCATATGGTTACAATCCATATGCATTTCTCCTTTGGATTCATCTGTACTAGTTTTCTTAGGGAACTTTTCATCCACTCCAACATCTTGCGAAGATCAAAGATGGCATGTTAATGCACATGTTAATCATGTCAGATCGAAGATGGCATGTTAGTGCATTTTACAAATCCTGCAAACCAAATAGGCATGTAGTAGTGTTCAAAACTGCATCCAAGCACTAACATGTTTTCTTGTTTTGCAGATAAGATTATGCCCAGTGGTGGGTAATGTGATACAATATAACAGTCATTTCAAATGCCTAAATCTGCATCTCTCAGAAATTACTTTGAACTCCTACCGAGGGACCTTACCGGAGATTATATTCGCCAGGTTCTTTGTTATCAGAGCAAGGGTGCTGAAGGTAATGAGGTTTGCCCTACATTTATTTCGCAAAAATGAATGGTTTGTTGATCAGCGCCGGCGCCTGCGGTAGAATGGAATAGGCTCCAAAAATGCTGAATTTCATTTTGGAACTTCAGATGACAGAGTAATCGGAAGTCATCGTGTCAACCCCATACACGACTTCTCAGTGGCTGACCCCTTTACAAAAGTTGTGAGGTTTCGAAACCAGACTTAGAAGTGGTAATATTAGTTTGAACCTCTCTGATATCCATGTTTAGCAGATCAGCACGAGCGTTTGCAGCTGATGACTTGAATTTCATTTCTAATATCAGTTTGAACCTTGTAATCTTCGAATTTGAGCCATATAACTCTGGAATTTGAACCTTGTAATATTTTGAGCTTTTGTGGTACAATCGTTGAAATGGCATCGTATGAGACTTGTATGTTGGTAGCACTATTTTGACCTTAATATGCAATGGTCTTAGATTTTTATTAACCATTCACGAATCTGTTTACCTTGTCGACCTCACAACACATGATCTATATAGCTAACTCTACTACGATCTTCGACATTATTGCACACAGTTGGTTTCTTCCACCGTGTGCTCTGTAGAGCGCAGGATTAATTATCGCACTCGAGTGGCCATCATCACCCTTCTGTGTAACTTTGACCTCATCACCCACGGGTAAACTTATGATCGAAGTCATTCCACACACTTTGTTTTTACAAAGCTTTTTGCCAATAAACGCCCACGATATGTCCCTCTTCTAGCCACCGCGTGGCAAACCAAGCCAGGCGGGAAGCTTGTGCGGTAGCATGAGAATAGGCTCACCGATGATACATTTGGCGCCTCTTCGAGCCCACGTGAGGTCAAACGAAACGTGTGCGGTGCAGTGTTGTCAAGAGTGGGCTGGAATCCTCCTCTATGAACGCCATGACAAGACGTGACGATTACAGGCCGGCTGGCCCCCATTTGTTACAGCGGATATTTAACCCTTGTGTCCCTTCAACCTTTCGATCATGCCCCACCATTGCAAGAAGCACACCCACCATGACAAATTCTTAGAGAGTATCCTGCGCGGATCCAATGGTGCTCCGAGCGGTTGCTGACGACGAGAAGTAGTTCACCGTGCATGCCGTGGTGGACACCCACTGAAGGTTCATGGAGCTCTCGGTGGTGTACACCAACAACCCGGTCTGGGTGGAGCACTCCATCCACATCATGGAGTTGTTGCTTGCCGAGGAGAAGTACAAGGTGGTCGGGTTCGACCTTGAGTACACTCGCGCTCGTGCCAGGTCTTGTCCCGAGGTCGCCATTGCCCATATGTGTGTGCGCAACCACGTCCTCATCTACCAATACTACCTGGCCACAAGGCCTTGCGGGCGTTTCACCGGGTTTGTCAATAGCCCCCACCACATGTTCGCTATGGTGGACATCATCAACAATGTCAAGGTGCTCAAGAATTCGGGCATCGCCTGCCAGAATCTTGTCGACGTCCTGGGCCAATACAAGTCTGGGGCAACAAGGATCATGAGAAGGACTTATTGGTTCACCTCGTCGAGGCCATCATCGACCCCTAAAACAAAGACATGAAGGATTCCTACAACAAGGACAAGCGTGCCTGCCACTCGGCCTCGATGGAGAAACTCGACAAAGCTCATGTCGTGTACGCGGCCAAGAAGGCGTACACGTGCTACAACATGTACATGCGGATCGTTGACATGAGGAAGTGCCTCCTTCCCCAAAACAGTCCAGCCGGAAGCTAGGCAATGGCAAGCGTCGTCGCAACAAAAAGTAGAAGATTAGATCCTCGTTTCTCCTAGTTTAGTATGCATGTAATTGCTTACTTTGGTGTGTGAAAATGTTATGTGTGTAGTCACTTGTGTAATTGTATGCTTAATTTGGTTATGCAATGCTGTCTTTTTAAGTATATATGTTGATGCTCTGTAGACATAGCAAATCACATCGCACACGGACTAAACAATGGAACCCGTCGGTGATGATTTCATCAATCACTTACAATTCTATACCAGCAATCGTTTGCTCACAACACACATGGCTTGTTAACAGGAATCGTCTGTGTTATTATCGGTCTTCCCACACATTTCCGATTACAGACATGTTTGTCGCATATCACACACATCTTGTTAAGTTGAACTGAGGGAGTCCTGGACTAGGGGGTGTCCGAACGGCCGGACTATCATTATCCGCCGGACTCCAAGACTACGAAGATACAATATTGAAGACTCCGGCTCGTGTCCGGATGGTACTTTCCTTGGCGTGGAAAGGCAAGCTTGGCAATACGGATATGTATATCTCCTACCATTGTAACCGACTCTGTGTAACCCTAGCCTCCTCCAGTGTCTATATAAACCGGAGGGCTTTAGTCCGTAGGACAACATACATTACAACAATCATACCATAGGCTAGCTTCTAGGGTTTAGCCTCCTTGATCTCTTGGTAGATCCACTCTTGTACTACCCATATCATCAATATTAATCAAGCGGGGCGTAGGGTTTTACCTCCATCGAGAGGGCCCAACCTGGTAAAAACATCGTGTCCCTCGTCTCCTGTTACCATCCGCCTAGACGCACAGCTTCGGACCCCTACCCAAGATCCGCCGGTTTTGACACCGACATTGGTGCTTTCATTGAGAGTTCCTCGTAGTCGCCACCGATAGGCTTGATAGCATCTTCAACCAGCAACACCGTCCGGTGAGACTTTTCTCCCGGACAGATCTTCAGATCCGGCGCTTAGCCTGCGGCCAATTCTATTGGCCATCTGGAGCAGATCGAAAGCTACGCCCCTGGCCGTCAGGTCAGATTTGGAAGCTTAAACTTCACGGCCAATGTCCACGGAGACCTGATCTTCGACGGACTCGAGCCACAGCCAAGCGCACCGCACTGTGACGACGGGCATGATCTAGCTCTGCCACCGAACAGTGCCCTGGTGGCCGCGCCCAGATCCGCTCCGGCCATTAGCCCGGAGCCGATCGCCCATATCAAGGGCGGTGGATAGACGCCACAGGGGCTTCAACATCCACGGCGATGGAGCGAACACCGATCTCGTCTCTGCGAAACTTCGTGATTCGAGGCGCCGACTCCTCACGGACTCAACCTCCCACGCCCCTACCAATCGATCCGGATTGGCGCGGTTATAAATCACCGCCGGACATCTTTCAATACTCGCCTTTTGGCGATATCCTGAATTCACTAAAGCATCTCTCGTTATCAGGAGAGTCCTGGCCGGACTATGGCCAGGAGGGCTGGGGTGCGGACGACGAAGAAATTCAGATCCCACCCACCACCCACTTTGTAGCCACTGTCGACGATCTAACCGACATGCTAGACTACGACTCCGAAGACATCGACGCTATGGACGACGATGCCGGAGACGAAGAAAAAACAGAGCTTATACAGCACGACAGGACCACCTCGTCGCATGACATATATATGGTGGACACCCCAAAGGGGAGCGATAACAAGGACCAACGGGCCGCGGCAGAAGATGACCCCGCCGATAAACGACGAAAATGATGGCGTAGACGCCGCCCTAAGTCCCGCCTCGAGACAACAACACTCCCATGGAGCCCGCGATAGGGCAGGGCTCACAATCGGACGACGAACATGCAAATAAGCAACCGTCCGAACATGACGAGTCAGATAATCAACCCAAGACCGGCGAGAACAACAGTCCGGACGACCGTATGCCGGACACGTCGCCGGAGAGTAAGAACCTCTGGAAAAGACTCGTCAGTACTGCAAGAAGCCTGAAGAAGGAAAAACAGAGGCTCAAAACAGCGGAAGACACACTCAGAATGAGATGGAGCAAAGTGCTCAAAACCGCAGATAAGTACGGCAATGGCCACCAATCAAAGAGCTACTCGAAGCGCAAGCTGCTACTGGAATTCGACGAAGAGGCCATAGAGCCTCCACCGTGCAAAAATAAAGGGGCTGCCTGGTTGGATAGATGGCCAGATGACAGGCCAAATTATGAAAGCGGCGCCACACATAAATCCACCAACGAACTCAGAAGGATAGATGGCCCAGCCAGGTCCCTCTACGGGCCAAAGGAGAAGGCCCCAAGAAGCAAGGCAACACGTCAAGTGTCCGATGATAGCGGCACACACAAATACAAGGGCGCCGCACACCCACTATGTTTCACCGATGAGGTGCTGGACCATGAATTCCCAGCGGGATTTAAGCCCATAAACATAGAGGCCTACGATGGAACAACAGACCCTGGAGTCTGGATAGAAGATTATATACTACATATACACATGGCCAAAGGAGACGATCTCCACCCCATAAAATACCTACCCCTCAAGCTCAAAGGGCCAGCCCGTCATTGGCTTAAAAGCCTCCCAGAAAACACTGTTGGAAGTTGGGAAGAGCTCGAGGACGCGTTTAGAGCAAATTTTCAAGGGACTTATGTCCGTCCCCGGATCTGAGATGATCTAAGTCACATAACTCAACAGCCCGGAGAGTCAACGCGGAAATTCTGGAACAGGTTCCTTACCAAAAAGAACCAGATAGTCGACTGTCCGGACGCCGAAGCCTTAGCAGCTTTCAAGCACAATGTCCGAGATGAATGGCTCGCCAGGCACCTCGGTCAAGAGAAACCGAGGACAATGTCCGCACTAACAAGCCTCATGACCCGCTTCTGTGCGGGAGAGGATAGCTGGTTAGCACGATGCAGCACCAGCGACCCAAGTACATCCAAGATAAGAGATGGAAACGGAAAATCACGGCGCAAAAAAGAGCAGCGCCGGAATAAGGAGAAAAGCCCAAAGAGCGCGGCAGTCAACGCCGGATTCAAAAGCTCGCGGCCCAATACGAAGACACAGCCTCTTAAGGATGACAGTGATGAATTGTCCAACTTAAACAAAATTTTGGGTCGGATATGTCAAATCCACAGTACCCCCGGAAGGCCCGCAAATCACACCCACAGGGATTGTTGGGCTTTTAAACAGTCCGGCCGACTAAATGCCGAACACAAGGGGCTCGACGCGTCAAGCGAAGAAGATAAACCCCACCAGCAGGGAACCGGAAAACAAAAGACTTTCCCACAAGGGGTCAAAGCAGTAAACTCACTTCATGTGATAACACAGAAAAATAGTGCGGCACTTTCTAAAAAGAGCTTCGCACGGTCCAACCCAGCAGACCGTAGAGATTGGATATCAAAACCAATCACTTTCGATCACCGGACTATTCGAGCGTTCAAATGCGGGACGGACTCCCCTGATATTGAATCCCATAATAGACGGATTACAATTTACTAACGTCCTAATGGATGGAGGCAGTGACTTAAACCTGCTATATTCAAACACAATCCGTAGTTTGGGGATAGACCCTACCAAAATTCGACACAGCCACACTTCCTTCAAAGGAGTGACGCCAGGCCCTTACGCCAAGTGCACAGGCTCTATTTTACTAGAAGTCGTGTTCAGATCGCCGAACAATATTCGACGCGAAAAATTAATTTTTCATATCGTCCCATTTGAAAGTGAATATCAAGCACTCTTGGGACGAAAGGCTTTTGGCCGCTTCAACGCCATACCGCATTACGCGTCTCTTACACTCAAGATGCCCGGTCGCGTGGCGCCATTTCGATCGAGGGTCACTTAAGGACCCCGGACTCGGATAGACGAATCCGCCTCAAGAAGTTAGGGCTCCCTAGCCGCATACCCCTTCACGAGGCTGCGCAAGCTAAACAATCGTGGTTTCATATAAACCTTGCTTTAATTATTTTTATTTCTTATTTTACATATTTTTCGCATCGAATTGTTTCTAAAACTAAACGTTCCTCTCTTTCTCTGAGATGAACAACGTGCATACCCGTCCCGAGATAACGGCGCAATGGAGACACAGCGCAGATGTGCGATAGGGACCCGTTGCAAGGATTCTTTTGATTAAGACCTGCGTAGACCTTTTTTACTGTCTCTTATTGTTACTCTCCCATGGTTTCTTCCTATAGCCAAAGCGGAGCTCGATGCTTTGGCATCGGCGCGTCGTAAGACCATGCCCGCACACGACACTAGGGCTTAGGGCATCGTTACGCCCATTATTATAAAGACCGAACACCTTAGGGAGTGTTGGCGTCTCGAAGTTAGGCATTATATGCATCAGCTCGAATCATGTCTTTGGTCAAATGTTGGGTTTGCCCGGCTCCTTTGTTTTGCTGCCTTACGTTCCGTATCATCGGCTAACGCGCACCGGAGAACTCTCGCGATTGTGCCCCGGTTAATTTGGGCGAGCACCTCGATGAAAGCCGAAAACTGATCATCATGATACAACGAGTCCGGTCAACCACTCGATCGACTATCGGAATGTTTAGAATTCCGCTTTGACGAAGGACCGTTTCGGTCGAGCACATACGCACCCGAGTCCGGAGATGTGCGGTGCCACCAGGGCTATATCGTAGCCCCACCCTCGAGCTCCACCGGTTAAGTGAAAGTGATAAAGCATTATAGTCCGGATTGCCTAGTTAAGCTACGCTACCACCTCCTTAAACAGGACCGAGACGTCGGATTAAGTGTGAAAACGCTATTTTGCGAACACCCCGCACTCAGTGCGTGGGGCTGAAGCCAAGATCGCAATCTTTCAAGTTATACAAGAGTATACGTAACGGCAAGCCAGAGAAGTTTTACTACTTCGACGCACAAGTATAAAAAGCGGTTATAACATAATCATTGATTTACAAGCTAATACGTTCATTTGAGCGTGATGTTTTCGAGCATCGCGACTCTATTATCTGGCGCCACGCATAACTTCCCAGTAGTGCTCGACGAGGAGCCGGCTTTCATTCGAACCCTGGGCGGCAACAGCGGTGGCATCCATCTCCGGACAATGCACCTTCACACGGGCATGAGCCATCCGCGCGCCCTCGATGCAGGACGACCGCTTCATCTCCTTTATATGCGGCACCGCTCAAGGAATTGCTGCGATGGCAAGTAGCTCGTCGCCTTGGACCTCTCTGGCCAGACATGGGCCACGATGTCAGTCATGGCAAGTCCGGACAATCTATTTAGCTCGGCCCATTCGGCCAACCGGTCCGTAAACGGAAGTGAGCGATCCGGACTGTGGAATTGAGACCAATACAGCTCTTCCGTCTCGTGATCCTCCTGGCTTCGGAAGTTCTTAACGGCATCAGCCGCACTTGCAGCTAAGTCCATATACGGATCCTCCGGACTCCACAGCCGCTCAAATTGAGCATACTTTGCATCCATAAACCGGCGATGCAGCAGAATAGGCTTGCCAGCCACGATCTCTCCGGCCTGGCGCAGTTCCTCCTTCATAGCCCGCATTGCAGAGCGGGCATCCTTGGCTTCGGCGGTGGCCTTCTTCAGGTCTTCCCGCTCCGATAAGCGCTCCTTTTCAAGAGCCTCATTGCGGTCGGTAGCATCCTTTAATTTCATGGCCAATTCGGCCACCTCCGCCCTGCTTAGGCAGTGCGCAGCCTTTTCGGCTTTCAACTCCTCGGCCGCCCTCGAGGCAGCCGCGTCACTCCTTCGGGCTTGCTCCTTAGCTAGAGCAAGTTCGGCCCGAAGGCTCTCCACAGCAGCAGCACCGTCTGTACGAACAGCATATGATTTATCAAAGGTGGGCTTCGACCCCCTCAATAATGCAGCTGCGAAGAACTCTTTTACCTTGCGACTCGTCAAGTCGCCTGTTGACAAGTGCGATGTCCTCATCTGCCAAGTCAAGTTGCCGAGTTAATTCGGCAAACTCGCTAGTCCGGCTAGCCCCCGGACTATCCGCCACCTGCATAGGAATGACGGAATTAATTACTTTAGATTTCGATCCTCGGTACGCTGTCGTTTCCGACAACCTACTGAGTCTCAGGGGCTACTATCTATACAGGGCGCATTGTTATATGCAAAACTGTTAAAATACAAAGGGGTGCGTCATTCTCGCATACCTCAAATCCCGCCAGCAAACTTATGGCGGCATTACGCAATCCGCTTTCGGCGGACGAAATCCTTCCAATCACCATACGCATCAACGCACGGTGATCTTCTGAAATGGATGCCCGCTCAAGCAGACTCTTCAGTTCTCCCGGCCGGATACTAGTGGGTGCCGAACTCTCTGGCCCCTCCGGACTCGGGGATACCCTCCGTGACGACACTTCGGGCTCGCCTGCCTTATCTGGCGGCACAGCGGACGGAGGCGTATCGCTCTCCATCATCTCCGGAAGAAGGTCCCCGAAGATGAACTCATCTGAGAAGGCTGCAGATCCAAACTGCAATACAAATATTTCGGTTACCTACAGAAGCATAAATGAAGGTATTTCCCTACTAATTAATTCCCTCTTGTCATACTCACGGCTCGTTAGAGGTTGATCTTTTAGCAATGATTGTGCGTCCGGATTCTCTCCGGACGCCGGACCAGTAAAGATCTCTTCCCACGCTTAGGGGCTTTGGCCTTGGATCTTGGAGGCGGTCCTCTACTCCCCTCAAGGAGGGTTCTTGATTTCCTCTCCTCGGGCGCCCTTTGGGCGAAATGTTAGCTCCTCTATTTTCCCTTTGCCCCTTCTCGTGGGCGCAACCTCCAATATTCGACCAGCCACGGGCTCCGGTCACGGTCTCTGGAGAAGGGCGGACACCTTATCAGCCTTGATCGCGCCACCCATTCCTGTGAAGAGTAACGAGTCAGGAGGCGTACTCTAGAAAGGCATATGAACAGAAAGTCTAGACTTTGAGCTATTTACCTGAGTATCTGGGCGATTGCGGCTTAGGCCTGCGTCCTCGGCTAATTCGGGACACGCCACCAGCGGTCCGAAGAACAACTTGTACATCTCCACGGGTGTTGCACCCATAAAGTGTTGGAGAATCTGAGGTCCCTCCGGGTTGAACTCCCATAGACGGAGAGGACGGCGCTTGCAGGGCAGAAGATGCCTGATCAGCATAACCTGCATCACTTTGATCAGATCGATCTCCCTCGCTTGGAGGTCTCGAATCTGGCCCTACAGTGAGGGCACGTCTTCGGACGGCCCCCAATTGAGCCCTTGGTTGACCCACGACATTAGCTGGCGGGGAGGTCCCGGGCGGAATGAAGGCGGCGGCTTTTGCCTGCTGCCCTTCGGAGCGGTGATGTAGAACCACTCCTGCTGCCACAGTCCGAGTTCCTCTTGGAAGGAACCCTCGGGCCACGGGGCATCAGCCTTTTTGCTTATGGCCGCCCCGCTGCACTCCGCTTGACGCCCCCCGATCATCTTCGGCTCCACCTTGAAGATCTTCAGCCATAGGCCGAAGTGGGGAATGACGCGGAGGAAGGCTTCGCAGACGATAATGAATGCGGAGATGTGGAGGACGGACTCCGGAGCCAAGTCGTGAAAGTCCAGCCCATAGTAGAACAGGAGCCCTCTCACGAAGGGATCCGTCGGGAAGCCTAAACCCCGACGGAGGTGGGATACGAAAGCGTATTCACCGGCTCGGGGCGGGCACGGCCTGCCCTTGGGCAGGCAACTGTGCAAAACCTCGTGGGCTGTGTACTTGGCTTCACGCAACTTCAATATGTCCTCCTCCGTGGCGGAGGAGGGCATCCACCGCCCCGAGGTCGGAGCCGACATGGTTGAGGATCCGAAGCGCTCGAATCTGAGGCTCTAGGTGTTGGAACTGGGAGCGGAGAAGAGATTCGATGCGAGATTGAAGAACAAGGACAGGCCTTGGTCCTCTTATAAAGGGGAAGAAATACCAAGGGCCGTCTCCGTGACCGTTTGGGATTCCCCTTCGATAGAGGAGGTGTGGCGATGGGAGCGGTTGGGTTACCCACGCACGTATTGATGAGAATCCCGGAATAAGGGGAACACGATCGCTGCTTCGACAAGACGTGCCAAGGAAACCGCTTCGCTAAACGTGCTGAGGTGGTATAGTAAAAAACGATTCAAACAAAGGCTTGGTTGCGGTGTGATGTCACGCCGCATAATGCGTCAGCAGATTGAGCTAAGTGTGCATTTTATTCTCTCTACGGTGGAATGTGGAAATTATTTTTGTAGAGCCGGACACACTGGTGTTCATGATCTTCTTTGGATTATTCAAGGGAGGAACCTGCCTTGCAATGCCGAACATTATGCACGCTGGACTTATCGTCATTGAAGACTGGTCCAGGGGCTACTGAGGGAGTCCTGGACTAGGGGGTGTCCGGACGGCCGGACTATCATTATCCGCCGGACTCCAAGACTATGAAGATACAAGATTGAAGACTCCGGCTCGTGTCTGGATGGTACTTTCCTTGGCGTGGAAGGCAAGCTTGGCAATACGGATATGTAGATCTCCTACCATTGTAACCGACTCTGTGTAACCCTAGCCTCCTCCGGTGTCTATATAAACCAGAGGGCTTTAGTCCGTAGGACAACATACATTACAACAATCATACCATAGGCTAGCTTCTAGGGTTTAGCCTCCTTGATCTCGTGGTAGATCCACTCTTGTACTACCCATATCATCAATATTAATCAAGCGGGGCGTGGGTTTTACCTCCATCGAGAGGTCCCAACACAGGTAAAAACATCGTGTCCCTCGTCTCCTGTTACCATCCACCTAGACGCACAGTTCGGGACCCCCTACCCGAGATCCGCCGGTTTTGACACCGACATGAACCGTTTTTGTTCTCTTGGCTCAACGCAAACAGTTCATCCGAGTGAACTGTATGTCGTATATCGCACACACCTTCATGTGGCTGCCTGTTTTTGTTGTTCCGCCTCATCACAAACTGTTCATTTGAGTGAACCGTAGGCTCTACATCGCACACGCCTTCATCTGGCAACCCGTTTCTTTTGTTCCTCCTCATCACAAGCAGTTAATTGAACTGAACCGTATGCCCTGAATCGCACACGCAACCAAAATCTGAAAAATGTTTGATACATCCGTCATCGCAAATGTTTTGCACCTTTTTTGACGATTTTTTTACACCATCGTTTGCGATTATTGCATCGCACACAGTTTCATCGAAGGGTCTCTGATCATAGTGTCACGTTAGCAGCATCCTACAGTAGTGTACCATTGTTCCAAATGATAAAAATGAACTTATTCCACAAAAAATTGTTACTAGCTTTAGGATGGTAATTGATTTTAGAAAACTAAATAAAGCAACTAGGAAAGATCATTACCCCTTGCCTTTTATTGATCAAATGCAAGAAAGACTATCAAAGCACACACACTTCTATTTCCTTGATGGATATTCTGGTTTTTCTCAAATACCTGTTTCGCAACCTGATCAAGAGAAAACCACCTTTACTTGTCCTTTTGGAACTTATGCTTATAGACACATGCCTTTTAGTTTATGTAACGCACCTGCTACCTTTCGAAGATGTATGACTGCAATATTCTCTGACTTTTGTGAAAAGATTGTTGAGGTTTTCATGGATGATTTTTCCGTTTACGGAAGTTCTTTTGATGATTGCTTGAGTAACCTTGATCGAGTTTTGCAAAGATGTGAGCAAACTAATCTTGTCTTGAATTGGGAGAAGTGCCACTTTATGGTTAATAAAGGTATTTTCTTGGGGCATAAAATTGTTGAACGAGGTATTGAGGTGGATAAAGCTAAAGTTGATGCAATTGAGAAAATGCCAAGTCTGAGAGATGTCAAAGGTATTCATAGTTTCCTCGGCCATGCTGGTATCTATAGGAGATTTATTAAAGACTTCTGTAAAATTTCTAGGCCTCTTACAAATCTTTTACAAAAGGATGTTCCATTTGTTTTTGATGATGATTGTGTAGAAGCCTTTGAAACACTTAAGAAAGCCTTAATTTCTGCACCTATTGTTCAACCACCTGATTGGAATTTGCCTTTTGAAATTATGTGTGATGCTAGTGATTATGTTGTTGGTGTTGTTTTAGGACAAAGAGTTGACAAGAAGCTAAATGTTATCCATTATGCTAGTAAAACTCTAGACAGTGCCCAAAGAAATTATGCTACTACTGGAAAAGAATTTTTAACGGTTGTGTTTGCTTGTGATAAATTCAGATCTTACATTGTAGACTTTAAGGTTACTATTCACACTGGTCATACTGCTATTAAATATCTTATGGAAAAGAAAGATGCTAAACCTAGACTCATTAGATGGGTTCTCTTACTACAAGAATTTGATTTACATATCACTGATAGAAAAGGAGCTGAGAACCCCATAGCTGACAACTTGTCTAGGTTAGAAAATATTCTTGATGACCCACAACCTATTAATGATAGTTTTATTGATGAAAAACTAGCTGTAATAAATGTTTCCCATAACACTCATTGGTATGCGAATTATGCTAATTACATTGTTGATAAATATATACCACCTAGTTTCACTACCAACAAAAGAAAAAATTCTTCTATGACTTAAGACATTACTTTTGGGATGCTCCACATCTTTATAAAGAAGGAATAGATGGTATTACTAGACGTAGTGTACTTGAGCATGAATAGGGACAAATCTTACGGAAATGTCACTCCGAAGCTTATGGAGGGCATCATGCGGCAGATAGAACTGCTCATACGGTATTGCAATCTGGTTTTTTATTGGCCTACTCTCTTCAAGGATTCCCGTAAATTTGTTTTATCTTGTGATGAATGTCAACGAATTGGTAATATCAGCAAGCGTCAAGAAATGCCTATGAATTATTCACTTATTGTTGAACAATTTGATGTTTGGGTTTTTGATTATATGGGACCTTTTCCTTCCTCTAATGGGTATACACATATTCTGGTTGTTGTTGATTATGTCACTAAGTCGGTAGGAGCTATTCCAACTAGTAGTGTTGATCACAACACCTCCATTAAAATGCTCAAAGAAGTTATTTCCCCAAGGCTTGGGGTCCCTAGATATTTAATGACTGATGGTGGTTCACACTTTATTCATGGTGCTTTCCGTAAAATGCTTGCTAAGTATGATGTTAACCATAGAATTGCATCACCCTATCATCCACAATCTAGTGGTCAAGTTGAACTTAGTAATAGAGAAATAAAAATAATATTACAGAAAAATGTTAATAGGTCCCGAAAGAATTGGTCTAAAAAATTAGATGATGCGCTTTGGGCTTATAAAACAGCTTATAGAAATCCTATGGGTATGTCTCCTTATAAAATGGTATATGGAAAAGCTTGTCATTTGCCTCTAGAGTTAGATAATAAAGCATATTGGGCAATTAAAGAACTCAACTATGATTTCAAACTTGCCGGTGAAAAGAGGTTATTGGATATTAGCTCATTAGATGAATGGAGAACCCAAGCTTATGACAAGGCCAAACTATTTAAAGGGAAAGTTAAAAGATGGCATGACAAAAGAATCCAAAAACGGGAATTCAAAGTTGGGGAATATGTTCTTGTCGGCGTTACGGGACGGGGTCCCAGACTTGCTCGCTCATGACTGCTTGGCGTGGCTCGAAGGGGGCCCAGCGCGGCCCATCTCCATCAACACAAGCTCAAGACCCTCGCGGGGGGCCAAGCCTCGCGGGGCGGACGACAAGGAGCTTCCTCAGGCACGGCCTCGTCAGGCTGGCTCACAAGGAGGCAGAGAGTTCAAGGCGGGGTACCTCGCGAGGTGCCCATGACGCAAGCCATGACGACCAAGGGCGCCAGTCGGGCGCCAGCCCGCGCAGTGTCCTCCTTTCCTCTTTGGTTGTAACGCCCCGGATCCGATGCGCCAGGTGTCCGCCAGTTATTTGCCGTCGTTGCCATGTCATTTGCTTACGTGTTCCACTTTGCCATGTCATCATCTGCATTTTATCATGTCATCATGTGCATTTCATTTTGCATACGTGTTCGTCTCATGTATCCGAGCATTTTCCCCGTTGTCCGTTTTGCAATCCGGCACTCCTATGCCCTCCGGCGTCCCCCTTTTGCGTCTTCTCTTGTGCGGGTATTAAACTTTCTCGGAATGGACCGAGGTTTGCCAAGCGGCCTTGGTATAGCACCGGTAGACCGCCTGTCAAGTTTCGTGCCATTTGGAGGTCGTTTGATACTCCAACGGTTAACCGGGTAACCGTAAAGCCCTCTTTGAGTTGCAGCCCAACACCCCTTCCAATGTGGCCCAAAGCCCAGCAAACTCCTCTCGATGCTCTCGGTCGTTTGATCATGATCGCGTGGCCGAAAACCGCTCCTCATTTGGACTCTCCTAGCTCCCTCTACCTATATAAACACCCCTCCCCCTCCATTTTCGGGTCCAAACCCTAAAAATTCCCCCTCTCCGCGCCGGACGTGTCCGTCCGCGCCGGACAAAACCCGCGCCGCCGCCTCCGCACCAACGGCGTCCGCCCGTGGCAACCGCCGCCGCCCAGCGCCGCCCGGCCTGCCGGGCCCGTGGCTGGCCCTGCGAACCCATGACCGGCCGCGCCCTCCGCCGCCAGCCCGCTTCGTCCCGCCGCGGCCTGCGCCTCGCCCGCCGCCGGCGTGCGCTGCCGCCGCCTCCACGCGTTGCTCGCCCGGCGCTTGAGTGCGCCGCCGTCCTCGTTGCCCGCTGCTCCATCGCCTCCGCCGCCGCCTCTGCCGGAGGAGCCCGAGGAGTCCCTCCGCCGACCATCATGCGGATCCGTGCCTCCGGCCGCCATCTTCGCCACCGGCCTGCCTCCGTCTCGCCGCTCCGCCCGCGAACCATCGCTGAAGCTGCCGCCGTGCGAAGCTTCGATCGGCCGTCTTGTGCGTCGCGGCACACGCAGCAGCCGTGTGCCCTGAAGGGCCACGGCCCAGCCTCCCGGCCCAGCCACGCCCTTGGCGGCCCGCCCAAAGAACTGCCCGCCCTCCTCCTCCACCGTTCGGGCCAAGGCCCATGGGTGAGGCCCCCAGCGCCTCCTTTTTTTTCTCTTTCCATTCTGTTGGGCCAACAGATTCGGCCCGCGTACATTTTTTCCTGATCTGTGATTTTAGCCTTTATCCAATGAATTAACTGTTTTACAGAAAAGACCCTCTTCATCATGCATATTATATCTCACTAACTATGCATCATATGTAAAAACTTAATATATGTAAAATGCTCAGAAAATTGTGTAGATTAATAATATGCCACTTTCATCCATGTTTAAAATGTTTAAAATGTTGTTTACATTAATTTGCTCCTATGCCATGTTAAAATGATTTATTTCATAACTAATTAACCGTTGCTCCGTTTTAAACAAACTTTATATGTATTTGGGGTGGAAAAATGCCAAGATTAACATGGTCCACTTTATTTTCCTGTTTAACAACTTTAAAATATGTTTTAGGGCAGAACAGTAGCAAATTCATATATTGCATATGAGGTTTTTCCGGAAATGTTGTTTGTTGTTCCGGCCTCATTTAAACTTGCCTAAATAGATAGTTTTATTATGCTTCACCCCTTGCCATGTTTAACAACGTTTAACATTGTTGTGTACCTAAACGAGAGCGAACTAAATAACTTGGATGTGGTGTTTCGTCAATATGCAACTCGTTGCATATTGAGCTCCACTTAATTTGTAGTTTTGTTTGTTGCACTTTGCCATGCCATGCCTCTTTAAACCGGTCATGCATCATACTTGTTTGTGCATCATCCCAAGTTTATGTGATGGTTGTTTACTATGTTGTTTGTTTCTTTCCGGGTTGCCTCTCTCGTTAGCTTCGGTTTCGTTCCGGAGTTGTGAGGATTCGTTCGACTTCGTCCGTTTGTCTTCTTCATGGACTCGTTCTTCTTCCTAGCGGGATTTCAGGCAAGATGACCGCTACCCTGGATCTCACTACTATCATTGCTATGCTAGTTGCCTCGTTCTATTGCTATGCTGCGCTACCTATTACCTGTTTATCAAGCCATCCCATATTGCCATGAACCTCTAATCCTTTGACACCTTTCCTATGCAAACCGTTGTTTGGCTATGTTACCGCTTTTGCTCAGCCCCTCTTATAGCGTTGCTAGTTGCAGGTGAAGTTGAAGATTTCTCCATGGTGGACAGGATTTTGGTTGGGATATCACAATATCTCTTATATTATTAATGCATTTATATACTTGGTAAAGGGTGGAAGGCTCGGCCTTATGCCCGTGTTTTGTTCCACTCTTGCCGCCCTAGTTTCCGTCATACCGTGTTATGTTCCTAGATTTTGCGTCCCTAACGCGGTCGGGTGATTTATGGGACCCCCGACAGTTCGCTTTGAATAAAACTTGTCCAAAGAAGGCCCAACATTGACTTTTACCATTTGCCTCACCACCACCTATCTTTTCCCTTGGGAGTCGCTCTCTCGAGGGTCATCTTTATTTTAGCCCCCCGGCCGTGCTTGTCTAAGTGCTGGTTCGAACCGAGTAGATCTGCGGGCCCCCTCGGGCAACTCGAGTCTGGTTTTACTCGTGGGATGTCTCATCCGGTGTTGCCACGAGAACGAGATATGTGCAGCTCCTATCGGGATTGTCGGCGCATCGGGCGGCTTTGCTGGTCTTGTTTTACCATTGTCGAAATGTCTTGATGTACCGGGATTCCGAGACTGATCGGGTCTTCCTGGGTGAAGGTCTATTCCTTCGATGATCGCGAGAGCTTGTCATGGGATAAGTTGGGACACCCCTGCAGGGTTTAAACTTTCGAGAGCCGTGCCCACGGTTATGTGGCAGATGGGAATTTGTTAATGTCCGGTTGTAGATAACTTGACACTTGATCCGAATTAAAAGGCATCAACCGCGTGTGTAGCCGTGATGGTCTCTTCTCGGCGGAGTCCGGGAAGTGAACACGGTTTCTGTGTTATGTTTGACGTAAGTAGGTGTTCAGGATCACCTCTTGATCATTGCTAGTTTCATGACCGTTCCGCTTGTTCTCTTCTCGCTCTTCTTTGCGTATGTTAGCCACCATATCATGCTTAGTCGCTGCTGCAACCTCACCACTTTACCCCTTCCTTTCCCATTAAGCTTTGCTAGTCTTGATACCCATGGTAATGGGATTCTTTGAGTCCTCGTGGCTCACCAAATACTTCAAAACCAGTTTGCGGTGCCTATGTTACCGAAAGCGGTGACGCAACCAAGCTCAAGGAGGAGCTCGATGAAGATCTTGCCCTTTGTGTTGTTTCGTTCTAGTTGATCAAGAGTGGAGCCCAGTTGGGGTCGATCGGGGACCTTTATCGCATTTGGGGTTCTTCTTTTATTTTGGTTCCGTAGTCGGACCTTGACTGTATCTGGATAATGTAATGCTTTATTCATGTAATTGTGTGAAGTGGCGATTGTAAGCCAACTATGTATCTCTTTCCCTTATTTATTACATGGGTTGTGTGAAGATTACCTCACTTGCGACATTGCTTTCAATGCGGTTATGCCTCTAAGTCGTGCTTCGACACGTGGGAGATATAGCCGCATCGAGGCGCTATAAGTTGGTAATCGAGCCTTCCCCGACCTTAGGAGCCCCACTGCTTGATCATTTTTAGCGGCCGAGTTGTGTCTAGAAAAATGTTTTGAGTCATTTAGGATTATATATATCGGAGAGTTAGGAATTCTTTTACTCCTCAGTCCCTTCGTCACTCTAGTGAGGTCTCCTGACGTAGAAGTTTTGACTTTCCTCTCCTCAAATTTCACTAAAAAAAATTTAGGATCACGCGGGTATCTTAGAATCGTTCCGATGGTTTTATGATGACAACATTGTCTTGGTGCCTCCCGTCAGCAGGGGTTTTTTTTAGTGGAGGTGTCCCGGGGAGTTGAGCTCTGAGATGTTGTCGTCATAATTTTATCGTTGCAGTTCTGGAATACCTGAGTTTAGTACGCCGACATCGAAAATCTCTTTTATGCAGTTGTTGGCGAGATAACCCCGCTAACCCAATCTTCGAGGTGAGTACGGAGTATTGCCATGACTTCGTATAATGGATGCTTTTCAAGGTTGAGGTACACGATTTTGAAGGTTTCTTGGTTATGTGTTGACGGATGGATACAGCTTGGATGTAGGTATTGTTAGTTTGGGTGAGATATATTGCTTCCCCTGTATCCCCAACACCAGATTGCATAACCAAAAAGTTTCGGGAGTTTTATAGGTGGGATTTCAAGTAGCTCCTAGAATATCTTTCCGACAGATGCATGATATGGGATTGGGTAAATCTCTATCATATGTATTTGTTCCGGCCTATTCTGCAAGCCAAATCCTTTGTTTTGTTTTATTTGTGGTATTCGAGTTGCTTCGAAGTCAAATGTTGAATCCATACCTTTCCTAAACGGTGTTCTCATATTGCTATGTGAATACTAATCCTTTTGATCATTGAGGTTGTCATGTTAATTTTTTTTCCAACCGGTGCGTTTCTCTTCGAGATGATCCCATCATTCTCCCCATCCGCAAGATCAATTCTAGATTTTCTCAACGGTGTTTGTTTCATCCATCCCAATTTGTCTTTGTTTTCCCGCCCTCTAACCCTTTTTCTTAAAGGACACAGATTTCTTAATCAAGTATCCATTTATTCATGTGAAGTCTCTTCATTCTTTTCAATCAATGTTCTTATCCGGTGATTTCCCATGAAGATGCTCAACAGCTTCAAGTTCATCATCCTTCATTGTTGTTTCTTATCCTGTGGATCCTATTCAAGCTTTCGATATTCATCATATTCCTTTCCTCGTTTCTAATGTCTTCTCATATCGGTGCACCTCATTATCATTCTTCTTCTTGCTATTTGTTATTCTGGAGTGCTCAAAATATCTCGAAGATTTGTGTTTCCATTCTCAATCCGTTCAAGCTCTTTCGAGATTATTATCTCATTCAAGCCATTTAATTCAACCGGTGCAATTTCCCTTTAAAATCATTTTCAACGGTGTTTTCTTTTGAGTGGGCCCTAACCCACAAGTCTTTTCCCAGGATCTTACCTGACTCTTCTATTTTCCCAGAACTATCCTAAATTCTTCTCCAAGTTTGACGTAAGAATGAGTTATCATCAGTCATATGTATTTCTTCAAGATCGCTTTCAAATTCTTTTGATCGTTGTGTTCAACCTTTCTATTCTTCATCCCGGAGTGTCTCAACAATTTTGGTGGTCCTCGTCATCATTCTCACCATGTGAAGACCGAAGAAGGATTTCTCTTAAATCTTGGTCCACTCTCTTGAATATTCATGGTTCTAGCTTCTTGCTATCCTCATAACTGTTTTGATTGTGATAATTCTTTTCTTACCATCCGGAGCATTTCATGAGTTGTTTCCATTTATTTCCTCTGAAGGTCATCATGCCATAATTCTTCATTCTCAGTGTGTAGCTATCGTTCTCCAAATCTTACCAGTGCATCGTTCAAATACTCTCTAATCAGTTCATGATCTCTTCGTTCTCATGTATCTAAATCCCCGCAAATATCTTCATTCGTTTTCCAATTCTTCCCGGTGAATTGTGCCTTTGCTACTTTAATTTTCAATTCTTACGGTGGTTCGTGCAAGATTTCACTTCCTTCATTATCATATCAATCCATTCGTTCTTTCCAAATCCCACCGGTGGTTCCATCAATACCTTCTCAAGTTTGCGCTATATCTCTCTTAATCCTTTCTACGAGAATAAGTAGTATGCCAAATCCATTGCTTGTCATCAATTTAATTTGATGAAGGATAAGCATACAATAAATCTTATTCTTATTTCCTCGAGGTGATTCAATTCTTTTCTTCCGGAGTTTGTTCATGATGAAGTAATTCTCGGTTCTAGTGTTTCATCTATTCTTTTTCCGGAGTTCCAAGTTTTTCTTGGATGTCTCGTCACGAAGCTTCATCTAAATCATCGCAAGGCTTCACCTTGTGTTTTCAAGTTCTCTTTCTTTTTATCATCCTTTTTATTACCGGAGTTCTTCATGGAGGTTCTAAATGGTGGTTCGTCAAGGATTCTTTCCATTCTTCAATTGTTCTTCAAGATTTCTCTTGAAGTTATGATCCGCAAAGCTTTACTCTAAATAAACAGGGTGCCCAACACTTGTTTTGTTTTGAGAAGCTCAAGTATTCTCAGTCTTGCATTCCACAGTGCAATTCCTTCTATCTTATCTTTTGAGATGGTGTTATGTCACTCTTGACAATTTCCTTCATGTTTCATGATTCATATGTTGTCAAGAATGAGGTATGTTAAATCCATCAGTCTCTTCATTGGAGTTATCTTGGGTTATATTTCACCTAAAGCCTTCCCTAAGGATTGTTGCTGTTTATGGTGCTTAAAAATGACCCAAGTTCTTCATTTGTCCTCCCGGTGAAATAAGTTTCTCGTCCCCTTGTTGATATCAATCCAATCATTTGTTTCCGTTGGTGGCAGAAGCTCACCTCATAATTTTGAGATGTTTTCATAAGCCTGCCACAAGCTTATTCTTTTCGTTGTTGGTTTTCCAACAACTCCGTATAACCTTCTTGGAAGGGTGCTTTCCAAGATCATTTGTGGCAGAAGTTGTCATTTTCTTCTCCATCCCTTTATTCCAATGATCTACTTCTATTCTTTCTTAGGGAGACATTGTGATGTTCCTCTTTTCACTATATCATATCGAATTGTGAGGATCATGTTCTTTTCATTCTTATCCATTTAACCGGAGTGTTGTGTCATCTCTTCAAGTTCTTTTCATCTTATCAAGTTTTCCTTCTTATTTTAGTCGGAGTGCTGCCCAAATTATATCATTCTTCCTCTCTCATCTTTGTTTTAACCGGAGTGTGTTCGAATTTTATCTTATCCATTAAGCTCTTATTTCCATGTCTTTGCAACCTTCAAGTTCTCGTAATACTCCTTGTTCCTCTTTTCTAATGGATTGTTTGCAATCTCGTTCTTCTCAGTTGTGCTCTTTCTTTTAAATTGCTCAACCTCACAAGGTTCTTTGGTTTCACTCATTGGTCGAAGAAGCAACTTAGTTTTACCTCTTATCTTCCTCTTCCGTTTTCCCTCCGGTGCCATCCTAGATCTCGGGACGAGATCCTCTCGTAGTGGTGGAGTGTTGTAACGCCCCAGATCCGATGCGCCAGGTGTCCGCCAGTTATTCGCCGTCGTTGCCATGTCATTTGCTTGCGTGTTCCACTTTGCCATGTCATCATCTGCATTTTATCATGTCATCATGTGCATTTCATTTTGCATACGTGTTCGTCTCATGTATCCGAGCATTTTCCCCGTTGTCCGTTTTGCAATCCGGCACTCCTATGCCATCCGGCGTCCCCCTTTTGCGTCTTCTCTTGTGCGGGTGTTAAACTTTCTCAGAATGGACCGAGGTTTGCCAAGCGGCCTTGGTATAGCACCGGTAGACCGCCTGTCAAGTTTCGTGCCATTTGGAGGTCGTTTGATACTCCAACGGTTAACCGGGTAACTGTAAAGCCCTCTTTGAGTTGCAGCCCAACACCCCTTCCAAAGTGGCCCAAAGCCCAGCAAACTCCTCTCCATGCTCTCGGTTGTTCGATCACGATCGCGTGGCCGAAAACCGCTCCTCATTTGGACTCTCCTAGCTCCTCTACCTATATAAACACCCTCCCCTCCATTTTGGGTCCAAACCTAAAATTCCCCTCTCCGCGCGGACGTGTCCGTCCGCATGCGGACAAACTCCAGCGCCGCCGCCTCAGCACCAACCGGCGTCCGCCACGTGGCAGCCGCCGCCGCCCGCCGCGCCCGCCTGCCTGCCGTGGCCTGGCCCAGCCTGCAACCCGCGACCCCCCCGCGCGCCGCAAGCCGCATGCGCCTCCTCCGCCGCCACCCCGCTTCGTCCCGCCGGCAGTCGCTGTTGTCGCCGCCTCCAGCAAGGCTGCTCCTCGCGCGCGCGAGTGTCCGCCGTCCTCGTTGCCCCGCCACTCCATCGCCTCCACCGCCGCCTCCTGCCGGGGAGCCCGAGGAGTCCTCGCCCGCCATCGCGGATCCGTGCCTCGGCCGCCATCTACGCCACCGCCGCGCCTCCGTCTCGCCGCTCCGCCCGCGAACCATCGCGGAAGCCGCCGCGCTGAAGCTTCCTCGACCGTCTTGCGGTCGGCACACGATAGCGCCGTGCCCGAAGCGTGGGCCACGGCCCAGCCTCCCCGGCCCAGCCACGCCCTTCGGCCGGCCCAGCAACCGGCCTGCCCGGCCTCCTCCACCGTTCGGGCCAAGGCCCATGGGTGAGGCCCCCAGCGCCTCCTTTTTTCTCTTTCCATTCTGTTGGGCCAACAGATTCGGCCCGCGTACATTTTTTCCTGATCTGTGATTTTAGCCTTTATCTAGTGAATTAACTGTTTTACAGAAAAGACCCTCTTCATCATGCATATTATATCTCACTAACTATGCATCATATGTAAAAACTTAATATATGTAAAATGCTCAGAAAATTGTGTAGATTAATAATATGCCACTTTCATCCATGTTTAAAATGTTTAAAATGTTGTTTACATTAATTTTCTCCTATGCCATGTTAAAATGATTTATTTTATAACTAATTAACCGTTGCTCCATTTTAAACAAACTTTATATGTATTTGGGGTGGAAAAATGCCTAGGTTAACATGGTCCACTTTATTTTCCTGTTTAACAACTTTAAAATATGTTTTAGGGCAGAACAGTAGCAAATTCATATATTGCATATGAGGTTTTTCCGGAAATGTTGTTTGTTGTTCCGGCCTCATTTAAACTTGCCTAAATAGATAGTTTTATTATGCTTCACCCCTTGCCATGTTTAACAACATTTAATATTGTTGTGTACCTAAACGAGAGCGACCTAAATAACTTGGATGTGGTGTTTCGTCAATATGCAACTCGTTGCATATTGAGCTCCACTTAATTTGTAGTTTTGTTTGTTGCACTTTGCCATGCCATGCCTCTTTAAACCGGTCATGGATCATACTTGTTTGTGCATCATGCCAAGTTTATGTGATGGTTGTTTACTATGTTGTTTGTTTCTTTCCGGGTTGCCTCTCTCATTAGCTTCGGTTTCGTTCCGGAGTTGTGAGGATTCGTTCGACTTCGTCCGTTTGTCTTCTTCATGGACTCGTTCTTCTTCCTAGCGGATTTCGTGCAAGATGACCGCTACCACGATCTCACTACTATCATTGCTATGCTAGTTGCCTCGTTCTATCGCTATGCTGCGCTACCTATTACCTGTTTATCAAGCCATCCCATATTGCCATGAACCTCTAATCCTTTGACACCTTTCCTATGCAAACCGTTGTTTGGCTATGTTACCGCTTTTGCTCAGTCCCTCTTATAGCGTTGCTAGTTGCAGGTGAAGTTGAAGATTTCTCCATGGTGGACAGGATTTTGGTTGGGATATCACAATATCTCTTATATTATTAATGCATCTATATACTTGGTAAAGGGTGGAAGGCTCGGCCTTATGCCTGGTATTTTGTTCCACTCTTGTCGCCCTAGTTTCCGTCATACCGGTGTTATGTTCCCGGATTTTGCGTCCCTAACGCGGTCGGGTGATTTATGGGACCCCCCTGACAGTTCGCTTTGAATAAAACTTGTCCAGCAAGGCCCAACATTGGCTTTTACCATTTGCCTCACCACCACCTATCTTTTCCCTTGGGAGTCGCTCTCTCGAGGGTCATCTTTATTTTAGCCCCCCCCCCGGGCCAGTGCTTGTCTAAGTGCTGGTTCGAACCGAGTAGACTACGGGGCCCCCTCGAGGCAACTCGAGGTCTGGTTTTACTCGTAGGATGTCTCATCCGGTGTTGCCCTGAGAACGAGATATGTGCAGCTCCTATCGGGATTGTCGGCGCATCGAGCGGCTTTGCTGGTCTTGTTTTACCATTGTTGAAATGTCTTGATGTACCGGGATTCCGAGACTGATCGGGTCTTCCTGGGTGAAGGTCTATTCCTTCGATGATCGCGAGAGCTTGTCATGGGCTAAGTTGGGACACCCCTGCAGGGTTTAAACTTTCGAGAGCCGTGCCCGCGGTTATGTGGCAGATGGGAATTTGTTAATGTCCGGTTGTAGATAACTTGACACTTGATCCGAATTAAAACGCATCAACCGCGTGTGTAGCCGTGATGGTCTCTTCTCGGCGGAGTCCGGGAAGTGAACACGGTTTCTGTGTTATGTTTGACGTAAGTAGGTGTTCAGGATCACCTCTTGATCATTGCTAGTTTCACGACCGTTCCGCTTGTTCTCTTCTCGCTCTTCTTTGCGTATGTTAGCCACCATATCATGCTTAGTCGCTGCTGCAACCTTACCACTTTACCCCTTCCTTTCCCATTAAGCTTTGCTAGTCTTGATACCCATGGTAATGGGATTGCTGAGTCCTCGTGGCTCACCAGATACTTCCAAAACCAGTTTGCAGGTGCCTATGTTATCGAAAGCGGTGACGCAACCAAGCTCAAGGAGGAGCTCGATGAAGATCTTGCCCCTTTGTGTTGTTTCGTTCTAGTTGATCAAGAGTGGAGCCCAGGTTAGGGGTCGATCGGGGACCTTTATGCATTTGGGGTTCTTCTTTTATTTTGGTTCCGTAGTCGGACCTTGATTGTATCTGGATGATGTAATGCTTTATTCATGTAATTGTGTGAAGTGGCAATTGTAAGCCAACTACGTATCTCTTTCCCTTATTTATTACATGGGTTGTGTGAAGATTACCTCACTTGCGACATTGCTTTCAATGCGGTTATGCCTCTAAGTCATGCTTCGACACGTGGGAGATATAGCCGCATCGAGGGCGTTATATTGGTGCAAAGGGAGCAAGCGCAGGCGAGAGCATCAAGCAAAGGCATCCGTTTCGGTGCAACAAGACCAAGACCAGCCCAACGGCCGGAAGGGAGTCATTGTGGAGCCCAAGCAGGCGTCACCACCAGAGCCTTTGACACGCGAGGACCAACTTTAGTCAGGATAAGTGTACCCACTATTCCCCTTCAAAATGGCCAATTGTTGGCGCCCTTCCCGCTCAATATTTGGGAAGAGGCCCAGGGCCTTTGCCTATAAATAGGACTTGCCACCCCCGGGGTAGTGGCAGCTAGAGATCGCATTAAGAATCCAAGAGCCAGAACCAAGTAGCACCAGCCAAGAACAGACCCTCGCGAGGCCGTTCTTCCTTGTATTGTTCATCATCAGCCCGAGAGGCAATCCACCACACCACACACTGGAGTAGGGTATTCCACCACAATGGTGGCATGAACCAGTATAAACCTTGTGTCTCTTGTGTTGTTCCGTTTGGTAGTTTAGGTCCTAGCGATTCGGCGAAGAGCAAGTAGGCAGAGGGTTAAATCTCCGTGCACACCCCATTGTTCGAACCTCAAGGGTCTGTCGAAACCCGAAATCTGACATGTGGCGCGCCAGGTAGGGGTGTGCCGGAATTTGCCTTCCGTCGTCTCGTTCTTCTCCGACCATCGCATCCATGTCTGACGCTCGTCGGGATCACGCCGAGCGCCGAGCCGCCCTCACTTCCCATGTTGCCCACACGGCTCCCGTCGGCGGGCGCCCTCGTCGTTCCGCATCACCTGCCGTCAACGCCGCCACCGGCCCGGCGGGGAACGAACAGCAAGCATCGTCCCAACATCCATCCATGAGGCGGGACGGCCGCACTGCCACACCCTCACTCACCCCCACTGGTTCTTCATCACGCGCGCCCCGCGCGGCCATGGAGGCCTGAGCCGCGCTCATGGCGGCAAACGAGCTCCTGCGCTACCGCCCCATCGACGACGTCTACGAAGAGTGGCTCGACCGAGTCGCCGAGCTCGTCCGCGCCGCCGGGGGCTCCCCCGCGCCATCCTTCTCGTTGCACCACGCCCCGCCCTGCGCGGGCAATGAAGCTCCTGGGGCACCTCAGCCGCCTCATCCTCAAGAAGGCGCCCTGGCCCCAAGGCGCGTGGCCCCTGGATGGAACCCGCTCCATCAGGCGCCAGCGCGGCAAGAGCAGAGCTGCCAAGACGTCCCTCGCCCCCGAGAAGCTGCCCGAGCGCTCCCTGCTCCAGCACGTCAAGACCCTGCGCTGCCCCCAGCCGCGGCGCATGGGGACCCGCAGGACCAAGCTCTCCGTCGCCCAAGGCCCCCTGTGGCCATAGCGGGCTGCCGCGCCTTCACCTCCGAGCTACGCAGTGTCGCGTGGCCCGGCAAGTTCAAGCCAGACCTGCCTCCTCGCTATGACGGCATGGCTCACCCTGCAGAGTTCCTCCAGCTTTATGAGTTGGGCATCGAGGCTGCCAACGGGGACGAGAAGGTCATGGCTAACTGGGTCCCCATGGCGCTCAAGGACGGGGCCCGTGCACAGCTCTGAACACGGCTCCGCACGAACTCCTCCTAGGGCGAGATGCGTACCGCTTCGCGCCAACTTCGAGTACCCGCAACCGCCACCGCCGTGAGCGACATGCGTCGTATCAAGCAGCAACCAGGGGAAACCCTGCAGAAGTACATCCAGCGCTTCAACAACGCGCGCCTCAAGATCCCCAGGATGACGGAGGAGGCCATCATCTCAGCCTTCTCCGACGGTGTGCGCGATGTCAAGATGAAGGAGGAGCTGGCGATGCATGAAGACCTATGCACCTCCTTGGAGCTATTCAACTTGGCGACCAAGTGCGCCAGGGCTGAGGAGGGACGCCTCTCCCTCCTCGAGCTGCCTACCACGAACCCAGAAGAGAATAAGCCCAAGGCCAAGGACGTGAAGTGCAAGGGGGCTAATGTACTTGCGGCAGAGCCAGACACCAAGCGGGGCAGAGATCAGCCCGAATCCTCCAAGGGCAGTCGGTACTGCGTGTACCACGACCTCCACACCCACAACACCAATGAATGCCAAGACCTCCGGAGCCGTGCGTGAAGGAAGGGTCGGCAGACGTCCCGACCGCAGCGACCGGGGCAACGGCCGAGGAGGAGGAAGGAACACAGGACGTTGGGAAGACCGCGGCCCGCGCTAAGGGTGGCGCGACCAACCTCGCGAGGATCGATGGCAGGACCCGCCTCGCGAGGGAGGCTGGAGGGATCAGCCTCGCGAGGATCGCCCGCAAGGGAACGCAGGCCTCCCTCCGCTGCCGCCGCAGCCAAGGAGAAATGAAGACCGTCATCAGGACGAGGGGGCTGGGGGCTTCCAGGAACCGCGTGCAATCGCCTGCATCCTGGGTGGAGCTCAAGCCCCAGCCTCTCAACGCATCTTCAAGCAGTTCACCCGCGAAGTGAATGCAGTCCTCCTCAAACTCGAGGCCATGCGCCCTCTCAGGTGGTCGGCATGCGCCATCACGTCCAGTTCAGCAGATCATCTCAAGTGCGCGGCCACAGCCGGAGTCCTCCCGATGCTTTGTTCCCCAATCATCAGCAACGTGCTAGTCACCACGACCCTCATCGACGGTGGAGCAGGGCTCAACGTCCTGTCCGTGGAAACGTTCAACAATCTCCAAGTGCCCTACAGTCAGCTTCAGCCAACCAAGCCCTTCTCCGGAGTCACCGACGGCTCCACGGTCCCGATTGGGCAGGTCCGCCTTCCTGTCACCTTCGGGGCACGCGACAACTACGGCACCGAGCTCATCGACTTCGACGTCGCCCACATTCGCCTACCGTACAATGCCATCCTCGGGTACCCGACGCTGGCCAAGTTCATGGCCGTGACCCACCATGGCTACAACATCCTCAAGATGCCAGGAAGTGGCGGGGTCATCACGGTGCCCTGCGAAGAGAGGGACGCAGTGTGCTCCCTGGAGCGAGCCTTTCAGGCCGCGTCACTAGAAGACCCGAACCGCGAAAGCAGGAGGCCTCCCGAGGCCGCCCCCAAGAAGAAGAAGACATCGTCCAGCCCGGCCCCTCAGGAGGCAGGCCCCTCAGGGCCCGCGCCTTCTCAGGGGGAACCTCCTTCCATCGCATAGGGAAGCGCGCCTGGCACCCTCCTCAGGCAGGGCTCAGGGGCTCTCCCCTGGAGGGCCGCCGACCTCGCCAAGGTCACGAGGGAGGCGCTTGGGCACCACATGGAGGCGTGTTTCGAAGCACGTTTCCCTCAAGAAGGAGCAAGGCAAGGAGGGCCCAACCCTCAGGAGTTCGTCAGCAAGGCCATTCAGGAGCTACAGGAGTCAAGGGTCATGAGAGGCAGCCGCGGCCTACCCGCTGTGGCCCCCCATCCAGGCGAGGATGGTGGGCTGTGCATCTGCATCGACATACCGGGGCTCAACCGAGCCGCGTCTCAGGAGTGCCTCTGGCCCTCGCGAGTGGGACGCTGCAAGGGTCTGCCCCACAGCTACGTGCGCATGCCTTATGGCTTGCCGAACGCGGCTGCTGCGCACCAGCGCCTCATGAGGGCCATCCTGGAGGCTCAAGAAGTCAGGCGTTCCGCAGCCCTGGTGGAGATGGAGATGGCCCGCGAGGAGCCACCAGCGCCTCCGGAGCCTGCCGAGGCCCCTGAGCCTGGGGGCTCGTGAGGATCGGCTTCCGCAGCCCACCGAGTCTGCTACACCAACACCCCTTCGTCCCCAACATCATCAGGTGACATCTTTCAAGTTTCATTTCCAGCTGGGAGCACCCTCAGGGCCGCATTATTCCCAGGCAGCGTGGGTCCGTCCCTGCGGCGTGTATCCCTTTTATTTCATGTCCTTAGCTTACCTTATTGGGGGCGCCCCTCGGGCTGCATCATCCCCAAGTCGCTCGGGCCTGACCCAGCGGCGTGTACCCTTCTTGCGTTTACCTTAGGGCTATGCTTTCGACCCATCATGCTTGTTATTTGGTGCCTTTTCCTCTTGGGTGTCGGAATCTTGGGCGTTAAAGGGGGGGTGCCTAAGCATCGCGACTCAGGGCTCCTACCGGCTCTCCGGCTCACCCTCTAGTATTGTCCATGGCATCGCGACCTGGCATGCCAGCGACGGCTGAGCCCAGCTCGAGAGCCGAGACTCGAGGACGTAGAGTTTCGACATCTAACCCAGCTTGCGCGTTAAAGGGGGGTGCCTGAGCATCGCGACTCAGGGCTCCTACCGGCTCTCTGGCCCTCACCCTCTGGTCTTGTCCATGGCATCGCGACCTGGCATGCCAGCGACGGCTGAGACCAGCTCGAGAGCCGGGACCCGAGGACGTAGAGTTTCGACATCTAACCCAGCTTGCGCGTTAAAGGGGGGGTGCCTGAGCATCGCGACTCAGGGCTCCTACCGGCTCTCCGGCCCTCACCCTCTGGTTTTGTCCATGGCATCGCGACCTGGCATGCCAGCGACGGCTGAGACCAGCTCGAGAGCCGGGACGCAAAGACGAGAAACACCGGCATCCGCCAAATTTGCGAACACACTCCAAGATAAGGCCCAGAGCCAGGCGCAACCCGCCTTGAGGTAGGGCCCCGTGAGTCCCGCGCTGGCCCACGGGTGCCCAGATACACCTCGTCAAGCCCTCCGTGCCAGCCACGTGTCGTTGGGGCTGATCGCCCGGGGCTCCTCCCGAGGGGAGCTCCCCCACGCACCGATGGAAGCACCATGCTCCTTGCTGGCCGACGACATCGCCGAGGAGCGGCTATGCTCAGACGCATACGGAAGCGCTATGCTCCGCGTTGGTGATAAACAACTGAGGGTGGCCCCCGAGCCGCATCAACCTCAGGGAGCCCAGAGCTCAGTGTCTGGCCTCATCGCAACGCCTCCCCTCGGGCGTGCCGCACGAGAGGGCTGGGCACGGGGGCTGCGCCTGGGTCACGCCAGACGCCGCCACTCGCCAGCCCCCGGCCTGGTTAAATCGCCGCCCCTCCCCGAGCGGAGCCAAGGTACGAAGGCCGTTTGAGCGTCAAGGGGGACTCCTGAGCATCGCGACTCAGGAGCCTAACTGGTCACGTAGCCCCTACCTCCTTAGTTCCGAAAGTCTAACGGCGGTTGAGGTATGCGCGGGGCCGGGCTCTACAGACGTAGAACGATAGATCCACCCGCATCTCACCTCCCTAAGGAGTCACCCCCACATCTCACCTCCCTACTTGCTGTTTGAGCACCAAGGGGGACTCCTGAGCATCGCGACTCAGGAGCCTAACTTGTCATGTAGCCCCTCACTCCTTGGTCCCGTCCTGGTTTCCGGTCGGGGCCAATGGCGGCTGAGGTATGCGCGGGGCCGGGCTCTGCCGGCGTAGAACATAAGCAAGTAGGAAGGAATAGTGCAAATTTCAAGGAATTCAAAAGCGAATATTACAGTCCATACTATTATCACAGCATCAAACACAAGTTTTAACACCTCCCCGAGGCATGGTACATGCAGAGGAATTAAAAGCAGGACGGGAGCCACGACGGAGTCACTTACCGGCGGCGGAGCTGCGCGGAGCAGGTTTGCCTTGTGGAGCAGCAGGGCTAGCAGCGCTCCGCTTCGACTTGGTGCTGAAGGCTCGGAACTTCCCCAGCAGAGCCTCCGCACGACCCTTCACGGCCTCAGTAGTGGCAGCGGCACGCTCGCCGCTCGCTGGCTCCAGCAGGCTGTCGAGGTCGATGTTGGGGTCACGAAGATAGATGTGGGTGAAGACCCGCGTGAGCGCTGCAGAAGAAAAGACGCGTGCCTCGGCCTCAGCCGTAGGGCCAAGACCAAGGGTGACGTCTTCAAGGGCGCGAACCAATAAGGGAAGTAGCTTGGCGGGGCCATCCTCCTCGCCGGCCAGCTGGCTCTCAAGGCCGCTATCATAAGCGTCTTCAATGAAGTACGAGCCTTCTCTTCCATATCCGCAAAGGCCACACGATCCTCGGCGAGAACCCGGGCCTTGCCGTCCAGCTCAACCTTCCTCGCCTCTAGCTCTTGCTCCAGCACGCCTAGGCGGCCACGGCGCATCTTGAGCTTGGCTCCAGGTCCTTGACGACTGCCTCACGAGCCTTCATGCTTTCCTCCTGCTCTTGGTGAAGGCGGGCCTCCTCGGCAAGCTAGTTCTGCAGGCTCTTCAGCTCGCTCTCCAGCGTCTCACAACGACCTCGGACACTAGCTGCCTCCCCCAGGGCAGCGTCGCAGGCAACCTTCGCCCCAAGGACGGCCTGCTTCTCCTCGTCACAAGCCGTCGACGCTGGAGCAGCGCCGCTTTGATCGGCGTCGAGCGAATCCAGCGGTTAGCTCAAGTGCCCGGCCACTAGACGAGGGTCAGCGCCTAGAAGATCCTGCCGCAGACGGTCCAGCCCGGGAAAGGCGCGATCCAGAACAGTAGTCGGAGAAGCAGCAGTCGGTGGAGTAGGAGGAGAATACGGCAGCGTGACCACGGTATCCTGAGGCAGAACCAGCTGCGCCACGATGGCTGTGGAGGCAGCTTCAGGTAAGGGCACCTCAGGAGTTGCCTGGGCCATGGGGGCTGAGCTCGCCCCAGCAGGCTTAGCCTGGCCTCGCGAGGACGCCTGGGCAGGGGAGGCCAGTGCGTCACAGTCACCAACCTTCTCGGGCAGAGGCGCTGCCGCGGATGGGGCCTCAGAAGCTCCCTTCGACTTCTTTGCCACGGGCGCCAGCCTAGCCAGGAGACACGAGCGTCAGGCCTCAGCAACAAAACAATAACCAATACAGGAATCAAGCACTTACAGGTCGTCGCTTGTGGGATCGAGCAGCCTCCGACCATACTTAAAGCTCGAGAGCCAGCTGCTAGGATCAGCTTCAAGGAGCGCGGGAGCAGGAGGTGGGCCTGTGGATCGCCTCGGGCTGGGGCAGACCCGCGGGGGACCAGCCCGGTCCGGTCCTTCTTCGGGATCGGAGGTAGGCTCTTTCCGCCATGCTCATCATCATCCTCGTCATCATCACTCAGAGCAAGGCGGAGAGCGCGGGACCTGCGCCGAAGGGGGGGAGCCCTTGACTCCGCCTCAGAACCAGCCCCCTCTTCCTGCTCCCCTTCTTCTTCCTCTTTGCTGGAGTCGTCGGAGGACACGTCCACTAGGTCCTCTAGAGCCTCCGCGGGCACGGGCCCGTCCCCGTTGAAGACGGGCATGGACCCCACTACCTACTCCCAGTCCTCGCCGAGGAACAGGGGCGTAGGAGCGCCCTCTAGCCTCGCCACGTCGCCCGCAACCAAGGACTGGAGGCCAGCAGCCAGATCCTCATCGGCCAAGACCGCGGGGCTCGGGTGAGGCCTCCACATCGGAAGTGATTACTGACGAAGCGGAGCCAGCTGGTGCTCCAGGAATTCCCTCAGCAGCGATGCACCGGTCAGCTTCGCCACCGCCATGCTGGCCGGCCTCAGATCTGCGTCCATCTTCTCCAACACCGGCTTCGCGCGGGGATCCAGAAGCTCCACTCGGGACCAGTCGTCGGAGCTCGCGGGGTGCTCCATGGGCAGGATCAACCGAGGGTGGATGCGCCCAGCATCCACCAAGACCCACTTGCTCCTGAAGCCCTCAATACTTTTCCCAGGGTTCGAAATGGCGATGGAGCCGTCGTACGCGACGAAGCTCGCGCACGCGGAGGCGGAACCACGGGAGGTCCGGAGGGAGAAGTAGTGGCGCAGCAGGGTCACCGAGGGTTTCACCCCTATGTGAGCCTCACAATAGTAGGTGAAGATTGCCAGAAGAAGGACGGAGTTGGGATGGAGGTGCAGAGCTTGAATATTATAGTGGCGGAGGACAGAGAAGAAGAACTCAGAAAAGGGAGGCACCAGACCGGCGACAATGGCGCTCACGAAGAGCGGATAGAAGGTGCTCCCTTTGCCTTTAGGGACGGCAGAGCCGGCCTTGAACACCTTCGCCCCGTCGATGCCCTGCGCCGCCGCCATCTGGCCAACTGAGCAAGGCTCGCCTCCGACACATTCGGCGAGTACAAGGCAGACGAGTACCAAGCTCCGACCGGGGCTTGGCAAGGCGCCATGTCTGGCTAGGGCACGCAGGCGGAGTAGATCTGAAGATTTCAGAGGCAGGGAGGAGAGGCGCATGAAAGGGGATCTAAGCAGCAACTAGAGAAAGCAAGGGAGGCAAGGGGCAGGTGCCGCTCCTTTACCAACTCGCGCGGTTGCAGAGGAGCCCACGTCCAATCAACCGCCACGCGGCACCCAAGGCCGCAGGCTGTTAGGGCCCGCGACGCTTCGCACTTGCCCTTTCGCCTCTCTGCTCAGCCAAGTCCGGGTGTGCCGTGGGCCGGGCTCTCATTGGCGTTACTGGGACGGGGTCCCGGACTTGCTGCCCATGCCTGCTGGCGTGGCTCGAATGGGGGCCCAGCGTGGCCCATCTTCATCAATACAAGCTCAAGACCCTCGCGAGGGGCCAAGCCTCGTGGGGCGGACGACAAGGACCTTCCTCAGGCACGGCCTCGTCAGGCTGGCTCACGAGGAGGCAGAGAGTTCAAGGTGGGGTACCTCGCGAGGTGCCCATGACGCAAGCCATGACGACCAAGGGCGCCAGTCGGGCGACAGCCCGCGCAGTGTCCTCCTTTCCTCTTTGGTGCAAAGGGAGCAAGCACAGGCGAGAGCATCAAGAAAAGGCATCCGTTTCGGTGCAACAAGACCAAGACCAGCCCAACGGCCAGAAGGAAGTCATTGTGGAGCCCAAGCAGGCGTCACCACCAGAGCCTTTGACAGGCGAGGACCAACTTTAGTCAGGATAAGTGTACCCGTTGTTCCCCTTCAAAATGGCCAATTGTTGGCGCCCTTCCCGCTCAATATTTGGGAAGAGGCCCATGGCCTTTGCCTATAAATAGGACTAGCCACCCCCGGGGTAGAGACAGCTAGAGACCGGATCAAGAATCCAAGAGCCAGAACCAAGTAGCACCAGCCAAGAACAGACCCTCGCGAGGCTGTTCTTCCTTGTATTGTTCATCATCAGCCCGAGAGGCAATCCACCACACCACACACTGGAGTAGGGTATTACACCACAATGGTGGCCTGAACCAGTGTAAACCTTGTGTCTCTTGTGTTGTTCCGTTTGGTAGTTTAGGTTCTAGCGATTCGGCGAAGAGCAAGTAGGCAGAGGGTTAAATCTCCACGCGCACCCTAGTGTTCGAACCTCAAGGGTCTGCCGGAACCCGAAATCCGACAGTTCTTCGAAACAACTCTCATTTCAGATTCTTTGCAGGAGGTTATCGAAGAGGTTTATCGCTCTGGAGTCATCAAAATAAATAATGCCGAAGGTACCAACCCGAAGGTGGTCAATGGTCGAAGAATTAAACACTCATTTCAGGTACGCCTATTAATGATGAAAGCAATATTATCCGAACCGTGGCACCGGAGGAACACATAAAAGAAACCTTCTGGAGCACTCCAGAATAACCAAAAAAGAGGAGGTAAGTGATACATTAAGTAAACAGACTCCGAAAAATCCGCAAAAATATTTTTTGTCAGTTTTGGAATATATTAAAAATTAGGAAAATAAGAAATAACCAGGAAAGCAACCCTCGTGGGCACAAGACACCAGGGCGCGCTAGGGGGGCCCGGCGCGCCCAGGTGGGTTGTGCCCACCTCCGTTACCTTCCGGACTCCGTTTTTCTTCTGTTTGCTTGTTTCCCAAGATAAAAAAAATCTTTATATACCCCCTGAACGTATTGACCACCGTATCACGGAGAAATCTCATGTTCTTCTTTCTTGCTACTTCCTGACAGATCTAAAAATATGTCATCTCAAAATTCAAAGGAAGAGAGCCCTGTTTCTCACCAACCTCTGGCCCCAAACATCTTTAAGAAGACTTTTTCCTATAGGTGGCTCACAGATGAGGAGGTTGAAGATGAGCCAGTCCCTCCTTGGTTCGATCAAGAGAGCAAGGAGGCACTATGCAGAAGGATATTTAAGCTTGAGATGGAGAACGAAGAGTTGAGGATAGATAATTTTACTCTCCGACGCAAGTTGGAGAAAAGGGTAATATCTCTACTACGACATCACCACCACCACCTTCTTCATCACCAAAGGAGACTTGAGTTAATGGTATGGGCACTCCCCTTGGCTTGTGCCAAGCTTGGGGGAGGTGTCCGGGTATCGTATCACCACCACTATCTTTGCTTTTATCTATTTTTAGTTCGATCCTTAGTTATCTTTTGATCTAGTTTAATAAAAGCTTAGTTTGATCCTTTCTTTTTGAGTGTTTTCTTAGTGATCTATCTATGTAATCGTGTGCGAGTTATATAATAAAGATTAGTTCAAGTTTTGCTTTTGCACTTTTATGTGTCAATGAAAAGGAAAGGAATAAATAAATAAGATCATATGCTAATCTTATGGTAAGTAATGACATCACATAAGGAAGAGTATAAGTGGTAAAATTTGTTGGAGATTGACAAACATAGCATTGGTCAATGATGCAACTCATGAAGGAATTAATAAGGGAAGAGAAGATTTGCATGCAAACACACTATCTTGGACATCTTTTATGATTGTGAGCCCCCATTAAATATTTTGTGTCAAAATAGTTGACGCTGGACAAGGAAGACAACGTAATGATTTATGTTTATTCATATTCACATAGTAGTTATATTGTCATAGATCCTTTAAAATGTGGTGCTTGCTTAATATCTTTTCTAGCCAAAACCTCCTCACTAAATAGAGATACTACTTGTGCATCCAAAAACCCTTAACCCAAATCTTATTTCGAGAGTCCACCATACCTACCTATGGATTGAGTAAGATCCCTCAAGTAAGTTGTCAGCGGTGCAATAAGGCAATACAAATTGCTTCTAAATGTGTTGGATCATTTAGTGTAAGAGAAAATTGAGCGTTGTACGAACTTGTGATGGCAAAGAATAAAAGCGACAGACTGCATAATAAAGGTTGCTATCATAAGGAGCAATACAACGTGACGTTCTTTTGCATTAATGGATTTGGCATACAAACAAATAAGCGCATGTCAATCTCTGCTTCCCTCTGTGAAGGGCCTTTCTTTTACTTTTATGCAGAGTCAAACTTTTCCCCCTATTCTTTTTTATTTTTTTCTCCTTTGGCAAGCATCATGTGGCGAGGAAAGATCTAGGCACATATATCCAGCTGGATATGAGTAGGCATGAGTTATTATTGTTGACATCACCCTTGAGGTGAATATGTTGGGTGGCGAAACTATAAGCCCCTATCTTTCTATGTGTCTGGTTGAAACTTTTAGTTCATGGGTACGCTGTGAGTGTTAGCAATCATAGAACACTATATGATGGTTGAGTATGTGGACTTGCCTAAAGGCTCCGACACGTGACCTTTCCTGAAAATATGATGAATTGTAGTTGCAAAGTTGAGTGAGAACATAGTTTGTTGGTTTTGAATAAGGTTTATGCTTTATGCTTCAATGTTGTGATGAATTGTTACTTGTTCATCAGAAGTTATATGACACAAGTTATTTGATAAAAGTTATGTGATAAAAAACTCTATGTTTAAGTTCCTTGTTGTTAGAATAATGTGCATGATGCTTCTACGTCCGTATTTTGTTTTTATCGACACCTCTCTCTCTAAGCATGTGGACATGTTTTTCGATTTAGTTTTTTTGCTTGAGGACAAGCGAGGTCCAAGCTTGGGGGAGTTGATACGTCCATTTTGCATCATGTTTTGCTACGGATATTTATGACATTTTTATGTATAATAATGCTTTTGGGAGTAATTCCAATGCTTTTTCTCTCATAATATGCAAGGTTTACACAAAAAGGGAGAATACCGGCAGCTGGAATTCTGGACCTGATAAAGCAAGTCAGAGCTACCTATTCTGCACAACTCCAAACAAGTTGAAACTTCACGGAAAAAAATTATGGAATATTTAAGAAATATTGGAGCAAATAAGGGGCCCACCGGGTGGGCACAACCCACCTGGGCGTGCTAGGGAGCCCAGGTGCGCCCTAGTGGGTTGGTCCTCCTCGGCCCACCTCCGGTGCCCATCTTTTGGTATATAAGTCATTTTGACATAGAAAAATCAGAGGAGGACTTTCGGGACGAAGCACCACCGTCCCGAGGCAAAACTTGGGCAGGAGCACTTTTGCCCTCCGGCAGTGCGATTCTGCCGGGGGAACTTCCCTCCCGGAGGGGGAACTCATCACCATCATCATCACCAACAATTCTCCTATCTTGGGGAGGTCAATCTCCATCAACATCTTCAACGGCACCATCTCCTCTCAAACCCTAGTTCATCTCTTGTGTTCATTCTTTGTATCGGAATCTTAGATTGGTGCTTGTGGGTGACTAGTAGTGTTGATTACATCTTGTAGTTGATTACTATATGGTTTATTTGCTGGAAGATTATATATTCAGATCCATTATTCTATTTAATACCCCTATGATATTGAGCATGATTATCAGTTGTGAGTAGTTACTTTTGTTCTTGACGTCACGGGAGAAATCTTGTTGCAAGTAATCATGTGAACTTGATATGTGTTCCATATTTTGATGATATGTATGTCGTGATGCCCTTAGTGGTGTCGTGTGAACGTCGACTACATGGCACTTCACCTTATTAGGGCCTAAGGGAATGCATTGTGGAGTGGTTATTAGATGATGGGTTGCGAGAGTGAGAAAAGCTTAAACCCTAATTTATGCGCTACTTCGTAAGGGGTTGATTTGGATCCAAAAGTTTAATGCTATGATTAGATTTTATCTTAATGCTTTTCTCGTAGTTGCGGATGCTTGCGAGGGGGTTAATCATAAGTAGGAGGTTTGTTCAAGTAAGAACAACACCTAAGCACCGGTCCACCCACATATTAAATTATCAAAGTAGCGAACATGAATCAAACCAACATGATGAAAGTGATTAGATGAAATTCATGTGCACCCTCAAGATCGCTTTGCTTATTATAAGAGACCATTTTGGCATGTCCTTTGCCTCAAAAGGATTGGGATACCTTGCTACACTTTTGTTACCATTACCGTTACTTGCTCGTCACAACTTATCTTGATATCAAACTACTCGTTACTTATAATTTTAGTGCTTGCAGAGAATACCTTGCTGATAACCACTTGTCCTTTCCTTCTGGTCCTCGTTGGGTTCGACACTCTTACTTATCAAAAGGACTATGATTGATCCCCTATACTTGTGGGTCATCAGTGATATGTCAGGAGTGATATTCGAGGTATCACCCTCGACACACGATAGTAGCTGTGCAGAGTCGTACAACTAAAGGGGGTGTGAGGTGATGACGTTGATGACATTGATCGAGTCATCGGTCATCAAGCCGGGGCAACTAGGAAAGGAGAGGGGTTCCTGATGGATCAATAACCAACCTATACTAAGTAGTTTAGGATAAGTAGGTAAGGTACAATGAGCATGTTACAAAAGCAGGCTATGCATCAAATATTGGAGCTATCAAATACAGTAGCAAAATCTAATGCAAGCATGAGAGAGAAGGAACTGGGTGATATCGGAATGATCAAGGGGGGTTTGCTTGCCTGGAAGCTGTACTGAAAGGGAAGAAGGGTCGTCTTCGACGTAGCCGATCACAGGGGAATTAGCAGCGGTCTCGAGGTCTACCGGAGAAGAAGAGGGGGAAGAAACAGTAAATACAAAGCACATAGATGCATGACATGACTACAGGCAGAGCTATAGGTGTTCTAATGTTGTGTTACACGATTCCGACGAAGGGAGATAACATCCGGGAATGTTTTCCCAGAGTTAGGCATTTTCAGACAGATGAAACCGAGGGGGGCGGTTGCATGTTCGCTATGCTAGGGACGCGTGACAGATGAATGGAGAGCATATTCGGATTTGTCATATTTTTCTGTGCAACTTTCATCTACAAAACTCTTTCATCCGAACTACTGATTATTTTATACGATTTTTCAATGATTTAAACAATTTTTTCAATGATTTAAACAATTTCCTAAAATTATTATTAAATCGAAAATAAACATTAAATTGCTATGGGTACCCAGCTCTATGTACACAGAGGCTGGCATGTGGGCCTGGGGGACCCAGTTGACCAATCAAAGTTTGACATGTCAACAGGGGGTGGGGCCCACCTGTCATACACACATTAGCTAATTAGATGATAAGTTTAATTAAACCAATTTAATTAAGTTAATTAATTATATTCTTGTTTATTTATTTTTGTAATTTATTAACAGGAAAAGGGGGTTGGGCCAATGTCAGCGGCCCACTCGGGCTTAGCGGGGCGGGTATACTAGGCGCGGGCGCCCGTGCATCCGAATGGGCCAACAGAGGGCGCTGGCGGAGGCAGTGGCCTCGGCGAGGCGCTGGCAAGGGCGGTTGCCGGCGGGGGGCTCTGGCGGTGGCGGGGCTAACGGGGGTGCGGCCAGCGAAGGCAGGTGGCCGCGGTGAAGCGGGCAGGGCAGCAGCGGCGGCAAGGGTGGCCGACGTAGTGGGGCAGCAGTGGCAGAGCGGCCGGTGCTACCTCTTGAGCTTGAGTTGGTTTTTCCCTTGAAGAGGAAAGGGTGATGCAGCAAAGTAGAGTAAGTATTTCCCTCAGTTTGAGAAACAAGCTATCAATCCAGTAGGAGACAATGCACAAGTCACCGAATACATACACAAACAATCAAACAAACTTGCACCCAATGCGATAAAGGGGTTGTTAATCCCTTCACGGTTACTTGCAAAAGTGAGATCTGATAGAGATAGATAAATGGTAAAGTAAATATTTTTTGTATTTTTGGTTTATAGATCGGAAAATAAAAGATTGCAAAATAGTAGATCAAAAACTAATATGATGGAAAAGAGACTTTATATGATGGAAAAGAGACTTTGTATGATGGAAAATAGACCCGGGGGCCATAGGTTTCACTAGTGGCTTCTCTCAAGATAGCAAATAATACGGTGGGTGAACAAATTACTGCCGAGCAATTGATAGAAGAGCACATAATTATGACGATATCTAAGGAAGTGATCATGAACATAGGCACCACGTCCGTGTCAAGTAGACCGAAACGATTCTGCATCTAATACTATTACTCCACACATCGAACCCTATCCAGCATGCATCTAGAGTATTAAGTTCATAAAGAACAGAGTAACGCATTAAGTAAGATGACATGATGTAGAGGAATTAACTCAAGCAATATGATGAAACCACCATCTTTTTATCCTCGATGGCAACAATACAATACGTGCCTTGTGATACGTCTTCAACGTATCTATAATTTTTGATTGTTCCATGCTATTATATTACCCATTTTGGATGTTTATGGGCTTTATTTTACACATTTATATCATTTTTGGGACTAACCTACTAACCGGAGGCCCAGCCCATATTGCTGTTTTTTTGGCTATTTCAGTATTTCGAAGAAAAGGAATATCAAACGGAGTCCAAACGGAATGAAGCCTTGGGGAGCGTGATTTTTGGAACAAACGTGATCCAGAGGACTTGGAGTGCAAGTCAAGAAGCAGCCGAGGCAGCCACGAGATAGGAGTCCCCCCCCCCCGTGTAGGGCACGCCCCCTATCTCGTGGGCCCCTCGGGCGGCCACCGACGTACTTCTTCCTCCTATATATACCTACGTACCCTGAAAACATCCAGGGGCACCACGAAACACAATTTCCACCGTCAGAACCTTCTCAGATCCGAGATCTCATCTTGAGCCTTCAAGCACTCACGGAGGGGAATCGACCACGGAGGGCCTCTACATCAACATCCTTGCCCTCCGATGAGTTGTGAGTAGTTTACCACAGACCTCTGGGTCCATAGTTATTAGCTAGATGGCTTCTTCTCTCTTTTTGGATCTCAATACAATGTTCTCCCCCTCTCTTGTGGAGATCTATTCGATGTAAACACTTTTTGTGGTGTGTTTGTCGAGATCCGATGAATTGTGGGTTTATGATCAAGTATATCTATGAATAATATTTGAATCTTCTCTGAATTATTTTATGTATGGTTGAGTTATCTTTGCAATTCTCTTCGAATTATCAATTTGGTTTGGCCTACTAGATTGATCTTTCTTGCCATGGGAGAAGTGTTTAGCTTTGGGTTCAATATTGCGGTGTCCTTACCCAGTGACAGAAAGGGTTGCAAGGCACGTATTGTATTGTCGCCATCGAGGATAACAAGATGGGGTTTATATCATATTGCATGAGTTTATCCCTCTACATCATGTCATCTTGCTTAATGTGTTACTCTGTTCTTATGAACTTAATACTCTAGATGCGGCGAGAGTCGGTCGATGAGTGGAGTAATAGTAGTAGATGCAGGCAGGAGTCGGTCTAATTGTTATGGACATGATGCCTATATACATGATCATACCTAGATAATCTCATAACTATGCGCTTTTCTATCAATTGCTCGACAGTAATTCGTTCACCCACCGTAATACTTATGCTATCTTGAGAGAAGCCTCTAGTGAAACCTATGGCCCCCGGGTCTATCTCTTATCATATTTGCTTTCAATCTACCTTTATTTGCATCTTTACTTTTTGCATCTATCTTATAAAATACCAAAAATATATTTATCTTATCATACTATCTTTATTAGATCTCACTTTTGCAAGTGGCCGTGAAGGGATTGACAACCCCTTTATTGTGTTGGTTGCGAGTTCTCAGTTTGTTTGTGTAGGTGCGTGGGACTTTTGAGGAGCCTCCTACTGGATTGATACCTTGGTTCTCAAAAACTGAGGGAAATACTTACGCTACTATTGCTGCATCACCCTCTCCTCTTCGAGGAAAACCAACGCAAGCTCAAGACGTAGCAAGAAGGATTTCTGGAGCCGTTGCCGGGGAGGTCTTCGCTCAAGTCAAGACATACCAAGTACCCATCACAAACCCATCTCCCTCGCGTTTACATTATTTGCCATTTGCCTCTCGTTTTCCTCTCCCCCACTTCACCCTTGCCGTTTTATTCGCCCTCTCTTTCCCAATCTCCTCCTCTCTTTTTGCTTGCCCTTTTTCCATTTGCCGTGTGTTAGTTCGTTTGCCTTGTCATTATGTCTAGTTCCTTATCCGCTCCTATGTCTCCTGAGTTTGAAGTTCTTCACTTCAAGCAAAGGCAAGGAGAAAACTTAAAAGATGCTTGGCATAGGATGATGGAATCTTACCACAAGTGCACCCTAGAGGTGAACTTTAGAATTCTTCTTCGTAATTCTTATGTTGGGTTAAATATGACGCATAGACAACTCTTGGATTGCATTGCCAAGGAAAATTTCATTGAGATTGACCCCAGTATTGCGCATGAAATTATAGAGGGAATAGTGGGAACACTACCTCAAAAGTGAGGATCACATCCTACCCAAGAAGAAACCCCAAGTGTTTGGAAAGATTTGCGAAGTAACAAAATTTTTACAAAAGTCTCTTGAGCCTCTTAAAAGTGTTAGCGGAAATCTTCACCACATGAATATGTTGATTACTCTTTGAAATAAACGGTTGGATTCTTTAGATCTAAAAATTTCCGAGTATGAAGGGAAGCGGAAAGAACCTCCCGGATTCAAGCATGACTCCGCTAAAAAACTGAAAATTAAAGATGGCACTCCTTAGATCTATCTTTGCTTTTATGCCTAGCTAGGGGCGTTAAACGATAGCGCTAGTTGGGAGGCAACCCAATTTTTCTTTATGTTTTTGTTTTTGCTCCTTTTTAGTAATAAATCTTTCATCTACCTTCTGTTAAGATGTGTTTTTATCTTTTAATTAGTGTTTGTGCCAAGTAGAACCTATAGGATAACCTACGATGATAGTTGATTTGATTCTGCTGAAAAACAGAAACTTTGCATGCACGAATATAATTTTGGTAAATCACAGGAACGTGCTTTTGCGTTTATTCTTTTGTCTGCTATTCAATAAACAAATTTTACAGGACTTCCTATTTTGTTAGGATTTTTAGAGTTCCAGAAGTTTGCGTTAGTTACAGATTTCTACAGACTGTTCTGTTTTTGACAGATTCTATTTTCCGTGTGTTGTTTGCTTATTTCAATGCATCTATGGCTAGTAAAATAGTTTATAAACCATAAAGAAGTTGGAATCCAGTAGGTTTAACACCAAATTAAATAAATAATGAGTTCATTGCAGTACCTTATGTGGTGGTTTTGTTTTCTTTCAGTAACGGAGCTTATAAGATTTCCTGCTGAGTTTTGTGTTGTGAAGTTTTCAAGTTTTGGGTAAAGCTTTTATGGACTATGGAATAAAGGGTGGAAAGAGCCTAAGCTTGGGGATGCCAATGTCACCCCAAGATATTCAAGAATAGCCAAAAGCCTAAGCTTGGGGATGCCCCGGGAAGGCATCCCCTCTTTCGTCTTCGTTCATTGGTAACTTTACTTGGAGCTATATTTTTATTCGCCACATGATATGTGTTTTGCTTGGAGCGTCGTGTATTATATTAGTCTTTGCTTTTTAGTTTACCACAATCATCCTTGCTGTACACACCTTTTGGGATAAGCCTATTTGATTAGAATTTTCTAGAATACTCTATGTGCTTCACTTATATCTTTTGAGCTTGATAGTTTTTGCTCTAGTGCTTCACTTATATCTTTTAGAGCACGGTGGTGCTTAATTTTGAAGAAATTACTAGTCTCTCATGCTTCACTTATATTATTTTGAGACTCTTTTAGAACAGCATGGTATTTTCTATGGTCATAAAATTGGTCCTAGAATGGTAGGCATCCAAATTGGGTATAATAAAAGCTATCATAGGAAGTGAATTGGATGCTATGATCAATTTGATGCTTGATAATTGTTTTGAGATATAGAGGTAGTGATATTAAAGTCATGCTAGTTGGGTGATTATGAATTTAAAGAATGCTTGTGTTGAAGTTAGCAAGTCCCGTAGCATGCACGTATGGTTAAAGTTGTGTAACAAATTTGAAACATGAAGCGTACCTGGCTTGTGCATCCTTATGAGTGGCGGTCGGGGACGAGCGATGGTCTTTTCCTACCAATCTATCCCCCTAGGAGCATGCGTGTAGTACTTGATTTTTGATGACTTCTAAATTTTTGCAATAAGTATATGAGTTCTTTGGACTAATGTTGAGTCCATGGATTACACGCACTTTTACCTTTCCGCCTTTGCTAGCCTCTTCGGTACCGTGCATTGCCCTTTCTCACCTTGAGAGTTGGTGCAAACTTCGCCTGTGCATCCAAACCCCGTGATACGATACGCTCCATCACACATAAACCTCCTTATATCTTCCTCAAAACAGCCACCATACCTACCTATTATGGCATTTCCATAGCCATTCCGAGATATATTGCCATGCAACTTTCCACCGTTCCGTTCATCATCATCATGACATACTTTACTTTTGTCATATTGCCATTGGATGATCATGTAGTTGACATCGTATTTGTGGCAAAGCCACCATGCATTATTTTTCATACATGTCACTCTTGATTCATTGCACCATCCCGGTACACCGCCGGAGGCATTCATATAGAGTCCTATCTTGTTCTAGTTTCAAGTTGTAATTCTTATGTTGTAATAAATAGAAGTGTGATGATCATCATTATTAGAACATTGCCCAAGAAAGGCCAAAACAAAAAAAAGGCCCAAAAAAATAAAAAAAGAGAAAATAAATAAAAAGGGCAATGTTACTATCTCTTTTCCACACCTGTGCTTCAAAGTAGCACCTTGTTCTTCATGTAGTGAGTCTCATATATTGTGCTTCAAAGTAGCACCATGTTTTTCATATAGTGAGTCTCATAAGTTGTCTTTTTTATACTAGTGGGAATTTTTCATTATAGAACTTGGCTTGAATATTCCTACGATGGGCTTCCTCAAATGCCCTAGGTCTTCGTGAGCAAGCAAGTTGGATGCACACCCACTAGTTTTCTTTTGTTGAGCATTCATTTATAGCTCTAGTGCATCCGTTGCATGGCAATCCCTACTCCTCATGTTGACATCAATTGATGGGCATCTCCATAGCCCGTTGATTATCCTCGTCAATGTGAGACTTTCTTTTTTTTGTCTTCTCCACACAATCCCCATCATCATATTCTATTCCACCAATAGTGCTATATCCATGGCTCACGCTCATGTATTGCGTGAAGGTTGAAAAAGTTTAAGATTATTTAAGTATGAAACAATTTCTTGGCTTGTCATCGGGGGTATAGAAGTTGGGAACATCTTTGTGTGATGAAAATGAAGCATAGCCTAACCATATGATTTTTTAGGGATGAACTTTCTTTTGCCATGTTATTTTGAGAAGACATGATTACTTTGATTAGTATGCTTGAAGTGTTACTATTTCTTTTATCAATATGAACTTTTATTTTGAATCATTTGGATCTGAACATTCATGCCACAATAAAGAAAATTACATTGTGAATTATGATAGGTAGCATTCCACATCAAAAATTCTCTTTTTATCATTTACCTACTCGAGGACGAACAGGAATTAAACTTGGGGATGCTTGATACGTCTTCAATGTATCTATAATTTTTAATTGTTCCATGCTATTATATTACCCCTTTTGGATGTTTATGGGCTTTATTTTACACATTTATATCATTTTGGGGACTAACCTACTAACCGGAAGCCCAGCCCATATTGCTGTTTTTTTGCCTATTTCAGTATTTCGAAGAAAAGGAATATCAAACGGAGTCCAAACGGAATGAAACCTTCGGGAGCGTGATTTTTGGAACAAACGTGATCCAGAGGACTTGGAGTGCAAGTCAAGAAGCAGTCGAGGCAGCCACGAGATAGGAGGCTGCCCCCCTGTAGGGCGCGCCCCCTATCTCGTGGGCCCCTCGGGCGGCCACCGACGTACTTCTTCCTCCTATATATACCTACGTACCCCGAAAACATCTAGGGGCAGCACGAAACACAATTTCCACCGCTGTAACCTTCTGTATCCGCGAGATCTCATCTTGGAGCCTTCGCCGGCACTCTGCCGGAGGGGGAATCGACCACGGAGGTCCTCTACATCAACATCCTTGCCCCTCCGATGAGTTGTGAGTAGTTTACCACAGACCTATAGGTCCATAGTTATTAGCTAGATGGCTTCTTCTCTCTTTTTGGATCTCAATACAATGTTCTCCCCCTCTCTTGTGGAGATCTATTCGATGTAAACACTTTTTGCGGTGTGTTTGTCGAGATCCGATGAATTGTGGGTTTATGATCAAGTTTATCTATGAATAATATTTGAATCTTCTCTAAATTATTTTATGTATGATTGAGTTATCTTTGCAAGTCTCTTTGAATTATCAGTTTGGTTTGGCCTACTAGATTGATCTTTCTTGCCATGGGAGAAGTGCTTAGCTTTGGGTTCAATCTTGCGGTGTCCTTACCCTGTGACAGAAAGGGTTGCAAGGCAAGTATTGTATTGTTGCCATCGAGGATAACAAGATGGGGTTTATATCATATTGCATGAGTTTATCCCTCTACATCATGTCATCTTTCTTAATGCGTTACTCTGTTCTTATGAACTTAATACTCTAGATGCAAAGCGAGAGTCGGTCGATGTGTGGAGTAATAGTAGTAGATGCAGGCGAGTCGATCTACTTGTTATGGACGTGATGCCTATATACATGATCATGCCTAGATAATCTCATAACTATGCGCTTTTCTATCAATTGCTCGACAAGAATTGCTCACCCACCGTAATACTTATGCTATCTTGAGAGAAGCCTCTAGTGAAACCTATGGCCCCGGGTCTACCTCTTATCATATTTGCTTTCATTCTACCTTTATTTGCATCTTTACTTTTGCATCTATCTTATAAAATACCAAAAATATATTTATCTTATCATACTATCTTTATTAGATCTCACTTTCGCAAGTGGCCGTGAAGGGATTGACAACCCCTTTATTGCGTTGGTTGCGAGTTCTCAGTTTGTTTGTGTAGGTGCGTGGGACTTTTGAGGAGCCTCCTACTGGATTGATACTTTGGTTCTCAAAAACTGAGGGAAATACTTATGCTACTATCGCTGCATCACCCTCTCCTCTTCGAGGAAAACCAACGCAAGCTCAAGACGTAGCACCTTGCTGCCCCTACTATCACTGGGAAAGTACACCGCAAGATTGAACCCAAGCTAAGAACTTATCCCATTGCAAGAAAAACCAATCTAGTAGGCCGAACTAAACCGATAATTCGAAGAGACTTGCAAAGATATCAAATCATGCATATAAGAATTCAGAGAAGATTCAAATAATATTCATAGATAATCTGATCATAAATCCACAATTCATCGGATCTCAGCAAACATACGGCAAAAGAGTATTACATCGAATAGATCTCCAAGAACATAGAGGAGAACATGGTATTGAGAATCAAAGAGAGAGAAGAAGCCATCTAGCTACTAGCTATGGACCCGTAGGTCTATGGTAAACTACTCTCTTCATCAGAAGGGCACTGGTGTTGATGTAGAAGCCCTCCATGATCGAATCCCCCTCCGGCAAGACGCCGGAAAACGTCCCTAGATGGGATCTCATGGATACAGAAGGTTCCAGCGGTGGAAAACTATTTTCGTGGCTCCCCCTGATGGTTTTGGGGTATAAGAGTATATATGGGCGAAAGAATTAGGTCAGAAGACCCACGAGGGGCTGATAACCCACAAGTATAGGGGATCGCAATAGTTTTCGAACTTAGAGTGTTCAACCCAAATTTATTGATTCACACAAGGGGAGCCAAAGAATATTCTCAAGTATTAGTAGCTGAGTTGTCAATTCAACCACACCTGAAAGACTTAATATTTGCATCAAAGTATTTAGTAGCAAAGTAGTATGGAAGTAACGGTGGCAAAAGTAACAGTAGAAGTTTTGTAGTACTCGTAACAGTGGCAACAGAGAAATAACTAAGCAAAGTACAATATGTGAAAAGCTCATAGGCAATGGATCAATGATGGATAATTATGTCAAATGCAATTCATCATGCAACAGTTATAACATATGGTGACACAGAACTAGCTCCAGTTCATCAATGTAATGTAGGCATGTATTCCGAATATAGTCATATGTGCTTATGGAAAAGAACTTGCATGACATCTTTTGTCCTACCCTCCCGTGGTAGTGGGGTCCTATTGGAAACTAAGGGATATTAATGCATCCTTTTAATAGAGTACTGGACCAAAGCATTAGCTCTTACTGAATACATGAACTCCTCAAACTACGGTCATCACCGTGAAGTGTCCCGACTATTGTCACTCTGGGGTTTGCCGGATCATAACACGTAGTAGGTGACTATTGACTTGCAAGATAGGATCAAGAATTCACATATATTCATGAAAACATAATAGGTTCAGATCTGAAATCATGGCACTCGGGCCCTAGTGGCAAGCATTAAGCATGGCAAAGTCATAGCAACATCAATCTTAGAACATAATGGATACTAGGGATCAAACCCTAACAAAACTATCTCGATTACAAGGTAAATCTCATCCAACCCATCACTGTTCAGCAAGCCTACGATGGGATTACTCACACATGGCGGTGAGCATCATGAAATTAGTGATGGAGGATGGTTGATGATGACGATGGCGACGGATTCCCCTCTCTGGAGCCCCGAACAGACTCCAGATCAGCCCTCTCGAGGAAGATTAGGGCTTGGCGGCGGCTCCGTGTCGTAAAACACAAGAATCCTTCTCTCAGATTTTTTTCTCCTCGAACCGGAATATATGGAGTTGGAGTTGAGGTCGGTGGAGGTCCAGGGGGCCCACGAGGCAGCTCAGGCAGGGGGCCGCCCCAGGGGTGTGGGCGCGCCCTGCACCCTCGTGGGCAGGGTGCGGGCCCCCTTATGTTGATTCTTTTACCAATATTTTTTATTAATTCCAAAACTTGACTCCGTGGAGTTTAGGTCATTCCGGGAACTTTTATTTCTGCACAAAAATAACACCATGGGAATTCTGCTGAAAACAACGTCAGCCCGGGTTAGCTCCATTCAAATCATGCAATTTAGAGTCCAAAACAATGGCAGAAGTGTTTGGAAAAGTAGATACATTGGAGACGTATCAACTCCCCCAATTTTAAACCTTTGCTTGTCCTCAAGCAATTCAGTGGACAAACTGAAAGTGATAAAGAAAAACTTTTACAAACTCTATTTGATCTTGTTGTTGCAAATATGTAAAGCCAACATTCAAGCTTTCAGCAAAGATTATGAACTCACCATATTCACAATAACATTTAGGTCTCATGTTTACTCATATCAATGGCATAATCAACTAGCAAGAAATAATAATAAATCTCAGATGACAACACTTTCTCAAAACAATCATAATATGATATAATAAGATGGTATCTCGCTAGCCCTTTCCAAGACCGCAAAACATAAATGCAGAGCACCCCTGAAAATCAAGGACTGACTAGACATTGTAATTCATTGCAAAAGAGATACAGCCACAGTCATACTCAATGTAAATTAATAGCAATGCATATAAATGACAACGGTGCTCTCCAACTGGTGCTTTTCAATTAGAGGATGATGACTCAGCATAAAAGTAAATAGATAGGCCCTTCACAGAGGGAAGTAGGGATTTGCAGACGTGCCAGAGCTCGAGTTTTGAAACAGAGATAAATAATATTTTGAGTGTCATACTTTCATTGTCAACACACCAACCAAGAGATCTCGATATCTTCCATGCTACATACATTATAGGCGGTTCCCAAACAGAATGGTAAAGTTTATACTCCCCCACCACCAACGAGCAACATTCCATGGCTGGCCCAAAACAACGGGTACCGTCCAACTAACAAAAATCCTGGGAGAGTTTTGTTTGTAATTATTTTGATTTGATTTGAGCATGGGACTGGGCATCCCGGTTACCGGCCATTTTCTCTTGAATGATGAGCGGAGTCCACTCATCATGAGAATAACCCACCTAGCATGGAAGATATAGACAACCCTAGTTGATACATGAGCTATTCGAGCATACAAAATAGAATTTCATTTGAAGGTTTAGAGTTTGGCACATACAAATTTACTTGGAACGGCAGGTGAATACCACATATAGGAAGGTATGGTGGACTCATATGGAATAAATTTGGGTTTTATGGAAGTGGATGCACAAGCAGTATTCCCGCTTAGTACAAGTGAAGGCTAGAAAGAGACTGGGAAGCGACCAACTAGAGAGCGACAACAGTCTTGAACATGCATTAAGATTAACCAACAATGAGTGCAAGCATGAGTAGGATATAGATCACCATGAACATAAATATCATAGAGGCTCGTTGATTTTGTTTCAACTACATGCGTGAACATGTGCCAAGTCAAGCCACTCGAAACATTCAAAGGAGGATACCACCCTATCATACCACATCACAACCATTTTAATAGCATGTTGGCACGCAAGGTAAACCATTATAAACTCCTAGCTAATTAAGCATGGCATGAGCAACTATAATCTCTAATTGTCATTGCAAACATGTTTCATTCATAATATGCTGAATCAGGAACGATGGACTAATCATATTTACAAAAACAAGATAGGTCGAGTTCATACCAGCTTCATTATTGCATTTCACTTGCACAATCGAACGGTGTGGATAATAATAATAGTGCACGTGCATTAGACTAAGCTAGAATCTGCAAGCATTTAATACAAAGGAGAAGACAAGGTAATATGGGCTCTTGGTTAGATCAACAATAATGCATATGAGAGCCACTCAACATTTTCATGATGGTCTTCTCCTCTCGACCCCCAAAGAAAAGAAAAGGAAAATAAAACTATTTACAAGGGAAAGCTCCCAACAAGCAAAAGAAAAAAGGGAAACATTTTGGGTATTCTTTTAATATTACTACTACAAGCATGGAAATTAAACTAGCTAAAAGCTACGGCTAATTTTTTTGGTTTTTCTTAAGGCCAAACACACAAGAAATCAAAAAAATAGCATGGATAGTACAGTGAAAGAGTATGAACACCGACAACTGGAATGAGTGTGTGAACATGAATGTAATGTCGGTGAGAAATACGTACTCCCCCAAGCTTAGGATTTTGACCTAAGTTGGTCTATGGCCACGGCTGGCCTGGCGGATATCCAAAGTCGTAGTTGGGGTGGTACTGAGATGCAGCAGCTACGGCCTGAAGAGCTGCTGCTTGGAGGTGAGCTGTCTCCGTCCTCCTCTCATATTCATTTGCCTCCTCCCTGGTTATAAAATATCTCTGGTTTGCCTGAAAGTTAAAGAAAGTAGGAGCAGGGAGAGTGATATGGACAGTACACCGTCTGTCAAAGATTAGTTGGTACTGGAGGAATTGTTCGTTCCTCTCAAGAAACTAATGGTGAACCATAGCATTATAATCTAGATAAGAAGGTGGCAACTCAATATCATTTCCATTTATGGGTATACCGAGATAATTACCTACTCGAGTTGCATAAATTCCACCAAACAAATCTCCACTTTTACCATTAAGATGTAACCTCCGTGCAACAATGGCCCCAAGTTATACTGTTTATCACCTAATACCGCACTCTTGAGGACACTAAGATCTGGGACGCACATGTGAGAAAGTTCACCTTTACCGTTAATGCATCTACCTATAAAGAGAGCAAAGTAATGTATGGAAGGAAAATCAATGATCCCTATGGTAGCTTGTGTGATCTCTCTAGATTCTCCCACAGTGATACTAGCAAGAAAATCTTTATATTCAGATTTGCGAGGTTCACTAAAGTTGCCCCACTATGGGATTTTACAAGCAGTATTAAAATCTTCAAGGTCCATGGTATATGATTTATCATAGAGGTCAAATAAAACAGTGTGAGTGTTGCGCGTGGATGAAAATTTAAACCTCCTCACAGCGGAATCTGTGAGGTAATAGTATTGTTGGCATTATCTGATACGAAGTCCTCAAGATCAGCATTACGTACATACGCATCAAATTCATCCTTGAAGCCAGCTTGGACCATAAACTCTTTTAACGGCCATTCACAAGGCCGCATTTGAGCTTCCCTTGGTGGTTCAGAGTCCAGCTCACGTATCGCGAGCCTTGGTTCTTGCTTCCTTGAAGAACCACCTTGGTACATTTTCCTAAACATTTATCTTCCTCTCAAAAATTTCTGAAATTCTTAGTGACTCAAAATAAAAGTGAACCAAACTCAACAAGATTGATAGCAACTACTCCCACAAATGCCTAGAGGCTATATCATGCATTAAAACTACTTTGGACCATATAATTTGATATGCAAGCTCAAGAACAGGGTCACCTTAGCAGAAAAAATTTGCAATAAATAAAGCACTAGAACAAAAACTAATTGGACCATTGGAGGAGTCACATACCGAAGAACAATCCCCCAAAGCAGTTTTGTGAATGGGTCTTTGAGCAACGACATCGAAAATGGCAGCAAAACGAGCTAGAACACGAGTTTGAGCTATGAGGTGATTTTTTCTGGAGGAAGACGAAGTGTGTGGGTGCTAGAATAAGTGGAGGGGGGCACATGGGGCCCACGAGGTAGGGGGCGCCCCAGGGGGGTGGACGTGCCCTGTGCCCTCGTGGGCAAATGGTGGGTCCCCTTGGTGTGTTCTAAGTGCCAGAAATTCTTAAATATTCTACAAAAAATCATACTCCATTTTCAGGGCATTTGGAGAACTTTTATTTTCGGGTATTTTTTTATTGCACGGATAATTCAGAAAACAGACAAAAAAATACTATTTTTTCTTTATTTAATCTAAATAACATAAAGTAAAAGGTTGGTACAGAGAGTTGTGCTTTCTAACTTCATCCATCTCATGCTCATCAAAAGGAATCCACTAACAAGGTTGATCAAGTCTTGTTAGCAAACTTCTTCCGAATAACATGGAACCATAGAATTTTCGAATAACACTAGGTTACCTCAATGGGGATATGCATGTCCCCAACAATAAGAAATATCATATTTATTTTTGACAGTAGGAAGAGGGAATTCAAAACCTCCAATAGTAATAGTTGAAATTTTTCCAATAGAATTGATACTATGAACTTGAGGTTGTTTCTTCGGAAAGTGTACTGTATGCTCATTACCATTAACATGAAAAGTGACATTGCCTTTGTTGCAATCAATAACATCCCCTGCAGTATTTAGAAAAGGTCTACCAAGGATGATCGACATACCGTCGTCCTCGGGAATATCAAGAATAACAAAGTCCGTTAAAATAGTAACGTTTGCAACCACAACAGGCACATCCTCACAAATACCAACGGGTATAGCAGTTGATTTATCAGCCATTTGTAAAGAGATTTCAGTATGTGTCAACTTATTCAAATCAAGCCTACGATATAAAGAGAGAGGCATAACACTAACACCGGCTCCAAGATCACATAAAGCAGTTTTAACATAGTTTCCATTAATGGAGCATGGTATAGTTGGTACTCCTGGATCTACAAGTTTCTTTGGTATTCCACACTTAAAATTATAATTAGCAAGCATGGTGGAAATTTCAGCTTCCGGTATCTTTCTTTTATTTGTAAAAATATCTTTCATATACTTAGCATAAGGATTCATTTTAAGCATATCAGTCAAACGCATATGCAAGAAGATAGGTCTAATCATTTCAGCAAAGCACTCAAAATCCTCATCATCCTTTTTCTTGGATGGCTTAGGAGGAAAAGGCATGGGTTTCTGAACCCATGGTTCTCTTTCATTACCGTGCTTCCTAGCAATGAAGTCTCTCTTATCATAACGTTGATTCTTTGATTGTGGGTTATCAAGATCAACTGCAGGTTCAATCTCCACATCATTATTATTACAAGGTTGAGCATCAACATGAACATCATCATTAACATTATCCCTAGGTTCTTGTTCATTACCAGATTGTATTTCAGCATCAGAAATAGAAATATCATTGGGATTCTCAGGGGTGTCAATAACAGGTTCACTAGAAGCATCCAAAGTCCTATCTTTTTCTTTTTCTTAGAAGAACTAGGTGCATCGACATTAGTTTCTCTAAGAATCTTGCTCAACTCTCTTTGGATGGCCCTCGGGATACAAAGGTTCTTGGGTCATTCTACCACCTCTAGTCATAACTCTAACAACATTATCATTGTTTTTATTGTTCAATTCTTTGAGCAGATCATCTTGTGCTTTAAGTACTTGTTCTACTTGAGTGGTGACCATGGATGCATGTTTACTAATAAGATTAACTCTAGACATATATCACTCAAGTGTTCAACCATATAAGCATTACGTTTCAATTTTCTACCAACATAAGCATTGAAGTTTTCTTGTTTAACAATAAAATTATCAAACTCATCCAAGCACTGACTAGCAAACTTAGTAGACGGGATTTCACCCTTATCAAATCTATAGAGAGAATTTACCTTTAATACCTGTGTCGGCTTATCAAGACCATGTATTTCTTCAATAGGTGGTAAATTCTTAACATCTTCAGCTTTAATACCTTTTTCTTTCATAGATTTCTTTGCCTCTTGCATATCTTCAGGACTGAGAAATAGAATACCCCTTTTCTTCGGAGTTGTCTTAGGAGTTGGCTCAGGAAGTGTCCAATCATTATCATTACTCAATATATTATTCAATAGCAATTCAGCTAGCTCAACAGTTCTTTCCCTGAAAACACAACCATCACAACTATCCAGGTGTCTCTGGAAGCATTGGTAAGTCCATTATAAAAGATATCAAGTATTTTATTTTTCTTGAGAGGATGATTGGGCAAAGCATTAAGTAATCGGAGAAGCCTCCCCCAAGCTTGTGGGAGACTCTCTTCTTCAATTTGCACAAAATTATATATTTCCCGCAAGGTAGCTTGTTTCTTATGAGTAGGGAAATATTTTGCAGAGAAGTAATAAATCATATCCTAGGGACTACGCACACAACCAGGAGCAAGAGAGTTAAACCATATTTTAGCATCACCCTTTAATGAGAAAGGAAACAAATTAAGGATATAGTAGTAGCGAATTTTTTCCTCGTGAGTAAATAGGGTGGCTATATCATTCAATTTAGTAAGATGTGCCACAACAGTTTCAGACTCATAGCCATAGAAAGGATCAGATTCAACCAAAGTAATTAACTCAGGATCGACAGAGAAATCATAAACCTTATCAATAACATAGATAGGTGAAGTAGCAAAGTAGGGTCATATTTCATTCTAGCATTCATAGACTTTTCTTTCAGCTTAGCTAACAGTTTCTTAAGATCATATCTATCATTGCAAGCAAAAAGGTCTCTAGCAGTTTCTTCATCCATAACATAACCCTCAGGCACAACAGGCAATTCATATCTAGGGGGAGAATCATCATTATCACTTTCATTAATATCATCAGTTTCAGTAATTTCATTCTCTCTAACCCTAGCAAGTTGTTCATCCAGAAATTCACCTAATGGCATAGTCTTATCAAGCATAGAAGTAGTATCATCATAAGCATCATGCACAGCAGAAGTGGCATCATCAATAACATGTGACATATCAGAATCAATAGCAGGTGCAGGTGTAGGTGTCGCAAATTTACTCATAACACAAGGTGAATCAAGTGCAGAGCTAGATGGCAGTTCTTTACCTCCCCTCGTAGTTGAGGGAATAATCTTGGTTCTTTCATCTTTCAAGTTCCTCATGGTGATCAACAGATATAAATCCCAAGTGACTCAAAGAATAGAGCTATGCTCCCTAGCAACGGCGCCAGAAAAAGGTCTTGATAACCCACAAGTATAGGGCATCGCAACAACTTTTGAGGGTAGAGTATTCAACCCAAAATTATTGATTCGACACAAGGGGAGCCAAAGAATCTCAAGTATTAGCAGCTGAGTTGTCAATTCAACCACACCTGAAAGACTTAATATTTACATCAAAGTATTTAGTAGCAAAGTAGTATGGAAGTAACGGTGGCAAAAGTAACAGTAGAAGTTTTGTAGTACTCGTAACAGTGGCAACAGAGAAATAACTAAGCAAAGAACAATATGTGAAAATCTCATAGGCAATGGATCAATGATGGATAATTATGTCGAATGCAATTCATCATGCAACAGTTATAACATATGGTGACACAGAACTAGCTCCAGTTCATCAATGTAATGTAGGCATGTATTCCGAATATAGTCATATGTGCTTATGGAAAAGAACTTGCATGACATCTTTTGTCCTACCCTCCCGTGGTAGTGGGGTCCTATTGGAAACTAAGGGATATTAATGCATCCTTTTAATAGAGTACTGGACCAAAGCATTAGCGCTTACTGAATACATGAACTCCTCAAACTACGGTCATCACCGTGAAGTGTCCCGACTATTGTCACTCCGGGGTTTGCCGGATCATAACACGTAGTAGGTGACTATTGACTTGCAAGATAGGATCAAGAACTCACATATATTCATGAAAACATAATAGGTTCAGGTCTGAAATCATGGCACTCGAGCCCTAGTGACAAGCATTAAGCATGGCAAAGTCATAGCAACATCAATCTTAGAACAAAATGGATACTAGGGATCAAACCCTAACAAAACTAACTTGATTACATGGTAAATCTCATCCAACACATCACCGTCCAGCAAGCCTACGATGGGATTACTCACGCACGACAGTGAGCATCATGAAATTGGTGATGGAGGATGGTTGATGTTGACGATGGCGACGGATTCCCCTCTCCAGAGCCCCAAACGGACTCCAGATCAGCCCTCCCGAGGAAGATTACGGCTTGGTGGCGGCTCCGTATCGTAAAATGCAATGCATACTTCTCTCTGATTTTTTTTCTCCCCAAACGTGAATATATGGAGTTGGAGTTGAGGTCGGTGGAGGTCCAGGGGGCCCACGAGGTAGGGGGCGCGCCCTGCACCCTCGTGGACAGGGTGTGGGCCCCCTTATGTTCATTGATACATCCATTTTGCATCATGCTTTTATATCAATACTTATTGCATTATGGGCTGTTATTACACATTATATCACAATACTTATGGCTATTATCTGTTATTTTAGAAGGTTTACCATGAAGAGGGGGAATGCCAGCAGCTAGAATTCTGGCTGGAAAAGGAGCAAATATTGGAAACCTATTCTGCACAGCTCCAAAAATCCTGAAACTCCACGAAAGTTATTTTTGGAATTAATAAGAATTATTGAGCAAAGAAAATACCAGAGGGGGCCCACACCCTGGCTAGGAGGGTGGGGGGGCGCCCAGTAAGGCTTTTACCCTGTAAAAAATCATAAGCAAGCTTATGGGACAAAACTCCGCCGCCACGAGGTGGAACCTTGGCGGAACCAATCTAGGGCTCCGGTGGAGCTGTTCTGCCGGGGAAACTTCCCTCTGGGAAGGGGAAATCATCACCATCGTCATCACCAACGATCCTCTCATCGGGAGGGGGTCAATCTCCATCAACATCTTCACCAGCACCATCTCCTCTCAAAACCCTAGTTCATCTCTTGTATCCAATCTTGTATCAAAACCACAAATTGGTACCTGTGGGTTGCTAGTAGTGTTGATTACTCCTTGTAGTTGATGCTAATTGGTTTACTTGGTGGAAGATTATATGTTCAGATCCTTAATGCATATTAATACTCCTCTGATTATGAACATGAATATGCTTTGTGAGTAGCTACGTTTGTTCCTGAGGACATGGGTGAAGTCTTGCTATTAGTAGTCATGTGAATTTGGTATTCGTTCGATATTTTGATGAGATGTATGTTGTCTCTCCTCTAGTGGTGTTATGTGAATGTCGACTACATGACACTTCACCATTATTTGGGCCTAGAGGAAGGCATTTGAGAAGTAATAAGTAGATGATGGGTTGCTAGAGTGATAGAAGCTTAAACCCTAGTTTATGCGTTGCTTCGTAAGGGGCTGATTTGGATCCTTTAGTTTCATGCTATGGTTAGGTTTACCTTAATACTTCTTTTGTAGTTGAGGATGCTTGCAATAGGGGTTAATCATAAGTGGGATGCTTGTCCAAGTAAGGACAGAACCCAAGCACCGGTCCACCCACATATCAAATTATCAAAGTATCGAACGCGAATCATATGAGCGTGATGAAAACTAGCTTGACGATAATTCCCATGTGTCCTCGGGTGCGCTTTTCTCATTATAAGAAATTGTCCATGCTTGTCCTTTGCTACAAAAAGGATTGGGCCACCTTGCTGCACTTTATTTACTTTCATTGCTCGTTACCCGTTACAAATTATCTTATCACAAAACTATCTGTTACCTACAATTTGAGTGCTTGTAGAGAATACCTTACTGAAAACCGCTTGTCATTTCCTTCTGCTCCTCGTTGGGTTCGACACTCTTACTTATCAAAAGGACTACGATAGATCCCCTATACTTGTGAATCATCAAGACTCTTTTCTGGCGCCGTTGCCTGGGAGTGAAGCGCCTTTGGTGAGTGTTACTTGGTAAGGAAACATTTATATAGTGTGCTGAAGTTTTCTGTACCTTGTTACTATGGAAACTAATCCTTTGAGGGGCCTGTTCGGGGTATCTTCACCCCGACCAGTAGAGCAAAGAGTTGCTCCTCAACCTACTGAACCTACTGAAAATATTTACTTCGAGATTCCTTCGGGTATGATAGAGAAATTGCTAGCTAATCCCTTTGCAGGAGATGGAACAGTGCATCCCAATTTACACCTTATCTTTGTGGATGAAGTTTGTGGATTATTTAAGCTTGCAGGTATTCCCGATGATGTTGTCAAAAGGAAGGTCTTCCCTTTATCTTTGAAGGGCGCATTGACATGGTATAGGCTATGTGATGATACGGGATCTTGGAATTATAAACGATTGAAGTTGGAATTTAACCAGAAGTTCTATCCTATGCATCTTGTTCATCGTGATCGTAATTACATATATAATTTCTGGCCTCTCGAGGGAGAAAGCATCGCTCAAGCTTGGGGGAGGCTTAAGTCAATGTTATATTCATGCCCCAATCATGAGCTCTCAAGAGAAATGATTATTCAAAAAAATTATGCTCGGCTTTCTCCCAATGATCGCACCATGCTTGATACTTCCTGTGCTGGTTCTTATATGCTGAAGACTACTAAATTCAATTGGGATTTATTGGAAAGAATTAAACTCAACTCTGAAGATTGGTCCGACGATGGTAAGGAGTCAGGTATAACACCTAAGTTTGATTGTGTTAAATCCTTTATGGATACCGATGCTTTTCGTGGATTTAGCGCTAAGTATGGACTTGACTCTGAGATAGTAGATGCTTTTTGTGAATCTTTTGCTACTCACGTTGATCTCCCTAAGGAAAAGTGGTCTAAATATAATCCTCTCATTGAAGTAAAAGTAGTTGCACCTATTACAATTGAAGAAAAGACTATCACTTATAATGATCCTATCGTTCCTACTACTTATGTTGAGAAACCACCCTTTCCTGTTAGGATAAAGGATCATGCTAAAACTTCACCTGTTGTTCGTAAGAGTAATACTAGAACTTATACACCTCTTGAGCAAATCAAAGTTGAACCTAGTATTGCTATGGTTAAAGATCTCTTAGATGATAATTTAGATGGGCATGTTATTTATTTCTATGGTGAAACTGCTAATATTGCTAGACCAGATGCTAAGATACATAGACCTGTTGTAGGCATGCATGTTATTTCTGTTAAAATAGGAGATCATTGTTATCATGGCTTATGTGATATGGGCGCTAGTGCTAGTGCAATACCTCATTCCTTATATGAAGAAATTATGCATGATATCGCACACGCTGAATTGGAAGGTATTGATGTTACTATTAAGCTTGCCAATAGAGATACTATTTCACCAGTTGGGATTGTTAGAGATGTTGAAGTCTTGTGTGGGAAGGTTAAATATCCTGCTGATTTTCTTGTTCTTGGTTCCCCACAAGATGACTTTTGTCCCATTATTAGTGGTAGACCCTTCTTGAATACTGTTAATGCTAGGATTGATTGCAAAAAGGATGTTGTTACAATTGGCTTAGGGGATATGTCTCATGAGTTTAATTTTGCTAAGTTTGATAGACAACCCCGTGATAAAGAATCATCTAGCAAGGATGAGATTATTGGTCTTGCTTCTATTGTCGTGCCTCCTACTGATCGACCATGAAAATGAAATGTTTATGGATGAAAAGAGGGAAATAGATAAAGTATTTCTTCAGCAGGGTCCTATTCTGAAACACAATTTACCTGTTGAAATCCTAGGGGATCCCCCTCCACCCAAGGGTGATCCCGTATTTGAGCTCAAACCATTACCTGATAATCTTAAGTGCTTATCTTGATGAAAAGAAAATATATCCTGTTATTATTAGTGCTAACCTTTCAGAGCAAGAAGAAGAAAGATTATTGAAAACTCTGAAGAAGCGTCGTGCTGCTATTGGATATACTGTGGATGGTCTTAAGGGCATTAGTCCCACTCTATGCCAACACAAAATTAAAGTGGAGAAAGATGCCAAACCAGTTAGAGATCCTCAACGAAGATTAAATACTAAAATGAAATAAGTGGTATGAAAGGAGATACTAAAGCTCCTTGAGGCAGGTATAATTTATCCCGTTTCTGATAGTGAATGGGTAAGTCCTCTCCATTGTGTTCCTAAGAAGGGAGGTATTAATGTCGTTCCTAATGATAAAGATGAATTGATCCCGCAAAGAATTATTACAGGTTATAGGATGGTAATTGATTTCCGTAAATTAAATAAAGCTACTAAGAAAGATCATTACCCTTTACCTTTTATTGATCAAATGCTAGAAAGACTATCCAAACACAAACATTTCTGCTTTCTAGATGGTTATTCGGTTTCTCTCAAATACATGTCGTGGAGGATCAATCAAAAACTACTTTTACTTGCCCTTTCTGTACTTTTGCTTATAGACGTATGCCTTTTGGTTTATGTAATGCACCTGCTACCTTTCAAAGATGCATGATGGCTATATTCTTTGACTTTTGTGAAAAGATTTGTGAGGTATTCATGGATGATTTCTCCGTTTATGGATCCTGTTTTGATGATTGCTTGAGCAACCTTGATCGAGTTTTGCAGAGATGTGAAGACACTAGTCTCGTCTTGAATTGGGAAAAGTGCCACTTTATGGTTAATGAAGGCATTGTCTTGGGGCATAAGATTTCCGAGAGAGGTATTGAAGTTGATAAAGCTAAAGTTGATGCTATTGAAAAGATGCCATGTCCCAAGGACATAAAAGGTATAAGAAGTTTCCTTGGTCATGTCGTTTTTATAGGAGGTTCATTAAGGACTTTTCTAAAATCTCTAGGCCTCTAATTAATTTATTGCAAAAAGATATTCCTTTTGTCTTTGATGATGATTGTGTAGAAGCATTTGAAATACTTCAGAAAGCTTTGATCACTGCACCTATTGTTCAGCCACCTGATTGGAATTTATCCTTTGAGATTATGTGTGATGCTAGTGATTATGCTGTAGGTGTTGTTCTAGGGCAAAGAGTTGATAAGAAATTGAATGTTATCCAGTATGCTAGTAAAACTCTTGATACTGCCTAGAGAAATTATGCTACTACTTAAAAAGAGTTCTTAGCAGTTGTGTTTGCTTGTGATAAGTTCAGACCTTATATTGTTGATTCCGAAGTTAATATTCACACTGATCATGCTGCTATTAAATATCTTATGGAAAACAAAGATGCTAATCCTAGACTTATTAGATGGGTTCTCTTGCTCCAAGAATTTGATTTGCATATTATTGATAGAAAGGGAGTTGAGAACCCCGTTGCAGACAACTTGTCTAGGTTAGAGAATGTTCTTGATGACCCACTACCTATTGATGATAGCTTTCCTGATGAACAATTAGTGGTCGTTAATGCTTCTCATACTTCTCCTTCGAATGCTGATTATGCTAATTACATTGTTGCTAAATTTATACCACCTAGTTTCACATACCAGCAAAAGAAAATTTTCTTATATGATTTAAGACATTACTTCTGGGATGACCCCCACCTTTATAAAGAAGGAGTAGATGGTGTTATTAGACGTTGTGTACCTGAGCATGAACAGGAACAGATCCTTAGCAAGTGTCACTCTGAATCGTATGGAGGACACCACGCTGGAGATAGAACTGCACATAAGCTATTGCAATCCGGTTTTTATTGGCCTACTCTCTTCAAAGACGCTCGTAAGTTTGTATTGTCTTGTGATGAATGTCAAAGAATTGATATATTAGTAGACGTCAAGAAATGCCTATGAACTATTCTCTTGTTATTGAACCGTTTGATGTTTGGGGCTTTGATTATATGGGACCTTTTCCTGCCTCTAATGGATATACACATAGTTTCGTCGATGTTGATTACGTTACTAAGTGGGTAGAAGCTATTCCAACTAGTAGTGTTGATCATAACACCTCTGTTAAGGTGCTTAAAGAAGTTATTTTTCTGAGGTTTGGAGTCCCTAGATATCTTATGACTGATGGTGGTTCACATTTTATTCATGGTGCTTTCCGTAAGATACTTGCTAAGTATGATGTTAACCATAGAATTGCATCTCCTTATCACCTGTAGTCTAGTGGTCAAGTAGAGTTGAGCTGTAAAGAGCTCAAATTAATTTTGCAAAAGACAGTCAATAGATCTAGAAAGAACTGGTCCAAAAAACTTGATGATGCATTATGGGCCTATAGAACTACATATAAAAATCCTATGGGCATGTCTCCGTATAAGATGGTTTATGGAAAAGCGTGTCACTGACCTCTAGAACTTGAACATAAAGCATATTGGGCTATTAAAGAGCTCAACTATGACTTCAAACTTGCTGGTGAGAAAAGGTTATTTGATATTAGCTCACTTGATGAATGGAGAACCCAAGCCTATGAGAATGCCAAGCTGTTCAAAGAAAAAGTTAAACGATGGCATGACAAAAGGGTACAAAAGCGAGAATTTAACTTAGGTGATTATGTGTTATTATTCAACTCTCGTTTAAGATTTTTTGCAGGAAAACTTCTCTCTAAATGGGAAGGTCCTTACGTTATCGCGGAGGTCTATCGTTTCGGTGCCATAAAAATCAACAACTTCAAAGGCACAAGTCCGAGGGTGGTGAACGGTCAAAGAATCAAACATTATATCTCAGGTAATCCTATCAATGTTGAAACTAATATTATTGAGACCGTAACCCCGGAGGAATACATAAGGGACACTTCCCAGAACGTTTCAGACTCCGAAAAGGAATAGGTAAGTGGTACGGTAAGTAAACCGACTCCAAAACAATTCTAATGGCAATTTTCTCCGTTTTGGAATATTTAAGAATTTTGGAAAGAAAGAAGTAATACAGGAAGGACACGAGGCCTCCACGAGGCTGGAGGGCGCGTCCTCCCTTACTGGGCGTGCCCCTCTGTCTCGTGGGCACCTCGTGTGCCTCCCAGACTCCATTTTCTTGCACGTTACGTATTTTGGTCGGTAAAAATTCATTATATAATCCCCTGAAGGTTTTGACCACTGTATCACGCAAATATCCTCTATTTTTGTTTCGAGTTGTTTCTGTTACAGATTTAGAGCAATATGTCATCTCAGGATTCGGAAGGGGAAAGCTAGGTGGCCGATTACCTTGCAGACCCTAAGGTCTACGGGGACTTTGAGCATGGTGGCTGGACCACTGAAGAAGAGGAAGACTATGAGCCTAAGGGAAAGGAGGACACAAGTTTAGACAAAGAAGAAGCCCCATTACCTCAAACTGGGGACATGCATGTGGAGTTTAAAAAGTCAAGCCTCCCTGATAGAGCAAAGAAGCCAAAGATCGAATTTATCCCCTTTCGTCTCTTGCATGAAAATAAACAGGAAGTATGCAAAAGAATATGAAGTCTTGAGCAGGAGATCGATGATCTAAAGGAGCAAAATACTGTCCTCAAGCGTAAATTGAGGAAGAAGCCTACATTAACAACCCCTACTTCGCCACCTCCGAGGACATAATCACATGGGTATGGGCACTCCCCTTGGCAACTGCCAAGCTTGGGGGAGGTGCCCCGGTATCGTATCACCATCACACTCCTATCTTTACCGTTTTACTTAGTTCGATCCTTTTAGTAATATCTTGATCTAGTAGATTCAAGTTTTGGTATGAATTAGTTTTGAGTTTTGCTTTGTGATCTGTTTTTGTAATCGAGTCCATGAGCTATCTATAATAAAGATTAGTGTTGAGTCAAGGGCTTTGCTATCTTGCTATGATCTTGAGGAAGTAGAAAGAATAAAAAGAATAAAGAGTTCATATTGATCTTATGGATAGTAATGACTTCACACATAAAATGTATGAGGCATAAAAGTTGTTGAGAGTTGACAAACGTAGTTTTGGTCATCGTTGCAATTAATAGGAAGTGATAAGGAAAGAGAGGTTTTCACATATAAATATACTATCTTGGAGATCTTTTATGATTGTAAGCACTCATTAAGTATGACATGCTAAAAGAGTTGATGTTGGACAAGGAAGACAACGTAATGGTTTATGTTTTCTCACATCTCAGTTAAAGTATATTGTCATTGATCTTCCCAACATGTTGAGCTTGTCTTTCCCCCTCATGCTAGCCAAATTCCTCGCACCAAGTAGAGATACTACTTGTGCTTCCAAATATCCTTAAACCCAGTTTTGCCATTAGAGTCCACCATACCTACCTATGGATTGAGTAAGATCCTTCAAGTAAGTTGTCATGTTGCAAGCAATATAAATTTCTCTCTAAATATGTATGACTTATTAGTGCAGAGAAAATAAGCTTTATGCGATCGTGTGATATGGAAGTAATAAAAGCGACGGACTGCATAATAAAGGTTCATATCACAACTGGCAATATAAAGTGATGTTCTTTTGCATTAAGATTTTGTGCATCCAGCCCTAAAAGCACATGACAACCTCTGCTTCCCTCTGCGAAGGGCCTATCTTTTACTTTATGTTTTTACTTTATGCTTGAGTCAAGGTGATCTTCAGCTTTCCCTTTTTCATTTTATCCTTTGGCAAGCTCCTCGTGTTTGAAAGATCCTGATATATATATATATATATATATATATATATATATATATATATATATGTGTGTGTGTGTGTGTGTGTATATATATATATATTATTGTTGACATCACCCAAAGGTGAATACGTTGAGAGGCAACACAATAAGCCCCTATCTTTCTCAGTGTCCGATTAAAACTCCATAACCACAAGTATTGTGTGAGTGTTAGCAATTGTAGAAGACTATATGATAGTTGAGTATGTATACTTGCTGAAAATCTCTATTCTTGACTCTTTCGGATGTTATGATAAGTTGCTGACGAGGACATCAATACCATTGTTACAGCCACAGCCCCTGTTGTTATACATACTAGACCAATTACTAGAGCTCGCGCACGCCAACTAAATTACCAGGTACTTCCGTTTCTTGGTAATGATTCTAATGTTCATGAGAATATGATGCTGCCTAAATTGGATACATTTGTTTTGCTTACAAATGAAGGGCCTAGATTGGAGAAGGACGAACATTGGAGCAAGAACAAGCATGGAGATGATGCACTACTAGGGAAAAGCCTATACACAAAATACCACGCTACTGCTACTTAGCAGCGGCGTAGCGTGTCTGAACGCTGCTGCTGACTTGAAGTAGCATGAGCGTGTATCGCATACAGCGCCATCGCTATAGTTGCCATGACCTTGGCCCCCGCTAGCTATAGCGATGGCGCACTTTCTTAATCAGCGCTCTGCTACTCGGGTTAGGCTGTCAGAGCGTTTTGGCAAACGCGCTACAACTATCCATACCTTATCCCCACGCCAGCACGACCGCCCTCTCACTCACACTCTTACTCTCGCTCGTCAACCGTCGTCGTCGCCGCCGCCGCCTTCGTCTGTCTGGCCGAGGTACTCCCTCCTTCCGTCCCTCCTCCATCCTCCTTGCACATCCTCCTCTCCGCTGCGCCGCCCTCCTCCTCTGCCACCGCCTCCTCCTCCTTTGTGGCCGCCTCTGCCCCTCCTCCGCAACCTCCTCCCACCGCCCTCGACCTCACCGCCCTAGCTACCTCTCGCCCCCCCCCCCCGCCACTAGTTAGTACTAGATTTAGTAGTAGTAGATGTTAATTTAGGGTTAGCTAGTACTAGATGTTGCTTAGTTAGTACTAGATTTTTAGTAGTAGTAGTGGTAGTTGAACTACTTTAGTTGTAGTTGAACTAGTTTAGTAAGTAAATTAATAAACTAGTTGAACTAGTTGAATTAATGAACTAATCTATTTTTAGTAAGATAATTAATATAACTAGTTGAACTACTTTATTTTTAGAAAGAACTAGTTTTTTTCTATTTATAGTAAGTTTATATTTAGTAAGAACTAGTTGAATTAATAAAACTAGTTGAACATGTCATGTTTGTTGTTAGTGATAACTTATATGGTTTTAGGTGACCTCCGTCGTCCCCGTCACCGACCCCCTCCGACATCCCCGCCGTCGTCCCAGTCACCGACCCCCTCCGACATCGAGGTGAGACCAGCCAAATATCCTTGTATATCTTGTGTTGTTGCTCAAATTGGATATGTGGTTGCCCAAGTGGCCGTTCATGTTCAGTTTACATCTCCGAGTGGCCTATGTTTTGCCGGAGTGTTGATTAATTTCCGTTCCGGCAAATTTCAGGCGCTCGATATGTCCTTTTTTAGCAAAGGTCATGCCGGATTTTGTCGTGAATTCTGGCATGACTTGTGCTAGAATATGTACAAGTTTAATCTTTGAATTATGATTGTAGGAAATGTCGTACTCGGACGACGACGGTCTCCCGGGGGAGTGTAGCAGGTGCCACGACGATCAAGGTATGTGCGACAGGTTCGTTCGGCTGGACGAAGATCGGCGCTTCAGCATTAAGCTCGAGGAGACCTTTGATTGTGAAACGGTACGCAACAACGACAAGTATTTTTTCTCCATTAAGCATGACTTCAACTATTTCAACGTCTATTTTTCATATTTTACAATTCGACTAGCTTATCCCATGCCATGCAAGATGCTATATCTTGGAGAGGATGGATTTTGAAGACCATGAAAATTTCGAAACAAAGAAAATACACCTAAGGACCCATCATGATATGGATTTTGAAGTAAATCTGTGCAATGCTCAGAGCGTAACCCATTTTGGTTGCCAAAATTGGGAAGCACTTTGGAAAATGTATGGTTTTTATGAGGGTATGATTGTCATCATGGATCTTGGTGATCCTGACAGCGAGGAAGACAATATGGACATTTGGGTCCTTGTTGATACGCTTCCGATTGTACCGCTATGTGAGTTTCTCAAACATAGTTATTAACTAATTTATATTGTTTATTTCAAAATAGTTGATAGCTTATTTCCATTGACAGCTTATTTTGATTCTTCAAAGACTATGCGGAAGATGGTAGATAAAACCCACTACACCAAGGCACCCAATTAACGATATAGGAGAAAAATCATCGATCGCATTTTGTACTCTTCTTGAGAATTACAATGACTATTATCGAACTCCTCCAAATTATGGTGAATACGTGCCACTAGTGCATGTGTTGAACAACGATAACTTCTCCGGAGATACCTGGTAAGATTTTTTACTATTACGACATCCGTGCATTTTTGCATACTTCTAAAACTAGTACATCATTGCTAACTACGAAGTTATTATTATGTTTTTCAACGAAACTCCCGATGGATTGTGTGCCTCATCGATGTCTCGCATGGTTGCCTCTCAGTTCTGAACATACTGCCAGGTAAATCTACGGAGCTCACCTGTGCATATCGGATTTCTAAAACCCGTGAACACATGATCATTAGAGAATGGAAGAAATGTATGGACATTCGCAAGGAGGTTCTTGGAAGTAACATTCAGCGAAAGGCAAGAATGGGAGATAGGCTAATCTCCATTCTCCATAATGGGGAGTCAGGGGCTATCTTGTTTTTTGTTATTTTACCTTAGAAAATGTAGTAGGTCTTAATCGAATGTAATAGGTCCTATGAGGTACAATATGTTTATTATGTGGTAATGTGTTAGAGTTGATAATGATGATCTTGAGGAGGTGTTATGTGATGTCAATGATGAAAACGATGATATTGAGGAGGTGTTATATGACAATGATGTATTATGATGCTAAGTTGTTAATGATATGATGATGATGATGATATTATTATATCATTGGGTGAAAGAATCATGATTAGTTTCAAGTGGATGGACATCCACTTGAAACTAGTCCACGGTTCTTTCACCCCATGATGTAATAACTCATTATGATGTAAAAACAGTCTCTAAATTCCTGTTGTATGAAAACTTGTGTAAAGGTGTATGAATACAACATGAAAAAGAAAAGAAATAAAATACTAAATAATAGTAGTAGCGCTTCTCCTTGCCCGCGCTACTACTAATTACCAGTAGCGATGTTCTAAAGAACCGCTGCTACTAAGTCAATTTAGCAGTAGCGTGGGTCAAGACGCGCTATTGCTAAGCATTAGCTGTAGCGCCTTATCAGTAGCGCTCCTGCCCGCGCTACTGATAGGCCCAAAACCCGCGCTACTGCTAGGCTTTTCCCTAGTAGTGATGGCATGCGCAAGGGGAACTAGAACTGAGTTACAAGTGATGATTTTAGGGCTTTGAAGCCACCATAACGAGTGCATGAAGCCTTGGGCGAAATATACAAGATGCCACTTCATAAATTTCGTCCAGAGGGTACTCTAGGTTTTGCGTCACTTTTTTATTGGGCCAGCCCATGTATTTTCGAAATACACAAGTATAGGCTATTTTTAGAGTCCGTATGTGTGGGGAAACAAGAGATAGGGTTGGTTTTAGACCCCTCCACCAAGGGCCACGAAATCCCCCCCCCCTCTTCCTCCATATATACAGCCCTTAGGGCACCGTTTAGACTTTGGGTTTTGTTTAGATTAAAGTTCGCCATAGCTGCAACTTCACGTACTTCGTTTGTGTTCAACGACCAGACAAAGGCATCACAGAACCCCACCTTGATCAATAAAGCTTTCCTCTTATATTCGCAATATCCAGATTGCAATCTTACTTTCTTGCTTGTTCTTCGTTTGCCTGCAGGAAATAGACATTTGTGGTCAGGTTGATCATGCTCCAGCGTGGTTAATAACCTCTCGGAGTTGGTTTAGCGATTGCTAAGGTGCGACATCCTCGCACGTTCGTAGTCGGATCGTCAAAGTCGACTTCCACCGAAACGATAGCCACCATCTCATCGAAAGATGGGACACCTTTGCCTCTATCAAGTGGTATCAAATTTCCAGGTTGCTCGGTGAGATTTTATAGTTTTTCGTAGTTTAGATCGAGTCTGTTCTGCATACCTATAGTCCACGAAAAAGCCACAAAAAAATTTAGGGTTAGTTCATCATATCCGAACCAGTCTGAGCCATTGCATAATCTTTTCTGTATTTGCGTTGTTGAATTTGCGGTTGCCTCATCGTGTCTACTTGCTGGTCTTAGTGTCTAGTCCTTTAGAGTTTTGAGTTCTGTTCACAAGTTGCCATGCCGCCGCCGCAACATCATCATCACCGCTGCCATATACCACCATCGTCATCACCGCTGCCATATACCACCATCGTCATCACCGCTGCCATATACCACCATCGTCATCACCGCTGCCATATACCACCATCGTCATCACCGCTGCCATATACCACCATCGTCATCACCGCTGCCATCTACCACCATCGTCATCACCGCAGCCATATACCAATATCCACCACCATCACGATAATCCGAGTCGACCTCCATCACAGATTCGCCACCAGTCCGTGTTCCACCGCCCTACATATCTCTGCCACCAGTCCGAGTTTCCACCAGATTCATATCCGCCATCAGTTATAGTCCGAGTCCAGTATTTGTTGCTTTGTTTTCGACTTCCAGATCACGCCATACTCCGAGTCGTGATAGAGAAGGACTCCCGAACTTTCGTGTTACCCGCAGTAGAAAAATAGCTCTAGTTTAAAAAAGAACTAAGTCTGAAAAATTCTGGCTAGGCAGTTTCTAGACCATTTGTAGACTTTTTCGAAAAAAAATTGTTACAGAGCAAAAAAAAAGAGGAAAAAAGTGCAAAAAAGTGAAAAAAAGAGAAAAAATATTCAGAGTGTGCTCCTCCCTTGTTTACGTGCAGCGCCGTGATTTTGTTAGTGTTCTAGGCTCGCGTCTCTAGCACGGTCTAGCCTAGGACCAGCACAGTACCGTCGTTGAGCGTTTATTCAACTTTGCATCTCTGAATTGATTATTGCTGACCCTTTTTGCTACCATATTATAAGCCTTCCCAGCTCCACATACATCTACGTCGTGCTTTGACTCTCCCTGGTAATCGCTCTATCCAAGCTTTGAGAGTTTTGACTATAACAGTTGCCGATCACCACCTGCTGCTGGGTAAGAACAGGTAAGAATTTGATATTCGCTTGACGGATTTGTGACACCCCACCACCACCATATTCCAGTAGTCTGTTGGATCATATTCTTGTCTGTTTCTATTGTTGCTAACTATGGCAGGAACACAAGCCGACGAGATTGACTGGGAGAACATGACGAACAAGGAGCTTCATGATAAGTCTCATCAAATGTTGGGTCAACAGGTGGAAGACGTGATGGCCAGCTTTGGAAAGGCATTGGAGAGGATGGATGACATTGAGAGGACAATTGATACTAAGTTGGACGCCAAGTTCGATGAATTACTCAAACGTCTCGCACAACCAGTTCTACGCCGCGATACAGTAGGGCGAGCACAGCGTGTTCCTATTGAGCCAGGACAAAATTCTGGTGCCGCTGCTACTGCTGTTAGTGCTTCTGTAGCTCATGTTGCTACTGCAGAGGTGGAGGACTATTACGAGGATGAGGTTGATCAAAATCAGAACTACGTGCAGCCACCAGCACCACCACCAGCAGGTCGACCTCAGGTATTTATTCGCAACGGTAGGCCTGCACCACCACCTGAGGCACGAGATAATGACCATATTCCAAAACTGAAATTGAATATTCCACCATTTGAGGGTATATATGTTCCTGATATATATCTTACTTGGGATCTAGAAACTGAACAACGTTTTACATGTTTACAATATCCCAAGGAGAGACGGGTTGCTGTTGCTGTTTGTGCTTTCACTAGTTTTGCATGTGTATGGTGGTCTGAACATTGTAGATTATATCCTATTCCAACTACTTGGGCTGCTTTGAAAACTGCTATGCATGGGTTCCACCATATTATCAACGTGAATTGCTTCAAAAATTGCAGCGATTAAGCCAAGGGAAAAATTATGTAGAAGAATATTATCAGGAATTACAAACTAGCATGATTAGATGTGGTATTGTTGAGGAGATGAAGCTATGCTTGCACGTTTTATGGGTGGATTAAAAAGAGAGATTCAAACCATTTTAGAGTATAAGGAGTATACTAATATCACTCGCTTATTCCATCTTGCTTGTAAAGCTGAACGTGAAGTGCAGGATCGACAAGCATTGGCGCGAACTAACTTTTCTGCAGGCCGACCTTCATCATGGACACCGCATGCATCTTCTACTTCAACTGCACCAACACCTCCATCAGGTGCCAACTCCAGCCGTGATACAAGAAAGCAGGCACAACCACCATTGTCTGCCAAGAGCGCACCTGCCAGGCCTGCACAGAGTTCTTCTTCTTCCATGGCATCAATAGGGCACACAAGTGATATTATTTATCGTCGTTGTAAGGGAAGAGGTCATTATGCGAGAGAATGCAAATCTCAGCGTGTGATGATTGCTACTGAGGATGGTTGGTATGAGTCCTCTAGTGACTATGATGAGGATACTTTGGCTCTTATTACACGTGAACAACATGGTGGAGATGATTCTGATCATGAGACGCAATACATGGCTCCTGAAGACGCTGATAGGTATGAATGTTTAGTTGCTCAACGTGTTTTGAGTGTGCAAGTCACACAAGCTGAGCAAAACCAGAGGCACAATTTGTTCCATACAAAGGGAGTTGTGACGTAACGTTCTGTGCGCGTCATCATAGACGGAGGGAGCTGCAACAACTTGGCTAGCATGGAGATGGTGGAGAAGCTATCTCTCACCACAAGACCACATCCACATCCTTACTACATCCAATGGTTCAACAACAGCGGCAAGGTTAAGGTAACACGTACTGTTTGTGTGCATTTTAGTATCTCTACGTATGTTGATTATGTTGATTATGATGTGGTACCTATGCAAGCATGTTCCTTATTACTTGGTCGACTATGGCAATTTGATAAAAATTATGTACACCATGGTAGAAACAATCAGTATACTCTTGTTCATAAGGATAAAAATATTACTTTGCTTCCTATGACTCCGGATTCCATTTTGAAAGATGATATTAATAGAGCTAACAAAGCAAAACAGGAGAAAAATAAGAGTGAAAATTAGATTGTGCAAAAGAATTTCAGCAACAAATGAAGCCTAATAGTAAACCATCTAGTGTTGCTTCTGAAATTAAATTGAAAAGTGCATGCTTACTTGCCACTAAATCTGATATTGATGAGCTAGATTTTAGCAAATCTGTTTGCTATGCTTTTGTGTGCAAAAAGGCATTATTTTCATTCGAGGACGTGCCTTCCTCTTTGCCTCCTGCTATCACTAACATTTTGCAGGAGTTCGCTGACGTCTTTCCACAAGACGTGCCACCGGGATTACCTCCCATTCGAGGGATTGAGCATCAGATTGATTTAATTGCCAGTGCATCATTACCCAACCGTGCACCATACCGTACCAATCCAGATGAGACGAAGGAGATTATGCGTCAAGTATAGGAGCTGCTTGACAAAGGTTATATACGTGAATCCCTTAGTCCTTGCGTTTTTCCTATTATTCTAGTGCCAAAAAAGGACGGTACATCACATATGTGTGTTGATTGTAGATGGATTAATAATATTACTATTCTTTATCATCATCCTATTCCTTGGCTAGATGATATGCTTGATGAATTGAGTGGCTCTACAATATTCTCCAAAGTTGATTTGCGTAGTGGATACCATCAAATTCGTATGAAATTGGGAGATGAATGGAAAACAGAATTTAGAACTAAGTTTGGATTATATGAGTGGTTAGTCATGCCTTTTGGGTTAACTAATGCACCTTGTACTTTCATGAGATTAATGAACGAAGTTTTACATGCTTTCATTGGACGATTTGTGGTAGTTTACTTTGATGACATATTGATTTATAGTAGATCTTTGGAAGAACATTTGGAACATTTACGTGCTATTTTTATTGCTCTACGTGATGCACATTTGTTTGGTAACCTTGGCAAGTGCACCTTTTGCACCGACCGAGTATCTTTTCTTGGCTATGTTGTTACTCCACGGGGAATTGAAGTTGATAAAGCCAAGATTGAAGCCATTGAGAGTTGGCCGTAGCCCAAAACGGTCACACAAGTGAGGAGTTTTGTTGGCCTCGCTGGATTCTATAAGCGTTTTGTGAGAGATTTCAGCACCATTGATGCACCTCTCAATGAGCTTACAAAGAAAGATGTGCCTTTTCTTTGGGGTACCGCACAGGAAGAAGCTTTCACGGTATTGAAAGCTAAGTTGACACATGCTCCTTTACTCCAACTTCCTGCTTTTAATAAGACTTTTGAGCTTGAATGTGATGCTAGTGGAATTGGATTAGGAGGTGTGTTATTACAAGATGGCAAACCTGTTGCATACTTTTCTGAAAAATTGAGTGGGCCTAGTCTGAATTATTCTACTTATGATAAAGAATTATATGCTCTTGTTCGGACTTTAGAAACATGGCAACATTATTTATGGCCCAAAGAATTTGTTATACACTCTGATCATGAATCTTTGAAACATATTAAAAGTCAAGCTAAACTGAATCGAAGACATGCTAAATGGGTTGAATTCATTGAGACTTTCCCTTATGTCATTAAACACAAGAAGGGAAAAGAAAATGTTATTGCTGATGCATTGTCTCGTCGCTATACTATGCTTTCACAACTTGACTTCAAAATATTTGGTTTGGAGACCATCAAAGATCAATATGTGCAGAATTGTAAAGATGGAAGAATGTGGAACAAGTTCGTCATTAATGATGGATTTGTGTTCCGTGCTAACAAGCTATGCATTCCAGCTAGCTCCGTTCGTCTTTTGTTGTTGCAGGAGGCACATGGAGGAGGATTAATGGGACACTTTGGTGTGAATAAACGGAGGATGTACTTTCTACACATCTCTTTTGGCCAAAGATGAGACGGGATGTTGAGCGTTTTATTGCTCACTGCACTACATGTCAAAAAGCTAAGTCATGGCTCAATCCTCATGGTTTATATATGCCTTTGCCTGTACCTAGTGTTCCTTGGGAGGATATATCTATGGACTTTGTTTTAGGTTTACCTCAAACAAAGAAGGGGAGGGATAGCATATTTGTTGTTGTGGATAGATTCTTGAAAATGGCACACTTTATACCATGTCATAAAAGCGATAATGTTGTTAATGTTGCTGATTTGTTCTTTCGTGAAATTATTCGCTTGCATGGTGTGCCAAATACTATTTTTTCAGATTGTGATACTAAATTTCTTAACCACTTTTGGAGATGTTTCTGGGCTAAGTTGGTGTAATAGCCTGGCTTATTAGGGATGATAGACTACTCATATCAATAAGGAATTCCTTCTTTTCCGGGAGCCCATTCGGACGTAACTCCAAAGTTAAGCGTGCTCGCTTGGAGTAGTCTCGGGATGGGTGACCGATCGAAGTTGCTCCGGGTGCGCATGAGTGAGGACAAAGTCGCGAGAAAAGACTAGTATTGATCTGTGGGGCCGATCTAGATCCCGCCAGAGTAACGACCACCGGCGGTGTGTCCGGCGTTACAAGTTGGTATCGAGCCGACCCTCGCGGTTACACGGATGGTTGCGACAGGTCTTGGTCATGTTGTTCATGACATTTGTGACCCGTCGTGGCACACGGCATGGCACATGTACGGATCGGATGCATGACGGTTGTGCCAAGAGGAACGTTCTCGTGGCCCGACGAGGACGTCGGTTCCTCCGAGTGGGGGTGTATGTAATAGCTCGGCTTATTAGGGATGATAGACTACTCATATCAATAAGGAATTCCTTCTTTCCGGAGCCCATTCGACGTAACTCCAAAGTTAAGCGTGCTCACTTGGAGTAGTCTCGGGATGGGTGACCGATCGAAGTTGCTCCGGGTGCGCATGAGTGAGGACAAAGTGCGCAGAAAAGACTAGTATTGATCTGTGGGGCCAGTCTAGATCCCGCCAGGAGTAACGACCACCGGCGGGTGTGTCCGGGGCGTTACAGTTGGGGACTAAACTGCTTTTTAGTACTACTTGTCACCCCCAAACTGATGGACAAACTGAAGTAGTCAATAGAACATTGTCTACTATGCTTAGGGTTGTTTTGAAGAATAATAAAAAAATGTGGGAAGAAAGCTTGCCTCATATTGAATTTGCTTATAATCGTTCATTGCATTCTACAACTAAGATGTGCCCTTTTGAAGTTGTGTATGGTTTCCTACCTCGTGCACCTATTGATTTGTTGCCTCTTCCATCTTCGGAGAAGGTTAATTTTGATGTTAAACAACGTGTTGAATTGATTTTAAAAAAGCATGAGTTAACTAAGGAAAACATTGAGTGTATGAATGATAAATATAAACTTGCTGGAGATAAGGGTAGAAAACATGTTGTGTTTGCACCTGGAGATCTTGTTTGGTTATATTTGCGCAAGGACAGATTTCCTGATTTGCGCAAATCAAAGCTAATGCCACATGCTAATGGTCCCTTTAAGGTGTTAGAGAAAATAAATGATAACGCATATAAACTTGAGCTGCCTGCAGATTTTGGGGTTAGTCCCACTTTTAACATTGCAGATTTGAAGCCTTATTTGGGTGAGGAAGATGAACTTTCGTCGAGGACGACTTCATTTCAAGAAGGGGAGGATGATGAGGACATCAATACCATTATTACACCCATAGCCCCTGCTGTTATACATACTGGACCAATTACTAGAGCTCACGCACGCCAACTAAATTACCAGGTACTTTCATTTCTTGGTAATGATTCTAATGTTCATGAGAATATGATGCTGCCTAAATTGGATAGATTTGTTTTGCTTACAAATGAAGGGCCTAGCTTGGAGAAGGATGAACATTGGAGCAAGAACAAGCATGGAGATGATGGCATGCGCAAGGGGAACAAGAACGGAGTTACAAGTGGTGATTTCGGGGCTTTGAAACCACCATAACGAGTGCATGAAGCCTTGGACGAAATATACAAGATGCCACTTCATAAATTTCGTCCAGAGGCTACTCTAGGTTTTGCGTCACCTTTTTATTGGGCCAGGCCCATGTAATTTCGAAATACATAAGTATAGGCTATTTTTAGAGTCCGTATGTGTGGGGAAACAAGAGATAGGGTTGGTTTAGGACCCCTCCACCAAGGGCCACGAAATTCCCCCCCCCCCCTCTTCCTCCATATATACAGCCCTTAGGGCACCCTTTAGACTTTGGGTTTTGTTTTGATTAAAGTTCGCCACAGCTGCAACTTCACGTACTTCGTTTGTGTTCAACGACCAGACAAAGGCGTCACAGAACCCCACCTTGGTCAATAAAGCTTTCCTCTTATATTCGCAGTATCCAGATTGCAATCTTAGTTTCTTGCTTGTTCTTTGTTTGCCTGCAGGAAACAGACCTTCGTGGTCAGGTTGATCATGCTCCGACATGGTCAATAACCTCTCAAACTTGGTTTAGCGATTGCTAAGGCGTGACGTCCTCGCACGTTCGTAGTCGGATCGTCAAAGTCGACTTCCACCAAAACAATAACCACCATCTCATCGAAAGATGGGACACCTTTGCCTCTATCAATTGCAATTGCTTCAATGACTAAGATTATAGTTGTTAGTTCCCAATGAAGTTTCTGAACCATACTTGACATTGTGAATTGATTATTACTTGAGCATAACAAATCATATGACAAAAATCTATACATGTTGTTGTTATAAGAATGATCATGATGCTCTCATGTCCGTATTTTATTTTTATCGACACCTGTATCTCTAAACACGTGGACATATTTCTCGATTTTGGCTTCCGCTTGAGGACAAGCGAGGTCTAAGCTTGGGGGAGTGTCGGGACCGGTTTTCCAGGATATCAATTTCCCAAAAAATGGTCCTTGTGCTCACCAGCCCCAGGATTACTGTTAGCTGATGAGGCACCAACTTGATACAGAAACTCCAAGCAAAATACAAAATGTGTAGTACAAGACCGTTCTGGCCTATGAGTACAACAAATGGTTTCTAGTGGCTGACGGCGGAAGCGGTTTGCGGTTCATCAGTGTCTATGGGACTCCACTTCCCACATGAATAGCTGACCTGGATAACTCCTATCTTCATGTGGCTGGTATCACCATTGCGTAGGTTCCGGGGCTGTCATCGCAACACTCCTCTCCATGCAAGAAATCTAGCCAAGACAATAGCCAGGGACAAGCCAGTGAGTACTTTTGAATGTACTCGCAAACATTATGAACACATGTATAATATAACAAATGATAATTATGCTCTGAAATATTCTATGATCACAACGTCAGTCACAAAATAAAAATCCATGATGCACGCAAGCAGGTTATTCATATACAACATGAATATGCAATAAGGGAGTGGAAATAGGATGCACCGATCGGGTGTCTAAAGCGACGCCTTGAAAGGATAATGATATGAAGCATGCCTCAATCGGGTGTCTGAGCGACACCACATAAAGGGCTTATAAATAATTTAAATAACAAGCATGCCACAGTCGGGCGTCTGGGCGATACCACATAAAGGGCTTATAAGTATTTTAAATAACAAGAATGCCACAGTCGGGCGTCTGAGCGACACCACATAAAGGGCTTATAAGTAATATAACTAACAAGCATGCCACAGTCGGGCGTCTGAGCGACACCAGGCTTATAAGTAATATAACTAACAAGCATGCCACAGTCGGGCGTCTGAGCGACACCACATAAAGGGCTTCTAAGAGAATAATCACAGTGAATATCCTGGAGGTAGAACCATCCCAGGGATACTCAATAATTCAAATAATGTAAATGGTTAGTCCATAATAACAATAATCATAATCATCATGAGTCACAAGTCATGATCCATGTTCTAGTTTAGCAATTTTTCCTCCAAAGACCGACACTAAGACCGACACTTGACCCATCCCAGACTGTAGTCCTTAACCATGGACACGGCTATTCGAATAGATATAATCTCTGCAGAGGGTGTACTCTTTACCCACAAGTAACTGATTCCTTTAGTCCATCGGGACTAATTTCGTCTACGGTCTTTTAATTGAAAACACACCTGACCGCACATACCACCCTAACTTACAGGTGTCTGGAATCACCCACGACACCCGTTAAGAAAAACTCTAAGTGGGGAGGCTACAACCTCGACTAGCATGGGAGCACAAATTTATAACGCGCGTAAACTAGGGGAGCTACCCCCTCGGCTACAACCGGAAACACCCATGCCCCCGGACCAGGTGGCATGTCTACCGGATGCAGCCGGTATCTTCCACCATGGCCTCTCTGTACGGTGTGTGTGCTAGGAAGGGGTTGACAACTTACTGAACCATACCCTACCTATGGCAGGGACAAGTGGTACTACGAAACAAGTATGGGGGTTACTGGAACAAGACTCGATCTACGGTCGATCAGGAGGTTAAGACATTTCCTGTATGATAAGCATAAGAAATATATTTCACACCAATCAGACAGAATCACCACTCATCATACCTCACCATGCCCTACCGGACATAACCGTCTCGACGAAGAACTAGAGAAAAGCTCGTGTCTACCCAAGACAGAGACTTTCTCGGATTCCTCCCGATAGGCATGAAAGGCATACGAGGGTGATTACTATCAGAAGCATATCAAATTCCAACGGCAAGGAATCATTATTATGCACACATGAACGTGATCATAACATCACATAAAATATCGAATACTTCGTGTCAAGGTGATGTCGTATTTGCATCAAATGACGCACAACAAATATTATGGCGGGGTTTAGAATGCTTGCCTTCAAGAGTATGCAAGTGGGGTGCACTTTTTGAGAGTTGCCTTCTTCTTCAAAAATCCTATTTAAAAAAATTTAAATCAACACATAGTTTTAAAACAGTACAAAAACATTGTCTGGAATTTTTTTCAAATAAACATGAAAATAAACTAGACAAAATTTGAGAAATAACAGAAAAAGAATCAAATCATTTGGACTTATATTTAAAAAGTTATAGCTAGTCAAAATTCTGTTTTTGAAATAAAAATCAGAAAAAGAAAATGGTTCGGGGCGTACGTTTTCGAAGGCGTATTCGGTGGAATACGCTTACACTTAAGCCAGCGTGGATCGGCTCGTGTGTCACTGACAGTGGGTCCCTTGGGCCCACTGGACAGGTTTGACCAGTCGCCGCGCCTCCTTTCTCCTTTGGCCGGGCAAAGGCGGGGCTCCGGCGATCACCGTCGACGAACGGCGGCTCCCCACGGGACTCCGAGGGCAGGGATTGATCCGCCAGTCCAGGGCGGTCCTCCCAGTGGTCGCTAGGTTGGCGGGGTGGAGGGGGTCGCCGACGGCGAGCTCCACGGCGGACGGTGGCTTCGGGAGGATTTGGGGTCTCGAGCTACGGTGGCTCCCGATCAAGTTTGAGAAGTGGGGTGGCCCCGCAAGGTCAAGGGGAAGAGGATGGGAGCACGGGAGGGGTTAGGGGCCTCGGTCTTGGCTGGATTTTACTGGAACGTGGCGGCGGCCGAACCTGCCGGAGATGGGAGAGAGGATGGCCTCTAGCCAATTAGGGAGGAGGGGGGCTTCCTACTACTCCAGCAAGGCTGCTGACGAGCTTAGGCATGATTGGGAGGGCTATTTATAGCCCGGAGAGGTCGGTTCCCGTGGCCGCGGATAAGAACACCGGCGAACTGCCGTTCTGTTGCTAGCAGGGCGATGTGGAGGCGATTGGAGCTGGTCGGCGCATTCCGGCGAACTCCCCACTGCTCAAGGGGGCGAGCTGGCACGCGCATATGGCTTGGGCAGTGCTGCCACGGCCGGGGCCTGCTGCGGCCGTCAGCTAGCCGCCATGGCCGACCTGACGGTGGCGCTGTGGGGTGCCAGGAGGTGACCGGGGCGGCTCTGCGATGAGGGAGGAGTCGGGGCGTGCTGGTTGTGCGTGGGGAGGGACCAGAACGGGCGCGGGGAGGCGGCAGCGGGACGCGGCAACTCAAGCGCACGCACGTGCAAAACGCGCGTTCTGGCCGCGCCCAGAACACGCACGCCAGGCGTTCGACAAAATGCCAACGCGCTCTAGGCCTCTCCGATGCCTCTGCAACTAAACAGGACTAGGCTAATGATAATGTGAGAGCTAATAGACATGCTGGTAAGGTTATTCGAGCAACATCCCAATGCAAGTCTAAAAGCATGCCAAAACTGGCCATGCTCCTAACCTGCTCGAGGAAATGCCAGGGGTATCTAGGCATCTCTTCTGCTGGCCAAAGTCTCCAGTTTGGGGTCTCCTTGGGTGCAAGTGACGATGACAAGGTTATTAGGGCAAAAGCAGAAACTTGTTAGTGCAAGTTTTTGAAAAAAACAAATCTAGACAGAAAATAAAGTGCATTATTGCATGGACCAAAAATATTCCAATGGGTCCAATCTCCTGGACTTAAGGGTTTGGTAGGGTGGACTATAAGCAGGAAAGATCTCATGGGCACTAGAGCAAAACAAAACAGGGTTGCAGTAGAAAATACCAAATTGGGCCAGAGAGCAAAAGAGGATGTTTTGCTCAAATTTTTCAAGGAACACCAGTGGGTCTTTGCATATAAATGAATTATATACTTCTACTAACATCTCCCAACTTTGGTGGAAGTTTTAAAGGAATATTTAAATAGGTTTTAGTGCAAATCACAAACTGGACCAGTTTTGAAAACTTGGGGTAGAGCTCAAAATCTCCAGATGACTAAAAGACATTATTGCACAAAAGTGATGTTGGAACATCACATGACATCCCCAAATTTTGGTGGAAATATTAAAGAAGTATTTGCAAGGGTTGTAGTGCAAAAGAGGCTCTAAGGCTTATGAGAAACCATTTAAAAAGAATTAAAGTTCAGGAAAAATAATTATAGAAATAAATCCACTGATAAAAGAAATGTTTTCTTGAGAGGGTATACAAGTCCAACAACATTTTTGTAAAGTTTCTATTTGGAGGAAAACTCCACAACTCAGAAGAAAAGAGTGGTTCTGAATCAAAAGAAAATCCAGAGAATAAAATTTTAATTTACCAAGGCAAAAATTTAATTAATAAATCATGGTTAAATTTTGGGGGTGTTACAGGGAGTTGATACGTCCATTTTGCATCATGCTTTTATATCAATATTTATTGCATTATGGGATGTTATTACACGTTATGTCACAATACTTATGGCTATTCTCTCTTATTTTACAAGGTTTACCATGAAGAGGGGGAATGCCGGTAGCTGGAATTCTGGCTGGAAAAGGAACAAATATTGGAAACCTATTCTGCACAGCTCCAAAAATCCTGAAACTCCACGGAAGTTATTTTTGGAATTAATAAGAATTATTGAGCGAAGAAAATACCAGAGGGGCCCCACACCCTAGCCAGGAGGGTGGGGGCGCGCCCACCCTTACTGGGTGCGCCCCCTGTCTCCTGGGCCCATGGGGCCCTTCGGTGCCCATCTTCTGCTATATGAAGGCTTTTACCCTGGAAAAAATCATAAGCAAGCTTACGGGACGAAACTCCGCCGCCACGAGGCGGAACCTTGGCGGAACCAATCTGGTGCTCCGGCAGAGCTGTTCTGCCGGGGAAACTTCCCTCCAGGAGGGGGAAATCATCACCATCGTCATCACCAACGATCCTCTCATCGGGAGGGGGTCGATCTCCATCAACATCTTCACTAGCACCATCTCCTCTCAAAACCCTAGTTCATCTCTTGTATCCAATCTTGTATCAAAACCACAAATTGGTACATGTGGGTTGCTAGTAGTATTGATTACTCCTTGTAGTTGATGCTAATTGGTTTACTTGGTGGGAGATCATATGTTCAGATCCTTAATTCATATTAATACTCCTCTAATTATGAACATGAATATGCTTTGTGAGTAGTTACGTTTGTTCCTGAGGACATGGGTGAAGTCTTGCTATTAGTAGTCATGTGAATTTGGTATTCGTTCGATATTTTGATGAGATGTATATTGTCTCTCCTCTAGTGGTGTTATGTGAATGTCGACTACATGACACTTCACCATTATTTGGGCCTAGAGGAAGGCATTGGGAAGTAAGTAGATGATGGGTTGCTAGAGTGACAGAAGCTTGGACCCTAGTTTATGTGTTGCTTCGTAAGGGGCTGATTTGGATCCTTTAGTTTCATGCTATGGTTAGGTTTACCTTAATACTTCTTTTGTAGTTGCGGATGCTTGCAATAGGGGTTAATCATAAGTGGGATGCGTGTCCAAGTAGGGACAACACCCAAGCACCGGTCCACCCACATATCAAATTATCAAAGTACCAAACGCGAATCATATGAGCGTGATGAAAACTAGCTTGACGATAATTCCCATGTGTCCTCGGGGGTGCTTTTCTCATTATAAGAAATTGTCCAGGCTTGTCCTTTGCTACAAAAAGGATTGGGCCACCTTGCTGCACTGTATTTACTTTCATTGCTTGTTACCCGTTACAAATTATCTTATCACAAAACTATCTGTTACCTACAATTTCAGTGCTTGCAGAGAATACCTTACTGAAAACCGCTTGTCATTTCCTTCTACTCCTCGTTGGGTTCGACACTCTTACTTATCGAAAGGCCTACGATAGATCCCCTATACTTGTGGGTCATCATTCATTCTTTCACCAATATTTTTTATTAATTCCAAAACGTGACTCCATGGAGTTTCAGGTCATTCCGAGAACTTTTATTTCTGCACAAAAATTAACACCATGGCAATACTGCTAAAAACAGTCTCAGTCCAGGTAAGTTCCATTCAAATCATGCAAGCTAGAGTCCAAAACAAGGGCAAAAGCGTTTGGACAAGTAGATACGTGATGTCTACTACACAACCTTCTTCTTGTAGACGTTGTTGGGCCTCCAAGTGCAGAGGTTTGTAGGATAGTAGTAAATTTCCCTCAAGTGGATGACCTAAGGTTTATCAATCCGTGGGATGCGTAGGACGAAGATGGTCTCTCTCAAACACCCCTGCAACCAAATAACAAAGAGTCTCTTGTGTCCCCAACTCACCCAATACAATTGTAAATTGTATAGGTGCACTAGTTTGGCGAAGAGATGGTGATACAAGTGCAATATGGATGGTAGATATAGGTTTTCGTAATCTGAAAATATAAAAATAGGAAGGTAACTAATGATAAAAGTGAGCACAAAAGGTATTGCAATGCTTTTAAACAAGGCCTAGGATTCATACTTTCACTAGTGCAAGTTCTCTCAACAATAATAACATAATTGGATCATATAACAATCCATCAACATGCAACATAGAGTCACTCCAAAGTCAGTAATAGCGGAGAACAAATGAAGAGATTATTGTAGGGTACGAAACCACCTCAAAGTTATTCTATCCGATCAATCCATTGGGCTATTACTATAAGTGTAACAAACAGCCCTAGAGTTTGTAGTAAAATAACAACTTAAGACACACATCAACCAAAACCCTAATGTCAGCTAGATACTCCAATGTCACCACAAGTATCTGCGGGTATGATTATACGATATGCATCACACAATCTCAGATTCATCTATTCAAACCAACACAAAGAACTTCAAAGAGTGCCCCAAAATTTCTACCGGAGAGTCAAGACTAAAACGTGTGCCAACCCTTATGAATAGATTCCCAAGGTCATGGAACCCGCAAGTTGATCACCCGAACATACATCAGGTGGATCAATTGAATACCCCATTGTCACCATGGGTATCCCACGCGAGACATACATCAAGTGTTCTCAAATCCTTAAAGACTCAATCCGATAAGATAACTTCAAAGGGAAAACTCAATCCATTACAAGAGAGTAGAGGAGGAGAAGCATCATAAGATCCAACTATAATAGCAAAGCTCGCGGTACATCAAGATCGTGCCAAATCAAGAACACGAGAGAGAGAGAGAGAGAGAGAGAGAGAGAGAGAGAGAGATCAAACACATAGCTACTGGTACATACCCTCAGCCCCGAGGGTGAAATACTCCCTCCTCGTCATGGGGAGCACCGGGATGATGAAGATGGCCACCGGTGATGGATCCCCTTTCCGACAGGGTGCCAGAACAGGGTCCCAATTGGTTTTTGGTGGCTACAGAGTCTTGCAGCGGCGGAACTCCTGAGCTAGGTTTCTTTCTGGAAGTTTGGGGATTTATAGGAGGGTTTGGCATCGGTCTCTCGTCAGGGGGCCCCATGGAGAGTCCATGAGGCACAGGGGCGCGCCCCAGGGGGTGGGGGCACCCTACACCCTCGTGGGCCCCACGAGACTCCCCTCTGATAACTTTTTGTTCCAATATTATTTTATATTTTCCAAAAAAATCTCCGTTGATTTTCAGCGCATTCCGAGAACTTTTATTTTTTCAGGAAAAAACAACACCACGATAGTTCTGCTGAAAACAGTGTCAGTCCGGGTTAGTTCTAACCAAATCATACCAAAACCATGTAGAAATATTATAAACATGGCATGCATACATCAAAATTATAGATACGTTGGAGACGTATCAGCATCCCCAAGCTTAATTCCTGCTCGTTCTCGAGTAGGTAAATGATAAAAACAGAATTTTTGATGTGGAATGCTACCTAACATATTTGTCAATCTAATCTTATTTATTGTGGCAAGAATATTCAGATCCATAAGATTCAAAACAAAAGTTTAATATTGACATAAAAACGATAATACTTTAAGCATACTAACAAAGCAATCACGTCTTCTCAAAATAACATGGCCAAATAAAGCTATCCCCACAAAATCATATAGTCTGGCTATGTTATATCTTCATCACACAAAATATTTAAATCATGCACAACCCCGGTTTCAGCCAAGCAATTGTTTCATACTTTAGTATTCTCAAACTTTTTCAATCTTCACGCAATACATGAGCGTGAGCCATGGACATAGCACTATAGGTGGAATAGAATTGTGGTTGTGGAGAAGACAAAAAGGAGAAGATAGTCTCACATTAACTAGGCGTATCAATGGGCTATGAAGATGCCCATCAATAGATATCAATGTGAGTGAGTAGGGATTGCTATGCAACAAATGCACTAGAGCTATAAGTGTATGAAAGCTCAAAAAGAAACTAAGTGGGTGTGCATCCAACTTGCTTGCTCACGAATACCTAGGGCAATTTGAGGAAGCCCATCATTGGAATATACAAGCCAAGTTCTATAGTGAAAATTCCCACTAGTATATGAAAGTGACAACATAGGAGACTCTCTATCATGAAGTTCATGGTGCTACTTTGAAGCACAAGTGTGGTAAAAGGATAGTAGCATTGCCCCTTCTCTCTTTTTATCTCATTTTTTCTTTTTCCGTTTTCTTTTTTTGGGCCTTCTCTTTTTTTGGCCTTTTTTTAATTTTATTTTTATTTTTCGTCCGGAGTCTCATCCCGACTTATGGGGGAATCATAGTCTCCATCATCCTTTCCTCACTGGGACAATGCTCTAATAATGAAGATCATCACACTTTTATTTACTTACGACTCAAGAATTACAACTCAATACTTAAAACAAAATATGACTCTATATGAATGCCTCCGTCGGTGTACCGGGATGTGCAATGAACCAAGAGTGACATGTATGAAAGAATTATGAAAGGTGGCTTTGCCACAAATACAATGTCAACTACATGGTCATGCAAAGCAATATGACAATGACGAAGCGTGTCATAATAAACGGAACGGTGGAAAGTTGCATGGCAATATATATCGGAATGGCTATGGAAATTCTATAAAAGGTAGGTATGGTGGCTGTTTTGAGGAAGGTATAGGGTGGGTGTATGATACCGACAAAAGTTGCACGGTACAAGAGAGGCTAGCAATGGTGGAAGGGTGAGAGTGCGTATAATCCATGGACACAACATTAGTCATAAAGAACTCACATACTTATTGCAAAAATCTACAAGTCATCAAAACAAAGTACTACACGCATTCTCCTAGGGGAAGGGTTGGTAGGAGTTAACCATCGCGTGATCCCGACCTCCTCACAAAGGAAGATAATCAAAAAAATAAATCATGCTCCAACTTCATCACATAACAGTTCACCATACATGCATGCTACGGGAATCACAAACTTTAACACAAGTATCTCTCAAATTCACAACTACTCCACTAGCATGACTCTAATATCACCATCTTCATATCTCAAAACAATCACAAAGTATCCAACTTCTCATAGTATTCAATGCATTTTATATGAGAGTTTTTATTATATCCCTCTTGGATGCCCATAATATTAGGACTAAATTCATAACCAAAGCAAATTACCATGTTGTTTAAGACTCTCAAAATAATATAAGTGAAGCATGAGAGTTCATCTATTTCTTCAAATAAGACCACTGACGTGCTCTAAAAAGATATAAGTGAAGCACTAGAGCAAACGACAAACTACTCCGAAAGATATAAGTGAAGATCAATGAGTAGTCGAATAATTGACTATGTGAAGACTCTATAACATTTAATAATTTCAGATCTTGGTATATTATTCAAACAGCAAGCAAAACAAAATAAAATGGCATGACGCTCCAAGCAAAACACATATCATGTGGTGAATAAAAATATAGCTCCAAGTAAAGTTACTGATGAACGAAGACGAAAGAGGGGATGCCATCTGGGGCATCCCCAAGCTTAGGCTCTTGGTTGTCCTTGTATATTACCTTGGGTTGCCTTGGGCATCCACAAGCTTAGGCTCTTTCCACTCCTTATTCCATAGTCCATCGAACCTTTACCCAAAACTTGAAAACTTCACAACACAAAACTTAACAAAAAACTCGTAGGCTCCGTTAGTATAAGAAAATAAATCACAACTTTTGGTACTGTTGTGAACTCATTCTAAATTCATATTGGTGTAATATCTTTTGGTACTGTTGTGAACTCATTCTAAATTCATATTGGTGTAATATCTACTGTATTCCAACTTCTCTATGGTTCATACCCTCCGATAGTACTCATAGATTCATCAAAATAAGCAAACAACACATAGAAAACAGAATCTGTCAAAAACAGAACAGTCTGTAGTAATTTGTAACTCTCGAATACTTCTGTAACTCCGAAAATTCTTAAATAAATTGGTGTACGTGAGTAATTTGTCTATTAATCTTCTGCAAAGATAATTAACTTAAAATCACTCTTCCGTTAATAATGACAATTATTCTCGTGAGTGCAAAGTTTCTATTTTTTACAGCAAGATCGCATTAACTTTCACCCAAGTCTTCCCAAAGGTTCTAATTGGCACTTTATTGAAACAAAAGCTGTAAAACATGATTACTACAGTAGCTTAATCATGTTTACACACAAAAACCGTAAGGGTAAATGTTGGGTTGTCTCCCAACAAGCGCTTTTCTTTAATGCCTTTTAAGCTAGGCATGATGATGACAATGATGCTCACATAAAAGATAAGAATTGAAACATAACGAGAGCATCATGAAGCATATGACTAGCACATTTAAGTCTAACCCACTTCCTATGCATAGGGATTTTGTGAGCAAACAACTTATGGGAACAAGAATCAACTAGCATAGGAAAGCAAAACAAGCATAACTTCAAGATTGTCAACACATAGAGAGAAAACTTGATATTATTGCAATTCCTACAAGCATATATTCCTCCCTCATAATAATTTTCAGTAGCATCATGAATGAATTCAACAATATAACCATCACATAAAGCATTCTTTTCATGATCTACATGCATAGAAATTTTATTACTCTCCACATAAGCAAATTTCTTCTGATGAATAGTAGTGGGAGCAAACTCAACAAAATGACTATCATGTGAGGCATAATCCAATTGAAAATTAAAATCATGGTGACAAGTTTCATGGTTATGATTATTCTCTATAGCATACATGTCATCACAATAATCATCATAGGTAGCAACTTTGTTCTCATAATCAATTGGAACCTCTTCCGAAATAGTGGATTCATCACTAAATAAAGTCATGGCCTCCCCAAATCCACTTTCATCAATATAATCATCATAAATAGGAGGCATGCTATCATCATAATACATATTCTCATCAAAACTTGGGGGACTAAAAATATCATATTCATCAAACATAGCATCCCCAAGCTTGTAGCTGTGCATATCATTAGCATCATGGATATTCAAGGAGCTCATACTAACAACATTGAAATCATCCTCATCATTCAGAAATTTAGTGCCAAACATTTTAATGCATTCTTCCTCTAGCAATTGAGCACAATTATTGGTATCCTTATTTTCATGAAAGACATTAAAAAGATGAAGCATACGAGACACCCTCAATTCCATTTTTTTAGTTTCATTTTATAGACTAAACTAGTGATAAAGCAAGAAGCTAAAAGATTCGATTGCAAGATCTAAAGATATACCTTCAAGCACTAACCTCCCCGGCAACGGCGCCAGAAAAGAGCTTGATATCTACTACAAAACCTTCTTCTTGTAGACGTTGTTGGGCCTCCAAGTGCTGAGGTTTGTAGGACAGTAGCAAATTTCCCTCAAGTGGATGACCTAAGGTTTATCAATCCACGGGAGGCGTAGGACGAAGATGGTCTCTCTCAAACAACCCTGCAACTAAATAACAAAGAGTCTCTTGTGTCCCCAACACACCTAATACAATGGTAAATTGTATAGGTGCACTAGTTCGGCGAAGAGATGGGGATACAAGTGCAATATGGATGGTAGATATAGGTTTTCGTAATCTTAAAATATAATAACAGCAAGGTAACTAATGATAAAAGTGAGCACAAACGGTATTGCAATGCTTCGAAACAAGGCCTAGGGTTCATACTTTCACTAATGCAAGTTCTCTCAACAATAATAACATAATTGGATCATATAAAAATCCCTCAACATGCAACAAAGAGTCACTCCAAAGTCACTAATAGAGGAGAAGAAACGAAGAGATTATTGTAGGGTACGAAACCATCTCAAAGTTATTCTTTCCGATCAATCCATTGGGCTATTCTTATAAGTGTCACAAACATCCCTAGAGTTCGTAGTAAAATAACACCTTAAGACACACATCAACCAAAACCCTAATGTCACCTAGATACTCCAATGTCACCACAAATATCCGCGGGTATGATTATACGATATGCATCACACAATCTTAGATTCATCTATTCAAACCAACACAAAGAACTTCAAAGAGTGCCCCAAAGTTTCTACCAGAGAGTTAAGACGAAAACGTGTGCCAACCCCTATGCATAGATTCCTAAGGTCACAGAACCCGCAAGTTGATTACCAAAACATACATCAAGTGGTCAATAGAATACCCCATTGTCACCACAGGTATCCCACACAAGACATACATCAAGTGTTCTCAAATCCTTAAAGACTCAATCTGATAAGATAACTTCAACGGGAAAACTCAATCCATTACAAGAGAGTAGAGGAGGAGAAGCATCATAAGATCCAACTATAATAGCAAACCTCGCGGTACATCAAGATCGTGCCAAATCAAGAACACGAGAGAGGGAGAGAGAGAGAGAGAGAGATTAAACACATAGCTACTGGTACATACCCTCAGCCCTGAGGATGAACTACTCCCTCCTCATCATGGAGAGCACCGAGATGATGAATATGGCCACTGGTGATGGATCCCCCCCCTCCGGCAAGGTGTCGGAACAGGGTCCCGGTTTGTTTTTGGTGGCTATAGAGGCTTGCGACAGCGGAACTCCCGATCTAGGTTTCTTTCTGGAAGTTTGGGGATTTATAGGAGGGTTTGGCGTCGGTCTCACGTCAGGGGGGGCCATGGAGAGTCCACGAGGCACAGGGGCGCGCCCTAGGGGGGTGGGGGCGCCCTCCACCCTCGTGGGCCCAATAGGACTCCCCTCCGATAACTTTTTGTTCCAATATTTTATATTTTCCAAAAAAATCTCTGTTGATTTTCAGCGCATTCTGAGAACTTTTATTTCTGCACAAAAAACAACACCACAGTAGTTCTACTGAAAACAGCATCGGTCCGGGTTAGTTCTAACCAAATCATACCAAAATCATGTAGAAATATTATGAACATGGCATGAATACATCAAAAATTATAGATATGTTGGAGACGTATCAGGGGCCCACAAGACAGGGGGCACCCTACCCCCTGGGCGCGCCCTCCACCCTTGTGGCTGCCTCGTGGCTCTTCCTACTTCATCTCCAAGTCTCCTAGTTTGCTTCTAGTCCAAGAAAGATCATCGCAAAAGTTTTCTTCCGTTTGGACTCCGTTTGGTATTCCTTTTCTGCGAAACTCAAAAACCGGCAAAAAATAGAAACTGGCATTGGGCTCTAGGTTAATAGGTTAGTCCCAAAATAATATAAAATAGCATAATAATGCATATAAAACATCCAAAACAGATAATACAATAGCATGGAACAATCAAAAATTATAGATACGTTGGAGGCGTATCAAGCATCCCCAAGCTTAATTCCTGCTCGTCCTCGATTAGGTAAATGATAAAAGTAGAATTTTTGATGTGGAAAGCTACCTAACATTTTTATCAATGTAATTCTCTTTACTGTGGCATGAATGTTCAGATTCGTAAGATTCAAAACAAAAGTTTAATATTGACATAAAAACAATAATACTTCAAGCATACTAACAAGGTAATTATGTCTTCTTAATATAACATGGCCAAAGAAAGCTTATCCCTACAAAGTCATATAGTCTGGCTATGCTCCATCTTCATCACACAAAACATTCAAATCATACACAACCCCGATGACAAGCCAAGCAATTGTTCCATACTTTTGATGTTCTCAAACTTTTCCAACTTTCACGCAATACATGAGCATGAGCCATGGACATAGCACTATAGGTGGAATGGAATGGTGGTTGTGGAGAAGACAAAAAGAAGGAGATAGTCTCACATCAACTAGGCGTATCAACAGGCCATGGAGATGCCCATCAATAGATATCAATGTGAGTGAGTAGGGATTGCCATGCAACGAATGCACAAGAGCTATAACTTTATGAAAGCTCAAAAAGAAAAACTAAGTGGGTGTGCATCCAACTTGCTTGCTCATGAAGACCTGAGGCGATTTGAGGAAGCCCGTCATTGGAATATACAAGCCAAGTTCTATAATGAAAAATTCCCACTAGTATATGGAAGTGACAAAATAAGAGACTCTCTATCATGAAGATCATGGTGCTACTTTGAAGCACAAGTGTGGGAAAAGGATAATAACATTGCCCCTTCTCTCTTTTTCTCTCTTTTTTCTTTATTTTTTTCTTGACTTCTTTGGCCTCTTTTTTTATCTTGCTTCTTTGGCCTCTTTCTTTTATTTCCTCACATGGGACAATGCTCTAATAATGATCATCACACTTCTATTTACTTACAACTTGAAAAATTACAACTTGATACTTAGAACAAAAACATGACTCTATGTGAATGCCTCCGGCGGTGTACCGGGATGTGCAATGAACCAAGAGTGACATGTATGAAAGAATTATGAAAGGTGGCTTTGCCACAAATACAATGTCAACTACATGATCATGCAAAGCAATATGACAATGACGAAGCGTGTCATAATAAACGGAATGGTGGAAAGTTGCATGGCAATATATCTCGGAATGGCTATGGAAATTCCATAATACGTAGGTATGGTGGCTGTTTCGAGGAAGGTATATGGTGGGTGTATGGTACCGGCAAAGGTTGCGCGGTACAAGAGAGTCTAGCAATGGTGGAAGTGTGAGTGTGTGTATAATCCATGGACTCAACATTAGTCATAAATAACTCACATACTTATTGCAAAATTCTATTAGTCAACAAAACAAAGTACTATGTGCATGCTCTTAGGTGGATAGATTGGTAGTAAAAGACCATCGCTCGTCCCCTACCGCCACTCATAAGTAAGACAATCAATAAATACCTCATACTCCAACTTTGTTACATAACGGTTCACCATATGTGCATGCTACTGGAATCACAAACCTCATCACAAGTATTTCTCAGATTCACAATTACTCCACTAGCATGACTCTAATATCACCATCTTCATATCTAAAAACAATCATGAAGAATCGAACTTCTCATAGTATTCAATGTACTTTATATGAAAGTTTTTATTATGTCCCTCTTGGATGCCTATCATATTAGGACTAAGATTGTAACCAAAGCAAATTACCATGCTGTTAAAAGACTCCCAAAATAATATAAGTGAAGCGTGAGAGTTCGTCATTTTCTGTAAAATAAGGTCACCGTCGTGCTTTAAAAAGATATAAGTGAAGCACTAGAGCAATATTGCCTAGCTCAAAAGATATAAGTGAAGCACATAGAGTATTCTAATAAATCACGAATGCGTGTCTCTCCCAAAAGGTGTGTACAGCAAGGATGATTGTGGTAAACTAAAAATCAAAGACTCAAATCATACAAGACGCTACAAGCAAAACACATATCATGTGGTGAATAAAAATATAGCCTCAAGTAAAGCTACCGATAGACGAAGACGAAAGAGGGGATGCCTTCCGGGGCATCCCCAATCTTAGGATTTTGGTTGTCCTTGAATATTACGTTGGGTTCCTTGGGCATCCCCAAGCTTATGCTCTCGCCACTCCTTATTCCATATTCCATCAAATCCTTACCCAACACTTGAAAACTTCACAACACAAAACTCAACAGAAAATCTCATAAGCTCCGTTAGTATAAGAATATAAATCACCACTTCTATTTATTTATATTGGTGTAATATCTACTGTATTCCAAATTTCCATGGCTCATACCCCTCGATACTACCCATAGATTCATCCAAATAAGCAAACAACACATAGAAAACAGAATCTGTCAAAAACAGAACAGTCTGTAGTAATCTGTAACTCTCGAATACTTCTGTAACTCCAAAAATTCTAAAAAATTAGGAAAACCTGAGAAATTTGTGCACCAATCCAGAGAAAAAAGAATCATATCAAAAGCATGTTTCAATAAAATCCTGGAAATTATTTACTTGGCGCAAAAGTTTCTATTTTTTAGCAGGATCAATACAACTATCACTGTAAGCTATCCTAAAGGTCTAACTTGGCACAAACACTAACTAAAACACAAAACCACATCTAACCAGAGGCTAGATGAATTATTTATTACTAAACAGGAACAAAAAGCAAAGAACAAAAATAAAATTGGGTTGCCTCCCAACAATTGTTATTGTTTAATGCCCTTAGCTAGGCATTAATAATTCCAATGATGCTCACATAAAAGAGAAGAATTGAAGCACAAAGAGAGCATCATAAAACACATGAAAACCACATCTAAGTCTAACATATTTCCTATTGATAGGCATTTTATAAGCAAACAAATTATCAAGGCAAGCAAAAACTAGCATATGCAAGGAAGAAGAAAGAGACGATAACAATCTTAGCATGAAGAGAGGTAATTTAGTAAAATGAAAATTTCTACAACCATATTTTCCTTTCTCATAATAATTACATGTAGGATCATAAGCAAATTCAAAAATATAGCTATCACATAACATATTCTCAATTCGATCCACATGCATGCGAAGTTGACACTCTTCCAAAATAGTGGGATTAAAATTAACTAAAGTCATGACCTCTCCAAACCCACTTTTATCAAAAATTCATAAGATTGAACATTCTCCAAATATGTGGGATCTAAAGTTGACACTCTTCCAAACCCACTGTCAGTATTATTGCAAACATTATTATCAATATCATATTCATCATGGGGCTTAAATAAGTTTTCAAGATCATAAGAAGAATCACCCCAATCATGATCATTGCAACAAATAGTGTACATAGCAAAACTAGCATCCCCAAGGTTGAGGTTTTACATATCATTAACACAATTGACATTAAGAGAATTTATAATAACATCATTGCAATCATGTTTTTCATCGAAGGAACTATCAAGTATGGGTGCAATAGCAACAATCTCATGTTTAACATAAGGGACTATAGCAAATCCATCTCCATAAATATTGGCATCATGGCCACAAGAATAGCAAGCATCATATTCATCAAGGGATATTTCAATCAAATCATAGGAATAATAATTATCTATAGATTCATGCATATCATTATTTTCTTCCAAAGCAACGGTCATTCTTTCAATAGATTCCTTAACATAGGCATTATGAGCATAGTTCTCATAGCAATATTTAAGTATGTCAAAAATTTCAGATTTGTAGAGATTAATATCATACTTTTCAATCAGAACCAACTTCATAAGCACCCTTAAAAGCAACAAATTTTTCAATTTGTTCAATATCATAGTAACTATAAACACACTATAAGAAGATAAGATTTCATTATCATTAAACTCACATAGGTAGGGAAGGTGTTTTTAGGGTTCTTAGAGCAACAAGTAAAATCATAAATTTCACAAAGGTTCCAAGCATAACACAACAAAATATTTATTTGATTCCATAAGAGTCTCCCTTTTTCGGACAAATGGTGACACACAAAATGAGCATGCTCATCTAAGATATAGATCGAATATGATCCAAGTAGATCGAAGATGATTGAGGGAGTCCTGGACTAGGGGGTGTCCGGACAGCCGGACTATCATCGTCCGCCGGACTCCAAGACTACGAAGATACAAGATTGAAGACTCCGTCCCGTGTCCGGATGGGACTTTCCTTGGCGTGGAAGGCAAGCTTGGCGATACGGATATGTAGATCTCCTACCATTGTAACCGACTGTAATAACCTAGCCTCCTCCGGTGTCTATATAAACCGGAGGGCTTTAGTCCGTAGGACAACATACATTACAACAATCATACCATAGGCTAGCTTTAGGGTTTAGCCTCCTTGATCTCATGGTAGATCCACTCTTGTACTACCCATATCATCAATATTAATCAAGCAGGGCGTAGGGTTTTACCTCCATCGAGAGGGCCCAACTGGGTAAAACATCGTGTCCCTCGCCTCCTGTTACCATCCGCCTAGACGCACAGTTCGGGACCCCTACCCGAGATCCGCCAGGTTTGACACCGACATTGGTGCTTTCATTGAGAGTTCCTCGTGTCGCCACCGATAGGCTTGATGGCATCTGCAATCAACGACGCTGTCCGGGTGAGACTTTTCTCCCGGACAGATCTTTGTATTCGGCGGCCGCATCGCGGGCTAATTCGCTGGCCATCCGGAGCAGATCGAAGCTTACGCCCGGCCGTCAGTCGATTCGAAGCCTAAACTTCACCGCCGATGTCCGCGGAGACTTGATCCTCGACGGACTCGAGCCACAGCCAAACGCGCCGCACTGTTGCGATGGGCATGATTTAGCTCTGCCACCGAACAGTGCCTTGGTGGCCGCACACGAATCCGCTCCGGCCATTAGTCCGGAGCCGATTGCCCAGATAGAGGATCGGTGGATGGACACCGCCTCGGGGGCTTCAACTTCCACGGCTATGGAGCCGAACACTAATCTTGTCCCCCGCGAAACTCGTGATTCCGAGGTGCCGGACTCCTTGCCGGACTCCAGGCCTCCCACGCTCCCACCAATCAATTCCGATCGGGCGCCGGTTATGGAATTCACCGCCGCGGACATCTTCCAATACTCGCCCTTTGGCGACATCCTAAATTCACTAAAGCATCTCTCGTTATCGGGAGAGTTCTGGCCGGATTATGGCCAAGGCGGTTGGGGTACGAACGACGAAGAAATTCAGAGCCCACCCACCACCCACTTTGTAGCCACTGTCGACGATCTAACCGACATGCTAGACTATGACTCCGAAGACATCGACGGAATAGACGACGATGCCGGAGACGAACAAGAAACAGAGCCTATAGATCACGGGAGGACCACCTCGTCATATGACATATACATGGTGGATACCCCAAAAGAGAGCGATAACGAGGACCAACGGGCCGCGGCAGAAGATAACCCCGCCGATAAACAACCAAAACGGCGGCGCAGACGCCGCCCTAAGTCCCGCCTCGACAACAACAACGCTCCTAAGGAGCCCGTAATACAGCAGGGCTCACAAGTGGACGATTTAACATGCAGATAAGCAACCGTCCAACATGACGAGTCGATAATCAGTCCAGTTCGCGAAACGATATTCCGGACGATCTCATGCCGGACACACCGCCGGAGAGCAAAAACCTTCGGAAAAGACTCGTCAACACTGCAAGAAGCCTGAAGAAGGAAAAGCGGAAGCTCAAAACAGCGGAAGACACACTCAGAATGAGATGGAGCAAAGTGCTCAAAACCGCGGATAAATACGGCAATGGTCACCAATCAAAGAGCTACCCGAAGCGCAAGCTGTTACCAGAATTCGACGAGGAGACCATAGAGCCTCCACCGTCAAAAAATAAAGAGGCTGCCTGGTTGGATAGACGGCCAGATGATAGGCCAAATTCTGAAAGCGGCGCCGCACATAAACCAACTAATGAACCTGGAAAGACAGATTGCCCAGCCAGGTCCATCTACGGGCCAAAGAAGAAGGCCCCAGGAAGCAAGGCAACACGTCAAGTGCCCGAAGATAGTGGCACACCCAAATACAGGGGCGCCGCACACCCACTATGTTTCACCGATGAGGTGCTGGGCCATGAATTCCCAGCAGGATTTAAACCCATAAACATAGAGGCCTACGATGGAACAACAGACCTTGGAGTCTGGATAGAAGATTACATACTACATATACACATGGCCAGAGGAGATGATCTCCACGCCATAAAATACCTACCCCTCAAGCTCAAAGGGCAAGCCCGTCATTGGCTTAAAAGCCTCCCAAAAAACACTGTGGGAAGTTGGGAAGAGCTCGAGGAAGCGTTTAGAGCAAATTTTCAAGGGACCTATGTCCGCCCTCCGGATGCAGATGATTTAAGTCATATAACTCAACAGCCCGGAGAGTCAGCGCACACATTCTGGAACAGGTTCCTCACCAAAAAGAACCAAATAGTCGACTGTCCGGACGCCGAAGCCTTAGCAGCTTTTAAACACAATGTCCGAGACAAATGGCTTGCCAGACACCTCGGCCAAGAGAAACCGAGGACAATGTCCGCGCTAACAAGCCTCATGACCCGCTTCTGTGCGGGAGAGGATAGCTGGCTAGCAAGATGCAGCACCAGCGACCCAAGTACATCCGAGATAAGAGATGGAAACGGAAAATCACGGCGCAGAAAAGAGCAGCGCCGGAATAAAGAGAGAAGCCCAAAGAGCACGGCAGTCAATGCCGGATTCAAAAGCTCGCGGCCAAACAACAAAACACCGCCTCTTAAGGGTGACGGCGATGAGCTGTCCAACTTAAACAAGATTTTGGGTCGGATATGTCAAATCCATAGTACCCCCGGAAGGCCTGCAAACCACACCCACAGGGATTGCTGGGTTTTTAAACAGTACGGCCGACTAAACACCGAACACAAGGGGCTCGACGCGTCAAGCGAAGACGATAAACCCCACCAGCAGAGCACCGGAAAACAAAAAACTTTCCCACAAGAGGTCAAAGTAGTAAATTCACTTCATGTGAGAATACGGAAAAATAGTGCGGCACTTTCTAAAAAGAGCCTCGCACGGGCCAACCCTGCAGACCATAGAAATTGGATATCAAAACCAATAACTTTCGACCACCTGGACTATTCCAGAAGCGTTCGAAACGCGGGATGGACTGCCCTGATATTGAATCCCATAATTGACGGACTACAGTTTACTAAAGTCCTAATGGATGGAGGCAGCGACTTAAACCTGCTGTATTCAAACACAATCCGCAAGATGGGGATAGACCCTACCAAAATCCGACACAGCCGCACTTCCTTCAAAGGAGTGACGCCAGGCCCTTATGCCAAGTGCACAGGCTCCGTACTACTAGAAGTCGGGTTCGGTTCACCGAACAACTTTCGGCGCGAAAAACTAATTTTTCACATCGTCCCATTTAAAAGTGGATATCAAGCACTCTTGGGACGAAAGGCTTTTGTACGTTTCAACGCCATACCGCATTACGCGTCTCTTACACTCAACATGCCCGGTCAGCGTGGCATCATTTCCGTGCGAGAGTCACTCAAAGACCCCGGACTCGGATACACGAGTCTGGCTTCAGCAGGCTAGGGGTTCCCTAGCCGCACACCTCTTCACAGGGGGCTGCGCGCACAAACAACCGCGGGTTCATACAAACCCCACTTTACTTATTTATAATTCTTCTTTTACACATATATTTTTCGCACGAATTGTTTTCAAACTAAGCGTTCCTCTCTTTTTACAGATGAACAACGTGCATACCCGTCCAGGATAACGGCGCAACGGAGACACAGGCGCAGACGTGTAGTAGGGACCCATTGTGAGGATTCTTTTCAGATTAAGACCCTGCCTAAACCTTTTTTACTGTCTCTTGTTGTTATTCTCCCTTGGTTTCTTCCTATAGCCAAAGCGGAGCCTGGCGTTTTGGCATCGGCCACGTCAGAAGACCATGCCCGTACCTGGATACTAGGGGCTTAGGGCATTGTTCTGCCCATTATTACAAAGACCGAACACCTTAGGGAGTGTTCGGCGTCTCGAGTTAGGCATTATATGCATCAGCTCCGAATCATGTCTTTGGTCAAATGTTGGGTTTGCCCGGCTCCTGTGTTTTGCTGCCTTTACGCTCAGTATCATCGGCTAACGCGGCACTGTGGAGAACTATCGCGATTGTGCCCCGTTCGGCAAGGCGGGCACCTCAAGAGAGAAAGCCAAAACTAATCGTCATGATATAGCGAGAGACCGGTCAACCACTCGATCGACCACCGTAATGTTTAGAATTTCGCTGACGAAGGACCGCTTTCGGTCGAGCACACACGCCTCGAACTCGGAGAAGTGCGGTGCCCCAAGGGGCTATATCGTAGCCCCACCTCGAACTCCATCGCTAAGTGAAAGTGATAAAGCATTATAGTCCGGATTGCCTCATTTGCTACGCTACCACCTCCTTAACAGACCGAGACGCCGGATTAAGTGTGAAAACGCTATATTTTGTAAACACCCCGCACCTTGTGCGTGGGGCTAAAGTCAAGACGCAATCTTTCAGTTATACAAACGATACGTAAACGGTCAGATAGGAGAAGTTTTACTACTTGGGACGCACAAGTATAAAAAGCAGTTATAAGCATAATCATTGTTTTACAAGCTAAAATGTTCATTTGAACGTGACATTTTTTGAGCACTGCGACTCTATTACACGAGCGCCACGCATAACTTCCCTGAAATAGTGCTCGGCGGGAGCCGGCTTTCATTCGAGCCTGGCGGCAACAGCGTGGCATCCATCTCGCCCAATGCGCCTTCACGCGGGCAAGAGCCATCCGCGCGCCCTCGATGCAGGCCGACCGCTTCATCTCCTTGATATGCGGCTCCGCTCCAAGAAATTGCTGCAGTAAGCCGAAGTAGCTCGTCGCCTTGGGCCTCTCTGGCCAGGCATGAGCCACGATGTCAGTCATGGCAAGTCCGGACAATCTATTTAGCTCGGCCCATTCGACCAACTGGTCGGTCAACGGAAGTGAGCGGTCCGGACTATGGAATTGAGACCAAAATAGCTCTTCCGTCTTGTGATCCTTCTGGCTCCGGAAGTGCTCAACGGCATCAGCCGCACTTGCCGCTAAGTCCATATACGGATCCTCCGGACTCCACAGCTGGCCAAACTGAGCATACTTTTGATCCATAAACCGGCGACGCAGCAGATAAGGCTTGCCGGCCACGATATCTCCGGCTTGGCGCAGCTCCTCCTTCATGGCCCGCATTGCAGAACGGGCATCCTTGGCCTCGGCGGAGGCCTTCCTCAGGTCTTCCCGCTCAGATAAGTGCTCCTTTTCAAGAGCCTCATTGCGGTCGGCAGCATCTTTTAATTTCACGGCCAATTCGGCCATCTCTTCCCTGCTAAGGCAGTGTGCAGCCTTTTCGGCTTTCAACTCCTCGGTCGCCCTCGAGGCAGCCGCGTCACTCCTTTGGGCTTGCTCCTTAGCTTGAGCAAGTTCGGCCCGAAGGCTCTCCACAGTAGTAGCACCGTCTGTACAACATCATATAATTTATCAGAGGAGGGCTTTGACCCCCTTAATAAAGCGACTGCGGAGAACTCATTTACCTTGCGACTCGTCAAGTCGCCGGTTGACAAGTGCGATGTCCGCATCCGCCACGTCAAGTTGCCGCATCAACTCGGCAACTCCACTAGTCCGGCTAGCCCTCGGACTATCCGCCACCTGCATAGGAACGGCGACATTCGTTACTTGCGATTTTGATCCTCGGCACGCTGTCGCCTTCGACAACCTACCGAGTCTCGGGGCTACTATCTATACAGGCGATTTTTATGTGCAAAACTGTTAAAAGACAAAAGGTGCGTCGCTCTCACGCACCTCAAACCCCGCCAAAGAAACTCATAGCGGCATTGCGCAATCCGCCTCGGCGGATGAAATCCTTCCAATCACCATACGCATCAACGCACGATGATCTTCCGAGATGGACGCCTCTCAAGCAGATTCTTCGCCTCTCTGGCCGATACTAGCGGTGCCGAACTCTCTGCCCCTCCGGACTCGGGATACCCTCCGTGACGATACTTCAGGTTCGCTCGCTTTATCTCGACGGCGCAGCAGACGGAGGCGTTCGCTCTCCATCATCTCCTAAGAAGGTCCTCAAGATGAACTCATCTCGAGAAGGCCGCAGATCCGAACTGCAAGATAAATATTTCGTTACCAATGTAAGCACAAATGGAGGTATTTCCTTACTAATTAACTCCCTTTTCATACTCACGGCTTGTCGGAGGGCTGATCCTTTGGCGATGATTGTACGTCCGGATTCTCCCGGACGCCGGACCCCCGGTGAAGATCTCTTCCCCACTTAGGGCTTTGGCCTCCGGATCTTGGAGGCGGCCTCTTCTCCCCTGGAAGGAGGGGTTTTGATTCCCCCCTCCTCGACGCCTTTGGGCGAAATATTAGCTCCTCTATTTATCCCATCGCCCTTCTATGGGCGCGACCTCCAACATTCTGACCAGCACGGGCTCCAAAGTCACGGTCTCTGGGGGGGCCGGACACCTTATCAGCCTCGATCGCGCCACCCACTCCTGTAAAGAGTAATGGGTCAGGAGGCGAACTCTAGAAAAGCAGATAAACAAAACGTCCGGACTCTGAGCTATTTACCTGAGTATCCGGGCGATTGCGGCTTAGGCCTGCGTCCCCGGCCAATTCCGGACACGGCACCTGCGGTCCGAAGAACAACTTGTACATCTCCACGGGTGTCGTACCCATGAAGTGTTGGAGAATCCGAGGTCCCTCTGGGTTGAACTCCCATAGACGGAGAGGACGGCGTTTGCAGGGCAGAAGATGCCTGATTAGCATAACCTGCATCACCACAACCAGATTGATCTCCCTCGCCTGGAGGTCTCGAATCCGGCCCTGCAATAAGGGCACGTCTTCGGACAACCCCCAATTGAGCCCTTGGTTGACCCTAGACATCAGTCGGCATGGAGGTCCTGGGCAGAATGAAGGCCGTGGCTTTTGCTTGCTGCCCTTTGGAGCGGTGATATAGAACCACTCCTGCTGCCACAGTCCGAGTTCCTCTTGGAAGGAACCCTCGGGCCACGGGGCATCGGCCTTTTTGTTTATGGCCGCCCCGCTGCACTCCGCTTGACGCCCCCCGATCATATTCGGCTCCACATTGAAGGTCTTCAGCCATAGGCCGAAGTGGGGAGTGACGCGGAGGAAGGCTTCGCAGACGATAATGAATGCGGAGATATGGAGGATGGACTCCGGAGCCAAATCGTGAAAATCCAGCCCGTAGTAGAACATGAGCCCTCTCACGAAGGGGTCCGTCGGGAAGCCTAAACCCCGACGGAGGTGGGATACGAAGACAACGTATTCGCCGGGCTCGGGGGCGGGCACGGCCTGCCCTTGGGCAGGCAACCTGTGCGAAATCTCGTAGGCCAGGTACTTGGCCTCACGTAACTTCAATATGTCCTCCTCCGTGACGGAGGAGGGCATCCACCGGCCCTGGAGGTCGGAGCCGGACATGGTTGAGAATCCGAAGCGCTCGAATCTGAGGCTGTAGGTGTTAGAACTGGGAGTGAGGAGGAGATTCGATGCGAGATTGAAGAAAAAGAACAAGCCTTGGTCCTCTTATAAAGGGGAAAAATACCAAGAGTCGTCTCCGTGACCGTTTGGGATTCACCTTCAATAGAGGAGGCGTGGACGGCACGGTTGGGTTACCCACACGCGTATTGATGAGAATCCCGAATAAGGGGAACACGATCTCGCTCGACAAGACGTGCCAAGAAACCGCCGCTAAACGTCTTTGAGGTGGTATAGTAAAAAGGATTCAAACAAAGGCTTGGTAGTGGTGTGATGTCACGCCGCGTAATACGTCAGCAGGTTGGACTGGTGTACATTTTATTCTCTCTACGGTGGAATGTGGAATTTATTTTGCAGAGCCGGACACTATCCCGGTGTTCATGATCTTCTCTCGATTATTCAAGGAGGAACCCGCCTTGCAATGTCAACATTATCGCGCCGGACTTATCGCCATTGAAGCCTGGTTCAGGCTACCGAGGAGTCCTGGACTAGGGGTGTCCGGACAGCCGGACTATCATCGTCACGGACTCCAAGACTACGAAGATACAAGATTGAAGACTCCGTCCCGTGTCCGGATGGGACTTTCCTTGGCGTGGAAGGCAAGCTTGGCGATACGGATATGTAGATCTCCTACCATTGTAACCGACTGTAATAACCCTAGCCTCCTCCTGTCTATATAAACCGGAGGGCTTTAGTCCGTAGGACAACATACATTACAACAATCATACCATAGGCTAGCTTTAGGGTTTAGCCTCCTTGATCTCGTGCTAGATCCACTCTTGTACTACCCATATCATCAATATTAATCAAGCAGACGTAGGGTTTTACCTCCATCGAGAGGGCCCGAACTCGGTAAAACATCGTGTCCCTCGTCTCCTGTTACCATCCGCCTAGACGCACAGTTCGGGACCCCCTACCCGAGATCCGCCGGTTTTGACACCGACAATGATCCAACTAGTTGGGGTTTCAGCACGATCACATATAGATCGAAGATGATCCAAGTAGAACACTTTAAGTGGATCCATATCAATAGATTTTTAGCAAGCAAAGATGCAAGCAAATAGAAGGCACATGGAAACACAAAGATGTACAGAAAGAAAACAAAGAAAAAGGCAAATCTTTTTGAAAATCATTTTAGAAGTGGGGGAGAGGAAAACGAGAGGCGAATGGCGAATAATGTAATGCAAGAGATGAGAGTTTATGATGGGTACTTGGTATGTCATGACTTGCTGTAGATCTCCCTGGCAACGGTGCCAGAAATTCTTCCTGCTACCTGTTGAGCTTGCGTTGTTTTTTCCCTTGAAGAGGAAAGGGTGATGCAACAAAGTAGAGTAAGTATTTCCCTCAGTTTCGGAACCAAGGTATCAATCCAGTAGGAGACATCACAAGTCACCGAATACCTGCACAAACAATCAAACAAACTTGCACCCAACGCGATAAAGGGGTTGTCAATCCCTTCACTTTTACTTGCAAAAGTGAGATCTGATAGAGATAGATAAATGGTAAAGTAAATATTTTTGGTATTTTTTGTTTATAGATCGGAAATAAAAAGATTGCAAAATAGTAGATCGGAAACTAATATGATGGAAAAGAGACTTTATATGATGGGAAAGAGGCTTTATATGATGGAAAAGAGACCCGGGGGCCATAGGTTTCACTAGTGGCTTCTCTCAATAGCAAATAATACGGTGGGTGAACAAATTATTGCAGAGCAATTGATAGAAGAGCGCATAATTATGACGATATCTAAGGCGATGATCATGAACATAGGCATCACGTCTGTGTCAAGTAGACCGAAATGATTCTGCATCTAATACTATTACTCCACACATCGAACCCTATCCAGCATGCATCTAGAGTATTAAGTCATAAAGAACAAAGTAACGCATTCAGTAAGATGACCTGATGTAGAGGAATTAACTCAAGCAATATGATGGAAACCCCATATTTTTATCCTCGATGGCAACAATACAATACGTGCCTTGCTGCCCCTACTATCACTGGGAAAGGGCACCGCAAGATTGAACCCAAAGCTAAGCACTTCTCCCATTGCAAGAAAAACCAATCTAGTAGGCCGAACTAAACCGATAATTTGAAGAGACTTGCAAAGATATCAAATCATGCATATAAGAATTCAGAGAAGATTCAAATAATATTCATAGATAATCTGATCATAAATCCACAATTCATCGGATCTCGGCAAACATATCGCAAAAGAGTATTACATCGAATAGATCTCCAAGAACATCAAGGAGAACATGGTATTGAGAATCAAAGAGAGAGAAGAAGCCATCTAGCTACTAGCTATGCACCCGTAGGTCTGTGGTAAACTACTCACGCTTCATCGGAAGGGCAATGGTGTTGATGTAGAAGCCCTCCTTGATCGACTCCCCCTCTGGTAGGACACCGGAAAAGGTCCCTAGATGGGATCTCACGGATACAGAAGGTTGCAGCGGTGGAAAAGTGTTTTCGTGGCTCCCCCTGATGGTTTTGGGGTATAAGAGTATATATGGGCGAAAGAATTAGGTCAGAAGACCCACGAGGGGCCCACAAGATAGGGTGTGACGCCCGGATAATTAAGCTACAGTAACCCTCCGCTAATGATGCCACGTCACCTCAATTACTGTTGCTAAACTCGCGTTAGTTCAAAACGATTCAAATTCAAATTTAAAATATAGGCAAACAACAAAAGTTTTCAAACAATAAAACTAAAATGTTCGGGTCGTGCCAAATAATGCGTAGGTAATTATGGTGGAGAAACCACACTTTTAAAAAATAATTAAATACTATAAGTTGAGCAAACTATAGATAAAACAATTAATTAAATGCCTTTTGTATTATATAAAATACTAAACTGTTTTGTTCTGGGTAAAAATTTTTGATGACAATGGGTTTGGTGGCAATGCTAAACTAGGAGTTGAAATTATATTTTTAGAAAATTAAAATAAATTGAAAAGTCAAAAGGAAACAGAAAAATAAAATAAATAAAAGGAAAACACACAAAACAAAATACCCCCCCCCCCCATGGGCCTTGGCCCAGCTAGGCCATCAGGCCAGCCCACCCGCGGCGAAACTCCCCTGGGCTACTAACCTGCCCGACCACCAAACCCTAACCCACGACTGCTCGCACTTCTCCCCCCCCCCCCATCGCTCTCTCCTCCTTCCCCCGATCCAGATCTGGATCAGGAAGGGGAACGAACTGCGCCGACGCCGTCGCCGCCTCATCCAGCCACCCGCCACTACTTCGCCGGAGCCATCGTGTTGCCGGAGGACCTCCTCGTCCTCTACCCCGACCCCGCCCCCCTCGGTCCCCGAAGCTGCCCGACGCCGCCCCGTTGTCATCGCCGTTATCTCGCCGCCCGGAATCTCGTCGTCGTCGCTGGATCGCCTCCTCGTCCCCCTCCCCACCGGTCGCCATCACGCCTCGATGCCGCCCCGCTGTGGTCGCCGTCACCTCGCCGCCCGGAGCATCCTCGCCGGCCTGCCTCCTCCTCCTCGCCGGCTTGCACCTTGTCACCACGTTGCTGTCGTCTCCGTCTCCTCCCCGCGCCCATCGCCCGATCCTCGCATCCCGCAGCGAGCCCCGACCTCCTCCTCCCTCCTCACTCTCACGCCACCGCGCCGGTCGCGCTCGCCCACGCCCTGGCGCGCTACGCCCGGCCGCGCCACTTGCGGCGCACCGCCCGCCACGCCTGGGCCGCCTCCTGCATGGCCTCGTTACCACGCTGCCCCCACCGCCGCTTGTCGGCTCCCTAGACAGCCACCCCGTGTCCGTCCCGCGGCGACCTTCTCTCGCGCTGCGTGGCAGCGCCACGCCGCGCCGCAGACGTCGCCAGGGCTGCCGGTGCCAAAGACTGCTTTCCTCCCTATCGGCTCGGCGGGTGCCCGGCATACCGCAACCAGCCGCCGCCTAATCGCCGCCCGATCCACTATGGCCCCTGTGCCTATGACACATGGGGCCCGCCCCTGGAACGTTAAAAAAGAGATAAAAAGAATAATAAATAAAAATATTAATTAATTGATTAACTTAATTAATCATGTTTAGTTAACCTATTTAACTATTGTTATTTAATTAAACAGTAATTGGATTAGTTAAACCCTAATTGGAATAAACAGAGTATGACACGCGGGACCCACACGTCAGTTTGACCAGTCAACACCTCTGTTGACTGTTGATGTCATGCTGACGTCATGATGACGCCAGCAAACACTATTTTGGATAATGTTGGATTAAATTAATTGGATAAATCCTAAAAATGATTTTAAAACTTTAGAAAATCATATAAAATAAACCGTAGCTCGGATCAAAAACTTTGTACATGAAAATTGGTTAGAACGACGAGACGAATCCGGATACGCAACCCGTTCGTCTGCCACACATACCTAACATATCGAACACGCAACTTTCCCCCTCCGGATCACCTGTCCGAAAACGCGAAACACCGGGGATATTTTCCCGGATGTTTCCTTTCACGCAGATCACCTACTACCGCGTTAGGGCACACCTAACCCCGCCATTGTCATGTCATGCATCGCTGCTTATGTTTGCATTGTATTCATTGTTTCTTCCCCTCTTCTCTCCGGTAGACTACGAGACCGACGCAAGCATCGCCAGTTCGACCACGGAGTTGACGACCCTCCTTCTTGCCAAAGCAACCAGCAAGCCCCCTTGATCACCAGATATCGCTTATTCTCGCTCTATACCGCTTGCACTAGAGTAGTGTAGCATGTTACCGCTTTCCGTTAATCCTATTCTCGATGCATAGCCCGACATTGTTGCTACATCTATTGATACCTTACCGCAATCCTAAATGCTTAGTATAGGATGCTAGTTTATCATCCGTGGCCCTACATTCTTGTCGGTCCGCCTTGCTATATTATCGGGCCGTGATCACTTGGGAGGTGATCACGGTATATACTATACATATATACATACTACGATGGTGACTAAAGTCGGTCGGCTCAAGGGTACCCGCGAGTGATTCACGGATTGGGGCTGAAAGGACCTTTGTCCCGACGGCCCTCTGTGTGGATCTTTGTGGCGGAGTGACAAGGCAGTTGAGACCACCTAGGCGAGAGGTGGATCGCCCTCGTCGGCGTCATGCGGTTGCTTCATAATAACAGTTTAACGAGATCTTGGTATTTGATCCGAGTCCGACACCGCCTATACGCACTACCAACTATGCGGAAAGATACGGCACTGATGTCATGGTATCACCGAAGCCTTCTAGACGCCAACGATCGAAGGGCGCGCTACCGGATTGGAACGTAAGCCTGCTCTTGTATTAAGGGGCTAGTTCGCTTTCGCCACCACGCAACATGCAGTGTGCAATGGGCGATGGGCCCATACCCCTGCGCCATAGGAGTTAGACCGGCGTGCTGACCTCTCTGTTAGGCCTAGGTGGGGCTACGACGTGTTGATCTTCCAAGGCCGGGCATGACCCAGGAAATTGTGTCCGGCCAAATGGGATCGAGCGTGTTGGGTTATGTGGTGCACCCCTGCAGGGAAGTTTATCTATTCGAATAGTCGTGTCCCTCGGTAAAAGGATGACCCGGAGTTGTACCTTGACCTTATGACAACTAGAATCGGATACTTAATAAAACACACCCAGACAAGTTCCACAGACAACCCGGTGATCGCTTGTCCATAGGGCGACGAGGGGAGGATCGCCAGGTAGGATTATGCTATGCGATGCTACTTGGAGGACTTCAATCTACTCTCTTCTACATGCTGCAAGATGGAGGCTGCTAGAAGCGTAGTCTTCGATAGGACTAGCTATCCCCATCTTATTCTGGCATTTTGCAGTTCAGTCCATCGATATTGCCTCTTTACACATATACCCATGCATATGTAGTGTAGATCCTTGCTTGCGAGTACTTTGGATGAGTACTCACGGTTGTTTTTCTCCCCCTTTCCCCCCTTTCCTTTCTTCCTGGTTGTCGCAACCAGATGCTGGAGCCCAGGATCCAGACGCCACCGCCGGATTTACCCTCCTACTACTCGGAGGTGCCTACTACTACGCAAGCAGGTCACCGACGATGACTAGGAGTAGTTTAGGAGGATCCTAGGCAGGAGGCCTGCGCCTCTTTCGATCTGTATCCCAGTTTGTGCTAGACATCTTATGGCAACTTGTTTAACTTATGTCTGTACTCAGATATTATTGCTTCCGATGACTTGTTTATGTCGAGCACTTGTATTCGAGCCCTCGAGGCCCCTGGCTTGTAATATGATGCTTATATGACTTGTTTTACTTTTAGAGTTGTGTTGTGATATCTTCCCGTGAGTCCCTGATCTTGATCGTACACGTTTGCGTGCACGATTAGTGTACGATTGAATCGGGGGCGTCACATAGGGGGTGCGCCCTAGCCTCCTGGGCGCGCCCTCCACCCTTGTGGACGCCTCGTGGCTCCTCCAACTTCATCTCTAAGTCTCCTAGTTTGCTTCTGGTCCAAGAAATATCATCGCGAAAGTTTTATTCCTCTTGGACTCCGTTTGGTATTCCTTTTCTGCGAAACTCAAAAACAGGCAAAAATCATAAAGTGGCACTAGGCTCCATGTTAATAGGTTAGTCCCAAAAATAATATAAAATAGCATAATAATGCATATAAAACATCCAAAAAAGATAATATAATAGCATGGAACAATCAAAAATTATAGAGACGTTGGAGACATATCAGCCGGGGCAGCGAGGTGAGCAATTGGTGGGTGTCGGGGGCAGCGAGCGGGCGCATGCGAGAACTGCCGCGGCAGGGGCGAGTGGCAGGGGCGTAGCGTGACGTCTATGGCGACTGCAGACAGCAGTGGGCGGCGGGTGGCAGCTGCGGGGTGACGTGCGAGGGCGGCGTAGCCGGTGGGGGGCGAACAGGGCGAGGCAGGGGAGCGCACGGGGTAGTGGCCAGAGTGGGGAGGTGGTCAGCGGCGGCAAGCTACGGCAACAGCGGGAGGCGAGCGGGCGCGGTGCGGCAGAGACGGGCCGCGGATGAGACACGGCTAGGCGCGTGCTTGCATGTACAACAAGGCACAGGGGCAGGCAAAGCTCGACGGACGGCAGTTACATAGCGACGGCGAAGCTCGGAGGCGGCAACGTGTCTAGGAGATGGTGGACAAGCTAGCTAGGGGGAGCATGAGAACTAGCGGAGAGGGGAAGGAAGAGAAGATCATGGCCGTGCGGTAGAGGAGGGCAGCTCATGGAGGTCTTGTGGTTGCCGAAATCAACGATGGAGCTTGTCGGGGCCATATGTGAACCTACTATCATGAGTCTATGTTTCATATCCGATCACCCACTGGGGTGTGCCTACTTTGGAGTTTTAAGAGGTCTTCCACCCCACTCGTCTCATGTTGAGTCGAGTGTTTTGTCCGAACCAGTGGGGGGCACACAGAGTGCACCCACTGGGTGTAGTCCCCGAGACCACGGTCGACTGCTGGCAGACGGCTGAGGTCTTATAATGTACTTTTTTTTACCCACACTGGGCGGACCATGCTGAGTGTTGATCTAGATCAGTGGGGGCACGCTAAGTGCACCCACTGGGTGTAGTCCCCGAGATTGAATATTTGATTCAGCAGTAGTCTTAGAGTAACTTTCACTGTCATTATCTTTTGTTTCTGTCGACTGACATATCTCTCTCGCTGACTGCAGAGGTCTTGTGATCTTGGAGCTCGAGTATCTGAGTTGAACAAGAAGCACATCAGCCTCGAACTTGATCTTGAACTGGCGAAGAAGAACCTCAAGACTGCTCAAGAAGAAACAACCATCATGGGAGGTAACCAATCGACACTTGCCTACCCCCTAGCTTGCGCCTTTTAGTGTTTTTTCTTTCAGTCTCTTTGAACCGAGTGACTTCACACGAGCAGATGTGTGTAGTGAAAACCGTCAGCTCCAAGCTCGTCAGAAGAGTGTTGTTTCTTTAGAGAAAATGCAGGAAGCTCTGGAGAAGAAGGATCTGGATCTTGCTGCTGCTCAGAAGGAGGCGCGAGAGAAGACAGCGCTTGCAGACAAGAAGCGGGCTTCGGTCGGCAAGTTGGAAGAGGAGAACTCGAAGCTGAAGACTGCCATCTCTGAAGCCAATCAGGAAGTTGAGCAACTAAAAAAGGACAAGGAGAACCTGACCAATGAAGTCGGAAGCCTCAGAGCCAAGACGGGTGAGCTGGAGTCCTATATTGGACAATTTGCTGCAAAACTGGTCCTGAAGCTTGAAGGTATCATCGTTCGACTGGTTAGTTGCCGTCGACTAGAATATCTTGTTATATTGTCGACTCACTATTTTTCTTGATCGTGCAGAACTTTGCCAGGACTTTGAGGCTGAGATTGGGTGGGTCAAGACGGGTCTTGACCCCATAAATTGTCCTGTGAAGGATAATGTTGCGATGAACTTGCTGCGGTTGGAATCACGCATAGACAGTGTTGTTGCTTATCTGGCTCGACTGAAGGCGGCGATGACTCGGGCTGATGCCGAACTCTGGCCTCAGGCGGAACTTTCACAAGATCTCGAGTCACTGATGACTTGACTAAATCAGATCCCTGGCCGAGCGCAGGAATAAAAGAAGTCATCCGCTCGCTGTGGCGCTGACTTTGCCCTGTCGTTGGTCCGGGTACACTACAAAGACGCCAGAGAAGACAAGTTGGCGGCTCTCAAGGTTGTGAATACTAAGAAGCACACCTTCCGGTCTTTCATGGACACCTTCCTTGAGGTTGCCACTCGTATTGCGGACATCATTGACCTTGACAGCTTCTGTGATCCAGCCAGCCCTTCCCCTGACGAGTGAAAGACATTATGCTTCACCTTTATTTGCCTTGGAATGCCGAGTGATTTTGTAATCGCTAAAAACTCCTTCGGTCCTGACGCCCGAGCACTTTGGTTCGTGGTCTGGAACCTTTCGATTTATCCGAACTTGGTTTATCTTTGAATATGTCATGTTTGTCTTCGAGTGCAACTTGTTCTTCACTCGGATTAGTTCTTGTACTTTTGATGCAGTTCTGAGGAAGAGGTCGCAGTCGACCTGTACCTCGTCGTTCTTGCAGATCGAGTTGGAACGACCATTGGACGAGCCCTTGGCAGCATTGATCAGCTCATCAGCAAGGCACTCAGCAATGGTCTTGACGTCCTGAAAGCGGTTCGCCTTGGCGTCAGCTGTTGGATGAGCCTTTGGCAGCATTGATCAGCTAATCAGCGAGGCATTCAGCAATGGTCTTGATGTTCCTAAAAGTGGTTCGCCTTGGCGACACGCTCAATCTCGTCCTTCTTCTTGATGGTGCAATTCTGAGGAGGGGGTCACGGTCGACCTGCACCTCGCTGTCCTTGTGGATCGGAATGGAGCGTATGGCTAAGTCCCCGAGTGAGAAGATCAGTTTTCACTCGGAATGTACTTTCAAACTTAGGCGAGGACTGGACTGCAGCTAAGCCCCCGAGTGGGAGGATCACTCACCACTCGGTAAGATTTTTCAAACTTAGGCGAGTACTGGACTGCAACTAAGCCCCCGAGTGGGAGGATTGCTCACCACTCTGTAGGATTTTTCAAACTTAGGCGAGTACTGGACTGCAGCTAAGCCCCCGACACTACAGGAATCGATTACTTTGCCGCTCGCCACGGCGGACGGCAAAGGCATGATTGGCGGACGGCAAGGTCTTTGCCGTCCGCCACGGACGCAAAAGGTCTCGACAAAGTAAGATCCAAAGAAGAGTTACTTTGCCGCTCGCTTTTGGTGGCGACAAGAAGGGGCCTTTGCCATCGCCAGTAATGGCAAAGAAAGCGACGGCAAAATTGCGCCGTTAGTCCGTTAGGTGGCTAACGGCAAGTTTTTGTCGTCCGCCGACGGCAAAATTTGTCCCGCTTTGTCGTCCGATGTATGATGTCGACTAGACGTCACTACATGGCGAGGCTTTTGCCGTCCGCCGCCGACGGCAAAATTGTTTACTCTTTGTCGCTCGCCACCATAGGCAAACCGACCAAATGGGTCAGCCTCGTGAAGCACAGATTGGCTGCCACGTGGCTTTTTTGCCGTCTCATGGTCGACGGAAGAGCCCGCTGCCGCCGATGGCGACGCAAAGAGCATGCATATTGGCTCTTTTTTCTGCTTTTTTTAAATCCAACAATTTTCACAAAGAAATATACATGACATATATAGATATATTTCATGTATATTTAACAAAGAAACATATGACATATCCAGACATAAGTTTCATCGTATATACATATACAGCCCATCCATTCATACATAGCAAGTTGCACATACACATAAGTTGCAACCATTAGGAAGTTGCACATACATATTACAATGCAAAGTTTCATCAAGATAGCAAGTTCCATCGTAGCAAGCTAGAAGAATACTAGAAGAGAATGAAATAAAAAACAAGCACTCCATCATAGCAAGCTAGCTTCCGAGAAGTGAATGAAATCTGCAAAATGGCAAATAAGAAAGTTAGGAAAAGGTGACTAGAAGAAGAAGACTAGAAGAAGAAGCATGCCATCGTTTGTGAGGTAACTTAGGTGAAATGGATCGTTTATGAGCTAACTTAGGTAAAATGCATCATTTTATAGCTAACGTAGGTAAGATGGGTCATTTTGGAGCTAAGGTAGGTAAATGGGTCATTTTGGAGCTAACATAGGTAAAATGGGTCATTTTGGAGCTAACGTAGGTAAAATGGGTCATTTTGGAGCTAACGTAGGTAAAATGGGTCATTTTAGAGCTAACGTTCGTAAAATGGATCATTTTGGAGATAATCTAGGTAAAATGGATCATTTTGGAGATAATCTAGGTAAAATGGGTCATTTTAAAGCTAACTTGGGTAAAATGGGTCATTTATAAGCTAAGGTAAAATGGGTCAGTTTAGAGCTAACTTAGGTAAAATGGATCGTTTATGAGCTAACTAAGCTAATTATGCCGTTTTTTTACATAAGTAAGCTAAGTACATGTCATTATTGAGCAAACCTAGTTCACTAAGCATATTATAACTAACTTAGGTCATTTTGGAGGAAACAAAGCTAAGTATAGATTGTTTTAGAGCTAACTTAGGTAAAATGGTTGGTTTTGGAGGTCAGTAAGCTTATTAAGTCATTTTGGAGGAAAAGAAGCTAACTCTAGGTCATTAAGGTAAGCATATTGGAGGAAATAAAGCTAAGTCTAGGTCTTTATGCATTTGTTAAGCAAAAAACTAGAGAAAGTTACCGTGATCATGGAGGTGTAGGAGCGGGCTGGCTCGTGCCAGTAGCTGGAGAAGGATCGTGTGATGCTTGTCTGGAGTTATGCTGCACCAAAGATCATTTCCAATGTTTCGTTAGCATGATGACACTCAAATGTTAAGACTAGCAAGTAACATCCATTCAAACCCGCCACCAGATATCATCACCTGCTCTGGATCAATGGGAATCTGGCTCGGCTTCCCCTTGACTTTCTTGTAAGAGGCAGTGTGGGCCATGGCATACAGGTCGTACCCCTCTGGCACCTTATCCGTCTTATTGTAGCATGCCTGAAAGAGAGAAACAAAGTAAATTAGTAATTAAAGGGCTCAAGCTAGCATGATGAATGAATTGCATTAATCATGAAGCAAACCACATACCCGGGCCCGCCTCGAATCGATATAAGCCGGAGCTACCTTGATGGTGTGGCACACCTTCAATTTGGGCATGTTTGTCCTTGGCCTCACCGGCCCCCTTCCATCTTTCAACACCGACATGACAAAGAGTAAACGAAATTAGTACAACATAAAAAATACCAACATGAATAATAATATGTATATCACTTAAATGTATCATCATCAAGTACAACATAAAAAATTGAATACTTGACACTACTAATAATGGATCAAGATCATCAATAAATGCATAATCATCATCATCACTATAATCAATGACGGGCTCATAGGGTTCAGCAGCATCAACATGTGGAAGGCCACCTTGACGAATCGGTCAAGCATTGACAGTCATCCGCAGATAAACTCTTCTTGTTCCGCTCTTCTTGTTCCTCCTCCGGGTGATGTGGGATTCACTGCTATCTACTTCAATGTTTTGGGGTGAAGTATAGCGGTTCTTGAAATGCTTTTTGAAAGACGTGTCTCTTGGAAGAATTCTCCTTCATATGTGTCAGGTTAATGTGAGGTTCATAATCCTCTTCCTTTGGGGGAGATAGTCTAGCACATGGCGGCACTTCATAAACGACATCCCAACCTTTCAGATTTGGATTAGTTTGGCAGGCCCACGGTAGATAGAATACTTGGGTCGCCTGTTGAGCCGTAATATAGACATCAGGAACATCTTAATGGGTGCTTTGGTTGATTTCAGCTAGCCCAATATGTTCATGAGTCCTTCTAGTCTCCTTCGGCTGAAACCAATAACATTTGAAGACTACGACATTCGGTGGGTTTTCACCATAGAATAGAAGTTTATAAATTGCTTCAACTCTCCCATAATACTCGGTACCTCCTTCGCGATAGCGTATACACAACAATTTGTAGACTTTGGTCGGCCATAGATAGCTCTTTGCCATTGGTACAAAGCGATACCCGTTGATGTCGATTTGTCAAATGAACGGACCTTATAGTCAAAACCATTCGCGATTTGTCTCAATTCGCGCCCATAGACTCTGAATTAGCCTACAAGTTTAATATGATAGGATTGTTGCATTACGCACAAATTAGCTTAATGAAATGAAATTGTCTAATAGAAATTACTGTTTGTTTGAACCAAGAGATGAAACCGATAGCCGCCTCCTTGCTTTATGAGAAGCTCATACTCTTCAACGGAATCCTTTTGGATCAGCGCCCATACGAGAATATGGCGACGTATCGACTGTATGAAATATCCAGGAATAAGAGCAGTTCAAAGGAAATAGAAGTTGTGAAACAATGTATCGAGAACTTACTCGATGTACGGCCGCACTTCTATCAGGTTGTTGAAGATATACAACGAAATGGTCCGCCATTCTTCATTATCCAAAGATACTATATTTGAAACACTGGCTGGTGCGAGATTCCCTTTGAATAGGCTGAGGTTGGATCCACCCTTTTTAGGGTCGTCAGCATTGTACTGATGCTTCGGATTATGCAAATGACAATTTTTGACTTCGTAGTGTACTGTCACGAAGTTTGCCACCTCCTCAGTGATGAATGCCTCAGCCATCGATGCTTCAATTCTACGTTTATTTTTACATTTTTCTTGAAGCATCTTCTGCATCCTCTCAGCTGGGTAGCACCAATGATTTTGCACGCCCCCCCCCCCAATCTTGCCTCGGTCGGGAGATGCAAAATCAAATGTTGCATTGGATTAAAGAAGCCCGGTGGAAAGATCTTCTCTAACTTGCAGATCAACTCTGGCGCCAACTCTTCCATTTCTTCTAGCACGCCAGGCAATAGTTCTTTCACACAAAGAACACGGAATAAATAGCTGAGTGCTACCAGTACTAGCCATTCATCCTCAGGGATGAAGCCACGCAACATCACCGGACCCGCTCAATCCATATGTGCCAATCATGACTCTTGAGACCAAATATCTTCAATTTATCAAGACTCGCTCCCCTTTAGATTCGCTGCATACCCATCGGAGAACATCAACTGCATTTTCACCCACAAGATAATTTCCTCATAGCTGGCCTTCCAAGATTGAACCATGCCTTTGGCTTCGTCCCGCTCGCTTTCCTTTCGTTCTTTCATGTTTTGTAACGGCCTATCACATAGCGCCCAGATCGACTCTAGCCTTAGTATTATCCTTTGACTTCCCATCTATGTCTAACAATGTACCAAAAGTGCCTCGGCGATATTCTTCTCGAGTGCATCACGCCGATGTTGTGTGGGCAAAGGAGGTCTTTGAAGTAATGCGATCCCATAAGCATGTTTTGTGAGTCCGACGCGCTTAGAATTATACCCTTGAAGTACCCCGGACGCCTGGATCTGCCTTGAGAGCGCTTAACTAATCCAGGTCTGCTGGCTGTCAACACAGTGGTGCAGAGTTTTTACAACTCTACCTCGATGAAGTTCTTCTTGTCTTTCTTGAACTTATGGCGAGGATCCGTGAACTGCCTATGCATGTCGAATCAAGAAAACTTGCAACCGCCCAAGCCAACGAAACTCAAGAGCTCCCTTGCATGTGGGGGGGAACCTTCCATGCACACACCAGCCAATGAATAGCGATACGCCGCAAGTCATGCATCGAGTACATGTACCGTACACGCATTATGAAGTTTCGCTTGCTATAGGGTCGATGTCTTGAACCCATTATCCTGTGCTTCTTGCAATTCGTCCTGCGGCTGCATGTACACATTCATATTTTTCCCTGGATAGTTGGGCCCCGAATTATCAACGCCGGAAAATGTTCTTTATTTGCATAATCTGTCCGGGGAGATTGAGTGGAAAGACAACACGGGCCAACAACTGTATTGGGCTGCCGTCATACCAAACACACTGAACCCATCTATGCTGATGCCGACTCGAGGATGCCTCGGATCTGCCGCTTTGTCAACATGTAATTCATCAAACTTTTTCCACGCAACACCATCCGATGTGTGTACCATCATCAGATTCCCATCTGCATCTTGTTCGATTCTTTTGCCTATTTTGTGCCATGTCATCTGTCTCGCCGTCTCTTCGACCATGAAAAGACATTGAAGTCTTGGTACGATTGGCATATACCGAAGAACACTAACAGGGATTTTGGTCTGTGTCTTCTCACCCATACCGTTGTCTACCACAATATACCTGGAAGACTTGCAAATGGGACAATAGTTCAAGTCCGCATAGTCAAGCCTAAATAAGGCACATCCTTTCTCACGTGCATGTATCTTCTCATAGGGCATCTTCAAAGCACGGAGGATTTTGTCCGACTGTACAGGTTTGCGTGCATTACATGGCCTTTGGGTAGAAAGCGCCCAAATACTTGTCATAATTGCGCCATAGCATTCTCTCCCAAGTTGAACTGAGCCTTCAGAGCCATTACTTGTGAGATGGCATCCAACTGACAAAGCTCAGTGTGCTTGTGGAGCGGACGTTTTGAAGACTCCAACATTTCATTGAAGGCCTTTGCAGATTCCTCCATCTCCTCGTCCGAATCCCGAGCATCATCATAGTCTTGCACAATGGTTTCCATCCCGGTACCATGCTCGTCGGTGCAACGATGATCCACCTCAGCTCGGTCATGTTGGGCAGACTCACCATGAAATGTCCACACCGTATAATCGGGCGTAAAACCACTCTTCTGCAGGTGTTTGCCCATTTTAGCCTATGTCCTCTTTTCCCAATTGTCGCACCGGAAACAGGGGCACTAGGTTTTCCTCTGGCCATTTGCAAATGAGGCTTGCACAAAACCCTTGGTTTTTATGAACCATTCAGCGCTCCATTTGTTCTGACCGGTGTGACCGGTATACATCCACACACGATCATTCATCTTGACTTTCAAAGCTACTGGACACACAACAATTATATATATAATTCACCATGTATATATTCATCAGTTGATCTACTTTCTCAATTTTATTACGTCCATGCAACCTACACTCTAATAGGTAATGATAGGTTCTATCTCACTTCAAGTGTAGATTGGGTTCATTTTCCCATGCTATGCTCGGATTCGACGCAAAATTTGCAGATTTTCCCTGTTCTCCTCGATACACGCCTCTACGCAATAAACAGAGAGGATGTGTACCAGAGAACAACAGGGAGGCAATCATTAAATTTATGCGCCGGATCCGAGCAAAGCATAAGGGAAAACGAACCCAATCTACACATACTCGGGCTGTCCATGGATAGCGTTGGACAATTCGAAAGAATCAAGGTTATAAATATTCAAATGCATGCATATTTGTAACTATGATGCTTTCGAACGGGAGACACATATTGGTTATGCATACTGATGATTCAAGACAAATATATAGCTAGCTATCAAATTTCATCGGCACGAACACCGGAACAGAGCAAATAATTAATGGGGGAGGAGAACATGTCATTTGTGCTCACCCACGAACGAAGGGGCAGAGCTCGTCAAACACACGGCGAGGTCGTCGAACACCAAACCTCGCAGCGATGAAACAACTGCACATTTAAATCTACCCGATCAACACAATTATATATGATGTTTTTCATAACAAAATCGAAAAATATATGACCTAGCTAATAATTCATAAATATATGACCTTCTTCTTCTTTCTTTCTCTTCTTCTTCTTCTTTCCTTTCTTCTTCTTCTTCTTTCATCTTTTTTCTACTTTTTTACTTCTTTTTGTTTCTTCTTTTCTTCTTCTTCTACTTCTTCTACTTCTTTTCTTCTTCATCTTTTTTCATCTTTTTCTACTTCTCTTCTTTTCTTCCTTTCTTCTTCTACTTCTTTTCTTATTTTTCTTTTTTCATCTTTTTTCTACTTCTTTTCTTTTCTTCTTGTTCTACTTCTTCTACTTCTTCCAATTCTTCTCTAACACTAACACTATCACAATCTAGCACTAACAATTAAACAGCAAAAAAATGAAAAAACAGAAGAAAAAAAGAAGTAGTCCCTCACCGGAGCAATGGGACGGTGATACGTCTCCAACGTATCTATAATTTTTGATTGCTCCATGCTACATTATCTACTGTTTTAGGCAATATTGGGCTTTATTATCCACTTTTATATTATTTTTGGGACTAACCTATTAACCAGAGGCCCAGCCCAGATTTGCTGTTTTATGCCTATTTCAGTGTTTCGAGGAAAAGGAATATCGATGGAGTCAAAACGAACTAAATCAATCTGAGAAGTTATTTTTGGAAGGAAAGCCACCGATGGACTTGGATTGCATGTCGAAAGAAGGAGGTGCTAACGAGGGTGGGGCGCCACCCCCCCCCGCCTCTTGGCCCCCTCCTTCGGTCCACCGACGCATTTCTTTCACCCATATATACCTCGTGCACTAAAACTTCCGCAGAAGATAGATCGGAGTTCCACCGCCACAAGCCTCTCAGAGCCACCAAAACCTCTCGGGAGCCCGCTCGCGCCTCACGGGGGATCCCATCACCGTGGCCATCTTCATCATCCCGGTGCTATCCATGACGAGGAGGGAGTAGTTCACCCTCGGGGCTGAGGGTATTTACCAGTAGCTATGTGTTTGATCTCTCTCTCGTGTTTCCTCTATGGCACTATCTTGATGTATCCCGAGCTTTGCTATTGTAGTTGGATCTTATGATGTTTCTCCCCCTCTACTCTCTTGTGATGAACTGAGTTTCCCCTTTGAAGTTATCTTATCGGATTGAGACTTTTATGAGAACACTTGATGTATGTCTTGCCGTGATTATCTGTGGTGACAATGGGATATCATGTGCCACTTGATGTATGTTTTGGTGATCAACTTGTGGGTTTTGTGACATTGGGAACCTATGCATAGGGGTTGGCACACGTTCTTGACTCTCCGGTAGAAACTTTGGGGCACTCTTTGAAGTACTTTTATGTTGGTTGGATGAATCTGAGATTGTGTGATGCATATCGTATAATCAGGCCCACGGATACTTGAGGTGACAATGGAGTATCTAGGTGACATTAGGGTTTTGGTTGATTTGTGTCTTAAGGTGTTATTCTAGTACGAACTCTTTTATAGATTGATCCAAAAGAATAACTTTGAGGTGGTTTCGCACTCTACCATAATCTCTACGCTTGTTCTCCGCTATTAGTGGCTTCGGAGTGACTCTTTGTTGCATGTTGAGGGCTTGTTATATGATCTATCTATGTTATTATTGTTGAGAGAACTTGCACTAGTGAAAGTATGAACCCTAGGCCTTGTTTCCTATCAATGCAATATCGCTTTTATCACTTTTATCATTAGTTACTTGCTGTTTTATATTTTCAAATTACAAAACCTATATCTACTATCCATATTGCACTTGTATCACCATCTCTTCGCGAACTAGTGCACCTATACAATTTACCATTGTATTGGGTGTGTTGGGGACACAAGAGACTCTTTGTTATTTGGTTGCGTGGTTGTTTGAGAGGGACCAACTTCATCCCACGCCCCACGGATTAATAAACCTTAGGTCATCCACTTGTGGGAAATTTGCTCTTGTCCTACAAACATGTGCACTTGCAGCCCAACAACGCCTACAAGAAGAAGGTTGTGTAGTAGACATCGACGGTCGGGGCGGTGGCGGGGGCACCGGCGGCGGCGGCGGTGGCAGGGCAGGGCGGCGCGCGGGTGGCGGCGCTTGGCCAGGGCGGGCGGCGGCGCGGGCGGGGGGGTGGGGGCGGAGGGTGGTGGGGCGACGGGCAAGCGGGGCGGCGGGGCGGGCGGCGGCGGGGGGTGGGGCGGAGGCTGGTGGTGGGGCGTCGGCGGGTGGGGTGTGGCGGAGGCTGGTGGTGGGGCGACGGGCGTGGGGGGGGGGTGGAGGCGGGGCTGGGGGCGACGGGCCAAGCTGGTGCGGGCGGGCGGCGCCGGCGAGGGTGGCGGCGGGCAGGGCGGCGGGCGGGCGGGCGGCGGCGCGGCGGCGGTGTCGACGGGGTGGGGATCTTGTGGCGGGCGTCGGGAAGAGAGAGGGAGAGAAGAGAGTAATTAACGGCGGGGTGGCGGCCGTTAGTTAGTCTGCTCTTTGCCCTCCACCGATCTTGGTCGTCCGTCTTTATCTCTCTTTGTCGTCTGCTAGCAGACAACACAGAGGTGGGGCCTTAAGTTTTTCTAAACGGGCGGGGGGTGGGGGCTACGTCTCTCTTTGCCGTCAGCCAGCTGATGGCAAAGATTCTTTGCCGCCAGCTGGCTGACGCCAAAGAGCTGGCCGATGGCAAAGGACTCTTTTGACGTCTGTCGTTTCTTTGCCGTCTGCTTTTCGGTAGCTGATGGCAAAGAGCTTCTTTGCCGTCCGCTAGCAGACGGCAAAGAGCTGGCAGATGGCAAAGTAGCTAATTCCAGTAGTGCGAGTGGGAGGATTGCTCATCACTCGATAGGATTTTTCAAACTTAGGCGAGTACTGGACTGCAGCTAAGCCCCCGAGTGGGAGGATTGCTCATCACTCGGTAGGATTTTTCAAACTTAGGCGAGTACTAGACTGCAGCTAAGCCCCCGAGTGGGAGGATTGCTCATCACTCAGTAGGATTTTTCAAACTTAGGCGAGTACTGGACTGCAGCTAAGCCTCCGAGTGGGAAGATTGCTCACCACTCGGTAGGATTTTTCAAACTTAGGCAAGTACTGGAGTGCAGCTAAGCCCCCGAGTGGGAGGCTTGCTCACCACTCGGTAGGATTTTTTTCAACTTAGGCGAAACGGTTTCGCAGCTAAGCCCCTGAGTGAGAGAATTGTTCACCACTCGGTAGGATTTTTTAAACTTAAGCGAGTACTGGACTGCAGCTAAGCCTCCGAGTGGGAGGATTGCTCACCACTTGGTAGGATTTTTCAAACTTAGGCGAGTACTGGACTGCATCTAAGCCTCCGAGTGGGAGGCTTGCTCACCACTCGATAGGATTTTTTTCAACTTAGGTGAAACGGATTCGCAGCTAAGCCCCCGAGTGAGAGGCTTGCTCACCACTCGGTAGGATTTTTCAAACTTAGGCGAGTACTGGACTGCAGCTAAGCCTCCGAGTGGGAGGATTCCTCACCACTTGGTAGGATTTTTCAAACTTAGGCGAGTACTGGACTGCAGCTAAGCCCCCGTGTGGGAGGCTTGCTCACCACTCGGTAGGATTTTTTTCAACTTAGGCGAAACAGATTCCCAGCTAAGCCCCCGAGTGAGAGGCTTGCTCACCACTCGGTAAGATTTTTTAAACTTAGGTGAATACTGGACTGCAGCTAAGCCTTCGAGTGGGAGCCTTGCTCACCACTCGGTAGGATTTTTCAAACTTAGGCGAGTACTGGACTGCAGCTAAGCCCCCAAGTGGGAGGCTTGCTTACCACTCGGTAGGATTTTTTTCAACTTAGGCGAAATGCATTCGCAGCTAAGCCCCCGAGTGAGAGGCTTGCTCACCACTTGGTAGGATTTTTTTCAACTTAGGCGAAACGGATTCGCAGCTAAGGCACCCACTAGGGGATTTAGAACATGTAAAAAAGGAACAACAATCATTCGGGAGACTGTAAAATCATGTCTTTGATAATCAAACTAGAAGGTATTTCTTATTACATCTCAACAGTCTGAATGCTTAAGAGTAAAAGGGGCGGAGCAGCTCCGCATTCCAAGCGTGTGGCTCGTCTTTATTGTGCTCGACTTTGAAAAGATGGTATGCTCCATTGTGGAGCACTTTAGTGACAATGAAGGGGCCTTCCCAAGCAGGAGCGAGCTTGTGTGGTTTCTGCTGGTCCACCCGAAGAACCAAGTCTCCCTCCTGAAATGCCCGACCTCTCACATTTCTGCGTGGAATCAGCGCAGGTCTTATTGATAAATGGTCGACCGGATCAAGGCCATCTCTCTTTCCTCTTCCAAGAGATCAACTGCGTCTTGCCGAGCCTGTTCTGCTTCGTCTTCTGAGAAAAGTTCGACTCGAGGTGCATTCTGAAGCAAATCACTCGGGAGTACGGCTTCAGCTCCATAGACCAAGAAGAATGGAGTTCGGCCAGTCGACCGATTAGGAGTTGTCCTCAATCACCAAAGTACTGATAGAAGTTCATCGACCCAGGCACCTGCTGCATGCTTGAGGTCACGCATCAATCGGGGTTTCAGTCCTTTGAGAATCAATCCATTTGCTCTTTTAGCCTGCCCATTCGACTGAGGATGGGCGACTGAAGTGTAGTCGACCCTTGTGCCTTGGGAAGCACAAAAGGCTCTGAACTCGTCAGAATCGAAGTTCGACCCATTATCGGTGATGATGCTGTGCGGAACACCATATCTGAATGTTAATGCTCTAATGAAACTCACAGTTGTACTTGCTTCAAGGTTTTTGATGGGCTTGGCTTCAATCCATTTGGTAAACTTGTCGACTGCTACGAGCACATGAGTAAAGCCACTCCTGCCAGTCCTCAGAGGTCCAACCATATCTAATCCCTAGATAGCAAAAGGCCAGACGAGTGGAATGGTCTTCGAGTCGACGTGGGTTTATGGGACATGTTGGAGTAAAACTGGCAGCCTTCACATTTGTCTACTATTTCTTTCGCCATCTCATTGGCATGTGGCCAGTAAAATCCGGCTCGGTATGCTTTGGCCACGATGGTCCGAGAGGACGCATGGTGACCACAGGTTCCCGAGTGAATATCATTGAGGATCATTCGGCCTTCTTCTGGCGTGATGCATTTCTGGCAGACTCCAGTTACATTTTCTCTGAACAACTATCCTTTTATCATAGTAAAGGCTTTGGATCGTCGGACGATCTGTCGAGCCTCTTCTTCATCCTCTGGAAGTTCTTTCCTAAGAATGTATGCAATGTATGGCATTGTCCAGTCGGGAGTGATGACCAAAACCTCCATGATCAGGTCGACCACGGCTGGGAATTCGACTTCAGTCGGATCTGTGGCACTCTTAGGCTGTGGGGGCTCTTCAGTGAAAGGATCTTCCGAATCAAGGTGAGTGAATATGTTCCAAAAACACATTGCTGGGGGTCTCTCTCTTGGATCCTATCTTTGCCAATTCATATGCAGCTTGATTTTTCAGTCGGGGTATACGGTGAAGCTCCAACCCTTCAAACTTCTTTTCCAACTTTCTTACTGTGTTGCAATAACCAGTCATAGCCGGGTTCCTGGCATCCCACTCTTTCATCACTTGATTGACCACCAAATCTGAGTCGCCGTAGACCATGAGGCGACGGATGCCGAGTGAAGTGGCCATATGCAACCCGTATAAAAGTGCTTCATATTCAGCTTCATTGTTGGAGGAATCAAAATGAATCTGGAGAACATAGCTGAGCTTGTCTCCACGGGGGGTACCAATACTACCCCAGCACCAGAACCATTCAGCATCTTGGAGCCATCGAAGAACATGGTCCAATGCTCCGAGTGAACTTGAGTCGACAGTTACTGCTCAATCCACTCGGCAAGGAAATCTGCAATTGCTTGGGACTTGCTACGTCTTGAGCTTGCGTTGGTTTTCCTCGAAGAGGAGAGGGTGATGCAGCAAAGTGTAGCGTAAGTATTTCCCACAGTTTTGACAACCAAGGTATCAATCCAGTAGGAGGCTCCTCAAAAGTCCCACGCACCTACACAAACAAACTGAGAACTCGCAACCAACGCAATAAAAGGGTTGTCAATCCCTTCACGGCCACTTGCGAAAGTGAGATCTAATAAAGATAGTATGATAAAATAAATATATTTTTGGTATTTTTGATATAGATGCAAAAAGTAAAGATGCAAATAAAAGTAGATGGAAAGCAAATATGATAAGAGATAGACCCAGGGGGCATAGGTTTCACTAGAGGCTTCTCTCAAGATAGCATAAGTATTACGGTGGGTGAACAAATTACTTTCGAGCAATTGATAGAAAAGCGCATAGTTATGAGATTATCTAGGCATGATCATGTATATAGGCATCACGTCCATAACAAGTAGACCGACTCCTGCCTCCATCTACTACTATTACTCCACACATCGACCGCTATCCAAAGATGCATCTAGAGTATTAAGTTCATAAGAACAGAGCAACGATTAAGCAAGATGACATGACGTAGAGGGATAAACACATGCAATATGATATAAACCCCATCTTGTTATCCTCGATGGCAACAATACAATACGTGTCTTGCAACCCTTTCTGTCACTGGGTAAGAACACCGCAAGATTGAACCCAAAGCTAAGCACTTCTCACATGGCAAGAAAGATCAATCTAGTAGGCCAAACTAAACTGATAATTGGAAGAGACTTGCAAAGATAACTCAATCATACATAAAAGAATTCAGAGAAGATTCAAATATTATTCATAGATAAACTTGATCATAAACCCACAATTCATCGGATCTCGACAAACACACCGCAAAAAGAGTTTACATCGAATAGATCTCCACAAGAGAGGGGGAGAACATTGTATTGAGATCCAAAAAAGAGAGAAGAAGCCATCTAGCTAATAACTATGGACCCGTTGGTCTGTGGTAAACTACTCACAACTCATCGGAGGGGCAAGGATGTTGATGTAGAGGCCCTCCATGGTTGCTTCCCTCCAAGCAGAGTGCCGCAAGGGCTCCAAGATGGGATCTCATGGATACGTAGGTTACAAATGTGGAAATTGTGTTTCGTGGTGCTCCCGGATGTTTTCGGGTTCAGAGGTATATATAGGAGGAAGAAGTACGTCGGTGGACGCCTCGAGGGGCCCACGAGACGTGGGGCGCCTCCTATATCGTGGGGCCCTCAAGCTTTCTTGACTTGCACCTGTGCTCTCCGGATCAGATTTGTTCCAAAAATAACACTCCCGGGGTTTCATTCCGTTTGGACTCCGTTCGATATTTCTTTTCGTCGAAATACTGAAATAGGCAAAAAAACAGCAATATGGGTTGGGCCTCCGATTAGTAGGTTAGTCCCAAAAATGATATAAATGGGTAAAATAAAGCCCATAAACATCCAAAAGAGGTAATATAATAGCATGGAACAATCAAAAATTATAGATACGTTGGAGACGTATCAGCACTTGATCGCTTTCTTTGCCTCAAACTTGATATCCAATGGAAGGAGTTCAATCGCCCATTTTGCCACTCAACCAGTTGCATCTCTGTTGTTCAGAATTTCAGATAATGGTGCATCGCTGACGACTGTAATGGAGTGATTAGAGAAATAGTGTGCAACTTTCTTCATGGTCATGTAGATTCCATAAACAAGCTTCTGATAATGCGGATATCTTTGCTTGGATGGAGTCAGAACTTCAAAGAGATAATACACTCGGCGTTGAACTTTATAGGATTTTCCTTCTTCTTCCCGCCGCCGTGAGTAATCATCGACAACTTGTCCAAAGGGCTGCAATGTAAAGCAAGAAAGGCTTTTGCTGATTGGTGCGACAAGCACCGCTGGGTGGAATGCGTGGTTTTGAGATCTCGCAACGCCATGTCCGCTTCGTCACCCACTCGAACTTATAAGATTTCTTCATCAATCGGTAAAGAGGTAAAGCCTTTTCACCGAGATGAGAAATGAATCGACTCAAGGTGGCCAAACAACCAGTAAGCTTCTGAACGTCATGCACACGCACAGGGCGTTTCATTCGGAGTATGGCACCGACTTTCTCTGGGTTCGCGTCGATCCCTCATTTCATTCGGAGGATCGCACCTGGGACTCCAAATGTGCACTTCGACGGATTAATCTTGATATCATACGTTCTTAGATTGGCAAAGGTTTCTGCAAGGTCGATCAGCAGGTCGGAACCTTTACGCAACTTGATCACAATGTCATACATGTATGCTTCCACATTCCGACCGATTTGAGTGAGCAGGCACTTCTGAATCATCCCCATGAATGTGGCGCCGACATTGTCGGATTTCGGGTTCCTGCAGACCCTTGAGGTTCGAACACTGGGGTGCGCGCGGAGATCACACCCTCAGCCTACCCATGTTTCACCGCCTCGCTAGGATCTAAACTACTCGAAGAACAACACAGGGGACATAAGATTTATACTGGTTCAGGCCACCATTGTGGTATAATACCCTACTCCAGTTTGTGGTGTGTGGATTGCCTCTGGGGCTGGTGAGGAACAATACAAGGGAAGAACAGCCTCGCGAGGGTCTGTTCTTGGTTGGTATGATGAACTGCTAGGGGAGTTCTATCGCCTCTCTCTCTCTGTCTCTGGTTGATCTCTCACCCCCCTACCTTGTGGGTGGCTAGTCCTATTTATAGGCGAAGGCCCCGGGCCTCTTCCCAAATATTGAGCGGGAAGGGCGCCAACAATTGGCCATTTTGAAGGGGAACATCTAGTACACTTATCCTGACTAAAGTTGGTCCTCGCCTGCCAAAAGACGCTGACGATGACGCTGGCTTGGGCTCCACGATGACCTCCGCTCGCCGTCCCGCCGGTCTTGGTCTTGTTGCACCAAATGGTCGCCTTGCTCGATACCCTTGCTCGCGCTTGCCCACTTTGCACCAAAGGGGAAACAAGGACTCAAGACAGCCGGGCGCCTCACCGCACCTTGGTCGCCATGGCTTGCGCCACGGCACCTCGTGAGGTACCCCGCCTTGATCTCTCCGGCCTCGTGAGCCCGCCTGATGAGGCCGTGCCTGAGGAAGCCTCCTGTCGTCCTCCCCGCGAGGCTTGGCCCCTTGCGAGGGTCTTGAGCATGTGTTGATGTAGACGGCCGACTGGCCACCTCGAGCCACGCCAAGGCCGCAGCAGCAAGTCTGGTACCCCTGCCCTGCAACACCGACAGAGCCCCGGCCCAAGGCGCTTGGACTTGGCTTAGCAGAGAAGCGAAGAGGCAGTGCGGCGCCGCTGGCCTCAATAGCTCAAGGCCTTGGGCGCCACATGGCGTTGATTGACGGGCGCCCTGCTCCCCCACGATGCCTCGGCAACTACACGATTTGACAAGTCCCTGCATGCAAAACGGGTCATGATTACCTGTGATCATGGAGGCCGACGGTTGGCCTCCCTCGGCTATATGTACGGAATAGCGCGAGCCCTTCCAATCCATCTCTTCCCGCTACTCTTGTCTTCCTCTTCGTCCTTGCTCCTCATCCCCATGGCTCCGCCGAAGAGGTTCTTGGCCGCAGAGAAAGGGAAGGCTCGCTAGGAAGGGCCTGACTCCCCTCCGGCCAAGCGCGCTGGGGCCACCCTCGCAAGCATCCCCCTGCCTCGCTACGGCTTTCCGGGGCCGTGGAGGCAGCCCTCTACGCAGCGGTGGGCGTCCGGCTGCAGTCGAGAGGTACACTGGGGCTGCGCGGCCCCCAAGGCCGCACTTCCGCTCGGCGGAGGTGCTGCCAGAGTTCGTCGTGTGGTCGGCGGACCCGACCGGCACCTGGCTCCAGCTTCCTCGTTTCTTCATAGGTGAGCTTCTGGCTGGTGCCCGTGGCGGCCTTTGGCTTCAGGCAGATGGTTGTTGCAGCAGGTCCTCTTGGGCTACCTTGGAGGTCTCCACCGCCGGGGAGGCGGCCTTGACCCGTGGCTGGCAAATATTTGCACACGCGCGCGGCCTGCGCCGACGTTGCACTCTGCACTTCAAGTTCGACAGCGACGCCACCCTCTACGTGAGGGTGTTCGGGGAAGACGGCCGTCGTGCCGGATGTTGTCCCGAAGACGATGATCGCGGTCGTGCGCCCAGCCCCGACGTTGGTCGGGGTGAAAGGGGCGGAGGGCGCGCGGGCAGTGGGGCCCAAGATCCGCCAAGCTCCGGTGACTCCCCCTCGGGTAGCAGCTCCTCCAGTGGTGGCCGCGACCAGCCCCCTCGTCGTCACCCTCGTCGGGGAGAGGGCAGCGGGTCGGCCCGCCACCGCGCTCCGGTGAAGCAGGACGCAGAATCCAGCTGAGCTTCGGAGGCAGTACGGTCCTTCGCTAAGAGCCGGCGCCGAGCAAGTCGTCCCCCTTTTGCTTTCCTTTCTCTCCTACGTGGAAAGAATGTAATTCATTGCTCCGCGGGGCGTGCTAAACAGTTGTTGTTTTAATTTATGCATTCTTCCTCCTGCTTATGTGCTATGCTTTCATTCTGTGTGCCTATGCGTGGAAACCACTTATCTTGGGGGGGCTCGTCGCGGTCCTCGCCTCCTGAGGCCAGTGCCTTGTTGTGCGCCTTGTGTCCTGTAGAGTTTAGTCAGCAGGGGTAGTCCCCGGCCTTGGTAGCGAGGGGAACCAAACCAATCCCTGTGATCATGTCGCGATGCCCGTGGGGCACGGACTGGGAGGGGTGCTCCCGTAGCGGACTCGAACAGGGAAGTTCAAAATTGCTGGGAAGAAAACACTCGCGAGGGTGCCCGCGCTCCCCCCTCGTGAGGCCTTGCGTGGGAGAAAACGAAACGAACAAGTGAAACGGGAGAGTCGCGAGCTCAAAACGGCAACAGCTTCGGAAAAACTTCAAATAGGAACAAACATGCCAACTGCAAAAAGCAAATGAAAGAGGCCGCGTCCGGCACCTGGTCTAGTCTTCGACGTCTTCTCACCAGCGTGGAGCTAAGTGCTACCACTGGGCATGGGCAGGAGCCCCCGAGGCCCGAGGGCGGCACTCCGGAGACTCCGGGGCGTGTACAGCCCCACTCATTATTACGTGAGAGTGTCACGGGCGGCGAGCTTCACAAAGCGCTGCTTTCTTCACAGCACCGGCCTTTTCAAAACACAAGATCTTCACAGGCATTCGCCTTCTTCACAGGCACCGGGCCTTTTTCAAAACACAGCAACTTCACAGGCATTCGTCTTCTTCACAGGCACCGGGCCTTTTTCAAAACATAGCAGCTTCACAGGCATTCGCCTTCTTCACAGGCACCGGGCCTTGTTCAAGGGTAAAACCTCCGGAGGTGTTGGATGTTCCACGCGTTCTGGACGGGCACTCCCTCCTGGGTCTCCAAGCGTGCGGAGCCGGGCCTGGAAACATGAACAACCTTAAACGGGCCCTCCCACATGGGAGAGAGCTTATGCAGCCCCTCCCTGGAGAGAACCCGCCTGAGCACGAGGTCCCCTACCTCGAGAGTCCTGGGGCAGATCTTGCGGCAATGGTATCGCCGCAGTGCTTGTTGGTACCTTGCCACACGCAGGGCGGCTTCTCGGCCATGCTCCTCCCCCAGCAAGAGATCCGTCTCCCGCATGGCGTCCTGCTACGCTTCGTCGAACGCCAGGACCCGCGCGGAATGACGTCTGACCTTGTGAGGAAGAACGGCTTCAGCTCCATAAACCAGAAAGAACGGGGTCTCGCCAGTCGGCTTGGTTGCGGTCGTGCGGATTGACCACAGCACGGACTAGAGCTCATCGTACCAGCCCCTGCCGCAGGCCTCCAGCTTCTCCTTGAAGGTTCTGGTCTTGAGGCCTCTCAGGACCTCCGCGTTGGCTCGCTTCGGCTCGACTGCTTGCGCGCTGGTGCGCCATCAAGCATAGCATATCTGCGTTCCAAGGTTAGCACAGTATGTTTTGAAGAGGTTACTGGTGAACTGCGAACCGTTGTCGGTGATGATGCGGTTCGGCACCCCGAATCGGCTCACGGGGCCCTTGATGAACTTGACCGCGGAGCCTACGGGTATGGTGCGGACAGCTTCCACCTCAGCCCACTTGGTGAACTTGTCCACGACAACGTAGAGGTAGCGGTAGCCCCCTGGCGCCCGAGGGAACGGGCCTAGGATATCCAGTCCCCAGACTGCGAAGGGCCACAAGAGGGGTATAGTCTGCACACCTCCCACCGGCTGATGGATCTGCTTGGCATGGAACTGACAGGCCTCGCAAGCTTTCACCAGTTCGGCAGCGTCATTGAGTGTCGTGGGCCAATAGAACCCGCTGTGAAACGCCTTTCCTACGAGGGTTCGCGACGACGAGTGATGCCCACAGTCTCCACCGTGTATGTCTGCCAGTAGCTCCTTCCCTTGCTCCCTGGAAATGCAACGTAGGGACACATCATTCGGCCGTCTTCGGTAGAGCTCTCCATCCTAAGGGCGGTATCGCGGTGGCTGCCGTACACACGCCTCCGCTTCCTCCTCCTTTTCTCGATAATGTACCTCGTGTGAGGTAACTCCTGAGCTCTGATCCAAAGACCCATCCCGAGGTTCCAAAGACCAGAGAGCGCGCGCCTCGAGGTCGGGCCAGACCGGGCTCCCGAGGCAGCGGCTGGGGAGCTCCCCGAGGCCGTGTCGCGGCTTGACAAGTGTTGGCATCGCCGAGGGCTTGAAGAGCCGCTCCTCGAATACACCTGGCTCCTGAGGTAGCCGCCTGGATGCCCTTTTTGCGATGTCATTAGCCTCTTGATTGGTGTCGCGAGGCACATGCCGCAACTCCATCCCCGTAACTGCTTCTCCATCCCGCGGACCTCCGCGAGGTAGGCTTCCATGTGCTCGCCCTTGGTTCAGATACTTTGTTGGAGAAGTTGACAAGGAGCTGCGAATCACCCTTGATGATGAGGCGCTTCACCCCTGTGGCGATCAAGCCTTCAGCCTGCTATCAGGCCTTCATATTCTGCTATGTTGTTGGAGACCTTTTCCCCATGCTGAAAACAGAGCTGCACGGCGTAGTAGAGCTTGTCTTGAGTGGGGGATACGAGCACCGCACCAGCCCCTACGCCGTGTCGGGAGAACGCCCCGTCGAAGTACATGACCCATCCGTCCGGTGCCTCGCTCCCTAGGAGAGCGATCGTTCCTCGCCAGCCTCGAGGCCTGGCGCTTCTGCCCATTCCGCCATGAAGTCCGCAAGCGCAGCCCCTTTGATGACTCTGGTTGTGCTGAATTCTAGCTGAAACGTCTGCAGCTCGATGTTCCACTCAGCGACTCTCCCAGCTGAGTTGGGGCTCCTGAGCACCCTTTCCAAGGGGTATGCTGAGACAACCTTGATGGGATGGCCTTGGAAATAGTGCTGCAGCTTGCGCGAGGCCACCAATAGTGCGAGGAGGAGTTTCTGGGGCATGGGGTACCGCGCCCTTGCGTCCCGCAATACCGTGCTGACGAAGTACACTGGGTGCTCGACTAGGTTGGGAGTGCTGGTGCCACTAGCGTCCTCCGGAAGCTGGGGCGCCTCCTGAGACAATGGAGCCCCTGGCGACTGGTCGCCTGGGGGAGGGGCCTCTTCTGTTTTGGGTGTGCTTCTCTTCTATGGCTGGTCCTCCTTGGTTGCAGCCGCGGTCGCTGTGAGGCCCTCTCGGCCATGCTTTGCTTTAACCCGGACGGTTGTTGCAGCCTTGGTCCTATGTTCCTCCCTAACGGCCACCAGGGATGCGCTGGCAGAGTAGGGGGTGGCCGCAAGGTAGAGCACCAGGGGCTCCTGAGGGCACGGAGCCACCATCACTGGGGGGCTGGTCAGGTACCTCTTGAGATCCTAGAACGCCTTGTCGGCCTCTTCAGTCCATTCAAAGGGGCCCTTTTTCTTCATCAGCTTGAAGAAGGGCGCCTTTCGTTCCCCTAGCTTGGAGATGAAACGCCTAGTGCGATCCACGCCCGGTGAGCTTCTGCATCTCTCTGAGGGTCTTCAGCGGGCTCATGTCCTCGACTGCTTTTACCTTTTCCGGGTTGGCCTCGATGCCCCGGTGGGATACTAGGAAACCCTGGAGCTTGCCTGAGGGGACTCCAAACACACACTTCTCCGGGTTGAGCCGCAGGTCCACCTCCTTAAGGCTCGTGAAGGTCTCCTCCAAGTCCTGTATCAGAGTTTTTGCCTCTTGAGACTTCACCACAATGTCATCAACATAAGCCTCCGCATTCCTCCCGAGCTGCCGACCCAAGGCGATGTGCATTAGCCGCTGAAAGGTCGCACCGGCATTGCGCAACCCAAATGGCATGCACGTATAGCAGTCAACCCCGCACGGGGTCGGAAAGGCCGTCTTTTCCACATCTTATACTGCCATCTTGATCTGGTGGTAGCCGGAGAAGGCATCCAGGAAACACAACAAGTCGCACTCGGCGGTGGAGTCGACGATCTGGTTGATGCGAGGGAGCAGGAACGGATCCTGCGAGCAGGCCTTGTTAAGGTTGGTGAAGTCGACACACATGCGTTCCTTTCCCCCCTTCTTCGGCACGACCACAGGGTTAGCCAGCCAGTCTGGGTAGCGGACCTCGCGAATGACCCCCGCCGCTTCCAACTTGCAAGTCTCTTGGATGATGAAGGCTTGCTTCTCAGTGGACTGCCGCCTTGCCTTCTGCTTCACTGGGCACATGTTGGGGCACACATTGAGGTGGTGCTCGACACGCCTCGGGACCCTGCTAGCTGATCGGAGTTCCCACGCCAATACCTTCTTGTTCGCGCGCAGGAATTTCACCAAAGCTTCCTCCTGTTCGGGCTCGAGGTTGGCGCCTATGGTGAAGGTGGCACTGGTGGATCCGTCCTCGTCAACTAGTACCTGCTTGGTTTCCACCTTGTCCTGAGTGAATAGCTGCTTCTTCTTGGTCGGTGCAGCCCCCTTGGGCTCAGAGGCGTCTGAGTCGACGGGCCGCGTCGCTGCCGCGGCCTTGAAAACGAGCTTGAGTGCTTGCAATGCGTCCCCGGTGTCCCCAGACATAGTGAGGACACCACTACTCCCGGGCATCTTCATGAGGTTGTATGCCGGGTGAGTCGCGGCCATGAACCGGGCTAGCGCCGGGTAGCCAAGGATGGCGTTGTAGGGGAGGCCGATGGGGGCGATGTCGAAGTCGATTAGCTTCGTGCAGAAGTTGTCGTAGGTGCCGAAGGTCACCGGAAGGCGGATCTGCCCCAGGGAGCCCGTGTAGCTACCTCCGACGCCCAAGAAGGGCTTGCTGGGTTGCAGTCGTTCCAGCGGTACGTGGAGGAGGCTGAAGGCCTCCACTTAGAGCACACTGAGGCCAGCTCCGCCGTCGATGAGGGTCCTGGCGACCGCCACGTTGCAGATGGTGGGGGTGCATAACATTGGGAGCGCGCCCGAGCAGGCCGAGTTGGAGGGGTGATCATCTGAGCCAAGGCGGTCGGCTTTAGGTGCCGCCAACACAGGAGGCCCAGCCTGGTGCAAGAGCGGCACCGTCTGGCGGACGAATGGCTTGACGTGGTGGCCTGAAGGTGGTGCCTGCGACCCGCCAAGGAGGGCTGCGACAACAGAGGCACCGGCGCAAAGATGATGGGCGAGGAAGAGGTTGCGCAACTCCTCCCAGAGGCTATAGAAGCCGCCCGGCGGTGGAGCGACCACATGCGCGGGACGCCAGTGAGGGCCATGGGCAGCCAGTTAGCCATGACCGTGTCATCGCCTCCGGCCTTGAGGACGGCTTCTTCATATGCTAGTAGGAAGGCCAGCGGATCGGCCGCGCCGTCATAGCGCGGCGGCATGTCCGGCTTGAGCTTGTTCGCCATCCGCACTGTCACAAAGCGGGGCCAGGCAGCCCCCGGTTCCCACCGACGTCCGATCGCGGGAGCGGGCAGTGCATTGGCCGCCATGAGGGCGGAGCGCGGTGCTGATGGAGAACGGGTCGACAGAAGGGAGAGCTCCGGCGCACCCCTACCTGGCGCACCAGATGTCGGATTTTGGGTTCCAGCAGACCCTTGAGGTTCGAACACTGGGGTGCGCACGGAGATCACACCCTCAGCCTACCCATGTTTCACCGCCTCGCTCGGATCTAAACTACTCGAAGAACAACACAGGGGACACAAGATTTATACTGGTTCAGGCCACCATTGTGGTGTAATACCCTACTCCAGTTTGTGGTGTGTGGATTGCCTCTGGGGCTGGTGAGGAACAATACAAGGGAAGAACAGCCTCGCGAGGGTCTGTTCTTGGTTGCTGCGATGAACTGCTAGGGGAGTTCTGTCGTCTCTCTCTCTGTCTCTGGTTGATCTCTCGCCCCCCTACCTTGTGGGTGGCTAGTCCTATTTATAGGCGAAGGCCCCAGGGCTCTTCCCAAATATTGAGCGGGAAGGGCGCCAACAATTGGCCATTTTGAAGGGGAACATCTAGTACACTTATCCTGACTAAAGTTGGTCCTCGCCTGCCAAAAGACCCTGACGATGACGCTGGCTTGGGCTCCACGATGACCTCTGTTCTGTCGTGTTGTTGGTCTTGGTCTTATTGCACCGAAATGGTTGCCCTTGCCTGATACCCTTGCCTGCGCTTGCCCCCTTTGCACCAAAGGGGAAACAAGGACTCTGCACAGGCCGGCGCCCGCCTGGCGCCCGCCTGCACCTTGGTCGTCATGGCTTGCGTCACGGGCACCTCGTGAGGTACCCCGCCTTGATCTCTCCGCCTCCTCGTGAGCCAGCCTGATGAGGCCGTGCCTGAGGAAGCCTCCTGTCGTCCGCCCCGCGAGGCTTGGCCCCTCGCGAGGGTCTTGAGCATGTGTTGATGTAGACGGGCCGTACTGGGCCACACCTCGAGCCACGCCGCAGGCCGCAAGCAGGCAAGTCTGGGTACCCCCATTCCCAGAACGCCGACAGACATTTTTGAGACCAAATGGCATGGTGACATAGCAAAAGCACCCGAATGGGGTGATGAAAGCTGTTTTTATTTCATCGGGACCATACAGTCGGATCTGATGATACCCTGAATATGCATCTAGAAAAGACAAGCGCTCACACCCCACAGTCGAGTCAACAATCTGATCGATGCGGGGGAGAGGGAAATGATCTTTCGGGCAGGATTGATATGCTTGAAATCGATGCACATACAAAGTGAATCGTCCTTCTTAGGGACCATGACCACATTGGCAAGCCACTCGGAGTGGTAGATCTCTCGGATGAACTCTGCTGCTAGGAGCCGGGCCACTTCCTCACCAATTGCGTTTATCTCCTACACGGCGGACCGTCGAAGGTGCTCTTGGACGGGTTTTGCCTTTGGATCGACCCGCAAACGATACTCAGCCAGTCCCCTCGGTACACCCGGCATGTCAGAAGGTTTCCATGCAAAGATGTCCTAGTTCTCACGGAGGAACTAGATGAGCGCTGATAATCCCGTAGCACTTTCCAAAGGTGGAAGTGATAAGTATGGAGTGTCGAACCCACAAGGAGCTAAAGGTAAGATCAATATTCTCTCAAGCCCTATCTGCCACTGATACGACTCTACGTGCACCGAACGTTTGCTTCCAACTAGCAACAAGAAATAAAACTTCGTTGTGGGTATGAAGAGGATAACTTTGTATGATATCGGAGAGCTAAAACATAAAAGTAGGTGTTGTTATCATAAAGTTAGAATATAATACTAAATATTATAAATAGCGAGTGTGGAATAATGGTGGATCGGTGTGCGGAATTGTCCTAGGCAATTGTAAACAAGACCGGTAATCACTATTGCAGGTTCATATGAGGGAGAGGCATAAGCTAACATACTTTCTCTACTTGGATCATATGCACTTATGATTGGAACTCTAGCAAGCATCCGCAACTACTAAAGATCATTAAGGTAAAACCCAACCATAGCATTAAAGCATCAAGTCCTCTTTATTCCCATACGCAACAATCCCTCTTACTCGGGTTTGTGCTTCTGTTCACTCACCAACCCACTATAAGCGGATCATGAACGTATTGCAACACCCTACAACGGGAATTCCTCACGCTTGCGCGACACGGAGGGCACCATAGGACAGCACCAAAGTAAAACATACAACTCATACCAATCTAGATCGTCAATCAACCCAAAGACAAAAGATATCTACTCAAAACATCATAGGATGGCAACACATCATTGGATCATAATATGTGGCATAAAGCACCATGTTCAAGTAGGGGATTACAGCGGTTTGCGTGAGAGTGGGCTGCGTAAAAGAGATGAGGATGGTGATGATGATGGTGATGTTGATGAAGACGATCACTGTGGCGATGATTCCCCTCCCGATGGCACTCCGGTGCCACCGGAAGAGAGGAGGAGAGGTTCTCCCCCTTGTGCTTCCTCCTCCATGGCCTCCACCCTCAGGTCTTTGGCCTTCATGATGATGAAGACCCCTCCGGGATACTCCTCTATGGCCATCGGTGATGATGGTTGTCGGTGTCAAAACCGGCGGATCTCGGGTAGGGGGTCCCGAAATGTGCGTCTAGGCGGATGGTAACAGGAGACGAGGGACACGATGTTTTACCCAGGTTCGGGCCCTCTCGATGGAGGTAAAACCCTACGTCCTGCTTGATTAATATTGATGATATGGGTAGTACAAGAGTGGATCTACCACGAGATCAAGGAGGCTAAACCCTAAAGCTAGCCTATGGTATGATTGTTGTAATGTATGTTGTCCTACGGACTAAAGCCCTCCGGTTTATATAGACACCGGAGGAGGCTAGGGTTACACAGAGTTGGTTACAATGGTAGGAGATCTACATATCCGTATCACCAAGCTTGCCTTCCACGCCAAGGAAAGTCCCATCCGGACATGGGACGGAGTCTTCAATCTTGTATCTTCGTAGTCTTGGAGTCTGGCGGACGATGATAGTCCGGTTGTCCGGACACCCCCTAGTCCAGACTCCTCGGTAGCCCACGAACCCGAGCTTCAATGACGATAAGTCCGGTAGCGATAATGTTCGGCATTGCAAGGCGGGTTCCTCCTTGAATAATCCAGAGAAGATCATGAACACCAGGATAGTGTCCGGCTCTGCAAAATAAATTCCACATTCCACCGTAGAGAGAATAAAATGTACACCAGTCCAACCTGCTGACGTATTACGCGGCGTGACATCACACCACTACCAAGCCTTTGTTTGAATCGTTTTTACTATACCACCTCAGCACGTTTAGCGAAGCGGTTTCCTTGGCATGTCTTGTCGAAGCAGAGATCGTGTTCCCCTTATTCCGGGATTCTCATCAATACGCGCGTGGGTAACCCAACCGTGCCCATCGCCACGCCTCCTCTATCGAAGGTGAATCCCAAACGGTCACGGAGACGACTCTTGGTATTTTTCCCCTTTATAATAGGACCAAGGCTCGTTCTTTTTCTTCAATCTCGCATCGAATCTCCTCCTCGCTCCCAGTTCTAACACCTAGAGCCTTAGATTCGAGCACTTCGGATTCTCAACCATGTCTGGCTCCGACCTCCAGGGCCGGTGGACATATTGAAGTTACGTCAGGCCAAGTGCACCGCCTCGAGATTTCAAGATGTTGCTGCCCAGGGCAGGCCGTGCCCGTCCCCGAGCCTGGTGAGTACGTTGTCTTCAGATCCCACCTCCGTCGGGTTTAGGCTTCCGACGGACCCCTTCGTGAGAGGGCTCATGTTCTACTACGGGCTGGATTTTCACGATTTGGCTCCGGAGTCCATCCTCCATATCTCCGCATTCATTATCGTCTGTGAAGCCTTCCTCCGCGTCACTCCCCACTTCGGCCTGTGGTTGAAGACCTTCAATGTGGAGCCGAAGATGTTCAGGGGGCGTCAGCGGAGTCGGCGGGCGACCATAAACAAAAGGCCGATGCCCGTGGCGAGGGTTCCTTCCAAGAGGAACTCGGACTGTGGCAGCAGGAGTGGTTCTATATCACCGCTCCGAAGGGCAGCAAGCAAAAGCAGCCGCCTTCATTCCACCCGGGACCTCCATGCCGACTGATGTCGTGGGTCAACCAAGGGCTCAATTGGGGGTTGTCCGAAGACGTGCCCTTATTGCAGGGCCGGATTGAGACCTCCAGGCGAGGGAGATCAATCTGGTTGTGGTGATGCAGGTTATGCTAATCAGGCATCTTCTGCCCTGCAAACGCTGTCCTCTCCGTCTATGGGAGTTCAACCCGGAGGGACCTCGTATTCTCCAACACTTCATGGGTACGACACCCATGGAGATGTACAAGTTGTTCTTCGGACTGCAGGTGGCGTGTCCGGAATTGGCCGAGGACGCAGGCCTAAGCCGCAATCGCCCGGATACTCAGATAAATAGCTCAGAGTCCGGACGTTTTGTTTATCTGCTTTTCTAGAGTTCGCCTCCTGACCCATTACTCTTCACAGGAGTGGGTGGCGCGATCGAGGCTGATAAGGTGTCCGGCCCCCCTCCCAGAGACCGCACTGGAGCCCGTGCTGGTCAGAATGTTGGAGGTCGCGCCCATAGAAGGGAGCGATGGGGAAAATAGAGGAGCTAATATTTCGCCCAAAGGGGCGTCTGAGGAGGGGGGAATCAAAAACCCCTCCTTCCAGGGGGAGAAGAGGACCGCCTCCGAAGATCCGGAGGCCAAAGCCCCTAAGCGGGGGAAGAGATCTTCACCGGGGGGTCCGGCGTCCGGGGAGAATCCGGACGTACAATCATCGCCAAAGGATCAGCCCTCCAGTGAGCCGTGAGTATGAAAAGGGGAGTTAATTAGTAAGGAAATACCTCCATTTGTGCTTCTGTTGGTAACCGAAATATTTATCTTGCAGTTCGGATCGCAGCCTTCTCGAATGAGTTCATCTTCGGGGACCTTCTTCCGGAGATGATGGAGAGCGAACGCCTCCGTCACTGCGCCCGTCGAGATAAGGCGAGCGAACCTCAAGTATCGCGTCATGGAGGGTATCCCGAGTCCGAGGGGCCGAGAGTTCGCCACCGCTAGTATCCGCCGGAGAATCAAGAATCTGCTGAGAGGGCGCCCATCTCGTAAGATCACCGTGCGTTGATGCGTATGGTGATTGAAGGATTTCGTCCGCCGAGGCGGATTGCGCAATGCCGCTATGAGTTTGTCTGGCGGGGTTTGAGGTACGTGAGAACGACGCACCTTTTGTCTTTAACAGTTTTGCACATAAAATGCGCCAGATAGATAGTAGCCCCGAGACTCGGTAGGTTGTCGAAGACGACAGCGTGCCGAGGATCAAAATTGCAAGTAATGAATGTCGCCATTCCTATGCAGGTGGCGGATAGTCCGAGGGCTAGCCGAACTAGTGGAGTTGTCGAGTTGATGCGGCAACTTGACGTGGCGGATGCGGACATTGCACTTGTCAACCGGCGACTTGACGAGTCGCAAGGTAAATGAGTTCTCCGCAGTCGCTTTATTAAGGGGTCAAAGCCTCCTCGATAAATTATATGCTGTTATGCAGACGGTCTGCTGTTGTGGAGAGTTTTCGGCCGAACTTGCTCAAGCTAAGGAGCAAGCCCGAAGTGACGCTGCTGCCTCGAGGGCGGCCGAGGAGTTGAAAGTCGAAAAGGCTGCACACCGCCTAAGCGGGGGAAGAGATGGCCGAATTGGCCGTGAAATTAAAAGATGTTGCCGATCGCAATGAGGCTCTTGAAAAGGAGCGCTTATCGGAGCGGAAGACACGAGGAAGGCCACCGCCGAGGCTAAGGATGCCCGCTTACGCAATGCGGGCCATGAAGGAGGAGCTGCGCCAAGCCGAGATATCGTGGCGGCAAGCCTTATCTGCTACATCGCCGTTTATGGATCAAAAGTATGCTCGGTTTGGCGGTTGTGGAGTCCGGAGGATCCGTATATGGACTTAGCGGCAAGTGCGGCCGATGCCGCTGAGCACTTCCGCCGGCGGATCACAAGACGGAAGAGCTATTTTGGTCTCAATTCTGTAGTCCGGACCGCTCACTTCCGTTGACCGACCGGTTGGCCGAATGGGCCGAGCTAAATAGATTGTCCGGACTTGCCATGACTGACATCGTGGCTCATGTCTAGCCAGAGAGGCCCAAGGCGATGAGCTACTTCGGCTTACTGCAGCAATTTCTTGGAGCGGAGCCGCATATCAAGGAGATGAAGCGGTCGGCCTGCATCGAGGGCGCGCGGATGGCTCTTGCCCGCGTGAAGGCGCATTGGACGGAGATGGATGCCACCGCTGTTGCCGCCCAGGGCTCGGATGAAAGCCGGCTCCCCGCCGAGCACTATTTCGGGGAAGTTATGCGTGGCGCTCGTGTAATAGAGTCGCAGTGCTCAAAAAATGTCACGTTCAAATGAACATTTTAGCTTGTAAAACGATGGTTATGCTTATAACTGCTTTTTATACTTGTGCGTCCCAAGTAGTAAAACTTCTCCTATGCGGCTGTTTACGTATACGTTTGTATAACCTGAAAGATTGCAGTCTTCGACTTCAGCCCCCACGCACAAGGTGCGGGGGTGTTCGCAAAAATAGCGCGTTTTCACACTTAATCCGACATCTCGGTCCTATTAAGGAGGTGGTAGCATAGCAAACGAGGCAATCCGGACTATAATGCTTTATCACTTTCACTTAGCCAGTGGAGTTCGAGGGTGGGGCTACGATATAGCCCCTTGGGGCACCGCACTTCTCCGAATTCGGGGCGCGTGTGTGCCTGACCGGGAAACGGTCCTTCGTCAAAGCGGGGAATTCTAAACATTCCGGTGGTCGATCGAGTGGTTGACCAGTCTCTCGCTATATCATGACAATCGCGGCTTTCATCGAGGTGCCCGCCAAATGGAACTGGGGCACAATCGCAGAGTTCTCTTGGTGCTGCGTTAGCCGATGATACAGAACGTAAGGCAGCAAAACACAGGAGCCGGGCAAACCCAATATTTGACCAAAGACATGATTCAGAGCTGATGCATATAATGCCTAACTCGAGACGCCGAACACTCCGTAAGGTGTTTGGTCTTTGTAATAATGGGTAGAACAATGCCCTAAGCCCCTAGTGTCCAGGTATGGGCATGGTCTTCTGACGCGGCCGATGCCAAAACGTTAGGCTCCGCTTTGGCTATAGGAAGAAACCAAGGGAAAATAACAACAAGAGACAGTAAAAAAAGGTTTACGCAGGGTCTTAATCTGAAAAGAATCCTCACAACGGGTCCCTCTTGCGCACGCGCTTGTGTCTCCGTTGCGCCGTTATCCTGGACGGGTATGCACGTTGTTCATCTATAAAAAGAGAGGAACGCTTAGTTTGAAAACAATTCGTGCGAAAAATATATGTGTAAAAGAAGAAATATAAAATAGTAAAGCGGGGTTTGTATGAACCCACGGTTGTTTGTGCGCGCAGCCCCCTGTGAAGAGGTGTGCGGCTAGGGAACCCCTAGCCTGCTGAAGCCGGACTCGTCTATCCGAGTCCGGGGTCTTTGAGTGACCCTCGCACGGAAATGATGCCATGCGGACCGGGTATCTTGAGTGTAAGAGACGCGTAATGCGGTATGGCGTTGAAACGTACAAAAGCCTTTCGTCCCAAGAGTGCTTGATATCCACTTTTAAATGGGACGATGTGAAAAATTAGTTTTTCGCGCCGAAAGTTGTTCAGTGAACCGAACCCGACTTCTAGTAGTAGGGAGCCTGTGCACTTGGCATAAGGGCCAGGCGTAACTCCTTTGAAGGAAGTGCGGCTGTGTCGGATTTTGGTAGGGTCTATCCCCATCTTGCGGATTGTGTTTGAATACAGCAGGTTTAAGTCGCTGCCTCCATCCATTAGGACTTTAGTAAACTGTAGTCCGTCGATTATGGGATTCAATATCAGGGCAGTCCGTCCCGTGTTTCGAACGCTTCTGGAATAGTCCAGGTGGTCGAAAGTTATTGGTTTTGATATCCAATTTCTATGGTTTGCAGGGTTGGCCCGTGCGAGGCTCTTTTTAGAAAGTGCCGCACTATTTTTCCGTATTCTCACATGAAGTGAATTTACTGCTTTGACCTCTTGTGGGAAAGTTTTTTGTTTTCCGGTGCTCTGCTGGTGGGGTTTATCGTCTTCGCTTGACGCGTCGAGCCCCTTGTGTTCAGCGTTTAGTCGGCCGGACTGTTTAAAAACCCAACAATCCCTGTGGGTGTGGTTTGCAGGCCTTCCGGGGGTACTGTGGATTTGACATATCCGACCCAAAATCTTGTTTAAGTTGGACAGCTCATCGCCGTCATCCTTAAGAGGCGGTGTTTTGTTGTTTGGCCGCGAGCTTTTGAATCTGGCGTTGACTGCCGTGCTCTTTGGGCTTTTCTCTTTATTCCGGCGCTGCTCTTTTCTGCGCCGTGATTTTCCATTTCCATCTCTTATCTCGGATGTACTTGGGTCGCTGGTGCTGCATCTTGCTAGCCAGCTATCCTCTCCCGCACAGAAGCAGGTCATGAGGCTTGTTAGCGCGGACATTGTCCTCGGTTTCTCTTGGCCGAGGTGTCTGGCAAGCCATTCGTCTCGGACATTGTGTTTAAAAGCTGCTAAGGCTTGGCGTCCTGACAATCGACTATTTGGTTCTTTTGGTGAGGAACCTGTTCCGAATTTTGTGCTACCGACTCTCGGGCTATTGAGTTATATGACTTAAATCATCGCATCCGGAGGGCGCACATAGGTCCCTTGAAAATTTGCTCTAAACGCTTCCTCGAGCTCTTCCCAACTTCCCACAGTGTTTTCGGGAGGCTTTTAAGCCAATGACGGGCTGGCCCTTTGAGCTTGAGGGGTAGGTATTTTATGGCGTGGAGATCATCTCCTCTGGCCATGTGTATATGTAGTATGTAATCTTCTATCCAGACTCCAGGGTCTGTTGTTCCATCGTAAGCCTCTATGTTTATGGGTTTAAATCCTGCTAGGAATTCATGGTCCAACACCTCATCGGTGAAACATAGTGGGTGTGCGGCGCCCCTGTATTTGGGTGTGCCACTATCTTCGGGCACTTGACGTGTTGCCTTGCTTCCTAGGGCCTTCTTCTTTGGCCCGTAGATGGACCTAGCTGGGCCATCTGTCTTTCCAGGTTCATTAGTTGGTTTATGTGTGGCGCCGCTTTCAGAATTTGGCCTATCATCTGGCCGTCTATCCAACCAGGCAGCCTCTTTATTTTTTGATGGTGGAGGCTCTATGGCCTCCTCGTCGAATTCTGGTAACAGCTTGCGCTTCGGGTAGCTCTTTGATTGGTGACCATTGCCGTATTTATCCGCGGTTTTGAGCACTTTGCTCTATTTCATTCTGAGTGTGTCTTCTGCTGTTTTGAGCTTCCGCTTTTCCTTCTTCAGGCTTCTTGCAGTGTTGACGAGTCTTTTCCGAAGGTTTTTGCTCTCCGTGGCGTGTCCGCATGAGATCGTCCGGATGTCGTTTTCGCGGGCTGGACTGATTATCGACTTCGTCATGTTCGCACGGTTGCTTATCTGCATGTTAAATCGTCCACTTGTGAGCCCTGCTATATTACGGGCTCCTTAGGAGCGTTGTTGTTGTCGAGGCGGGACTTAGGGCGGCGTCTGCGCCGCTGTTTTGGTTGTTTATCGGCGGGGTTATCTTCTGCCGCGGCCCATTGGTCCTCGTTATCGCTCTCTTTTGGGGTATCCACCATGTATATGTCATATGACGAGGTGGTCCTCCCGTGCCCTATAGGCTCTGTTTCTTGTTCGTCTCCGGCATCGTCGTCTATTCCGTCGATGTCTTCGGAGTCATAGTCTAGCATGTCGGTTAGATCGTCGACAGTGGCTACAAAGTGGGTGGTGGGTGGGCTCTGAATTTCTTCGTCGTCCGTAACCCAACCGCCTTGGCCATAATCCGGCCAGGACTCTCCCGATAACGAGAGATGCTTTAGTGAATTTAGGATGTCGCCAAAGGGCGAGTGTTGGAAGATGTCCGTGGCGGTGAATTCCATAACCGGCGCCCGATCGGAATTGATTGGTGGGGGCGTGGGAGGCCTGGAGTCCGGCAAGGAGTCCGACACCTCGGAATCACGAGTTTCGCGGGGACAAGATTAGTGTTCGGCTCCATCGCCGTGGAAGTTGAAGCCCCTGAGGTGGTGTCCATCCCCCGATCCTCTATCTGGGCAATCGGCTCCGGACTAATGGCCGGAGCGGATTCGTGTGCGGCCACCAAGGCACTGTTCGGCGACAGAGCTAAATCATGCCCATCGCAATAGTGTGGCGCGTTTGGCTGTGGCTTGAGTCCGTCGAAGATCAAGTCTCCGCGGACATCGGCCGTGAAGTTTAGGCTTCCAAATCTGACCTGACAGCCAGGGGCGTAGCTTTCGATCTGCTCTAGATGGCTGCGAATTAGCCCGCAGCGAAGCCGCCCGAATCTGAAGATCTGTCCGGGAGAAAAGTCTCACCTCAGACAGCGTTGTTGGTTGCAGATGCCATCAAGCCTATCGGTGGCGACTACGAGGAACTCTCAATAAAAGCACCAATGTCGGTGTCAAACCGGCGGATCTCGGTAGGGGTCTGAATCGTGCGTCTAGGCGGATGGTAACAGGAGACGAGGGACACGATGTTTTACCCGTGTTCAGCCCTCTCGATGGAGGTAAAACCCTCGTCCTACTTGATTAATATTGATGATATGGGTAGTACAAGAGTGGATCTACCACGAGAACAAGGAGGCTAAACCCTAAAGCTAGCCTATGGTATGATTGTTGTAATGTATGTTGTCCTACGGACTAAAGCCCTCCGGTTTATATAGACACCGGAGGAGGCTAGGGTTACACAGAGTCGGTTACAATGGTAGGAGATCTACATATCCGTATCGCCAAGCTTGCCTTCCACGCCAAGGAAAGTCCCATCCGGACACGGGACGGAGTCTTCAATCTTGTATCTTCGTAGTCTTGGAGTCCGGCGGACGATGATAGTCCGGCTGTCCGGACACCCCCTAGTCCAGGACTCCCTCAATGGCCCTCTCCGGCAGGGCGCCGGAGAGGGCCTAGATTGATTTCTCGTGGCTACAGAGGCTTGCAGTGGCGGAACTTCTGATCTAATCTCCGTTCTTGAAGTTTTAGGGTACGAGAGTATATATGGGTGCAGGAGGTACGTCGGTGGACTTCCGAGCTGGCCACGAGGTAGGGGGCGTGCCCCCCACCCTCGTGGGCAGCCCAAGACTCCCCTGGTGAGCTTTCGGTACTCCATGGGCTTCTTATGGTCCAAAATTAGATTCCGCAGAGTTTCAGGTCTTTTGGACTCCGTTTGATATTCCTTTTCTTCGAAACACTGAAATAGGCTAAAAACAGCAATTCTGGGTTGGGCCTCCGGTTAATAGGTTAGTGCCAAAAATAATATAAAAGTGGAAAATAAAGCCCAATATTGCCTGAAACAGTAGATAATATAGCATGGAGCAATCAAAAATTATAGATACGTTGGAGACGTATCAAGCGCTTCTTCCTATTTGTTGTCGAGTGTCGTGGAGATATGAGTCGGTGCAGCATTGGGATCGGTCGGATGAATATGAACTGGCTTTGTTTCTCCAGACGATTGAAATGCAGAATCTGTGGCAGGCTTCTTGGCCCGTAACAAATCACTCGGATCTGCATTTTTCTGATACTCTTGTAATTCAACTGCTGCCATTTGTGCATCGGCGATTTTGGAGCCCTTACGAAGCATTCCTCGCATACGCCGATTGCGGTGGATCGTGATCACACCTCAGGGGCGAGCATCTTGACTTGAGGTACACGTAACATGGCCGAGCCATAAAACGCGCATAGGCAGGCCTACCCAGAATAGCATGATAAGCACTCTGGAAATCCACTACTTCAAATGTCAACTTTTTCTTACGGTAATTCTTGGAATCACCAAAAACCACGTCAAGGGCGATCTGGCCGAGTGACTCGGCTTTCTTTCCAGGGATAACGCCATGAAAACTCATATTGCTTTCGCTAAGCTTGGACATCGGAATGCCCATCCCCTTCAAGGTTTCAGCATAAAGGATATTCAGGCCGCTACCACCATCCATTAGCACTTTGGTCAGTCGAGTGCCTTCAACCACTGGGTCGACCACCAACACTTGCCTCCCAGGGGTGGCTATACGCGCTGGGTGATCAGACTGGTCGAATGTGATGGTTGTTTGTGACCATTTCAGGTATGTGGTCATCGTCGCCGGAGCAACCATATTTACTTCTCTATTGATAACTTTCAATCGACTTTTGCTCTCAACATCAGCAAGAATCACCAGGGTGGAATTGACCTTAGGATAACCATCGTCCTCCTCTTTGTCCTTGTCCTTGTCCGACTCTTTTTTCCTTTTCACTGGGTTGTTTCTCTCTGAATTGCTGGATCAGGAGTCGACATTGCCGAGTGGTCTGTTTAGGATAAATCAAATTACCTTCTTCGTATGAATGTGACATGGCAAATCCAACACATTATTTCCCGCCTGATCTTTTACCTTCTTAGGGGTCCAGGGCCCCTTAGGTTTTCCTTTAAACTTTCCTTGAACTACTGCCGCAATTTCACCAGGCACTACAGGTTCAGCCTTACATTTTTGTTTCCTATTGGAATTGCCTCCGCCGGCATCCTGGATGACTGGTTTACCCTTTCCACTACGGAGTCGATCCGCTTCTTCTCCGTTAGCATACCGGGTGGCTATTTCCATCATCTGAGTTAGGGACATATCTCCAGTCCGACCGAACTTCAGGACCAACTCTTGATATTTAACGCCTTCCTTGAAGGCACACACTGCTTGGTGCTCAAATACATTTTCCACTATGTGATGCAAAGTGGTCCACCTCTGAATGAAATCCCTTAGAGTCTCACTCGGTTTCTGCACACAATGCTGCAATTCCGTTAACCTTGCTGGCCGCTTGCAAGTACCCTCAAAAGTTCTAACAAATACTCGGGCAAGCTCTTCCCAACTGAATATACTACCCGGGGCTAACTGAGTCAACCACGCTCTGGCTGACCCTTCCAACATCAGGGGAAGATGCTTCATGGCCACTTCATCATTTCCGCCACCAATCTGCATAGCCACTCGGTAATCCTCAAGCCAAGTTTCAGGCTTGGACTCTCCAGTGAACTTGCTGACTCCAGTCGCCAACCTGAAGTTGGGAGGAATCACTACAGCCCTGATGGCTCTGCTGAAACATTCCAGACCTGAAACATGAACCCTACTGCCGGTCGGACGATCTCTTCAGGGTCTTCCCTATGCGCTCTGTTCCGGTTGACTAGACCTTGAACGAGAATAGATCTCGCATCAAAGCCTGGCTCTCTTGGGTCGAACGGTACTCTGCGCTCGCCACTGTGAAGGCGTCTGTCATCGTATTGCCGAGGCACATATGACCCACTCCTCGAAGGAGGTGTGGGCAGTCGACGACGGTCGTCATGGCCAAGTCGGTGATCATACTGCCCATGGTTCCTGTACTGATCCTGCTGATGCCCACGACCTTCACGCCGCATGGGCGATCTTGGGCTGTGGGCTGACTGAACTGTATCCGCCACCACGGACCTGCTATGAATCCTATTCCGTGACTGAGATACCGCTGTGTTCTGTTCTCCTGCTGCCCGGAGTATGGCCCGGATCTGCATCAAACCTCTGCCAGCCTCCGACTGGGAAGGCTGAATTGACTCTGCTATACAGGCCGCAGCTGTGAGATTCTGAATCGGAGTGCGGTATACCTTAGGTTGAGGCGAAAAAAGCTGTCGTCAACTGGACTCAGGGATCCGCTCCTGAGCACGCTCATCGAGTGCGTGCTGAAGGTTCTCCAGTCGAGTGCGCTCGGCTAAATTGGTCAGGCGCACCTCTTCCAAGGCCCGAGCCTCAGGGGTTTCTCCAACGATGGGCGTGTGGAGTGCATCCGTGTTGCAGCGACGAAGTTCTTCTCTCTGCTGTGAAGAGAGAGGTTCGGGACGGTACTCCTCGTGAACGCGCGACGGATCACCGCCACCATCACTGTCGTCGTCGCAGCGGAAGCCAGGCGGACTACGCAGTCCGTCGACCATCAAAACTTCGGCCGTAGGGTCGCTGTTATCGCACTCGGATGCGGTCTCAATGGAGCCAGTCGAACAGGCCGTAGAGAGTTTCGTCGGGCTCGATTGTCGCGACTTGATGGGTGGTCGAATGACGTGCCACCGCATTTCACCCACCGCTGAAGCCGCGACCGACCGGATCGCTTGCGATGGCGAATAGCAGGGAGAGAAGACACTACGGAGCCGACCGATACTGGGTTGACGGCTGCCTGAGAAGGAGGCCGCGTACGCATGCGCGAAAGTTTGTCGCCCCTCGGACGGGGAGCGCCTCAATGTCAAGGAGAGCTTCCTGAAGCCAGGCGGAGTCGTCAGCGATGAAGACGAGCTCGTCGAGACGGATCTCGCGGCCCTCAGCCAATCCACTGCCGGAAACCATGATGATGGGAATCGGAAAAATCGCAACTTCACCAACAAGTCGCTAAGACACCTGCCCCATGGTGGGCGCCAACTGTCGTGGTCCTAAGACTGACAGTAGAAAGGGGGGTAGGTATGGAGAGGCAAGATCTCAGCTATGGTGAAGGTGTACACACAAGATTTACGAGTTCAGGCCCTTCACGGAGGAAGTAACAGCCATACGTCTCGGAGCCCGGAGGCGGTCGACTGGATTATATGTGTGTGGTGTTACAGGGGGTGCGAACCCTTGTGCCAGAGGAGGGGGTGGCTTATATAGAGTGCGCTAGGACCCCAGCCATCCACCATTACAAGGGGTTCAATGTACATAAAGAGGGGTGTTACTGATAACGCCAGCCATAAGTGCTATTAATGATCTTAAAGACTACGGAGCGAACGCCTGACCGTTGCAGTGCTGAGTTACTGATACGTCTCCAACGTATCTATAATTTATGAAGCATTCATGCTATATTATTATGTGTTTTGAATGTTTGCGGGCTTTATTATACACTTTTATATTACTTTTGGGACTAACCTACTAACCGGAGGCCCAGCCCATATTGATGTTTTATTGCCTGTTTCAGTATTTTGAAGAAAAGGAATATCAAATGGAGTCCAAACGGAATGAAACCTTCGGCAGCATGATTTTTGGGAAGATTATGACCCAGGAGACTTGGAGTTGAAGTAAAGGGAGCGTCGAGGAAGCCACGAGATAGGGGGGTGCGCCCACCCCCTAGGCGCGCCCTCCCCTCTTGTGGGCCCCTCGAAGCTCCCCCGACCGACTTCTTTCGCCTATATAAGTCCACATAGCCTAAAACCATCGAATACGAAGATAGATTGGGAGTTCCGCCGCCGCAAGCCTCTTTAGCCACCAAAAACCTCTCGGGAGCCGTTACGGCACCCTGCCGGAGGGGAGTCCATCACCGGTGGCCATCTTCTGTTGGGGAACGTTGCAGAAAATTAAAAATTTTTCTACGGTTTCACCAAGATCCATCTATGAGTTCATCTAAGCAACGAGTCTAGGGAGAGAGTTTGCATCTACATACCACTTGTAGATCGCGTGCGGAAGCTTGCAAGGTGATGATGTAGTCGTACTCGGCGTGATTGAATCACCGATGACCAAGTGTTGAGCGGACAGCACCTCCGCATTCAACACACGTGCAGTGCAGGCGATGTCTCCTCCGTCTTGATCCAGCAAGGGGAAGGAGAGGTTGAGGAAGACAGCTCCACCGGCAAAGACGACGGCGTGGTGATGGTGGAGAAGCGATCTCGGCGTGGCTTCGTCAGCGCTTCATGAGGAGGAGAGGTGTTGGAGAGGGAGGGCTGCGCCTTGGAGATGGGTACAGCAGCCCCCTCCCTCCCCCTTATATAGGCCCCAGGGGGCCGGCCCCGAGATCCAATCTCCAAGGGGCGGCGGCCAAGGGGTGGAGTGCCCCCAAGCCAGGTGGGCGCCCCCCCTAGGGTTTCAACCCTAGGCGTGGGGGTGGGCCTGAGGCGCGCACCAGCCCACTATGGGCTGGTTCCTCCCACTTCAGCCCATGGGGCCCTCCGAGATAGGTGGCCCCACCGGTGGACCCAGGGACCCTTCCGGTGGTCCCACATTCTGGAGACCCCAAACTTTCCCGATGGCGAAATACCACTTCCTATATATTATTCTTTACCTCCGGACCATTCCAAACTCCTCGTGACGTCCGGGATCTCATCCGGACTCAACAACATTCGGTAGTCACATACTAGTCTTCCTAATAACCCTAGCGCCACCGAACCTTAAGTGTGTAGACCCTACGGGTTCGGGAGACATCTTGAACATGACCGAGACGACTCGCGGGCAATAACCAACAGCGGGTCCGGATATCCATGTTGGCTCCCACATGCTCCTCGATGATTTCATCGGTTGAACCATGATGTCGAGGATTCGATCAAAACCTTGTATGCAATTCCTTTGTCGATCGATGCGTTACTTGCCCGAGACTCGATCGTCGGTATCCCAATACCTTGTTCGGTCTCATTACCGCAAGTCACTTTACTCGTACCATAATGCATGATCCCGTGGCCAACACCTTGGTCAACTTGAGCTCATTATGATGATGCATTACCGAGTGGGCCCAGAGATACCTCTCCATCATACGGAGTGACAAATCCGAGTCTCGATCCGTGTCAACCCAATAGATACTTTCGGAGATACCTGTAATGCACCTTTATAGTCACCCAGTTACGTTGTGACGTTTGATACACCCAAGGCACTCCTACGGTAACCGGGAGTTACACGATCTCATGGTCGAAGGAAGAGATACTTGACATTGGCAAAGCTTCTAGCAAACAAACTATACGATCTTTTATGCTATGCTTAGGATTGGGTCTTGTCCATCACATCATTCTCCTAATGATGTGATCCCGTTATCAACGACATCCAATGTCCATAGTCACGAAACCATGACTATCTATTGATCACAACGAGCTAGTCAACTAGAGGCTCACTAGGGACATATTGTGGTCCAAGTGTTCACACGTGTATTACGATTTCCGGATAATACAGTTATAACATGAACAAAAGACAATTATCATGAACATTGAAATATAATAATACTTTTATTATTGCCTCTAGGGCATATTTCCAACAGTCTCCCACTTGCACTAGAGTCACCAATCTAGTTACATTGTGATGAATCGAACACCCATAGAGTTCTGGTGTTGATCATGTTTTGCACGCGAGAGAGGTTTAGTCAACGGATCTGCGACATTCAGATCCGTGTGCACTTTGCAAATCTCTGTGTCTCCATCTTGAACATTTTCACGGATGGAGTTGAAATGAGGCTTGATGTGCCTAGTCTTCTTGTGAAACCCGGCTCCTTGGCAAGGGCAATAGCTCGGTGTTGTCACGAGAAGAGTTTGATCGGCCCGACGCATTGGGTATGACTCCTAGGTCGGTGATGAACTCCTTCACCCAAATCGCTTCATGCGCTGCCTCCGAGGCTGCCATGTACTCCGCTTCACACGTAGATCCCGCCACGACGCTCGCTTGCGGTAACCGCACTCTTCGCTCCACCATTCAACATATACACGATCCGGTTTGTGACTTAGAGTCATCCAGATCTGAGTCGAAGCTAGCGTCAACGTAACCCTTTACGACGAGCTCTTCGTCTCCTCCATAAACGAGAAGCATGTCCTTTGTCCTTTTCAGGTACTTCGGGATATTCTTGACCGCTGTCCAGTGTTCCTTGCCGGGATTACTTTGGTATCTTGCAACCAAACTTACGGCAAGGTTTACATCGGGTCTGGTACACAACATGGCATACATAATAGATCCTATAGCTGAAGCATAGGGGATGACACTCATCTCTTCTTTATCTTTTGCCGTGGTCGGTGACTGAGCCGAGCTCAATCTCACACCTTGTAACATAGGCAAGAACCCCTTGTTGGATTGATCCATTTTGAACCTCTTCAAAATCTTATCAAGGTATGTGCTTTGTGAAAGACCTATGAGGCGTCTCGATCTATCTCTATAGATCTTGATGCCTAATATATAAGCAGCTTCTCCAAGGTCCTTCATTGAAAAACACTTATTCAAGTAGGCCTTAATGTTGTCCAAGTTTTGTATCATTTCCCATCAAGAGTATGTCATCTACATATAATAGGAGAAATGCTACAGAGCTCCCACTCACTTTCTTGTAAACGCAGCTTCTCCATAAGTCCAATAAACCCAAACGCTTTGATCATCTCATCAAAGCGAATGTTCCAACTCTGAGATGCTTGCACCAGTCCATAAATGGATCGCTGGAGCTTGCATACTTTGTTAGCGTTTTGAGGATCGACAAAACCTTTCGGCTGCATCATATACAGCTCTTCCTTAAGATGTCCGTTAAGGAATGCCGTTTTGACGTCCATCTGCCATATCTCATAATCATAGTATGCGGCAATTGCTAACATGATTCGGACGGACTTCAGCTTCGCTACGGGAGAGAATGTCTCGTCGTAGTCAATCCCTTGAACTTGTCGATAACCCTTAGCGACAAGTCGAGCTTTATAGATGGTAACATTACCATCCGCGTCCGTCTTCTTCTTAAAAATCCATTTGTTTTCTATCGCTCACGATCATCGGGCAAGTCTGTCAAAGTCCATACTTTGTTTTCATACATGGATTCTATCTCGGATTTCATGGCTTCAAGCCATTTGTTGGAATCCGAGCCCGCCATTGCTTCTTCATAGTTCGAAGGTTCATTGTTGTCTAACAACATGATTTCCAGAACAGGGTTGCCGTACCACTCTGGTGCGGAACGTGTCCTTGTGGACCTCTGAAGTTCGAGAGTAACTTGATCCGAAGTACCTTGATCATCATCATTGTTTTCCTCTTACATTGGTGTGGGCATCACAGAACGGTTTCTGCGCCGCACCACTTTCCTGTTCGAGAGGTAGTACTTCATCGAGTTCTACTTTCCTCCCACTTACTTCTTTCGAGAGAAACTCTTTTCCGAAAGCATCCGTTCTTGGCAACAAAGATCTTGCCTTCGGATCTTAAGTAGAAGGTATACCCGACGGTTTCCTTAGGGTATCCTATGAATACGCATTTTCCGACTTGGGTTCGAGCTTTTCAGGTTGAAGTTTCTTGACATAAGCATCGCATCCCCAAACTTTTAGAAACGACACTTAGGTTTCTTCCCAAACCATAATTCATACGGTGTCGTCTCAATGGATTTAGACGGTGCCCTATTTAAAGTGAATGTAGCTGTCTCTAGAGCGTATCCCCAAAATGATAGCGTAAATCGGTAAGAGACATCATAGACCGCACCATATCCAATAAAGTGCGATTCGACGTTCGGACACACCGTTTACCGATGTGTTCGGTAGCGTGAGTTGTGAAACGATTCCACATTTCCTTAAGTGTGTACTAAATTCGTGACTTAAGTATTCTCCTCCACGATCTGATCATAGGAACTTTATCTTTCGGTCACGTTGATTCTCCACCTCACTCTGAAATTCCTTGAACTTTTCAAAGGTCTCAGACTTGTGTTTCATTAAGTAAACATACCCATATCTACTTAAGTCATCAGTGAGAGTGAGAACATAATGATATCCTCCGCGAGCCTCAACGCTCATTGGACCGCACACATCGGTATGTATGATTTCCAACAAGTTGGTTGCTCGCTCCATTGTTCCGGAGAACGGAGTCTTGGTCATTTTGCCTAAGAGGCATGGTTCGCATGTGTCAAACGATTCATAATCAAGCGACTCTAAAAGTCCATCAAGCATGGAGCTTCTCCATGCGCTTGACACCAATGTGACCAAGACAGCAGTGCCACAAGTATGTGGGACTATCGTTATCAACTTTACATCTTTTGGCATCCACACTATGAACATGTGTAACATTACGCTCGAGATTCATTAAGAATAAACCATTGACCATCGGAGCATGACCATAAAACATATCTCTCATATAAATCGAACAACCATTATTCTCGGACTTAAATGAGTAGCCATCTCGTATTAAACGAGATCCGGATACAATGTTCATGCTCAAACATGGCACTAAATAACAATTATTAAGGTTCAAAACTAATCCGTGAGGTAAATGTAGAGGCAGCGTGCCGACGGCGATCACATCGACCACGGAACCATTCCCGACGCCGATCGTCACCTCGTCCTTCGCCAGATCTCCGTTTATTCCGCAGCTCTGCTGTGAGTTACAAATATGAGCAACGGCACGGTATCAAATACCGGGGAGTTACTACGAGTCTTGGTAAGGTACACATCAATTACATGTATATCAAATATACCTTTGGTGTTGCGGCCTTCTTATCCGCTAAGTATTTGGGGCGTTCCGCTTCGGTGACCCTTCCCTTGCAATAAAAGCACTTTCGATCTCGTGCTTGGGTCCATTCTTTGACTTCTTCCGGCAAGAATCGGCTTACGGGCGCGGCAACATCTTTGCCGTCCTTCTTGAAGTTCTTCTTACCCTTGCCCTTCTTGAACTTAGTGGTCTTATTGACCATCAACACTTGATGTTCTTTCTTGATTTCAGCCTCTGCGACTTGACATCGAGAACACTTCAGAATGGTCTTTACTATCCCCGCATGTTGTAGTTCATCACAAAGCTCTTGTAGCTTGGTGGGAGCGATCGAGGATTCTGTCAATGACCGCCTCATCTGGGAGGTTTATGTTCACCGGGTCATACGGTTGTGCAACCCAGACATCTTGAGGATGTGCTCACCGACGAAACTGTTTTCCTCCATCTTACAATCTGTAGAACTTGTCGAGACGTCATATCTCTCGACCGGGCATGAGCTTGGAAAACTAGTTTCAGCTCTTGAACATATCATATGCTCCGTGGTGCTCAAAACGCTTTTGGAGCCCGGTTCTAAGCTATAAAGCATGCCGCCTTTGAGCGAGGGAGTAATCATCGGACGAGCTTGCCAGCGTTCATAACGTCTTGGTTCTGCAGGGACGGAGCGTCACCTAGCGGTCCTTCTAGGACATATTGCTTCTGGCAGCTATGAGGATGATCCTCGGGTTCGGACCCGATCCGTATAGTTGCTGCCATCATCTTTCAGCTTGGTTTTCTCTAGGAACGCGTTGAAGTTCATGTTGACATTAGCGTTGGCCATTGATCTACAAGACATATTTGCAAAGGTTTTAGACTAAGTTCATGATAATAAAGTTCTAATCAAATTATGAACTCCCACTTAGATTAGATATCCCTCTAGTCATCTAAGTGTTACACGATCCGAGTCGACTAGCCCGTGTCCGATCATCACGTGAGACGGACTAGTCATCGTCGGTGAACATCTACATGTTGATCGTATCTTCCATACGACTCGTGTTCGACCTTTCGTCTCCGTGTTCCGAGGCCATGTCGCACATGCTAGGCTCGTCAAGTTAACCCTAAGTGTTTTCGCTGTAAAACTGTCTTACACCCGTTGTATGTGAACGTAAGAATCCATCACACCCGATCATCACGTGGTGCTTAGAAGCGATGAACTGTAGCAATGGTGCACAGTTAGGGGAGAACACTTCTTGAAATTTTGTAAGGGATCATCTTATTTACTACCCTCGTCCTAAGTAAACAAGATGCATAAACATAATAAACATCACATGCAATTATATAGTTGTGACATGATATGGCCAATATCATGAAGCTCCATTGATCTCCATCTTCGGGGCTCCATGATCATCTTGTCACCGGCTTGACACCATGATCTCCATCATCATGATCTCCATCATCGTGTCTTCATGAAGTTGTCACACCAACGACTACTTCTACTTCTATGACTAACGCGTTTAGCAATGAAGTAAAGTAGTTTACATGGCGTTCTTCAATGACACGCAGGTCATACAAAAAATAAAGACAACTCCTATGGCTCCTGCCGGTTGTCATACTCATCGACATGCAAGTCGTGAATCCTATTACAAGAACATGATCTCATACATCACAATTCATCATTCATCACAACTTCTGGCCATATCACATCACATGATCAATCGCTGCAAAAACAAGTTAGACATCCTCTAATTGTTGTTGCATCTTTTACGTGGCTGCGATTGGTTCTAGCAAGAATGTTTTCTTACCTACGAATCACCACAACGTGATTTTGTCAACTTCTATTTACCCTTCATAAGGGCCCTGTTCATCGAATCCGCTCCAACTAAAGTGGGAGAGACAGACACCCGCCAGCCACCTTATGCAACTAGTGCATGTCAATCGGTGGAACCGGTCTCACGTAAGCGTACGCGTAAGGTTGGTCCGGGCCGCTTCATCCCACAATACTGTTGAGCAAGAAAAGACTAGTATAGGCAAGTAAGATGACAAGATCCATGCCCACAACAAATTGTGTTCTACTCGTGCATTAGAGAACTACGCATAGACCTAGCTCTGATACCACTGTTGGGTAACGTTGCAGAAAATTAAAAAAATTCTACGGTTTCACCAAGATCCATCTATGAGTTCATCTAAGCAACGATTCTAGGGAGAGAGTTTGCATCTACATACCACTTGTAGATCGCGTGCGGAAGCTTGCAAGGTGATGATGTAGTCGTACTCAACGTGATTCGAATCACCGATGACCAAGTGTTGAACGGACAGCACCTCCGCGTTCAACACATGTACGGTACGGGCGACGTCTCCTCCGTCTTGATCCAGCAAGGGGGAAGGAGAGGTTGAGGAAGACAGCTCCACCGGCAGCACGACGGGCGTGGTGATGGTGGAAGCGATACTCGGCAGGCTTCGCCAAGCGCCATGGAGGAGGAGAGGTGTTGGGAGGGAGGCTGCGCCTTGGAGATGGGTACAGCAGCCCCCTCCCTCCCCCTTTATATAGGCCCCAGGCGCCGCCCCGAGATCCAATCTCCAAGGGGCGGCGGCAAGGGGTGGAGTGCCCCCAAGCCAAGTGGGCGCCCACCCCTAGGGTTTCAACCCTAGGCGCAGGTGGGCCTAGGGCGCACCAGCCCACTATGGGCTGGTTCCTCCCACTTCAGCCCATGGGGCCCTCCGGGATAGGTGGCCCCACCGGTGGACCCGGGACCCTTCCGGTGGTCCCAGACATTACCGGAGACCCCAAACTTTCCGATGGCGAAATACCACTTCCTATATATTATTCTTTACCTCCGGACCATTCCGAAACTCCTCGTGACGTCCGGGATCTCATCCGGGACTCCGAACAACATTCGGTAGTCACATACTAGTCTTCCTAATAACCCTAGCATCACCGAACCTTAAGTGTGTAGACCCTACGGGTTCGGGAGACATGCAGACATGACCGAGACGACTCGCGGGCAATAACCAACAGCGGGGTCTGGATATCCATGTTGGCTCCCACATGCTCCTCGATGATTTCATCGGTTGAACCACTATGTCGAGGATTCGATCAAAACTCTGTATGCAATTCCCTTTGTCAGTCGGTACGTTACTTGCCCGAGACTCGATCATCGGTATCCCAATACCTTGTTCAGTCTCGTTACCGGCAAGTCACTTTACTCGTACCGTAATGCATGATCCCGTGGCCAACACCTTGGTCAACTTGAGCTCATTATGATGATGCATTACCGAGTGGGCCCAGAGATACCTCTCCGTCATACGGAGTGACAAATCCCAGTCTCGATCCGTGTCAACCCAACAGATACTTTCGGAGATACCTGTAATGCACCTTTATAGTCACCTAGTTACGTTGTGACGTTTGATACACCAAAGGCACTCCTACGGTGGCGGGAGTTACGACGATCTCATGGTCGAAGGAAGAGATACTTGACATTGGCAAAGCTTCTAGCAAACGAACTATACGATCTTTTATGCTATGCTTAGGATTGGGTCTTGTCCATCACATCATTCTCCTAATGATGTGATCCCGTTATCAACGGCATCCAATGTCCATAGTCGAAACCATGACTATCTATTGATCTGTGAGCTAGTCAACTAGAGGCTCACTAGGGACATATTGTGGTCTAAGTGTTCACACGTGTATTACGATTTCCGGATAATACAGTTATAGCATGAACAAAAGACAATTATCATGAACATTGAAATATAATAATACTTTTATTATTGCCTCTAGGGCATATTTCCAACATCTTCATCATCCTGGCGCTCTCCGTGATGAGGAGGGAGTAGTTCACCATCGGGGCTGAGGGTATGTACCAGTAGTTATGTGTTTGATCTCTCTCTCTCTCGTGTTCTCTCTATGGCACGATCTTGATGTATGGCGAGCTTTGCTATTATAGTTGGATCTTATGATGTTTCTCCCCCCTCTACTCTTTTGTGATGAATTGAGTTTTCCTCTTGAAGTTATCTTATCGGATTGAGTCTTTAAGGATCTGAGAACACTTGATGTATGTCTTGCCGTGTTTATCCGTGGTGACAATGGGATATCACGTGCCACTTGATGTATGTTTTGGTGATCAACTTGCGGGTTCCGCCCATGAACCTATGCATAGGGGTTGCCATACGTTTTCGTCTTGACTCCCCGGTAGAAACTTTGGGGCACTCTTTGAAGTACTTTGTGTTGGTTGAATAGATGAATCTTAGATTGTGTGATGCATATCGTATAATCATGCCCACGGATACTTGAGGTCACAATGGAGTATCTAGGTGACATTAGGGTTTTGGTTGATTTGTGTCTTAAGGTGTTATTCTAGTACGAACTCTTGAATAGATTGATCCGAAAGAATAACTTTGAGGTGGTTTTGTACCCTACCATAATCTCTTTGTTTGTTCTCCGCTATTAGTTGCTTTGGAGTGACTCTTTGTTGCATGTTGAGGGATTGTTATATGATCTATCTATGTTATTATTGTTGAGATAACTTGCACTAGTGAAAGTATGAACCCTAGGCCTTGTTTCCTATCATTACAGTACCGTTTACGCTCACTTTTACCACTTGTTACCTTGCTATTTTTATATTTTCGTATTACAAAAACCTATATCTACTATCCATATTGCACTTGTATCACCATCTCTTCGCCGAACTAGTGCACCTATACAATTTACCATTGTATTGGGTGTGTTGGGGACACAAGAGACTCTTTGTTATTTGGTTGCAGGGTTGTTTGAGAGAGACCATCTTCATCCGACGCCTCCCACGGATTGATAAACCTTAGGTCATCCACTTGAGGAAATTTGCTCTTGTCCTACAAACCTGTGCACTTGCAGCCCAACAACGTCTACAAGAAGAAGGTTGTGTAGTAGACATCAAGCTCTTTTTTGGCGCCGTTGTCGGGGAGGTGAGTGCTTGAAGGTATATCTTTAGATCTTGCAATTGAATCTTTTTGTTTCTTGTTTTATCACTAGTTTAGTTTATAAAAGAAAAACTACAAAAAATGGAGTTAAGCTTGTCTCATACGCTTCATCTTTTTAATATCTTTCGTGAGTATGATGGAAAGGAAAATTGTGCTCAAGTGCTAGAAGAAGAATGCATTAAAATGCTTGGTACTAAATCTTTGAATGATGAGCATGATTGCAATGTTCTTAGTATGTACTCTTTGAATATCCATAGTACTAATGATGATTGAACTAGTTATGATGAAAATGTCTCTTATAAGCATGTTGATTTTTGTGGAGTAGAATGGATTTGCATGGACACACCAAATAGAGAAAATAGATATTGCAAGAGGCATAAGTATTTAAAAGCTAAAGGTTTGCAAGAAAGTCTTGATGATTGTGCTGAAAGATTCAATATTTTTCGTGCCCCTTGTGAACTTTGCAATGAACGTGGTCATTTAAATCTCCAATGCAAATTGTTTCATGATCGTATCGTGTCCAAAAATTGTGATAACTTGATTACCCTTGGGCATCATAAAGATCTTAGTCTTCTTTTGGGGTATGAAGAAATGAAACGTATAACTGAGGGTATTCCAAAATTTAATCTTGATAGATTTCTTGATTGAAAATCCTTATATTGCCAATTACCTAAAGAAAAGGAAGCAAATAGAAGATGAAGAGAATACTAATGAAAGGAAAGAGACTTCCCAATCTCCTCCTATTATTTCTTATGATGAATCAGGTAACGAGGAGGAGCTTTCTATTCAACCAATCGCGTCAATAAGGAGCTCAAAGAGGAAGGTTGAACCCACACATAATGTGAAGAAGAAAAAGAATAGAAGGAGCAACAAAGGTAGAAAGGTATCCCTCCCAAATGATGTTGCTCCTACTACTCATTGTGATGATGATAATTGTTATACTATTGGTGCTAACCATATTTTTAATGATGAGAGTGATTATGCTTATGATATGAAAGGGCCCAAGCTTGGTGAAGCTATGTTTGATGAGGATGAAATATTTGAGAATATATTTGCTGAAATTAATGTTTGTCCCAAGCTTGGGATGCTATGTTTAATGAAGATGATATTGTTAGCATCCCAAGTTTTGATATGCAAAGTTGTTATGATGATAGCATGCCTCTTACCTATGATGATTATATTGATGAAAGTGGGTTTGGAAGAGTGTCAACTTTAGGAAGTAGTGATCCCACTATTTTGGAGGATGTTGAATTTTATTGTGATGAATACGAAAGTGGATTTGGAAGAGTGCCAACTTTATTTAGTGATTCCATTATCTTGGGAGAGGTTTCAATCGATTATGATGAGAACGAAGTTGCTACTTACGATGATTATTGTGATGAAACTTATGCTATAAAAATTAGTGATGATTATATTTATAAAACTTGTCATGATTATGATTACCCTTTTTCTGAACATTACTCTTTTAATGTGGAAACAATTTTTAGTGTTCAAGTCTCTTATGATACTCCCACTATTCCGAATGAGAAGAATTTTGTTTATGTGGAGAGTAGTAAAAATTCTATGTTTGTAGATCATGAAAGGAATGCTTTAGGTACTGGTTATATTGTTGAATTCATTCATGATGCTACTGAAAATTATTATGAGGGAGGAACATATGCTTGTAGGAATTGCAAAATTATTAAGTTTCCTCCCTACGTGCTCGAAATCTTGAAGCTATGCTTGTTTTACCTACCTATGCTAGTTAATTATTGTTCCCATAAGTTGTTTGCTCACAAAATCCCTATGCATAGGAAGTGGGTTAGACTTAAATGTGCTAGTCATATGCTTCATGATGCTCCCGTTATGTTTCAATTCATATCTTTTATGTGAGCATCATTGTCATCATCATGCCTAGCTAGAAAAGCATTAAAGAAAAGCGCTTGTTGGGAGACAACCCAATATTTACCCTTAATGTTTTTATGTGTTCATATGATTATGCTACTGTATTAATCATGTTTTATAACTTTTGTTTCAATAAAGTACCAAGTAAGACCTTTAGGATAGCTTACGGTGATAGTTGTGTTGATCCTGCTGAGAATCAGAAACTTTGGCACCCAGTAAATTAGTTTTGTTAATTCACAGAGACATGCTTCTGATCTGATTCTTTTTGATATGGATTGGTACACGAATTTATTAGGACTTCCTAATTTAGTGGAAGTTTTGGACTTCCATAAGTATACGTTTGATACATATTACTACAGACTGTTCTGTTTTTGACAGATTCTGTTTTCATTGTGTTGTTTGCTTATTTTGATGAATCTATGAGTAGTATCGGAGGGTATGAACCATAGATAAGTTGTAATATAGTATATATTACACCAATATGAATTTAGAATGAGTTCATTACAGTACCTAAGTGGTGGTTTTATTTTCTTATACTAACGGAGCTTACGAGTTTTCTGTTGAGTTTTGTGTTGTGGAGTTTTCAAGTTTTGGGTAAAGATTCGATGGACTATGGAATAAGGAGTGGCAAGAGACAAAGCTTGTGGATGCCCAAGGCACCCCAAGGTAATATTCAAGGACAACCAAGAGCCTAAACTTGGGGATGCCCCGGAAGGCATCCCCTCTTTCGTCTTCGTTCATCGATAACTTTACTTGGAGCTATATTTTTATTCACCACATGATATGTGTTTTGCTTTGGAGCGTCATTTTATATTGTTAGTATTTGCTTGTTGTTATTTATAATAATGTTTTGCACCTATATTTTCAATAAAAATGTCAAGGATAACCTTTACCATGCTTATTTTGCTAGTATACATGTTGCTGTTTGAAAACAGAAAGTTTACCGCTGTTGCAAAAATTCCCTAGAAAATTCAGAGAATGGTATAATGTTGAAACTTTTTGCATATTAATCTCTGATAAATTTACTACAGTGGGAATTTTCTCTTATAATTTTTGAAGTTAGGGAAGTATGATGAATCTTGCATTCTTTACATACTATACTATTTTGACAGATTGCTGTTATGGTTGCATTGTTTGCATATGTTTGCTTGTTTAATGATTCTATTTGAGGATAGGAGTGTTAAATATGCAGAGGCATTTAGTATTCAATGTTGAATAATAATATTAGTGATTTTTTACAGTAGAAAATGATAAGGTTTTGCATTGGTTTATACTAATCTATCTCACGAGTTCTTGTTGAGTTTGGTGTGGATGAAGCTTTTGATAAAAAGAGAAACCATGATATGAGAGGAATTAAGGAGACACAAAAGTTCAAGCTTGGGGATGACCAAGGCACCCCAAGATAATATTTCAAGAAGTCTCAAGCATCTAAGCTCGGGGATACCCCGTTAGGCATCCCACCTTTCTACTTCAACAACTATCGGTTAGTATTGGTTGAGCCTAAGTTTTTGCTTCTTCACATGAGCTGTGCTATCCTTGCAATGCCATTTTGTTTTTCTTGCTGTTTGAATACAATACCAAGATCTGAAATTCTTAAATGAGAGAGAGTCTTCACATAGTTATATAATTATTTAGCTACTCATTGATCTTCACTTATATCTTGTTGGAGTAGTTTGTCATTTACTCGTGTGCTTCACTTACATCCTATGAGTAAATTGTTGAATGAGTTGTTTGTCATAAATCTGAAATTATATATGTCTCATCTTCTTATCCCATGGTTAGTAATGACTTCACATCTAAGAAGTAGTGGTTGTAAATTTATTGAAGGTTAGCAAGCATTGTATTGGTCACTCGAACAATTCATGAAAGAATATTGAAGGAAGAGAGATTTCACATATAAATATATTATCTTAGACATCTTTTATAATTGTGAGCACTCATTAAGTATGACATGCTAAAGAGTTGATGTTGGACAAGGAATACAACGTAATGGGTTATGTTTTCTCATATCTCAGCTAAAGTATATTGTCATGGATCATTCAAACATGTTGAGCTTGCCTTTCCCCCTCTTGCTAGCCAAAATTCCTCGCACCAAGTAAGTTTTTGCCATGAGAGTCCACCATACCTACCTATGGATTGAGTAAGATCCTTCAAGTAAGTTGTCATCGGTGCAAGCAATAAAAATTTCTCTCTAAATATGTATGATTTTAGTGCGGAGAAAATAAGCTTTATACGATCTTGTTATGGAAGCAATAAAAGCGACGGACTGCATAATAAAGGTCCATATACAGGTGGCAATATAAAGTGACGTTTTTTTGCATTAAGATTTTGTGCATCCAACCCTAAAAGCGCATGACTATCTCTGCTTCCCTCTGCGAAGGGCCTATCTTTTACTTTATGTCTTTTACTTTATGCAAGAGTCAAGATGATCTTCACCTTTCCCTTTTTCATTTTATCCTTTGGCAAGCACCTCGTGTTGGAAAGATCCTGATATATTATCCAATTGGATGTAAGTTAGCATGAACTATTATTGTTGACATCACCCAAAGGTGAATACGTTGGGAGGCAACACTATAAGCCCCTATCTTTCTCAGTGTCCGATTGAAACTCCATAACCATTAGTATTGTGTGAGTGTTAGCAATTGTAGAAGACTATATGATAGTTGAGTATGTGGAGTTTGCTATTCCTGGAAATAAGATGAATTGTAATTGTTCGATGACTGAGTATGAAATTTGCTAGTTTTCAAGAAAGTTTACGGTCTATGCTTTAACATGTGAATTGCTTGTTACTTGTTCGTGAGAAGTTTTATGAGATGAACTACTGTTATGACTTATAATCATGCTAGAAAAGGTGATTGAAATTATCATTGATCAAACTTGTGCACCTTATAGCATTCACACTTCATAAATTCTTTCTTTTATCATTTACCTACTCGAGGACGAGCAGGAATTAAGCTTGGGGATGCTGATACGTCTCCAATGTATCTATAATTTATGAAGCCTTCATGCTATATTATTATGTGCTTTGAATGTTTACGGGCTTTATTATACACTTTTATATTACTTTTCGGACTAACCTACTAACCGGAGGCCCAACCCATATTGTTGTTTTATTGCCTGTTTCAGTATTTCGAAGAAAAGGAATATCAAACGGTGTCCAAACGGAATGAAACCTTCGGTAGCGTGATTTTTGGGAAGATTATGACCCACGAGACTTGGAGTTGAAGTAAAGGGAGCATCAAGGAAGCCATGAGACAGGGGGCGCGCCCTCCCCTCTCGTGGGCCCCTCGAGGCTCCCCCGACCAACTTCTTTCGCCTATATAAGTCCACATACCCTAAAACCATCGAATACGAAGATAGATCAGGAGTTCCGCCGCCGCAAGCCTCTTTAGCCACCAAAAACCTCTCGGGAGCCTGTTCCGGCACTCTGCCGGAGGGGGAATCCATCACCGGTGGCCATCTTCATCATCCCGGCGCTCTCCATGACGAGGAGGGAGTAGTTCACCCTCGGGGCTGAGGGTATGTACCAGTAGCTATGTGTTTGATCTCTATCTCTCTCTCGTCTTTTCTCTATGGCACGATCTTGATGTATCGCGAGCTTTGCTATTATAGTTGGATCTTATAATGTTTCTCCCCCTCTACTCTCTTGTGATGAATTGAGTTTTCCTCTTGAAGTTATCTTATCAGATTGAGTCTTTAAGGATTTGAGAACACTTGATGTATGTCTTACCGTGTTTATTTGTGATGACAATGGGATATCACGTGCCACTTGATGTATGTTTTGGTGATCAACCGTTCCGCCAATGAACCTATGCATAGGGGTTGGCACACGTTTTCGTCTTGACTCTCCGGTAGAAACTTTGGGGCACTCTTTGAAGTACTTTGTGTTGGTTGAATAGATGAATCTTAGATTGTGTGATGCATATCGTATAATCATGCCCACGAATACTTGAGGTGACAATGGAGTATCTAGGTGACATTAGGGTTTTGGTTGATTTGTGTCTTAAGGTGTTATTCTAGTATGAACTCTTGAATAGATTGATCCAAAAGAATAACTTTGAGGTGGTTTCGTACCCTACCATAATCTCTTTGTTTGTTCTCCGCTATTAGTGGCTTTGGAGTGACTCTTTGTTGCATGCTGAGGGATTGTTATATGATCTATCTATGTTATTATTGTTGAGAGAACTTGCACTAGTGAAAGTATGAACCCTAGGCCTTGTTTCCTATCATTGCAATACCGTTTACGCTCACTTTACCACTTGTTACCTTGCTGTTTTTATATTTTCAGATTACAAAAATCTATGTCTACTATGCATATTGCACTTGTATCACCATCTCTTCGCCGAACTAGTGCACCTATACAATTTACAATTGTATTGGGTGTGTTGGGGACACAAGAGACTCTTTGTTATTTGGTTGCAGGGTTGTTTGAGAGAGACCATCTTCATCCTACGCCTCCCACAGATTGATAAACCTTAGGTCATCCACTTGAGGGAAATTTGCTACTGTCCTACAAACCTGTGCACTTGCAGGCCCAAACAACGTCTACAAGAAGAAGGTTGTGTAGTAGACATCAGTTACTCCTGGTCTTCAGTAGGTCGAGTGATTCCTTGTATGGTCGAGTGGCATCAGGTAGGAGGGGTACCCGAGTGATATGATTGGTCGAGTGGATTGCACTCGACACCTTTTACTGGGGGTTCTTTGTTGTCTCTTGGACTTTTTTGCTTCTAGGGTAGTGACTTTGGGTAGGGCGTATAGGTCAGGTCTATGACCCTACCCTGGGTCTGTATCCTCATCACCGGGCGTGGCGGGGGAGACAACTGCTCGACCATGTCCGTACCTCCCTGCACCGCCACCTCTCTCTCTCTCTCTCTCTCTCTCTCTCTCTCTCTCTCTCTCTCTCTCTCTCTCTCTCTCTCTCTCTCTCTCTCTCTCTCTCTCTCTCGGCGTCGCTGCGTCTTCAAGGGAACATTCTCCGCCTTGCAAGATGGAGCCGAGGAAGGGACACCGACAGACGAGGTGATGCGTCTCCGTCGCCGCGGTCGGGGACAGGCTGGACGACATCTACGATGGCAGATCGGGACCGGTGGTGGGATGGGGAGCAAGGATGGCGGACGGCGAGGGTTCGAGCGCGGGAAAGGTTGAAGGGCAGCGGGAAGAGAAGGAAGAGTTTGGTGGATTTGATGTAGTTTGTGGTGGGGTCGGGTTGTCGGGTCCGACGTGGCGGGCGCGCCCGGAGGGCGCCCACATCCGCCTCATATTTGGGATGGATAAGAGGGGTGTCGGTCAACCCGGAAATTTGAGGCTCGTTTAAGAAGTCCGTATGAATCCAATTTTCATGACCGGTGAGTGACCGGGCGGCCTGCCCAGGCGTTTGAGGCGGCTTTATGGTGCCCGGCTGTAGATGCACTAATGGCTCGCATTTTTTCGCGAAAGAAGCATGTAATGACTCACTGATATAGTGTATACTTAAATATTTCTTATCTGATCCGCTACTTTAACTCGCATGACAACAAAAAAAGTTGCCGCTCACAGAAGCAAAGTGTAGAAGTGCATGCTCTAACCAATGCAATCAAAAGACCGATGTGATAAAAGAGACTATGCAGCATATTATACGTCAACAGGAAGCAAGCGATCTATAATGGAAAAAAACTCCTTTTCCAGCTCGCTCGCACACACAACAGCGAACGGCCTATACACACAAGCAGAGTTTGCCCCCACGCAAACGCACCGGCGTTGCGACTGCAACGCTTTCGATGGCCGGGAAGCATCGGCATGCCGGTCCATCAGTGCACGGCGATGCCGTGAGCTCGCTCCCTCCCTCTCCCCTTTTGTCCCGGGCCGTTCATGAGGAGCACGCACGCCCATCACGTTGGACCCCATCTAACCTCCCGCACGTCTTTCCGTGCGTTTCCGTTTTGTTTTACGCTCCTCGGACCCGGATGGCGCCAGTTAACGCATGCTAATCCCCCCCGTGGCCGCTCCGCGTACCGACGAGCCTACCCGCCCAGACACAGCGAAGAGGGCGGGGCCACCGCGTCAGCGCCAGCGACGCCAGGCGGGTCGGACGCGCGACGCTGGCGGTTTCCGTTAGTTAGCGCACAACGTGTCGGGGGCTCGCGCGCTCGTTTTGCTTAAATAGGCTTCACGTTTCCCACCACCCCGCCACGCCCCCGCGCCCTCGCGCGGTGCTGCTCTGGCTTAGCCGGTTCCCTCTTACCCGCGGGCACGGCGACAGCACGCGTGGGGCCACGGCCGCGTGGGACCGGCGGGTCGGTGTCGTGTGGGGGCTGGGAAGTGGGTGCGTGAACGCTTCGTGGGGTTTTCTTCCTCGGGTGGGCGCACGGATCACGTGGCGTCACGAGCCCCCCCTGAATCCCCTCCCTCCCTTCCCTTCCCTTCCCGTCCGATCACCAGGACACGTGGCGCGCACGTGCTCACGCGGCGCGGGTGAAGTAGGAGTACGGCCTACGGTCGGCTTCGGGCTGGCGCTCCGACGCAGAGCCGAGCCGGGATCAGAAACGGATCGGAGCCAGATTGGATACTGCTCTTTATTTTGTTTTTACTTTTTTTATTAAAAGAGTGACCCTAGACGCCGGTCAGCTGGCCCAAATTTTAAACCGATCTCACGCTAGTCGTCACATTGTAGCAACAAAAATAGCAGTTCCAGCAAAAATTAATAGTGGTTCCAGCAAAAAAAATCTTATCAGCAAAACTCTAGTAGTTGATTGTAGCAACAAAAAACCCAGTTCCAGCAAAACCGCGCATTGATTCTAGCATAGCCATAGCACCGGTCCCGGCACGGACGCGCACTGGTTCCATCTCGGACGCGCACTGGGTCCACTACCAAAAAATCGATGGTTCCAGCTCTCGAGGGTGCCTGTTGTAGCACCATGATGGCCGGGTGCACCATCCCGGCCCCCGTGGTTGCCATCCCAGCAAAGGTCGTCACGCGTCTCCAGCAACGGCTCTCGACGCCCAGTCAGTCGTTGTCGTGGCGGTTGTAGCACGGTGGTTGCCTCCATTTAGCTTCAGCTATCACCGGTCGCAACATTCCCGCAAAACAAAGGGCTCGCAGTGCTTGGAATCTTTGCACCTCCCAGACTTGAGGTTGCAGCTCCCTGCAAAAGGGCGGCTGCAGCTTTCTGGCTAGGTGGACGCAACATTTGATGGGTTCGCGGCAAAGGCAACAGTGGTGTTTGGGGAGGCATCGGTGGTGGTCGCTGATGTTGTAGGAGGGAGGCGATGGGGGAGGAAAAGACGACGGGTGGCCGAGGCATGAGAGAAGAGATAAGGACGAGGGAAGGAAAGCGGTCGAGTGGGTTTCACTAGGGACACCGCCCCGCGAGGGGATTGATTGTCGTGAAATAGGAAGGGCCACGGCCAGCGCTAGGCGACCAACCAAGCTTTCGGCCAGCTGGCCGGTTAGAATCATTTACCTTCTAAAAATAAAATTCAATATAAATGTTAGTGAATATGAATGTGAACAAATGTTACTTGAATACGGATACATATAGGATGATGCGAGTAACAATGACATATATTAGTTGTTAACGAAAATAAGTCAATAGCTATATGAGACAAAATAGTCAACTTACAATGATATGCATGTTTATACATAAATATTACTATAATGCATAATAAGTCCAAAGGTTAACCATACACAAAGTAAACTTTACAACTTTTTTTAAACCAAGTAAACTTGACAACTTATTAGGCTTTTATGTTGGATAATTAACATATTTGGGCTGGAGTTGCTTAAATTAGCTCACGGAATTGTTTTCGGATACAGATAAATCCACTTCCATATCCATATTTGTGTTAAAATCACATACCATATTTGTTTTTGTATTCGTAAAATAAACCCGGATATCTTTCATTTCCATTTCCATCATAGTTGGAATGCAAATATGAATATCAAATATTTCAAATTATCCACTGCAACTCTCCATCATGTGTGCACATGATTTCCAGTCGCACTTACCAGATGCTACTCGTTACATCAATTTTCATAGAGCATGTCAAAAGTGTGACATAATTTTACCTAAATGCCAACAATTTAAAGTCGGATTTTTAGCTATTCAAATGAACGCCCTCAGACACACAGGATCCACAGTGAATCCTAAGTGTTCGCTTCCACGCAACCCTCTGAGCGAACCGTGAGCTGATGGCGTTAAAGGATTCGCTTAGTATGGCAATCTAAACTAACAAATGCCAGATGACTATTTGTATTGTTAGAGCATGAAAATTTTCACCTTTTTCCGTTGATGTAGCATGACAATTCCCTTCAGCCAACATGGCAAACCCCGAGCATGACAATTTTCACAATGTTTCTCTTTTTAGGCTGGCAATTCTCTATGTTACAATTATGGGAGATATGTGAAAACGCGGCTGGGGGAATGATAGTTCGCTGTGGTGACTTTGCTGAGGGAATGTCAATGCGTTCTTTGGGTCCTAATTTGATAAAATTGTCATATTTTTATAGAAGATGGAAAACAATTTACAAGATACTTGCATTGGATTCAGGCATTCAATCACAAGAAAATCACCTCCACCAACATCCTTAAAAAAATACTTGAGAACCAGCATGTGTTTATGGTTAGGAGAGCAGTGGTACTCCCAACCCATGAGGGATCAAACCTCAGGTTTCATGCTTTGATGTCCCATAAAGGTAAAATATTTTTAGTGGGAGCCAACATTCCCCTCGATAGCGAGGTGTGTGTTAGGACTTATTAGTGCATATAATTTTTAGGACTTATTAGTGCATATAATTTTCTATTTTTATGTGGTGAGTCAAGTGTTAGAGATGATACATTATTCAATGAATACATACCTCACACATGTGGATATATTAATTGTGTATAGGTGAGTTATGAAAATTAAAGTAGGATCATATTAAAGCAGGATCATACTTAGTTATCTAGGTTTCTCTAGGTTATTCACCAATAACCCTTTAATACCTTCGCTAAGAAAATCATTTAGTTTATATGTCACCAATGACCCTTTTATGGATTCCCTACAAAATCATATAATATCTTAACTTAAACCTACATTTGTTTATATGTTGCTCGCCTATCCAGGTGCCTAGAGCCAAATCAGTGCTCACACGGCCAGGAGATTTTATCGTATGCTTTTAAGCTTGCTTGGTCAAAATGTTGATCATATTTAGCTCACATGAATATCGAGGGATTAACTACCTAGCATCTCAAAGGGATATATTTCACGCTCACTAACATTGATTTCAGCCGAATGAATTCTTCTATTCTACTACAATGTAGTGTAACTCATAGCGGTTTAGCACCAATACAAGACCTTTACTACATGGGACACAACATGACCCAATTGTTTGCACTTCTCATTTTGCCTAAGCATTTTAGACGACAATATTTTGGATTGCAAAAATTGTTTTAAGGAAAAACATAGTGTTTTAGGAAAAATGTATCGGCTCCCACCTAGTGGCTGGGACAAATGCTACTCCATAAAACCTTCTAACGGGTAAAAAAGGAGAGCCAGGTAGCTACATTCTGAATAGTGATGTTGAAAGATGATATATATAGCATGCTCATGATATTTCTCGGGATAATTCTGAGAGCATTTGTGAACTTCCTATATGGCCAACGACACCCCTAACTCCTTCGCCGCATATTATCACCGCTTTCCCTGCCGTTTGTTGCCGCCTTATTGAACCACCCACAAATCGCCACTATCACACCTTATGACACAACACAACCCAATTGCTCGTACTTTTCATTCTCCTAAGATTTTAGTATGTTAATACTTTGGGTTGTAAAACTAGTTTTTAAGAAAAAAAAGATCAGGGAAGTTGCATCATGCCCGCCTAGTGGCTACCAATTGATGAAACTCCGTAGAAACCACTCTACACTTTAAATAGGGATGTCGAAAAATGTGATATATATATAGGACTCACATGATATCTCACCCGTTAGCTCTATCATTCATGGATTCATTCGGTAACCCACTTCCCTCTATTGCCTTTGACAGCCCCATCACCTTCACTGCCTAGTGTCACCTCCTCTCCGTCGTTTGTCGTTGCCTCATGAAACTACCCACAATCTCTATGGAAATATTATGCTTTTTATTAACATGGATTGGTGAGATGAGAAAGGAGCCTCTCCATTTTAGTTTACAAAAGAATCGATCTTTTGAAGTGTTTTCAATTTACGGACTGTCCTCCAATTTCTCCTTCTAGCAAATTTGCTTTTGACCGGGTTGTGGTGTGTGTGAAACTTGCATAACCATCTTGTTGTACGAAATTGGAGACGCCATATTGATGTAGATGGAATTGCAACCAGCATGATGGTGAACTCTTCTGAATCCTTTCCCCCCCTTCTCCTATGACCCAATGACCGGGGATGACCAATCTACCTTCTTCCTCTACGAGATTGCGGGCCCCCTCTTCCTTCGTATGTTGCTCCAGCGATGGGAGGAGGTGGGGACCCTAGTTCTTTTTGTCAACTTGTGGTAGAGTTAGAGACACATTTAGATTTCATCTTCAATCGATGGTGGTGAGACGATGGCGTCACCGTGGGCGTGGAATAAGTTCACCCTGACTTGTCCCTTTTTTGTTGATGCCTCTTAATATCACCAACAGGTGGAGGACGGTGTGTCATCATATATGTTTTTTCAGGTCTATTTTTTCAGGTTTGCTTCGGCGACGTTGTCTTGCGGAGCAGACAACGTGGTTATGTGTATTAGTCGCTCGCCTCCAGTTCTGACTAAGGATGGTTGGTCAGTCTAGACCTTGTTGAAGAGCATGTGAGATTTGTGTTTCCCAACTCCGTCTACCTGGCCTGTGGCATTCTAACAGTCTCTCTAGCAGTTTTTTTTTTGAAATGAAGATTTGCTTACTCCCCCCTTCTAAAACATTTGAAATTGTAGTTTTTTCCTAAGTCAAACTTCACTAAGTTTGATCAAGCCTGTATAACAACATTTATAAGCATCAATACTTCATTAGATTCGTTTTGTTCGACATATACTTTGACATTGTAAATCTCAACGGATTTTTCTATCCACTTGGTCAAACGTTAAAAAGTATGACTTAGGATAAAACTAGAACTATGATTATTTTCGAACGGAGGAGCAGATCGTAAATGTGGCCGTCTTTTGGTCTACATCAAGATCTTCACCGAAAAAGGCTTTTGCCCTAATTTATATACTCCCTCAGTTCGGAATTACTTGTCGCATAAATGGATGAAAATGGATGTATCTAGAATTAAAATACATCTAGATACATTCATTTCTCCGACAAGTATTTTCGGACGGAGGGAGTATAAAGCATCGACCACCAAGCAAAATTGATACAAACACACTCCACTACCATACACAATACACATACCCAAGGCAAGATACAAAAGTGTCGGGCACCGCCGCACCATCCAACGACTACCAAGCAAACTACCGATGTGCGAAGAAGACCCGTTTGGAGCCAACGGGACCACCACCATGAGCGATCCACCAAGAAGAGGTGAGACAGACAACGAGGTGTGATGGCTCCAAGATGAAGCCTCCAAGAAGGGCATGAGCATGGATAGCCCCCATCGCCCGATCTCGCAGATCAAGTTTTCACTCGGAGCAGCACGAAAGGAGTGGAACGCAATGATGGAGCCTTCAGTTAGGAAACAATGTCCGGGGATGCCACCGCCGCCAGTCAGTACAAGGATTGGGTAAGTGATGTAACCCAGCGCTCATCCTCCGTCAGCCCGCGCTCAGCCGACTCGCGCGATCCGCCCACGACCATCACACCTCCCACCGCGAGGGCCGCCGCCTTGCACCCAAACCACCGCCTATATAAGCTACTTCATAGGCGACAAACAAGCTTTGCTCACGGCACGTCGCCGTCGGATGTGGGAGGAAGAATATTTCAACACCCCCAAGAATTTGATGTATTTTTTAATTTCTATAAGGAAGCATGTGCTACTTAATACATGCCTTTTTTTGTCATGGTGAAGGTTCTATAAGGAAAACGTTTGATCCACTGAGGATAGCTAAGTACGATCGGTTTATAATGATAATAACAAAACATAATAATTTTGCTAATCATTATAACTAATTCTCTTGTTAAAAAAAAACAGAACGAAAGCGCGCATAAACCCGTCGGCTTCGGCTACACGCGAGCCGAGCGAAGCGAGCACACTGGACCGAGCCGAGCGACGCGAGCACACACACGCAAAAGCGAGCACACTGGGCTCGGCTCGAGATCCTAGTAGAAAAGGAAAGGAGGCAGCCCTCGTCCACCCCCACAATCCCAAGCCGCAGCAGCAGCGGGTCGCCTCCCCTCCCCCGAAATCCCCTCGCGCACCAGAGAAAACTACACACCACCACCGTCGAATCCCACCACCCGCCTTCCCTCCCTCCCTCCCCTACGCGCACGCCGCGCCGCGCCCCGCGCCCCGAGACCCGCGGGCCCCATCCTCTCCGCGAGGAAGGAGAGGGCGAGAGAGCGGAGCCCCCCCTCGGAGCTCGGGTCCGCGCGCGGGAAGATCCGGGCTTCTCGCCGTCGCGGCTTCGGCGGCAGAGGTCGGGGCTAGGTGTTGCCGGCCTGCCCGCGCTGGATTTCGCGTCCCCTCTGCCGATTCGGGCTCGGGATCCCCGGTCCGGTGAGATTCCCCCGCCCGCCCTGCTCCTGAATTCCCTCACTAACAGTAGTAGCTCCCCGCACTGCCCTGTCGCGTCGTGAAATGTTGGAGTGATTGCGATTTCGTGGCCCGTCGCGTCTGGCAGATGAGCTGAGTTAGGCGGAAAGGTGAGGTGATTTGCCGTGCCGTGGCCGAGAAGAGGGCTGTTTGTTTAGGCTGGAATCTAGTGTTTGCGATCGGTGCGAGCATATGGCCGTGTCCTTGTGCATACGATGTCCACAGCTTGTCGTTAGGCACGATTTCGGATTAGAATTGAGTCATGTGTACTCGGGCAACTAAAATAATCGGATGCCTGCCATGCCATAGGAATGCCAAGTTATACAGGTAGTACTAGTAATTTTTTTGTCACATGAGAAACGTTTTCTGTCACATGATTCCATGCTTTGCCTCATTTACATGTGTATTTATTGCGCACTGTCTTAGTTTCCTATTAGTATTGATGATGTAGAGCGTCTCCCTCACTCCCTGATAAGTTAGACTGATCTGTCATAGCTTAATATGGTAAGCGGTGAACCAGAAGGATACCGCTACTAAGTACCAACTACCAGGTCTTTACGAATTTTTGCTTACAGTTTGGGACGCATGTCAGTGTGTGTTTACCTGGAATGGTGGTTCAGAGCTTACTTCTGTTTTGTTTTAAGTTCATCCCTGTAGCCATAAGTGCAGTAAAATTTATTTCCCCTGTAATCTAAATAGACTCCACCCTGATGAGTTTGGTAGGCAATAGACGCAGCAAAACATTTCTGTATTTAGTGCCTTTTGACCTGACCTATACTTTTTTGAGTAGGTCTTATGGTGATGAAGATGGAGGTTGAGGAGGACGGTGCCAATGGAGGAAATGGTGGGGCATGGACTGAGGAGGACCGAGACCTCAGCACCACTGTGCTAGGAAGAGATGCATTTGCATACTTGACAAAAGGGGGCGGTACCATATCTGAGGGTCTTGTTGCTGCGTCGTCACCTGTGGACTTGCAAAATAAACTGCAGGAGCTTATCGAATCAGAGCATCCTGGTGCTGGTTGGAACTACGCCATCTTCTGGCAGCTTTCACGCACAAAGTCTGGTGATCTTGTCCTTGGGTGGGGTGATGGCTCTTGCCGTGAACCCAATGATGCTGAGTTGGCAGCTGCTGCTTCTGCAGGCAATGATGATGCCAAACAGCGGATGCGGAAGCGTGTACTGCAGCGGTTGCACAAAGCATTTGGTGGTGCTGATGAGGAGGATTATGCTCCCACTATTGGTCAGGTGACAGATACAGAAATGTTCTTCCTAGCATCTATGTACTTCGCGTTTCCACGTCGTGCTGGTGCTCCTGGTCAAGTTTTTGCAGCTGGCCTCCCTCTCTGGGTTCCCAATTCTGAGCGCAATGTATTCCCAGCCAATTACTGTTACCGGGGATACCTTGCAAGCACAGCAGGATTTAGAACTATCTTGTTAGTGCCATTTGAGACTGGTGTGCTTGAGCTGGGTTCGATGCAGCAGGTGGCTGAGAGTTCTGACACTCTCCAGACCATAAAGTCTGTCTTTGCGGGGACAGGTGGCAATAAGGATATAATTCCGAGCCGGGAAGGAAATGGTCACATTGAGAGGTCACCAGGTCTGGCAAAGATTTTTGGCAAGGATTTGAACCTTGGTCGGTCTTCAGCAGGGCCAGTGATTGGGGCATCGAAAGTAGATGAAAGGCCATGGGAACAGAGGACTGCTGGTGGAGGGAGCTCATTGCTTCCCAATGTCCAGAAAGGATTGCAAAGTTTCACTTGGAGTCAGGCCCGGGGCCTGAATTCTCACCAGCAGAAGTTTGGCAATGGTATACTGATAGTGAGTAATGAAGCTACACACGGCAACAATAGAGCCGCGGACAGCTCCACTACAACACAGTTTCAGCTTCAGAAAGCACCTCAGCTCCAGAAACTACCACTTCTTCAGAAACCACCACAGCTAGTGAAGCCACTGCAGATGGTCAACCAGCAACAGCTGCAGCCACAGGCGCCTAGGCAAATAGATTTTAGTGCAGGGACCAGTTCCAAGTCTGGTGTCCTGGTTACAAGAGCAGCTGTTCTTGATGGAGATAGTTCAGAGGTGAATGGCTTGTGTAAAGAGGAAGGGACAACACCTGTCATAGAGGACCGACGGCCAAGGAAGAGGGGAAGAAAGCCCGCAAATGGGAGGGAGGAGCCGCTGAATCATGTTGAGGCTGAGCGTCAAAGGAGGGAGAAGCTCAACCAACGGTTCTATGCGTTGAGAGCCGTTGTGCCTAACATCTCAAAAATGGACAAGGCCTCCCTATTGGGCGATGCAATAGCTTACATCACTGACCTTCAGAAGAAGCTCAAAGATATGGAGACGGAGAGAGAACGATTTCTTGAGTCTGGTATGGTGGATCCAAGGGAGCGAGCCCCTAGACCAGAGGTTGACATCCAGGTGGTGCAAGACGAGGTTCTGGTTCGAGTTATGTCTCCATTGGAGAACCATCCGGTAAAGAAGGTCTTTGAAGCGTTTGAAGAGGCGGACGTCCGGGTAGGGGAGTCGAAACTCACAGGCAACAATGGAACGGTAGTGCATTCCTTCATCATCAAGTGCCCTGGCTCTGAACAGCAAACGAGGGAGAAAGTGATTGCTGCAATGTCTCGCGCCATGAGCTCAGTGTAGAATCGGTTGAGGGGAGTCGGTGCAGTAGAGGTTGATTACTCTGCTGGTGGCATACAAGCAGCAGGCAGCCCCAGAAACCTTCCATTCTGTTGATAGAAGTTGTAGGTCGAGGCAGCAAGCTGAGATTTCTGACTTAGCAATGCAAGAAAAGCACAAGCTAAACCGCCATTGTTGTAACGGTAGGTTCTTGTGCTCCTTGTATTTTTGATGTTTTATTGGGAAGAATACCATGCTTTTAGTGTATTGCTTAATTAGTGCGGAACCATAAAAAGTACATTTCGCATGCATGAGTTAGAAAATTACTTTTTTGTAGCCTTTTCTTTGTTCAAATCCTTGATTGGGCCGGTGGATTAATAACTGTGGGCAATTTTCTGTCCTGAACCTTCTGCTTCTGACTTGGATGATCTCGTTGAAACAAACATCCATGTTTGGGTAAACTGATGACGTTGGTCTTGATCTAATTCTATCGACATGCTGTATTCGCTTGTTCTGTAGAAATTCTTCCATGAGATGATTAGCTGCCAACTGAAGTCGGGAGATTTACAAACTACAGATGGTGTTGTACGGCTGAAAGTTTTTTATTTGGCCAGATTTTGTAACTTTGTACTGCTTTTTTGTTTCCAGGGGCGAAATTTAGATGAAAGTCATCCACTGATTCTAAGAATTCAAAACGCCAGCAGTACGCTAGTAATTCTGTACAGAGTCTAGCCAATATCCGAAATGTCTATTTCAGAGTATGGAGAATAGCTTGATCAGTGTATCCCTAGGAGCTTAATGTCCTACTCGGCAAATGAGTTTTGGTTTGAACGATTTTCTTATCCACATTAACACCTGATGTCAGTTTGTCAAAAAAAAAAAAAAACACCTGATGCCAGTTTGTCGAGAAAATTTCTTGTTCTCCGGTCCAACAGTTCTTCAACAGCTAGACAAAAAACAAAATTAAAATTAAAATAATTCCATGGCAGCTTGAAACCAATCACCACCCTGGAAACTTCGACTTCCATGATATTACAGTTCTTCCATGATTGCAACATCATCCTCTGGTTGAAAGATAACTTGTTCATATGCCCATCATCTTTTTTCATCCTGGTCTTATGAGGCCATCTTTCTTCTAATATCCAGGGGCGCTGCAGTTCTTTTTTTTTTTCCGAAACGGAGGCAAAAGATTTGCCTCATCGACTAAATAAGAAAAAGAGAGTTGTCCAGTTAATTAATGGAAAACCGGGCGAAAACCAATACAAACAAACCACATGCGGACTACTCCCAAAGTCTAAAACCCCATGGTGGCACCGTCAACACCTACAGGCATTTTCAACATGCAACAGACCCAAGTGTGCACGCATCTACATCGCAAAGGAATCCCCAAAAAGAACACCTCTGATGTAGACAAATGAACCCTCCAAAACCATGACGATAAGCTAAACCATGAGGATGACCCAAAAGACCAAGGAGCAACCATTAAGCAGCCGCAGACGCCTTCCATAAGGTATCACTCTTCTTGTTTTTGCTTTTGAGAGACTTCTCCACCTTCTTGATCTTGTCTTCGTTAAACTTTCCGGTCAGGATGCACGCAACGGCCTTACCAGACCCAGGGCTAGCCGCCTCCAAGCTAGAGAGCAAGTTGTAGAGCTCTTTTGCAAAGAGAGCATCGGAACAAGGTGCCAACGCGTCTGTCCCAACAACATCTCCACCTGGGGGCACCACTTGCCCAATGGCCACACGCGAGTGAGTGACCGCGGCATCCAAACCTGCACACACCATAAAGTTGGTCTGGCTAGACTCCAAGGGCGGTGGTGAGGGTGTCGTGGGCACCGCCAAAGCCCCTAGCAAGCCCATCTCCTTCGGAATCACCACCGAAAGAGGTGGAGTGGACTCCTCACATAGCACTATCAACTCAGGCATAATTTGTAGAACTGGAGCCACATCCTCGACAATCACTTCACCCCTAACGTCAGTCGACACCATAGAGCAGGGCCTAGCACGAGGAGAGAAACCTCCATAGAGGTCGACTTCCTCTCCATCTGCAGAACCAACCTGAAGCTCGGGGAGCAGAGACCCAATCGGCACAACCTGAAGTTTACCAAGAGCAACCTCCGCCCTTGCCAAGACACTCTCAACACGCACAAGACATTCGCGAAGCTCAACGCAAAGTAGCTCAGCCTACTGCTCAAGGACGGGTTGTAATGGCACATCAGCTTGGATGACGGATGCAGGCGGTGGAGCAACACATGGTTGCGGTGTAGTCTGGTCGACGGGTTGCATCGCACGACAAAAGCGAGCAATGTGGCCGAAACGGAGGCAATGCGGCGCTGCAGTTCTTGTTCGCTGTCTAGTCATCCTCTGGTTGAAAGATAACTCATTCATATGCCCATCATCTTTGTTCATCCTAGTCTTATGAGGCCATCTTTCTTCTAAATCCAGCGGCGCTGCAGTTCCTGTTCGTTGTCTAGTCATCCTCTGGTTGAAAGATAACTCATTCATATGCCCTTCATCTTTGTTCATCCTGGTCTTATGTGAAGGAAATATGCCCTAGAGGCAATAATAAAGTTATTATTTATTTCCTCATATCATGATAAATGTTTATTATTCATGCTAGAATTGTATTAACCGGAAGCATGATACATGTGTGAATACATAGACAAACATAACGTCACTAGTATGCCTCTACTTGACTAGCTCATTAATCAAAGATGGTTATGTTGCCTAACCATAGGCATGTGTTGTCATTTGATTAATGGGATCACATCATGAGGAGAATGATGTGATTGACATGACCCATTCCGTTAGCCTAGCACTTGATCGTTTAGTATATTGCTATTGCTTTCTTCATGACTTATACATGTTCCTGTAACTATGAGATTATGCAACTCCCGTTTACAAGGAACACTTTGGTGCTACCAAACGTCACAACGAATCGGGTGATTATAAAGGAGTACTACAGTGTCTCCAAAGGTACATGTTGAGTTGGCGTAATTGAGATTAGGTTTTGTCACTCCGATTGTCGGAGAGGTATCTCTGGCCCTCTCGGTAATGCACATCACTATAAGCCTTGCAAGCAATGTGACCAATGAGTTGGTTACGGGATGATGCATTACGTAACGAGTAAAGAGACTTGCGGTAACGAGATTGAACTAGGTATTGGATACCGACGATCGAATCTCGCGCAAGTAACATACCGATGACAAAGGAACAACGATGTTGTTATGCGGTTTGACCGATAAAGATCTTCGTAGAATATGTAGGAACCAATATGGGCATCCAGGTTCCGCTATTGGTTATTGATCGAGAATAGTTCTAGGTCATGTCTACATAGTTCTCGAACCCGTAGGGTCCGCACGCTTAACGTTACGATGACGGTTTATTATGAGTTTATAAGTTTTGATGTACCAAAGTTTGTTCGAGTCCGGATGTGATCACGGACATGACGAGGAGTCTCGAAATGGTCGAGACATAAAGATTGATATATTGGGCGGCTATATTCGGATCCGGAATTGTTCCGGTGATTTGGAGAAAACCAGAGTGCTTGGGGGTTACTGAACCCCCGGGAGATAATGGGCCATATGGGCCTTAGTGGAAAGAGAGGGCGGCCGCCTCCCCCCTCGGGTCCGGGTGGACTAGGAGGGGGCGCGCCTCTTCCTTCCCCTCTTCCTTCCTTTCCCTCCTAGTAGGAGTAGGAAAGGGGAGTCCTCTCCTACTAGGAGGAGGACTCCTCCTCTGGCGCGCCTCTAGGGCCGCCGGCCTCCCCTTGCTCCTTTATATACGGGACGGGGCACCCTAGAACACACAAGTTGATCTACGAATCGTTCCTTAGCCGTGTGCGGTGCCCTCCTCCACCATATTCCACCTCGGTCATATCGTCATGAGTTTAGGCGAAGCCTGCGCGATAGAACATCATCATCGTCACCACGCCGTCGTCTTGACGGAACTCATCCCAAGCTTTGCTGGATTGGAGCCCGGGATCGTCATCGAAATGAGCGTGTCTGAACTCGGAGGTGCCGTGACGTTCGGTACTTGGATCGGTCGGATCGTGAAGGCGTCGACTACATCAACCGCGTTGTCATAACGCTTCGCTTATGGTCTACGAGGGCGTGGACAATACTCTCCCTCTCGTTGCTATGCCATCACCATGATCTTGCGTGTGCGTAGGAATTTTTTGAAATTACTACGTTCCCAACAAAGGCATCCGAGCCAGGTTTTATCGTAGATGTCATATGCACGAGTAGAACACAAGTGAGTTGTGGGCGATACAAGTCATCTTGCTTACCGAAGATGTCATACTTTGGTTCGGCGGTATTGTGAGATGAAGCGGCCCGGACCGACATTACGCGTACGCTTACGCGAGACTGGTTTCACCGTTACGAGCACTCGTGCTTAAAGGTGGTTGGCGGGTGTCTGTCTCTCTCACTTTAGCTGAATCGAGTGTGGCTACACCCGGTCCTTGCGAAGGTTAAAACATCACTAACTTGACAAACTATCGTTGTGGTTTTGATGCGTAGGTAAGAATGATTCTTGCTAAGCCCGTAGCAGCCACGTAAAATTTGCAACAACAAAGTAGAGGACGTCTAACTTGTTTTTGCAGGGCATGTTGTTATGTGATATGGTCAAGACGTGATGCTATATTTTATTGTATGAGATTATCATGTTTTGTAACCGAAGTTATCGGCAACTGGCAATTGTCGCTTTATTGTATGAAATGCAAACGCCTTGTAATTGCTTTACTTTATCACTAAGCGGTAGCGATAGTCGTAGAAGCAATAGATGGCGTAACGACAACGATGCTACGATGGAGATCAAGGTGTCGCGCCGGTGACGATGGTGATCACGATGGTGCTTCGAAGATGGAGATCACAAGCACAAGATGATGATGGCCATATCATATCACTTATATTGATTGCATGTGATGTTTATCCTTTATGCACCTTATCTTGCTTTGATTGACGGTAGCATTTTAAGATGATCTCTCACTAATTATAAAGAAGTCTTCTCCCTGAGTATGCACGGTTGCGAAAGTTCTTCGTGCTGAGACTCCACGTGATGATCGGGTGTGATAGGCTCTACATTCAAATACAACGGGTGCAAAACAGTTGCACACGCGGAATACTCGGGTTAAACTTGACGAGCCTAGCATATACAGATATGGCCTCGTAACACGGAGACCGAAAGGTCGAACGTGAATCATATAGTAGATATGATCAACATAGTGATGTTCACCATTGAAACTACTCCATCTCACGTTATGATCGGACATGGTTTAGTTGATTTAGATCACGTAATCACTTAGATGACTAGAGAGATGTCTGTCTAAGTGGGAGTTCTTAAGTAATATGATTAAGAACTTAAATTTATCATGAACTTAGTACCTGATAGTATTTTTGCTTGTCTATGCTTGTTGTAGATAGATGGCTCGTGCTGTTGTTCCGTTGAATTTTAATGCGTTCCTTGAGAAAGCAAAGTTGAAAGATGATGGTAGCAATTACACGGACTGGGTCCGTAACTTTGAGGATTATCCTCATTGTTGCATGAAAGAATTACGTCCGGAAGCACCACTGGGTGCCGTGCCTGCTTCTTGATGCAACCGACGATGTTAAGAACGTCTGGCGAGCAAAGCTGATGACTACTCGATAGTTAAGTGTGCCATGCTTTACGGCTTAGAACCGGTCTTCAACGACGTTTTGAGCGTCATGGAGCATATGAGATGTTCCAGAGTTGAAGTTAATATTTCAAGCAAATGCCCGGATTGAGAGATATGAAGTCTCCAATAAGTTCTATAGCTGCAAGATGGAGGAGAATAGTTCATCGGTGAACACATACTCAAAATGTCGGGGTATAATAATCACTTGATTCAAATGGGAGTTAATCTTCCTGATGATAGTGTCATTGACAGAATTCTTCAATCACTGCCACCAAGCTACAAGAGCTTCATGATGAACTATAATATGCAAGGGATGGACAAGACTATTCCCGAGCTCTTCGCAATGCTAAAAGCCACGGAGGTAGAAATCAAGAAGGAGCATCAAGTGTTGATGGTTAACAAGACCACCAGTTTCAAGAAAAAGGGCAAAGGGAAGAAGAAGGGGAACTTCAAGAAGAACAGCAAACAAGTTGCTGCTCAAGAGAAGAAACCCAAGTCCGGACCTAAGCACAAATCGAGTGCTTCTACCGCAAGCGATCGACACCGAAGCGGAACTGCCCCAAGTATTTGGCGGATAAAAGGATGGCAAAGTGAACAAAGGTATATGTGATAGACATGTTATTGATGTGTACTTTACTAATGCTCGCAGAGTACCTAGGTATTTGATACTTGGTTCATTGCTAATATTTGCAACTCAAAGCAGGACTACGGATTGCGAAGATTGGCTAAGGACGAGGTGACGATGCGCGTGGGAAATGGTTCCAAAGTCGATGTGATCGCGGTCGGCACGCTACCTCTACATCTACCATCGGGATTAGTTTTAGACCTAAATAATTGTTATTTGGTGCCGCGTTGAGCATGAACATTATATCTGGATCTTGTTTGATGCGAGACGGTTATTCATTTAAATCGAGAGAATAATGGTTGTTCTATTTATATGAGTAATATCTTTTATGGTCATGCACCCTTGAAGAGTGGTCTATTTTATTGAATCTCGATAGTAGTGATACACATATTCATAGTGTTGAAACCAAAAGATGCAGAGTTGATAATGATAGTGCAACTTATTTGTGGCAATCGCCGTTTAGGTCATATCGATGTAAAGCGCATGAAGAAACTCCATCTTGATGGGCTTTTGGAATCACTTGATTATGAATCACTTGGTACTTGAACCGTGCCTCATGGGCAAGATGACTAAAACGCCGTTCTCTGAAACTATGGAGCGAGCAACTGATTTGTTGGAAATCATACATACTGATGTTTGTGGTCCAATGAATGTTGAGGCTCGCGGCGGGTATCGTTATTTTCTCACCTTCACAGATGATTTGAGCAGATATGGGTATATCTACTTAATGAAACACAAGTCTGAAACATTTGAAAAGTTCAAAGAATTTCAGAGTGAAGTGGAAAATCATCGTAACAAGAAAATTAAATTTCTACGATCTGATCGTGGAGGAGAATATTTGAGTTACGAGTTTGGTCTACACTTGAAACAATGCGGAATAGTTTCGCAACTCACGCCACCCGGAACACCACAACGAAATGGTGTGTCCGAACGTCGTAATCGTACTTTACTAGATATGGTGCGATCTATGATGTCTCTTACTAATTTACCGCTATCATTTTGGGGTTATGCTTTAGAGACGGCCGCATTCACGTTAAATAGGGCACCATCAAAATCCGTTGAGACGTCGCCTTATGAACTGTGGTTTGGCAAGAAACCAAAGTTCTCGTTTCTTAAAGTTTGGGGCTGCGATGCTTATGTGAAGAAACTTCAACCAGATAAGCTCGAACCCAAATCGGAGAAATGTGTCTTCATAGGATACCCAAAAGAGACTATTGGGTACACCTTCTATCACAGATCCGAGGGCAAGATTTTCGTTGCTAAATCGGATCCTTTCTAGAGAAGGAGTTTCTCTCGAAAGAAGTGAGTGGGAGGAAAGTAGAACTTGATGAGGTAATCGTACCTGCTCCCTTATTGAAAGTAGTTCATCACAAGAACCGGTTCTGTGACAACTACACCAATTAGTGAGGAAGCTAATGATATTGATCATGGAACTTGGATCAAGTTTCTCTCGAACCTCGTGGGTCTACCAGAGTAAGATCCGCACTGAATGGTACGGTAATCCTATTATGGAAGTCATGTTACTTGACCATGATGAACCTACGAACTATGAGGAAGCGATGATGAGCCCAGATTCCGCAAAATGGCTAGAGGCCATGAAATCGAGATGGGATCCATGTATGAGAACAAAGTATGGACTTTGGTTGACTTGCCCGATGATCGGCAAGCCATTGAAAATAAATGGATCTTTAAGAAGAAGACTGATGCTGATGGTAATGTAACTGTCTATAAAGCGCGACTTGTTGCGAAAGGTTTTCGACAAGTTCAAGGGGTTGACTACGATGAGACTTTCTCACCCGTAGCGATGCTTAAGTCTGTCCGAATCATGTTAGCTATTGCTGCATTTTATGATTATGAAATTTGGCAAATGGATGTGAAAACTGCATTCTTGAATGGATTTCTAGAAGAAGAGTTGTATATGATGCAGCCAGAAGGTTTTGTTGATCCAAAAGGTGCTAATAAAGTGTGCAAGCTCCAGCGATCCATTTATGGACTGGTGCAAGCATCTCGGAGTTGGAATAAACGCTTTGATAGTGTGATCAAAGCATATGGTTTTATCTGAGACTTTTGGAGAAGCCTATATTTACAAGAAAGTGAGTGGGAGCTCAGAGCATTTCGATATTATATGTAGATGACATATTATTAATTGGAAATGATATAAAATTTCTGGATAGCATAAAGGGATACTTGAATAAAAGTTTTTCAATGAAAGACCTCGGTGCAGCTGCTTACATATTGGGCATCAAGATTTATAGAGATAGATCGAGACGCTTAATAGGACTTTCACAAAGCACATACCTTGATAAAATTTTGAAAAAGTTCAAAATGGATCAGGCAAAGAAAGGGTTCTTGCCCGTGCTTCAAGGTGTGAAGTTGAGTCAAACTCAATGCCCGACCACAAAGCAGAAGATAGAGAGAAATGAAAGATGTTCCTATGCTTCACCATAGGCTCTATCATGTATGCAATGTTGTGTACCGACACGACGTATGCTTAGCAATAAGCTTGGCAGAAGGTACCAAAGTAATCCAGAGTGGATCATCGACAGCGGTCAAGAACATCTGAAATACCGAAAAGGACTAAGGATATGTTTCTCGTATATGGAGGTGACAAAGAGCTAGTCGTAAATGGTTACGTCGATGCAAGCTTTGACATCGATCCGGACGATTCTAAATCGCAAATCGGATCGTGTTTTTATTAAACGGTGGAGCTGTAAGTTGGTGCAGTTCTAAACAAAGCGTCGTGGCGGGATCTACATGTGAAGCGGAGTACATAGCTGCTTGAAGCAAAGAAATGAAGGAGTCTCGGATGAAGGAGTTCATTTCCGATCTAGGTGTCATACCTAGTGCATCGGGACCAATGAAGATCTTCTGTGACAACACTGTGCAATTGCCTTGGCAAAGGAATCCAGATTTCACAAGAGGACCAAGCACATCAAGAGACGCTTCAATTCCATTCGGGACTAAGTCCAAGTGGGAGACATAGAGATTTGCAAGATACATACGGATCTGAATGTTGCGACCCATTGACTAAGCCTCTCTCACGAGCAAAACATGATCGGCACCAAGACTCCATGGGTGTTAGAATCATTACTATGTAATCTAGATTATTGACTCTAGTGCAAGTGGGAGATCAAGGAAATATGCCCTAGAGGCAATAATAAAGTTATTATTTATTTCCTCATATCATGATAAATGTTTATTATTCATGCTAGAATTGTATTAACCAGAAACATGATACATGTGTGAATACATAGACAAACATAACGTCACTAGTATGCCTCTACTTGACTAGCTCATTAATCAAAGATGGTTATGTTTCCTAACCATAGGCATGTGTTGTCATTTGATTAATGGGATCACATCATTAGGAGAATGATGTGATTGACATGACCCATTCCGTTAGCCTAGCACTTGATCATTTAGTATATTGCTATTGCTTTCTTCATGACTTATACATGTTCCTGTAACTATGAGATTATGCAACTCCCGTTTACCGGAGGAACACTTTGGGTGCTACCAAACGTCACAACGTAACTGGGTGATTATAAAGGAGTACTACAGGTGTCTCCAAAGGTACATGTTGAGTTGGCATAATTCGAGATTAGGTTTTGTCACTCCAATTGTCGGAGAGGTATCTTTGGGCCCTCTCGGTAATGCACATCACTATAAGCCTTGCAAGCAATGTGACCAATGAGTTGGTTACGGGATGATACATTACGTAACGAGTAAAGAGACTTGCCGGTAACGAGATTGAACTAGGTATTGGATGCCGACGATCGTATCTCGGGCAAGTAACATACCGATGACAAAGGGAACAACGTATGTTGTTATGCGGTTTGACCGATAAAGATCTTCGTAGAATATGTAGGAACCAATATGGGCATCCAGGTTCCGCTATTGGTTATTGACCAAGAATAGTTCTAGGTCATGTCTACATAGTTCTCGAACCCATAGGGTCCGCACGCTTAACGTTACGATGACAGTTTTATTATGAGTTTATAAGTTTTGATGTACCGAAGTTTGTTCGGAGTCCCGGATGTGATCACGGACATGACGAGGAGTCTCGAAATGGTCGAGACATAAAGATCGATATATTGGACGGCTATATTCGGACACCGAAATTGTTCCGGATGATTTCAGAGAAAACCGGAGTGCCGGAGGGTTACCGGAACCCCCCCGGGAGAGATAATGGGCCATATGGGCCTTAGTGGAAAGAGAGAGGGGCGGCCAGCATGGGCCGCGCCCCCCTCCCCCTCTGGTCCGAATTGGACTAGGAGGGGCGCCCTCTTTCCTTCCCCTCTTCCCTTTCTTCCCTCCCTAGTAGGAGTAGGAAAGGACTCCTACTAGGAGGAGGACTCCTCCTCTGGCGCGCCCTCTAGGGCGGCCGGCCTCCCCTTGCTCCTTTATATACTGGGGGGGGCACCCTAGAACACACAAGTTGATCTACGGATAGTTCCTTAGCCGTGGCGGTGCCCTCCTCCACCATATTCCACCTCGGTCATATCGTCGGAGTTTAGGCGAAGCCTGCCCGATAGAACATCATCATCGTCACCACGCCGTCGTGCTGACGGAACTCATCCCAGAAGCTTTGCTAGATCGGAGCCCGGGGATCGTCATCGAGCTGAACGTGTGCTGAACTCGGAGGTGCCGTACGTTCGGTACTTGGATCGGTCAGATCGTGAAGACGTACGACTACATCAACCGCATTGTCATAACGCTTCCGCTTACGGTCTACGAGGGTACGTGGACAATACTCTCCCCTCTCGTTGCTATGCCATCACATGATCTTGCGTGTGCGTAGGAATTTTTTTGAAATTACTACGTTCCCCAACATTATGAGGCCATCTTTCTTCTAATATCCAGCGGCGCTGCAGTTCCTGTTCGCTGTCTAGTCCTAGGATCCTGGTCTCTTGCTAGCCTGCAAGTTCGAGTCCACCCATACTGTTCTTTAAAAATTCTACCAGTCACCAAAGAAGCACCGGTCCTTTACCACATGACACATGTGGTAAGCAATCCAAACAATTCAAAAAAAAAAACCGCTCCTTCCCACGCATTTGCACAATCAAAGAAGGCAATGTTCATATAACTCCAGGCGAGCTTCGAGGATCTTGTAAATTTCATCACTCAGGATTTCTAGAGTCTCCATAGAACAAGACATGGATGGGCCTTGTCCTGGACCTCAATCCAGCCGCGGCCAGTGAGCCTCCTCCTCTTTTTTTTGAAAAAGGGAATATATTAATATCGTGAATATATCAATTGTGTTGTATGCCCTCTATGCAAACAATGTCAAGAATCTGCGGTCCATCTCCTCTTCCAATGCTGATTCACTCTTTGGGTGTGGAATGATATTGTTTCGTGGCTTGGAATGCATCACGTCAACACGGCCACTTGGGCGATGAGGGTCTCGGTGAGAGACTGGTGGACCAACAACAAACACATTCGGGTTGGATCTCCCAAGGCGCTGGCCTCTGTGATGATGCTCATCTCATGGGAGATTTGGACAAAACGCAATGCTAGAGTCTTACGTAACACGACCGTCCCTTCGATGGTTCTCATTTCCAAGATTAAAGAGGAGGTGTCTCTTTGGGCTTTGCCCGGTGCAAAGCAGTTGGGTATTGTAATGCCGCGAGAGTACGGAAATCCGTTGGTGCTCATGGGAGAGCGCACTCCTACACTTGACAAAAAAATTCAAAATATGAAAAAAAAATCTAACACAAATTTGGTGCATACATCTCGACATTATATGTGTGCACGTAAGTTTCGGAGAAAACCGATATTTTTTGTGGCTTGTGAAAAGCATTTTTAACACTGAATTTTGTCTTTTTCACACGCGACACATAAGTTGTCTGTTTTTCGCGAAACGGACTTTGTGAGCATGTACAATATTGAGATGTACGCGTCAAGTTTTTGTTTGGAATTTTTTAACATTTCAAAATATGTTTAAAACACATTTTAAAAATCAGGAGCGCGCGCCCATGTGCGAAAATGCCACTCTCGCGAGAGTAGTTCTTTCTTGTTTCGCCGCTTTGCGGCTTTGTTCTAAAACTTCTTCCTTATTCAATGAAATGACAAATCTTTTGCCTTGTTTAAAAAAATGCCTCTGCACCAGCAAGAAGTCACAAAGACATTCAGGATGCACACAGCCCTAAAAAAACAAAAAACAAATGAAAAAGTCCTCGCCACAATGAACAACTCCTCTCAGCAGTAGCACACGAACCACCACCAAAGACAACACCCGAAAAATATAAAAGGTCTCCAAAAGCGACACCTTCAAGAAGGAAACAGTGGACAAGCACCATCGTGAGCCTCCTCTTCAGCCCCTTCTTAATCTGTCTCCTGATCATTCACACACTCCTCCAGCTTCTAGCTGTAGAATACACATTAGAGAGAAGGATGCAGTGTGAAGAAGTGTCTCGATGAAGCGCATGAATACTCCCAGCGAATTGTTCTATGGTTTCGGGGTCCGAAACCAAAAAGCTCTCGGCCAGGTCCTTGTTCCAGTGAATTGTTAACTTCCAGAACCTGATGCCTGGCTCAGGCCCAGTTCTTTCGGCCGATTGCTACAGAATCTTGAGAATTAGATCTCCCCTCGTATTCTTAAAATCTTGAACCCATATCTTTTTACAATCCAACTAGTTAGGGTGTAAACAGTTACGATTGTGAAAAAAGAACGGCTTCAAGATTCCGGGAGAATCAGACATCCCCCTAAATTCGGAAAGTACAACACACTCATGCTCCCGACAGACTAAAATTAAAAAGACAAAAAAGAAGAAAAAAACCCAGTTAAAAAAACCCCAGTTTTTTTCTCGTTCTTTTGGAAAACAAGAAAATTCGGATCCATGAGGAGCAACTAACTAACGGTTACCCCTTGGGGAACTCCCGCAAGGGTCATTTCTTTTGCCCTACGAGCACGCCAAGTGGTGCGCCCAGCCGCCGCAACATGTCGCGTGCTAGGTGCTCACTTTGGATTTCTTTTTATATTTTTGTGTATGTATTTTTAGGTCTTAGATGTTTTTTTTGGCTTTTAGTCTTTGCCTGGTTTTTCCTATGTTTTGGAAGTTTTTCTAAGCAACGCTTTTCCTGAAGAGGCACAACAAATGGTTTGCGAGAACCATAGTTGTGCTTTCTAAAATGAAAAACACAACCTGTGCTTCCACCAGAAGCACAATTGTCTTTCCTAAAAACAAAAAAGTACAGACTATGTTTCACGAGAAGAACAACCATGCTTCTCCAAAAAAGGGAAAGACACGGTTGTGCTTCCAAAAATATATATGAAAAAGCACAATTGTGCTTCTCCTTTTTTCGATTGTGGGTTTTCTATTATGGGTTTCAAACCTTTTTTCGGTTACATTTTTCTTTTGTTTTTTTCTTTTCATTTTTTTGCGTTATTCTTTTTAATTATTTATGTTTTTCCAGTTCTTTTCGTGGAAAAGGTTCATTGAAATCTATTAACATGAGTTCTAGTTTTGAAATCTCGACATGAGAAACCCAACAGTGAAAACGGCTTGTGATTTGGACGGACGGTTCAAGAGATAAAACATTTTGAGAAAACAGAATCCAAAAGAAATTCTCGGGTTGCGACATTGTCAACACCAGAGAAAAGGTGGAGTGACCTTTGCAAGGGCCAATTGGTAACTTTTTTTAGGGTGCCATCATATGACTAACTTTATTAAATCAAAGCAATTACATCATTCACACGTTTGTTGATGACAAACCTCGGAGGCTCGTCTATCCAAATATCAGAAAAATTATTACAAAAACTATATTTAGTTAATTCACGTGCCACGGTATTAGCCGAGCAAAGACAATGTTTGAACTTGACCTGTCCAATTGATGTCACCATGTCCAAACATTCTGCGACGACTGCAGCTGTTGCGGCCCACCATTGAGTTTGCCCAGAACAAAAGTTATAACATCCAAAGAATCTGATTTAGGGCTCCTTTGATTCAAAGGAAAATTTTGGAGGATCTAAAGCCTTATGAAATTTCCCTATGTTGGTTGTTTGATTCATAGGATTGAATCCTATTGGAATTTTTCCTAAAGATATTTTTGGTACTACTTCTCATATAATTTTTAGCATCCTCTCGAACCTCTTTGAACCCTTCCTATGATGCAATCAAACAACATAAAATCATGTATGATTGAGATGAGCATGACATTCTAATCCTATATTTTTTTTCTATTCCCGCGTTTGTGGAATCCTATGAATCAAAGAGTCTAGTTTCAACATTATGGATGCCAAGGGAGTTAGCTAAAGCCAGTCCATCATGCTTTGCACTTGCCTCCATAGATGTAACATAGTGAAACATACTTACAATGTGTATCAATAAAATTGACCTTTTTCATCTCGGGTGATCACAATTGTAGCTCCAACACCAACATCTTCATGATATACATCATCCACATTCACTTTAATGAATTTAGGGTCCGGTTTGCACCACTTCTGATATAGGGACCGTATTGCGAGACATAGTCTTTAGAAAATTCCCTGCTATAGACAGGACAAATATAGGCCATCTATAGCTCAGTGGACATGCTTCATTGTGTGTTGTTTTGCATCTTACCCACATGAGGTACCAACAACCTACAACCAACACATCTTTAGGATTCAAAGTCGTCATGATATATAGATTACTGGTTGGTAGGTTAAGCAACGACTTCATAAATATTGACCCGGAATGATCAGTTAGCATAGACGATAACATATCCAGCAGACCCAAACTCCTCCAAAGTTCTCTGGATGAAGCACACTTAAAGAAGATGTGCTACATGTCCTCAGCGACAAGATGGTATATAGGGCATACTCCACTAGCCGAGATGTGTTCATTGGCTAGTATTGACCAAAAAGGGAGAATTCCATCCATGTAGTATGCGTCAACAGAAGATATGAACTTTACCTGGGACCTAAAGTTTCCAAACCATTCTCTAGGGTGATGGTGAAGCCAAGCTCCTCGGTCTTGCTCCACATTTGCATGGCTCCCACATTTGTGTATCCATTCAGCTTGGTAGGCAGTACAAACAGAAAATGTATCGTTTCTGTTTAAGTGCCATGCAATGAAATAACAAAAACATCAAAGTTCAGTGGTATTTGCGATATTCTTCGGGTATCAACTAAATTAAACACATCTAGTATGAGCTGTGCATCCAACGGTGCAAAAATGGATCAATGGGCTCAGTTACTTTTGTCAAAAATGTTTTACCCCGTGGAGTAATTACCTTCCTATCTGGGCTCGAGGGGATCCAAGGATTAGACCAAATGTTAACTTTTTTGCCTTGATATTTCCACCAGCAAATATAACCTCTGGGCTCGAGGGGATAATGTATCATTCATCCTCATTAACATTGGATGATCCTCATTAACTTTTTTGGCTTGAGGGGATCCAACGCTTTAAACGTTGCATGATCTTACCCCTGAAAATGGCTAAAACAGTCACTACGGTCTGCCCCAACCATCAGGGAAGACCTAAATATTCATCAGAAAGGGCTTGGGTTGCAACATTCAAATGTTGGCATATCTCAGCTTTGGAGATAACATTTTTTTATAACATTGTTTTTTTTCGAGGGGTGATAGCATTAGTATTTTTGGACCCAAGAAGCCATGGCGACGCTCAGCGGGCCAATCCTTTTCTCTAGTCATCTGGGCCAATACTTTGCCGGACTACCCTCAGCTCTCCTTTTTTTTCTTAGATAAACCAGGCTAACAGGCCCTACATCGTCACGGCCCAAATTTAACACCGACCCTCTCGTCGTCCCCCTTTCCATTTTCCCCCTGCGCTCGATCGAACCAGCACTCATTCTCACCCTAATAAAAAAGTACAGCGCCTGCGCCCCTCTCTTCCTCTCTCCCGACCCGACCCCCCCTTCCCCTCTTCCCCACGAGAGAGATTTTCAAAAACCCTACCTCGCTGCTCCACCCCCTCCCCCCCGATCCCCCCCACCCAAAACCCTAGCCGCCCCAGATCGCGGCGATAATGGAGGTGCCGCCGGAGATGCTCGACACCCTGGCGGGCTGGTTCGCGCAGACGCTCTCCCCCGACGCCGCCGCCCGCCGCGCCGCCGAGCAGAGCCTCGCCGCCGCGGCCGCCACCCCGGGCTTCGCGCTCGCGCTCCTCGGCCTCGCCTCCTCCCCGCGCCACGACCTCCAGGCCCGCCTCGCCGCCTCCGTCCACTTCAAGAACCTCCTCCGCCGCCGCTGGCCCAAGCCCGCCGACGACGCCGACGACGCCGACCACCTCCCGCCCAACGACTGCGTCATCATCAAGACGCACATCCTCCAGCTCCTACTCACCGCCCCGCCGCTCATCCAGTCGCAGCTCTCCGAAGCCCTCGCCGCCGCCGCGGCCTCCGACTTCCCTGCCAGATGGGAGTCGCTCCTCCCGTCTATAGTCTCCTCGCTCGGTAACGCCCTCTCGGCGGGGGACGTCCCCGCCACCAACTCCCTCCTCGCCGCTGCGGTCTCCCTCTTCTCCCGCTTCCGCAACGTCTTCGACAGCAACACCCTCCGCATCGACCTCAAGTACTGCCTAGACACTTTTGCGGCGCCCCTCCTCGAGGTCTTCCTCTCCACCTCTCGCCGCCTTCAGGCCTCTGCAGCCGCCGCAAGCCCACTTGAACTGCGCCCCGTATTTGAGTGCCTTCGTCTGTGCTGCGAGATCTTCTACTCGCTCAACTCTGTGGACCTGCCCGAGTTCTTCGAGGATCACATGCGTGAGTGGATGACAGAGTTCCGTGCATTCCTCACCACCTCCTACCCTCCGCCTGTCGAGGCAGATGGTGCTCCAGATGCGCTCCGAGCTGCTGTGTGTGATAACCTGCAGCTGTACATGGAGAAGTATGAGGAAGAGTTCAGGGCATATTTGAAGGAGTTTGTTGAGGCCGTGTGGGGGCTCCTCATGGCGCCGGCAGTCTCGCCGTCCCGTGGTCAGCTTGCCGTGACTGCTATAAGGTTCTTGACAACAGTCGCCGAGAGTGTTCACCATGCTTTGTTCGGGACTCCTGATGCAATGAAACAGATATGTGACAGTGTTGTTGTGCCTAACCTGCGACTGCGGGAGGAGGATGAGGAGTTGTTTGAGGGCAACTGGGTGGAATATGTCAGGCGTGATGCAGAGGGAAGTGATACGGATACACTGAGGCGTGCTGCATGCCGCTTGCTGCGGGGGCTAGCCGCGAACTACCGGGAACAGGTGGCTGTTCTTGTATCAGCACAGGTCCAGCAGATGTTGGCTGCATATGCGGCTGACAGGGCAAACAACTGGAAGGAGAAGGACGCTGCGATATATCTTGTTATCGCTCTTATGCAGAAGCCTGGTGCCACAGGTGGTGGGACACCTGTGGTTGACATGGAGAGCTTCTTTGCATCTGTGATTGTGCCCGAGCTGCAGGCCCCTGATTGGGAATCTGAGCCAATGCTGAAGGCAACTGTCCTCAGGTTCTTGAAGGAGTTCAAGGATCAGATACCCAAAGCCACTGCACTAGCTCTGCTTCCAAGTGTGACAAGGTTCCTGACGCACGAGTCCAATGTTGTCCATTCCTATGCTGCGATCTTTATTGAGAACCTGCTGATCACCAAGGATGTTGTCCAGGTACCAGGGGTCAATGTGGTGACAAGAGCTTCACGCTATGTTGCTGCTGATATCAACTCTTTTGCCCAGCAGATTATTCAGAGCCTGTCCAAGGCGTTAGGTTATCCTGATTCTTATGAGAACCCCTATCTGATGAAGTGCCTGATGAGAGTGCTTGGAATTGCAACTATCGCTGGCCAAGTTGTTCATGAGATAACCGCTCGTCTTGTCGGCATTCTGATGGAAGTGTGCAATAACCCCAAGAACCCTGACTTTAATCATTACTTGTTTGAAGCTCTGGCAGCAGTGATTGGCAAGGCTGGTGAACAAGACCCAGCGTTGGTACCTTTGTTTGAGGCAAGCCTCTTCCCAGTGCTCCAGAGGATATTAGTTGAGGACATCTCAGAGTTCTGGCCATATTCTTTTCAGATATTCGCACAGCTTGTCAATTTGAGCAGACCACCTCTCTCGCAGAATTACATGCAGCTGTTTGGTGTCTTGCTCAGCAATGCTACTTGGGATCGACCACCATGTGTTCCTGCCTTGGTTCGCTTGCTGCGAGCATTCCTTCGGAAAATTCCAAATGAGCTTAACCAAGAAGGTAGGCTGCCAAATATCTTAGTGATATTCCGTAGTCTAGTTTCACGCAGCAGCACGGAAGATTCTGCATTCTACATGCTTAACACACTAGTGGAAAATGTTGGTTTGGACATTATCAATCCACACATAAGTGAGATATGGAGTGCTCTCTTTACTCGCTTACAGACTAGGCAAGCAGTGAAGTTTGTGAATTCTCTTGTGGTGGCCATGTCCTTGGTGTCAGTCAAGTATGGGCCAGGTGTTCTTGTCAGTTCTGTTGATACGATTCAGCCAAATCTCTTCACCACAATTCTTCAGCGTTTTTGGATTCCCAATCTCAAGTTGATCAAAGGTTCTCTTGAAATCAAGCTTACAGCAGTTGCCTCAACAAAGTTGCTTTGTGAGTCCGCGGTGCTGCTGGATGCTGCTGCAGCCCAAACGTGGGGTAAATTGCTTGATAGCATTGTCACACTGTTGTCTAGAACGGAGCAAGATGGAGTACAGCAAGAGCAAAATGACGGAGCTGATGCGGTGGATAGTCAGAGGACATCAGGTTATTCTGTCTCATTTGTACGCCTTCAATATGCTGGGAAGAGTGAAGATGATCTGTTGAAAGACATAAATGATCCAAAGCAGTTTCTGGTAACATCCTTGGCCTCGCTTTCTGCACAGTCTCCTGGAAGGTTTGGTCCTATCATTGAGCAGCATGTGGACCCAGCAAACAAAAGTGCTCTTCTTCAGCTTTGTGCTGCCTATAATGCCAACATCGTCTAGGTAAGCAACTTGTTCCTTTCCGTTCTTTTTTTCCTTGTGATAGTAATACATTTTAATACGTGTCCTCAAAGTCTGGAGGATGAAAGTCATTCATTGGTACAAGTTTGTTTGCTGTGTTGCCTCCCTGTCATTTAAAACACACAATTCGTTGAGCAACTATGGATAAAATTATTGATCTTCTCTTGTATGGTTTGGTTCAAGCACTTGTATTTATGAAGAAAATTTACACTATCTTGCACCTGTGGTTTAAACACTCTTGTAAGGTTTGGTTTAAGCACTTGTGTTTATGGAAAAAAAATGCACTAGCTTGCACCTCTGGTTAAACATTCAGGTCAAAAATACTCCTGCTGCATGTCCTATTCCTTCAATTCAGTGTACTAGTGCTTGTAGCATGATAAAGCATATTCTATTTTCAAACTTCTGTGTTCAGTGTTTTAATTTCGAGTGCACTTGGCCTGGAAATGGGAGGTATCACGATAGTCATGTTGATATAAACAAATTATTTTTCTAACTTCATTGTTCTGTGTTTTAGTTTCCAGTGAAACTTCTGTCCTCAACAGTCTATAGCTAGAAGCTGCACATTAGATTTTTCACTCCATTCGGACTCAAAAATCTTACCAGATAGGAGCAGACCGCCATATAGTGCCTTTTACTACTTGCTCTTTAAGCTAGCTGAAACACAACAATGCATGGTCTAACTGGATTTCATGCAGTAAGATAATATGATGAATCATTCATTCATATATTCATATATGTGTTCAGATGCTTCTTTCCAAACAAACAAAAATGTGTTCAGATGCATGCCTTTAGTTCATGTTATTCATTTCATTTTTTTGGGACAGAAAAGTAGTAATGTAGTGCACCTATGACCTATCTCCAGATGAGATATCAGGTAGATAGATTTATGTGTCTGATAGGTCTGTCTGACTATTTGTGGTAATGGATATTGGTGTTAAGTAGAATCTCCATGTGTGTGGTGATGCTAAGGATAGATTTTAAGGGATCAGGAGGAGTATGCAGAACTTTTCCTGAGAAGGGTTTTGGATGGCTATTGAGCTGTTGACTATCTAACTTATACATGCTTCGTTAATTCATGCTACACCAATAATAGGCACGCCCTAGTTTCTGAAGTATCTGATAAGATCTTCAAAAAAAGCTCGCTTTCATGAAACGAATGCTGCAGTTATTGCTTAATTAGGAAGAGCAATCCAATTGCTTGCTGGAAGAAATTTTCTACAATAGGTGTTCATCTTTCTTCAGCTGCCATAGTAAAATGGAGTACTTTTCTTGCCATGACTTCTTATAAACTTATTTCCCAATACTGGTTGGTAAAAATTCGGCTCTTGCAACACCCTCCCGTGACCAGCACAGAGAAAAGCCAGATGCTCTATGCCACATTTCAGAGTTTGAATTGGACCATGGAAGCCTTTCTTGTTGTCCTGATATTCTCTCTGCTGTCTTCTTTACCTTACCAAAGCTTGCTTGTTCTTTCCCTCGGCTACAATCTTGCAGAGCACGTGACGAATACACTGTCATTCCTTGTTGTGCCCATTCACTACCTATAGAATTATGCACAGTAATTGGGAAAAACTTGTAATATTTTCTTCTTATCATTGGCATCCAATTTCTATTTCGATATGGTGATTTATGCTGTGGTTGATATGTTCCTCTAATCTCTACTTGACTAGCTGCTTATGCTTGTTGGCTTGTGCTATGTTTACTTTCTAAACCTGTAGGGTAGAGTAATATCATTCTTTTTGTTAGGCTAGAACAAGAGAAACTTGTAGGGTAGAACATACTATCATTCCATTTCTAGGCTAGAACAACAGAAACCTGTAGGGTAGGACACAATTTCATTCCTTTTGCTAGGCTAGAGCAACAGAAACCTATAGCTTAGTCAGAAGCAACGTCGAAATTTGTAAAGGTGTAATGTGTCTGTTTTTCAAGCTTACAGAAGCCCCCAGACTTCATAATACTAATTCTTTTAGAGCAGAAATTATGTTGTAATTTTGGCTACACATAAGCATCAAAAAGCTGTTGAATGTTATGATTTGATCTAGTTTGTTGATCACTTATTTGTTCCAAGCATCTCTTGTTTGCAGTGCCTTGTTTGGAATAACCTGTCATTTGCTCCAGAACAGTTCCCGTTTGAATTGTTTATATCCGCTTGTGTTGTGGACATGTGATTTGATTGTTTTATTTTCGACGCAAACATAGTTTTTGTCTAACCTTAATTCTCTGTAAAAAAACAAATTTCAGGAGCGAAATGGCGTCGTTCTAAGGTATTTGCTTGGTTCCCAGGTTTTTTTGTCAGAGGATGATGAGTCTCTTGGTGTCATGTGTCCATGAAGCTGGTTCCTGGTTCGTCCATGTGTAGGTTGATGGTGGGATGGGAAAGAGAAGGTCGCCAAATCAAATCATATAGTAGAAACATGAACTTTGTGGAGAATCTGTCTATTTTGGTTTGAAATTTTTGTCTGTGTGTGTGTGGAAGAGTTCTCTTTTTCCCGGAGAGTGTACTGGTACTGGTCCAGAATGTTGTCAACGTTGTCTGTGTGTGTTGTTATTCCCCGTGGAATCTGCTGTAATACGGCATGGGAAATGGTATATTTGTTGGATGTTATTGGCAGCATCCACTGTCGGTCTAACCCTTTCACGAGTCTCAAATTTGAAGGTTGCAACTTGCTGCAATGCTGTGTGCCCCTCTGGTATGACTTGCGAGGTTCAAATGTTTTTTGGAATTTTATGGCCTGTTTATGAAAGCACGAACCATTTTCTGGTTAGAGCGTGCACTGGTATGCGTCCATCTCATTAGAGTATCTATTTAACAGATGCTGTATAATAGGGTAAGTCCAAATGGCTGTTTTTAGGGCATATCGACCCAAAATAGTGCTCCAGCAGATGATGTATCTTCAAATCTTAATGCAATTTTTTAGTCCAGCCTCATATTTTGCCCTCAAGTGCGGCATATTTACAGCATCCAACAGGCTGCCGCAAACTACAACAGCTGCCGCATGCAGCCCAGCCGTCACCCGGAAGTTTCTCGCCGCCGCACCCACCTCTCCTCCTGATCTTCGCCGGCGAGATATCACTGTTCGACGCCACTGACGCTCGCCTGGTGTCCTTCCCTGGCCCAACCTTCAAATCTCGCTGCTTCGGACGGCCGCAACAGCGCCGTTGTTGTCACCGATCCAGGACCCGCCGCCGCCTCGAATTGCGTTGATGCCAACCATTTGCAACCCTTCGAGCCCCGTTGTTGTCACCGATCCAGGACCCGCCGCCGCCTCGAATTGCGTTGATGCCAACCATTTGCAACCCTTCAGTCGCAGTACCATTGCTTGCCGCTGAGGTCGATTAGTGCGACTACCATTGCTTGCCGGTGAGGTCGATTAGCGGCCACCTCGACCACCACTTGACCGTCGCCCGAGCCGAATCGCTTTTCTTTTAGAGCTTTTGGCTTTCGGACGACGCCGCGAGGGCGGAGGCATCGAGAAGACCACCCCGAGGCCATTTCTAGCTGGCGCGGCGACCAACTCGCCCTGACGAGAAGCCCGTCGGATTTCTCCTCCTTGCACACTAGGTGTTTGACAAAAAACCTCAAAGGTAAAAGAAATTTGTTTCTTGTTTTCTTGTTGTTGCGATATACTCCCTCCGTTCCTAAATGTAAGTCTTTTAAGAGATTGCACTACAAACTACATACGGATGTCTATAGACATATTTTAGAGTGTAGTTCACTCATTTTGCTCCGTATGTAGTCCATAATGAAATCTCTAAAAAGACTTATATTTAGGAACGGAGGGAGTAGGTTGTAATGGGAAGTATTGTGTTGTAGATGAGTTTGTTCATATCCTCTCCGTGGGATTCCTCCTTCGAAGAAGAATATGAGATGGACGAAGACGTGGACATTGCTTTGATCATGATGATGTACATGCGTACGTACAAGGGGCCGAAGTATGGTGGTTCCATTGTCCGAAGAGAGGTGATTCGTAGGTTGAGGAAAGATGGGCACAATAGACTGGCGCTCAACTATTTCGGTCCCAATCCGGTGTATCCTGAGCAATACTTTTGACGCCTGTTTAGGATATCTCGGGATTTGTTCCTTCACATTGCCAACTGCGCAAAGCAACATGATAAGTTCTTTGAGCAGAGGAGGAATTGCGCCGGAGATCTTGGGCATAGCACTATCCAAATGGTGATAGCACATTGCGCATGACGGCATGTGATGTTCCGACAGATTTGATTTGTCGGCGTTCTGGGAACCAGAGTACCCAGACTTGCCTGCCTGCGGCCCATGGTGTGACTCCCTTCGACGACCTGGTACGGCCCACCTTCAAGACCATCAAGACAAGACCCTCGCGAGGCGTACGACACCAAGACCTCCGGAGTAGCGGCCTCCTCTGGCTGCCTCCCGAGGAGCAGATATTTCTATGCAGGTACCCAGCCTCATGAGGCTGATGATGCATGCCACGACGACCAAGGCAGGCGGGCGCCAGCGGGCGCAGAAGAGGCAGTTTTCTCTTTGGTGCTAAGGAGACAAGGACAGGCGCGAGTTCCTGAGGAATCTGCTAAAGGTTTCCATTCTGGTGCAACAAGACCAAGACCATCAGCACGACAGGACGGATGTCATCGCCGGGCCCACCGTTGCGTCATGACCAGAAGCTTTGCAGGCAAAGACCACCTTTCATCAGGATAATATGTACTACTTGTTCCCCTTCAAATTGGCCACTGTGGAATCCTTTCCCGCCTAAGTTTTGGGGAAAAGGACCGATGCCACTATAAGTATAGGCTAGCCACCACCATAGAAGGGGGGGACAGACTCTCACCTTGGATCGACTCATTGCCACCCTAGTCGACTCACTCTCACCCTCAGGAGGCTATTCATCCACTGTACTAGTTCATCCTCAGCCCCTCATGAGGCTAATCCACCACAAAGTAGGAGTAGGGTATTACACCGCAAGGTGGCCTGAACCTGGGTAAACTGCCATGTTCATCTTCTTCCTTGCTCACGCGAATCCGGCTAGGCTAGGCTATAGGGCGACGAGTTGGTGAGCTCGAGATGTTGAGTTCTTCGCACACGTCCCAGAGTTCGAACCTTCTTGAGTCCGCGGAGCCTTGAATCTGACATTTGGCGCACCAGGTAGGGGCGTGTTGAAGTCCTTCCACCATACGCTCCGCCTCCGTTCCGCCGCTCCCATGGCCGATGCTCGCCATGTCCGTGCCGAGTGCCACGTCACTCGTGTCGCCCAGACGACACCCATGGGAACGACGCTCCTCGCCGCTCTGATTCCCCTGCGGCCAACGCCGCCACTAACCCCGCTGCTCACGAGCAGCAGGACTCTGCCACCCACCGTGCGGCGCGATGGCCGCACCGCCACTCCGTCGCCTACTCCAGCCATGACGTCGTCCTCTCATGCTCGCTGAGGGCCGGCGAACGCACAGGCTGCGCTGCTCATGGCACGCGAACTCCCGCGTTATCGTCCCGCCAACGACCTCTCGACGACCGGCTTGCCCGCATTGCCGAGCTCGTCAACGCCGCCGGAGAGGCCCCTGCGCCATGCCACTTGCTGCCTCCCCCGCCATCTCAGGCGGGCGATGTGGCTCACGGTGCACCCCCTCCTCCTCGGCGCGACGTCGACCCTGAGCCCTGGTGTGATGCGCCTGTTGGGAAACGCAACATGCAATTTCAAAAAATTTCCTATGCTCACGCAAGATCTATCTAGGAGATGCATAGCAACGAGAGGGGGAGAGTGTGTCCACGTACCCTCGTAGACCGAAAGCGGAAGCGTTAACTTAACGCGGTTGATGTAGTCGAACGTCTTCTCGAATCAACTGATCAAGTACCGAAGGCACGACACCTCCGAGTACTGCACACGTTCAGCTCGATGACGTCCCTCGAACTCTTGATCCAGCAGAGTATCAATGGATTCGATGGGTTTCGTCAGCATGACGGTGTGATGACGGTGTTGGTGAAGTGATCCGTGCAGGGCTTCGCCTAAGCACTACGCCAATATGACTGGAGGAGTAAACGGTGGAGGGAGGCACCGCACACGGCTAAACAATTGATGTGCTTTGGGGTGTCCCTCGCCCCCGTATATAAAGGAGGAGGGGAGGAGGCCGGCCACAAGGGCGCGCCAAGGAGGGGGAGTCCTACCAGGACTCCACTCCTAGTAGGATTCGCCCCCCTCTTTTCCTTCTTACGGAGAGGGGGAAAGGGGAAAGAGGTGGCGAGGGAGAAGGAAAGGGGGCGCCGCGCCCCCTCACCCCTTGTCCAATTTGGATTGGCCGGGGGAGGGGCGCCACCTCGCGTGGCCTGCCTCCTCTTCTCCGCAATGTCCGTGATCATTTATCTCTCGACCATTTCGAGACTCCTCGTCATGTCCGTGATCTCATCTGGAACTCCAAACAACCTTCGGTCACCAAAACACATAACTCATATAATACCTATCGTTATCGAACATTAAGCGTGCGGACCCTACGGGTTCGAGAACTATGTAGACATGACCGAGACACCTCTCTGGTCAACAACCAATAGCGGAACTTGGATGCTCATATTGGTTCCCACATATTCTACGAAGATCTTTATCGGTTGAACCGCAATGTCAACATAGTTATTCCCTTTGTCATCAGTATGTTACTTGCCCGAGATTCGATCGTCGGTATCTTCATACCTAGTTCAATCTCATTACTAGCAAGTCTCTTTACTCGTTCTATAGTGCATCATCCCGTAACTAACTCATTAGTCACATTTCTTGCAGGGCTTCATATGATGTGCATTACCGAGAGGGCCCAGAGATACCTCTCCGATACTCGGAGTGACAAATCCTAATCTCGATCTATGCCAACCCAACAAACACCTTTGGAGATACCTGTAGAGCATCTTTATAATCACCCAGTTACGTTGCGACATTTGATAGCACACAAGCCTTCCTCCGGTGTCCGGGAGTCGCATAATCTCATAGTCGGAGGAATATATATTTGACACGAAGAAAGCAGTAGCAATAAAACTGAACAATCATTATGCTAAGCTAACAGATGGGTCTTGTCCGTCACATCATTCCACTAATGATGTGATCCTGTTATCAAATGACAACTCATGTCCATGGCTAGGAAACTTAACCATTTTTGATCAACGAGTTAGTTTAGTAGAGGCATACTAGGGACACTTAGTTTTGTCTATGTATTCACACATGTATCAAGTTTCCAGTTGATACAATTCTAGCATGAACAATAAATATTATCATGAATAAGGAAATATAAAATAACAACTTTATTATTGCCTCTAGGGCATATTTCCTTCAGTCTCCCACTTGCACTAGAGTCAATAATCTATATTACATTGTAATGAATCTAACACCCATGGAGTCTTGGTGCTGATCATATTTTGCTCGTGGAAGAGGCTTAGTCAACGGGTCTGCAACATTCTTATCCGTATGTATTTTGCAAATCTCTATGTCTCCCTCCTTGACCAAATCTCGGATGGAGTTGAAGCATCTCTTGATGTGTTTGTTCTTTTTGTGAAATCTGGATTCCTTCGCCAAGGCAATTGTTCCAGTATTGTCACAAAAGATTTTCATTGGACCCGGTGCACTAGGTATTACACCAAGATCAGATATGAACTCCTTCATCTAGACTCCTTCATTTGCTGCTTTCGAAGCAGCTATGTACTCTGCTTCACACGTAGATCCCGCCACGACGCTCTGCTTGGAACCGCACCAACTGACAGCTCCACCATTCAATAAAAATACGTATTCGGATTGTGACTTAGAGTCATCCGGATCAGTGTCAAAGCTAGCGTTGACGTAACCATTTACGACAAGCTCTTTGTCACCTCCATAAATGAGAAAAATATCCCTAGTCCTTTTGGTACTTCAGGATGTTCTTGACTGCTGTCTAGTGATCCACTCCTGGATTACTTTGGTATCTCCCTGATAAACTTATAGCAAGGCACACATAAGGTCTCGTACACTACATAGCATACATGATAGAACCTATGGCTGAAGCATAGGGAATGACTTTCATTTTCTCTCTATCTTCTGCAGTGGTCGGGCATTGAGTCTGACTCAATTTCACACCTTGTAACACAGGCAAGAACCCTTTCTTTGACTGATCCATTTTGTACTTCTTCAAAACTTTATCAAGGTATGTGCTTTGTGAAAGTCCTATCAAGCGTCTTGATCTATCTCTATAGATCTTGATGCCCAATATATAAGCAGCTTCACCAAGGTCTTTCATTGAAAAACTCTTGTTCAAGTATCCTTTTATGCTATTCAGAAATTCTACATCATTTCCAATCAAGAATATGTAATCCACATATAGTATTAGAAATGCTATAGAGCTCCCACTCACTTTCTTGTAAATACAGGCTTCTCCAAAAGTCTATATAAAACCATATGCTATGATCACCTCATCAAAGCGTATATTCCAACTTCGAGATGCTTGCACCAGTCCATAAATGGATCGCTAGAGCTTGCACACTTTGTTAGCACCTTTAGGATCAACAAAACCTTCTAGTTGCATCATATACAACTCCTCTTTAAGAAATCCATTAAGAAATGCAGTTTCGACATCCATTTTCCAGATTTCATAATCATAAAATGCGGCAATTGCTAACATGATTCAGACAGACTTAAGCACCGCTATGGGTGAGAACATCTCATCGTAGTCAACTCCTTGAACTTGTCGAAAACCCTTTGCAACAAGTCAAGCTTTATAGACGGTAACATTACCATCAGCGTCAGTCTTCTTCTTGAAGATCCATTTATTCTCTATGGGTCGCCGATCATCGGGCAGATCCACCAAAGTCCATACTTTGTTCTCATACATGGATCCCATCTCAGATTTCATGGCCTCAAGCCATTTATCAGAATCTGGGCTCATCATAGGTTCTTCATAGTTTGTAGGTTCGTCATGGTTAAGTAACATAACCTCCCGAACAGGATTACCGTACCACTCTGGTGCAGATCGTGCTCTGCCAGACCTACGAGGTTCTGTAGCAACTTGATCTGTAGTTTCATGATCTTTATCATTAGCTTCCTATCTAGTTGGTGTAGGCATCACAGGAACAAATTTCTCGGATGGGCTACTTTCCAAATTGAGAGCAGGTACAATTACCTCATCAAGTTCTACTTTCCTCCCACTCACTTCTTTTGAGAGAAACTCCTTCTCTAAAAAGGTTTTGTTGGGGATATAACTATTGGGTATGACCCGCCCAGGAGGGGACGGGTCATACCACTGGTGGTTCATAATGAGGAGGACCAAGAAGATGTTAAAGATGGCGGTTCAAGAAGCAAGCTTACTGAAGGCCCAAGACCCGGAGGAGACTTGAGGCCCACGGGCATAAACCGCCATATGTTTAACTTGTATGCTAAGGAAAGTTTAGTTCATCATGAGCCGACACGTTGTGTATGAGCCGCCGAATCAGAAGTCACGGGCATCAGCCTGTGTATATAAAGGGGTGACCCGGCGGCGGGTTCGGGTAGGAAAACAACAAGTCGAGAACTAGGTCAAGCGTATTCGCTCCCTGGTAATCGAAACCCAAGCAATACAACCTAAAGCAGGAGTTGCGAGGGGACGAACCTGGGTAAAATTCTCTGTGTCCCTTGTCCCGTTTTAACCCCTTCAAGCCAACTACGTTCCGATGGTTCCACACCTAAGTCCTCATGCTAGGGCATCTGCCGTGACAATTCCATGACATGTTCCGTTCTTAGCAACAAAAATCTTGCCTTCGGACTTGTGGTAGAAGGTATACCCAATTGTTTCCTTAGGGATTCCTATGAAAACACATTTCTCCAATTTGGGTTTGAGTTTATCGGGCTGAAGCCTTTTGACATAAGCATCGCATCCCCAAACTTTAAGAAACGACAGCTTAGGTTTGCTACCAAACCATAGTTCATACGGTGTCGTCTCAACGGACTTTGGCGGTGCCCTGTTTAAAGTGAATGCAACTGTCTCTAATGCATAACCCCAAAAAGATAGTGGTTAATCGGTAAGAGACGTCATAGATCACACCATATCCAATAAAGTGCGGTTACGACGTTCGGGCACACCATTACGTTGTGGTGTTCCAGGTGGCGTGAGCTGTGAAACTATTCCACATTGTTTTAAATGAAGGCCAAACTTGTAACTGAAATATTCTCCTCCACGATCAGATCGTAGAAACTTTATTTTCTTGTTATGATGATTCTCCACTTCACTCTGAAATTCTTTGAACTTTTCAAATGTTTCAGACTTGTGTTTCATTAAGTAGATATACCCATATCTGCTCAAATCATCTGTGAAGGTCAAAAAATAATGATACCCGCCACGAGCATCAACACTCATTGGACCACATACATCGGTATGTATTATTTCCAGTAAGTCACTAGCTCGTTCCATTGTTTCGGAGAACGGAGTTTTAGTCATCTTGCCCAGAAGGCACGATTCGCAGGTATTAAATGATTCATAATCAAGTGATTCCAAAAGTCCATCTTTATGGAGTTTCTTCATGCGCTTTATACCGATATGACCCAAACGGTAGTGCCACTAATAAGTTGCACTATCATTATCAACTTTGCATCTTTTGGCATCAATATTATGAATATGTGTATCATAACGATCAAGATTGAACAGAAATAGACCACTCTTCACGGTTGCATGACCATAAAAGATATTACTCATATAAATAGAACAACCATTATTCTCTAATTTAAGTGAATTACCGCCTCGCACTAAACAAGATCCAGATATAATGTTCATGCTCAACGGTGGCACCAAATAACAATTATTTAGGTCTAAAACTAATCCCGAAGGTAGATGTAGAGGTAGCATGCCGACGGTGTCACATCAACCTTGGAACCATCTCCGACGCGCATCGTCACCTCGTCCTTAGCCAATCTTCGTTTAATCCATGGTCCCTGCTTCGAGTTACAAATATGAGCAATTGAACCGGTATCAAATACCTAGGCACTACTATGAGAATTAGTAAGGTACACATCAACAACATGTATATCAAATATATCCTTGTTCATTTTGCCATGCTTCTTATCCGCCAAATACTTGGGGCAGTTCTGCTTCCAGTGACCTGTCCCTTTGGAGTAGAAGCACTCAGTTTTAGGCTGGGGGTCCAAACTTGGGTTTCTTCCTGGGAGTGACAACTTGCTTGTCATTCTTTTTGAAGTTCCCCTTCTTTTTACCCTTGCCCTTCTTCTTGAAACTAGTGGTCTTGTTAACCATCAACACTTGACGCCCCTTCTTGATTTCTACCTCCGTGGCCTTTAGCATCGGAATAGCTCGGGAATAGTCTTGTCCATCCCTTGCATATTGTAGTTCATCATGAAGCCTTTGTAGCTTGGTGGCAGTGATTGAAGAACTCTGTCAATGACACAATCATCTGGAAGATTAACTCCCAGCCGAGTCAAGTGATTATGGTACCCAGACATTCTGAGTATGTGCTCACTAACAGAACTGTTCTCCTCCATTTTGCAGCTATAAAACTTGTTGGAGACTTCATATCTCTCAACTCGGGTATTTTCTTGAAATATTAACTTCAACTCCCGGAACATCTCATATGGTCCATGACGTTCAAAACATCTTTGAAGTCCCGATTCTAAGCCATAAAGAATGGCACACTGAACTAATGAGTAGTCATCAGATCGAGCTTGCCAGGCGTTCACAACGTCAGCTTCTGCTCCTGCAGCAGGCCTTGCATCGAGTGGTGCATCAAGGACATAATTCTTCTGTGCAGCATTGAGGATAATCCTCAAGTTACAGACCTAGTCCGTGTAGTCGCAGTCATCATCTATCAACTTAGTTTTCTCTAGGAACGCACTAAAATTCAAAGGAACGGTAGCACGAGCCATTGATCTACAACATAGATATGCAAAAAACTATCAGGACCAAGTTCATGATAAATTAAGTTCAATTAATCATATTACTTAAGAACTCCCACTTAGATAGACACCCCTCTAGTCATCTAAATGATCACGTGATCCAAATCAACTAAACCATGTCCGATCATCACGTGAGATGGAGTAGTTTTCAATGGTGAACATCACTATGTTTATCATATCTGCTATATGATTCACGTTCGACCTTTCGGTCTCAGTGTTCCGAGGCCATATCTGCATATGCTAGGCTTGTCAAGTTTAACCCGAGTATTCTGCACGTTCAAAACTGGCTTGCACCCGTTGTACGTGAATGTAGAGATTATCACACCCGATCATCATGTGGTGTCTCGGCACGACAAACTGTAGCAACGGTGCATACTCGGGGAGAACACTTATACCTTGACATTTAGTAAGGGATCATCTTATAATGCTACTGCCGTACTAAGCAAAATAAGATGCATAAAAGATAAACATCACATGCAATCAAAATATGTGACATGATATGGCCATCATCATCTTGTGCTCATGATCTCCATCACCGAAGCATCGTGATGATCTCCATCGTCACCGGCTTGACACCTTGATCTCCATCGTAGTATCGTTATCGTCTCGCCAACTACTGCTACTACGACTATCGCTACCGCTTAGTGATAACGTAAAGCAATTACATGCGATTGCATTTCATACAATAAAGCGACAACCATATGGCTCCTGCCAGTTGCCGGTAACTTTGTTACAAAACATGATCATCTCATACAACAATTTATATCTCATCATGCCTTGACCATATCACATCACAACAAGCCCTGCAAAAACAAGTTACACGTCCTCTACTTTGTTGTTGCAAGTTTTACGTGGCTGCTATGGGCTTATAGCAAGAACCCTTCTTTCCTTCGCATCAAAAACCACAACGATTTTTGTCAAGTGTGCTGTTTTAACCTTCAACAAGGACCGTCCGTAGTCAAACTCGATTCAACTAAAGTTGGAGAAACAGACACCCGCCAGCCACCTATGTGCAAAAGCACGCCGGTAGAACCAGTCTCATGAACGCGTTCATGTAATGTCGGTCCGGGCCGCTTCATCCAACAATACCGCCGAATCAAAGTAAAACGTTGGTGGTAAGCAGTATGACTATTATCGCCCACAACTCTTTGTGTTCTACTCGTGCATAAAACATCTACGCATAGACCTAGCTCGGATGCCACTGTTGGGGAACGTAGTAATTCAAAAAAATTCCTACGATCACGCAAGATCTATCTAGGAGATGCATAGCAACAAGAGGGGAGAGTGTGTCCACGTACCCTCGTAGACCGAAAGCGGAAGCGTTTAGTTAACATGGTTGATGTAGTCGAATGTCTTCACAAATTAAGTTCAATTAAGAACTCCCACTTAGATAGACATCCCTCTAGTTATCTAAATGATACATGATCCAAGTCAACTAAACCATGTCCGATCATCATGTGAGATGGAGTAGTCATCAATGGTGAACATCACTATGTTGATCATATCTACTATATGATTCACGTTCGACCTTTCGGTCTCCAGTGTTTCGAGGCAATATCTGTATATGCTAGGCTCGTCAAGTTTAACCCGAGTATTCCGCGTATGCAAATCAGTCTTGCACCCATTGTATTTTAACGTAGATCTTATCACACCCGATCATCACGTGGTGTCTCAGCACGAAGAACTTTCACAACGGTGCATACTCGGGGAGAACACTTATACCTTGAAATTTAGTGAGGGATCATCTTATAATGCTACCGCCGTACTAAGCAAAATAAGATGCATAAAAGATAAACATCACATGCAATCAAAATATGTGACATGATATGGCCATCATCATCTTGTGCTTTTGATCTCCATCATCGGAGCAACGTCATGATCTCCATCGTCACCGGCTTGACATCTTGATCTCCATCGTAGCGTCGTGGTCGTCTCGCCAACAATTGCTTCTATGACTATAGCTAACGCTTAGAGATAAAGTAAAGAAATTACATAGCGCTTGTATTTCATACAATAGACAACCATATGGCTCCTGCCAGTTGCCGATAACTTTTACAAAACATGATCATCTCATACAATAATCTTTATATCACATCATGTCTTGAACATATAACATCACAACATGCCCTGCAAAAACAAGTTAGACGTCCTCTACTTTGTTTGTTGCAAGTTTTATGTGGCTGCTATGGGCTGCTAGCATGAACCGTACATACCTACGGCACAAAAACCACAACGGTGATTTATCAAGTTGGCTGTTTTAACCTTCACAAGGACCGGCCGCAGTCAAATTCGATTAAACTAAAGTTGGAGAAACAGACATCCACCAACCACCTTTATGCAAAACTAGTTGCATGTCTGTTGGTGGAACCGGTCTCATGAACGCGGTCATGTAAGGTTGGTCTGGGCCACTTCATCCAACAATAGCGCCAAATCAAAATAAGACGTTGGTGGTAAGCAGTATGACAATCACCGCCCACAACTCTTTGTGTTCTACTCATGCATATCATCTACGCATAGACCTGGTTTGGATGCCACTGTTGGGAAATATAGCATGCAATTTCAAAAAAAATTCTACGCTCACGCAAGATCTATCTTGGAGATGTATAGCAATGAGAGGGGGAGAGTGTGTCCACGTAGCCTCGTAGACCGAAAGCGGAAGCGTTAACTTAACGTGGTTGATGTAGTCAAACGTCTTCTCGAATCAACTAATCAAGTACCAAAGGTACAACACCTCCGAGTTCTGCACACGTTCAGCTCGATGACGTCCCTCAAACTCTTGATCCAACAGAGTGTCGATGGAGTCGATGAGTTCTGTCACCACGACGACATGATGATGGTGTTGGTGAAGTGATTCGCGCAGGGCTTCGCCTAAGCACTACGACAATATGACCGGAAGAGTAAACGGTGGAGGGAGGCACCACACACGGCTAAACAATTGACGTGCTTTGGGGTGCCCCCCGCCCCTGTATATAAAGGAGGAGGGGAGGAGGCCGGCCACAAGGGGCGCACCAAGGAGGGGGGAGTCCTACTAGGACTCCACTCCTAGTAGGATTCGGCCCCCCTCTTTTTCCTTCTTACGGAGAGGGGAAAAGGGGGAAGAGGTGGAGAGGGAGAAGGAAAGGGGGCGCCGTGCCCCCTCACCCCTTGTCCAATTCGGATTGGCCGGGGGGGGCGCCACCTCGCGTGGCCTGCCTCCTCTTCTCCACTATGGCCCATGAGGCCCATTAACTTTCCCCGGGGGTTCCGGTAACCTCCGAGTACTTCGAAAAATACCCGAACCTCTTCGGAAGCATTCCAGTGTTTGTATATAACCTTCCAATATATCAATATTTATCTCTCGACCATTTCGAGACTCCTCGTCATGTCTGTGATCTCATCCGGGACTCCGAGCAACCTTCGGTCAAGAAAACACATAACTCAGATAATACCTATCATCATTGCACGTTAAGCGTGCGGACCATACTGGTTCGAGAACTATGTAGACATGGCCGAGACACCTCTCCGGTCAATAACCAATAGCGGAACCTGGATGCTCATATTGGTTCACACATATCCTACGAAGATCTTTATCGGTCGAACCGCAATGTCAACATAGTTATTTCCTTTGTCATCGGTATGTTACTTGCCCGAGATTCGATCATCGGTATCATCATACCTAGTTCAATCTCGTTACCGGCACTCGTTCCGTAGTGCATCATCCCATAACTAACTCATTAGTCACATTGCTTGCAGGGGTTCATATGATGTGCATTAAAGAGAGGGCCCAAAGATACATCTCCAATACTCGGTGTGACAAATCCTAATCTCGATCTATGCCAACCCAACAAACACCTTTGGAGATACTTGTAGAGAATCTTTATAATCACCCAGTTACGTTGTGACATTTGAGTCTGAGCTTGAGATGAAGCGCGTCGTGACCACGGCGAGCCCCTGAGGGGCAACCTACCGTTTTGCATCTTCCACAACGTCCACAACCACAACACCAACGACTGCCAGGAGCTCAAGGCGATCCGAGACGGGTGCCTCGCCCGCCGCCCCGAGCACGGCGACCGCGACTGCGACCATGGAGGAGGCCGTGTCGGAGGCCGCTGGGACAACCGCGACCCTCGTCAAGACTGGCATGATCAGCCTGACAAGGACCGCTGGCAGGGTCAACCTCATGATGGTCCTTGGCGAGACCAGCCTCGTGAGGACTGCCCTCAAGGCAACGCCGGCCTCCCTCCGCTGCCGCCGCCGCTAAGGAAAAACGACGACGACCGACAAGACGATGGGGCTGGGGGCTTCCAAGAGCCTCACGTGATAGCCTGCATCCTGGGTGGTGCTCAGGCTCCCGCCTCTCATCGCATCTTCAAGCAGTTCGCTCATGAGGTGAACGCGGCCCTCCCCAAGCTCGAGGTGTCGCGTCCCCTCAGGTAGTCCAAGCACGCCATCACCTTTGACTCCATGGACCAAATCAAGTGCTCGGCCACCGCTAGCTTGCTCCCGATGCTCTGCACGCCGACCATCAGCAATGTCCTTGTTACCAAGACCCTCATCGACGGTGGGGCAGGGCTCTGTTGGGGAACGTAGCATGCAATTTCAAAAAATTTCCTACGCTCACGCAAGATCTATCTAGGAGATGCATAGAAACAAGGGGAAGAGTGTGTCTACGTACCCTCGTAGACCGTAAGCGGAAGCGTTTCACAATGCGGTTGATGTAGTCGAACTTTCTTTGCGATCCACAGATCGAGTACCGAGCGTACGACACCTCCGAGTTCTGCACACGTTTAACTCGGTGACGTACCTCGCTTTCTTGATCCAGCAAGACATCGAGGTAGTAGATGAGTTTCGTCAGCACGACGGTGTGGTGACGGTGATGGTGAAGTGATCCGCGCAGGGCTTCGCCTAAGCACTACGAAGATATGACTGTGGGAGTAAACGGTGGAGGGGGCGCCACACACAGCTAACAATTGTCTGGGGTGTGCTAGGGGCACCCCCACATATATATAGGTGGGAGGGAGAGGGGAGAGGCCAAGAGGTGCCCCAAGTAGGACCGAATCCTACTTGGGTTCCTCCTAGGCCGGTCGCCCACTTCCTTATTTACCGGAGGGGGAAGGAAAGAGGAGAGAGGAGGGAAGGAAAGGGGAGGCCGAATACCCCCTTTCCTTCTCCCTTCCCCTCTTTCCTTCTCCTCTGGTTCTGCCCATATGGGCGCACCAGCCCCTGGTGGCTGGTGCGTTTCCCCTCTTGGCCCATTAGGCCCATATCTTTTGCCAGGGGTGTCCGGAACCCCTTCCGGTGACCCGATGTGTACCCGGTACCCTCCGGAACACTTTCGGTGTCCGAATACTATCGTTCTATATATCAATATTTACCTCTCGACCATTTCGAGACTCCTCGTCATGTTCGTGATCTCATCCAGGAATCCGAACAACATTCAGTCACCAAATCACATAACTCATATAATACTATATGGCCATCGAACGTTAAGCATGCGGACCCTATGGGTTCGAGAACTATGTAGACATGACCGAGACACATCTCCGGTCAATAACCAATAGCAGAACTTGGATGCTCATATTGGATCCCACATATAGGGATGGCACCCGTAGGGTTTGGGTACGGGTGGAGCCACCCCATACCCTTACCCGTCTCATTTGAGCTTACCCATCACCTGTATCCATACCCGCTAGTGGGTAATATTTTTCCCATACCCGTCACCTGACAGGGTACATAGGTACCCGTGGGTAAAAATACCCATGTTTTAATAACATTAAGTTGAGCATCACATTATTATAAACAACAACATACAATTATATTTCATAAACAACAACACATAATAGCATCAGTACAAAATTAGAAACAACAACACATCCAAAATAACAACACTTTCTTGTAAGCAACGACACATCATAACATCAACACATAGTCATAAATAGTAGCACATAGTCATAAATTTTAAGCTGACAAACTCACGACAAAGTGTAGATGTAATTTTTTCCATATTTGTTAGATTATATAAGGGTACATGGGTATGCGGTTATGGGTTATGTGATCCCATACCCGTACACGTTCTACCGAATGGGGTTGAGATTTCCCTATTTATATATCCATGGGTAACATTTTGTTCCATACCCTTACCCTAATAGGGTTTTTACCCGTAGGGTACATGGGTAATAGGTACCCATTGCCATCCCTACCCACATATTCTATGAAGATCTTTATCGGTCGAACCGTTATGACACCATACGTTATTCCCTTTGTCTATCGGTATGTTACTTACCCGAGATTCGATCGTCAGTATCTTCATACCTAGTTCAATCTCGTTACTGTCAAGTCTCTTTACTCGTTTCGTAATACATCATCATGCAACTAACTCATTAGTCACTTTGCTTGCAAGGCTTCTTATGATGTGTATTACCGAGAGGGCCCAGAGATACTTCTTCGATACTCGGAGTGACAAATCCTAATCTCGATCTATGCCAACTCAACAAACACCTTCAGAGATACCTGTAGAGCATCTTTATAATCACCCAGTTATGTTGTGACATTTGATAGCACACAAGGCATTCCTCCGATATCCGGGAGTTGCATAATCTCATAGTCGAAGGAATATGTATTTGACATGAAGAAAGCAATAACAATAAAACTGAACGATCAATATGCTATGCTAACGGATGGGTCTTGTCCATCACATCATTCTCCTAATGATGTGATCCCGTTTATCAAATGACAACACATGTCTATGGTTAGGAAACTAAACATCTTTGATTAATGAGCTAGTCTACTAGAGGCTTACTAGGGACACAATGTTTTGCCTATGTATCCAGACATGTATCAAGTTTCCGGTTAATACAATTCTAACATGAATAATAAACATTTATTATGATATAAGGAAATATAAAATAACAACTTTATTACTGCCTCTAGGGTATATTTCCTTCAGTCTCCCACTTGCACTAGAGTCAATAATCTAGTTCACATCGCCATGTGATTTAACACTAATAGTTCACATCTTTATGTGATTAAAACCCATAGCTCACATCGCCATGTGACCAACACCCAATGGGTTTACTAGAGTCAATAATATAGTTCACATTGCTATGTGATTAACACCCAAAGAGTACTAAGGTGTGATCATGTTTTGCTTGTGAGATAAGTTTAGTCAACTGGTCTGCCATATTCAGATCTGTCGTGGATTTGTCACGGCAGATGTCCTAGCATAAGGACTTAGTCGTGGAGCCATCGCTACGGGTTTACTTGCAGGGGTTAAAACGGACACAAAGACACGAGGGTTTTATACTAGTTCGGCCCCTTCGATGAAGGTAAAAGCCTACGTCTAGTTGTGATGGAATTGATGTAGTCTCGATGGCTAGGGAGCAAATAAGCTTCGCCTAGGCTCGAGTCGTGGTTGTCTGTCTTGAACCGCCGCCGGTCGCCCCTTATATACACGTGGACGCCTGTCGGTTTGCGAGTCCCAACCGGTTCATACTCGTATCCCGGTTGGCATCTCCCTATTCTAACTTACAATACAAGTCATATATCGGGCGGTTTACGGCTACAAGTTCTAAACCGACTACAGGCCTTGGGCCTTTCCATGACTACACCACTAGCGGAGCTAACCCGGCCCAAACATGGCCGGCTTACACCTAGTGGTAATATCCCCAACATTAGGCCCCAGATTGATTTGAACTGGTTCATGTCAATCCTTCACAAAACCTGCATCTCGGACATCTTCTTTGTTTAATAAACCGTCACGTCGTCATTGCTTCTGATCACTGTAAACCGGCATGACATCATTGCTTCTGGTCATCAGAACCGCATGACGTCATCTTGAAGTTTACCCTTTGTAATGCCTTCTTTAATGACCGTCCTCGATTCACGCTTTGACCTAGCTTTTATCGCCTTATAAATAGGACCGAAGGGTCATTACATTTCTTCCTTCGCTTCCTCTTCTTCTTCTTCCTCGCGCCGCTGCCTTTGGAGCTCCGTCGTCGTCATCAACGTCTGCCTCGTCCTAGGCCGCTGCATCAACCTGTTCGGACCAGAATACTGCGGCCTTTCTCCGCATCTCCTCCGTTTCCGGTAAATCTCTTACCCTTCTTCAGTCTGTTTCCTCACCCTAGATCTGTTTCTAGGGTTCAAGCTTCATACCACGTTCTTCGTATGTTTTTACCTTTCTAGCCTTTGAGCCATGCTATGAATCCCGTTCTGTACCAAACGAAGACTCCTGCGTATCCGCTGCACTTTCTCATCTTAATCCCATAGATCTTCTGCATATATATATACCTTATGGTGCATTCCCTGTTTCTTCTTTACTTCCGCGACGCATTTCCTGTTTGCTGAAAACCCGCGTTTGATCCGTAGTAAATATGAATTTTTGTGAAACCTGTTTCTGTCCATTACCTTCGAAGCCAAGATTAGGCGGTTTAACTCATCATAGTAAAAATTGCTAAACCGGCCTCGGCACACCATTAGTCCCCTTGTTGAACCGCCAGCACATATCTGACATCATATCATAACGAACTGATTCGTCGGAACCGCCTCCGGTTTATCATAACTTAGATCAATTACTCTGTAATGAATACTTTCTTAAACCGGATCCTTCTCCTTGTAGACCTCATGATGGCCAAACAGGTGTACGAATGCAACTGGGTTCCTTCCCGCGTCTCCGAGACACAATTGAAAGAACTAGTATCCATTGGCGCTTTAGATGATCAAAACACAATCCATTGGAGGGTTCCTGGAGAGGAATGTCCTCCTACCCCTCAAGAAGGAGAAGTTGTGGTTTTCGCGGATCACTTGTTCCGGGGTTTCAAACCGCCCGGGTCAAAATTTTACCGGGACGTGATGGCCAGTTTTCAACTCCGTCCCCAAGATATCGGCCCCAATTCTGTTACCAACCTGTGCCATTTTCAAGTCTTGTCAAGCATATCGCAAGAGGAACCCTCTGTTGAACTGTTCAGGGATCTCTTCCACCTAAACCGCCGCACCGAATTCACCGATGGCCCCAATACTGAATTGGGCGGTATGGCTATCCAGAAAAGGAAGGAGATCACTTATCCCCACGTCAAACTCCACACTCATCCCAAAGAGTGGAACGCGACTTGGTTCTACTGCAAAGACACTTCCCCTGAAGGTGAAAATCCTTTACCTGGTTTTCGTCCAGGCGGCTCAAGAACACTCATCCCTTTCCGCAGCGATTGATCGCCAAAGAGAGAAGCAAATTTGCTCCACAACTATCCAAGCTTCGGGCCTTCATGGCCAACGGTTTGACTGGGATCGATCTGGCACGCTGCTGGTTATCTTGGGGCATATTGCCTCTAAGCCATTGCGTTCGGTTTGATGTGCCAATATACCGCAGCGTCGATGACCCACTCCGACACACCAAATCGAACTATGCGAAGATGAAGTCACCGATTCGATGAGGAAAATGCTGAATGAACGGAGCACCTTTGTGCCCAAACCGCTTAGCTCTCATCGCACCTTCAACGCACCTCCTGCGGTAAGTCTCGATCGTGCCATCATTAAATCTGCTATTACTTTCATACTTCCAACTCTCAATTATTTACGATCCGGGGTGATAATCCGTTTTGGAGCAAAAACTCTCTCAAGACAAAGCGGACAAGGCTGGGCGGCCAAACCGCCCAAAACGAAGTTGTTAAGAAATCTGCCCACAAGAGGAAAACCACGGCCGTGCGATCCAGCCATCGATGATGATGTGGGTAATCCGAACTTGATTCTCTTGGCTTGTTTTTACACGTCTTATTGATGACGATGCTTGTCGATGACGTTTGAAGCCAACAACGCAGATTTGCTTGAGGTAACCATTCTCTCTTCGATTCAACAAACTTGCCCTCACCAAAATTTCGCCGCAAACCGGAAAGTTAACTTTTCTCACCCCTTGCTTACTTGGATCCCAAACTTCTTATGAAGACACAACAGCATGAAGCCCGCCGCCTGACAACCCGGCAAGACAGACGGTAGTTACCTCTGCGGTTTACCAAACAGCCCGGCTCGAAAGCGCCGCACCGAGGTTTCCAACCATTTTATTACCTTGAATTCCAAAGCGGGTTTATTCCGTCAACCTCTTAATCCGTCCGACTCCAATTATCAGGTCACTTCTCATTCATCATCTGGCGAATCATCAGCCACTCAGCTTCCACCATTGAAGATAGCTGTCGGGTAAATCAAGACGGCCATATATTTGTCGATTTCTTCTGTAATGTATATGCCTTGTTTCTGAATCTTTGTTTCTTCAGAACCAAGCCGAAACCCAGCAAGAAGGCTCGCTTGGATAAAACAGTTGAAGAGGCTGCCGCTTCAGATCATGAGCGGGCGCCGGATCTCGAAAATGTTGCCTCTGAAGATATTCCAAACGATCCTCCGGTTCAAGAAGAAGTTATTCCTGAGGAGAGGCCTGTGAATGCTTCAATGTCTGTTGATCCACCTGCCAGTACTGTCCGGCCTGAAAAGCCTCACAGTCCTACTGAAACAGCTATACCCACACGATCCGTCGAATCGAAAGATGACGATGTTGTAATTACTGGAACGGGCCACTCTGAACCGGGGAACACCGCAACTCTAACCCGGCATACCGTGAAGGAGGATTCTTCAACTTGGAACAAAGGAAAGTGGGCTGCCGAGCTGGAAACGTATGCCGCTTTAAGCGCCCAAGATCTTCATTCTGGATACCTGAACCGGCTTTACAGTAGCCGTGATTATGAAGCTGGCTTAGTGAAACTAATGAGAGATAAGTTTGAGGTAACACTCCTTTCCTTATTGCCATTATAGTAGTCCTTGTAGCCCCCAAGGGCCGGTTTGCAATCTTTGATCAAACTGGGACTTGATAATTCTGTGTGATAGATTTTTGCAATCTTCCCTCATAGCTACCAGGGCCGGTTTAGCGATGCATACTTAAACCGGTTCTCCAAAAATCTCCTAACCACACTGTAATAGAATCAAATAGCCATTAGCCCCCAAGTGCCGAGTTGAATACTCGTATTCAACTTGGGACTTTGCCATGTATTAGCAGTAGAAAGATTGAAGGTACATTAGCCCCCAAGTGTCAAGCATATAACTGTGTTGTATGGTTGAGACTTGACTTGTATTGTTGGCTGATCAAACTATAAATGTGCAGGCCGAGGTGAAGATCAAGGATGAGCGGATTGCCGATTTGCAGGCGGCTTTGACAACTCAACAGGCCGAGACAGAAAAAGCCAAGAAGGAGCTAACCAGCGCCTTGACTGCTGCTGAACATGTGAAGGAGAACATGAAGAAGGAATAGGCGGTCTGGGCCACTGAAAAGGCAAACTTGCTCAAACGGGCAGAAAATGCTGAAGCTGCCCTTAAACCGGTGGTGGATGATTTGACAGCCGTGAAGCGGCAAGTGCATTCTATGACGGCAGCCATCTTCGATAAGTTCCCTGTGAATAAGCGCAACATGCTTGTTCTGCTGCCCCATTATTCTTGTTTAAAACTATCCTGTTATCATATGCAGGCACACGTGTTGGGCACTTGGGTAACGACGTGCGGAAGAAACTGAAAGCTGTCTACACTTTAGTGGAACAGCTATATACCGGAGCCCAGCGCGTCATTACCACAATGTCCCATAATAATCCAGCGCCGTCCCTGATCCAAGATACCTTGAACCGGCTATCCATGCTTCCCTCCCGGATTGAAGAGGTAAAGAAATCTGCTGCACGAACCGGAGCCATCAATGCCTTGATCCGAGCCAAAGCCTGGGTGCCGGATTTTGATCCCGTGGAAGCAGCTCAAGGCTATCCCAGTGTAAAGGAAGACGGCTCCGACTTTAGTGAAGAGGACTTGCGTGTGATAAACTGTGCGGTACGCCCGCTGGCTTGTCAATTGGCGGAAGAAGCCGATTTGGAACACTACCAAGCCCAATATAATGAGCAGAACAAGCGTGTGTCCGCTCCAACCTTTGAACCGAAAAACTTGATTCCTCCAATCCGTAAGCATACCTACGCACCTAACATTGAACCGTCGTCTTTGATTCACGACGAAGCTGTTTTTCAAGCGCTGATGGGAATCGACTGGACTTCTGTGGATTTCCAGCCGATGGGTAGAGATGAAGATGCTGAAGCGGCGGAAGATGACGAACAGTCGTAAACCGGAACCGATTTAAACATCTTTCCTGTTTGTCCCAAAAAACAACGATTCTCATTTGGGCACTGTGTTGCCTTGTAATAGCTGTAGTCAAAACTTTGCTGCCTGGGTATGCCTTCGTGCATCGAGGAAACTTTTGTTTGATTCACATCCCCTGCAACCAAAAGATTGAACTTCGGTGGCGGTGACACCGCCAGCCGGTTTATGGCATCCAATATATTTTGTGTATTGAAAATCGATTAGTATGTGATACAAATACCTGCCGTTTTTGGGCATAAAGCTGGCGTAGCCAATCTTGAAGCGGAGGCCTTTAAAAACCATGACCATCTGGGGAAACAATAACTTCCTTATAAGCGTGCTGAATCGGCACAAGCCCCCATGTTTCTCCATAAGGATGAACCGGAAGAAGGTAAACCGGAAAAAAAACTTCGGTGTAATACCAAACCGTGTCCTGTCAGTTTGTTACTGATAGCTAAACCGGATAAAAATATTCGTCGGGTTGAAAACGCAACAAAAATCGAATACCAAATATGGCAACAAAGGCAATAACTCTTTGCAAAAGAAAAGCTTCATGGAGCTGGTCAGATGGCATTACCATGGTCAGATGCAACCAGGCCCCCCGAAGGCGTAGCGATGGTGCTAGTCGGCCAGGTCCCCAAAAGACTCTTGGCGGGTACACCGGCCAAGTGGCATGACATTGGTTCGGGTTCGACCAAGCCTCCAAGTGACGCTGGCCCTATTGGCCGACCAAGAGGCGTGACCGGTTCAGACGTGACCGTGTCCCCAAATGATCTGGTGGCTTACGCCTATCAAGAGGTGTTGCATTGGTTCAGACGCCACCAAGCCCCAAGTGATAAATATATGTCAAGGGGTAAACCGGAGGCCGCTTTTAAAATGAAACACTCCGTGTAACCACACATGAGAAGAAAGACAGAGACCCGCTTTAGCCGAGGCCCCGATTTTTATTATATCGAAGATAATATATACATTGTTATGCTATGTACATAAACCGAGCCGATGACTCATGTGTAGTAAGGTCGAAGATGAGCTATATTCCACGGCCTATTGGTCTCCTCCTCGATGTCGTGAATCTTTATGCTCTCGAATATCAACGGATAGTAGGAACCGTTATGCGATTCTTCTCGACCACAAAGGGTCCTTCCCAAAGCGAGGATAACTTGTGCATATCATGCGGTCTGGATGAGACGAAGCACCAAATCTCCTTCCTGAAAGGCTCTGGTCTTAACCCGGCGGCTGTGATAACGACGAAGATCTTGCTGGTAAATCGCCGAACGAGCGGCTGCCAAATCACGCTCCTCATCTAATAGATCCAAAGCGTCTTGTCGCGCCACCTCGTTATCCGCTTCAACATAAGCCGCTACACGAGGCGAATCGTGCCTGATATCACTGGGGAGAACTGCCTCTGCTCCGTAAACCATGAAGAAAGGGGTGTATCCAATGAGCCGGTTTGGCGTAGTATTGATACTCCATAGCACCGATGGGAGTTCTTCACCCGAGATCTGGTGTTCTCTCAGTAACGGAACCGAAGTCGGGGTTTGATGCGCGCAAGATTTCTGATTAGCACGTTACGCTTGCCCGTTGGGTGAGGTGCGCCATCGATGATCGTCAAGCGGATATGCTCACGTTCATAGAATTCTTTCATGGCTCCCTTGGACAGATTAGTGCCATTATCGAATGATCTTGTGTGGGAAGCCAAACCGAAAATCACTTTTTGATGAACGCACCGCTGTTGCGCATCACGCTTCTTGACGAGTTCGCTCGACCCACTTGGTGAACTTGTCCACCGCCACCAATAGGTGGGTCTTCTTATCTTTGGATCGCTTAAAGGGCCCAGCCATATCCAGCCCCAGTGCATAAACGGCCACGTTATTGGGATCATCCGCAATTCTGTGCGGTACATGAGCACGCCTAGAGAATTTCGACATCCATCGCACCGTTTGACCAAGTCCTCTCGCATCGGCGTGGCGGTTAACCAGTAAAACCCATGACGGAACGCCTTCGCCACCAGGGACTTTGAACCGGCGTGATGCCCGCAATCCCCTTCATGGATTTCTTTCAAAATTTCACAGCCCTCCTCAGGGGAAACGCAGCGTTGAAACGCCCCTAAAACACTGCAATGATGCAACTCCCCATTAAGGATCGTCATAGATTTGGGCGCGGATTATCTGCTCGCGAGACCTCATCGTCTGGTAGGTCCCCTCGGGTCATATCGCAAGGTAAGGAATCGTCAATCCGAATAGCATGCAATGCTGCCACCAACCGAGCCTCCGGATCGAGAATAGCCAAATCCGCTTCACCGGGAGCTGAATCGACGGGTTGTGCAAGGCGTCCGAAAAGACATTAGGTGGAACTGGTTTACGCTGAGAACCCAAACGGCTTAAAGCGTCTGCCGCTTCGTTCTTCCGACGATCCACGTGATCCACTTGATAGCCTTTGAAGCAACCTGCAATATTATCCACTTCTCGACGATATGCAGCCATGAGGGGGTCCTTAGAATCCCAAGTGCCAGATACTTGCTGTGCCACCAGGTCCGAGTCACCAAAGCACTTAACCCGGCTTAAGTTCATCTCCTTAGCCATCCGGAGTCCATGGAGCAAGGCTTCGTACTCAGCTGCATTATTAGTACAAGGGAACATTAAGCGGAGAACGTAACAAAACTTATCACCTCGTGGGGAAGTTAACACGACTCCAGCCCCCGAGCCTTCCAACTGCCTGGATCCATCGAAGTGGATAGTCCAGTACGTATGATCCGGCTTCTCCTCTGGTGCTTGTAACTCCGTCCAGTCATTAATGAAATCAACAAGTGCTTGTGATTTCACTGCTGTGCGTGGTGTATACTTGAGCCCATGTGGCCCAAGCTCGATTGCCCATTTTGCAATCCGGCCAGTCGCCTCCCGGTTTTGTATGATATCACCCAAAGGAGCTGAACTAACCATCGTAATAGGATGCCCTTGGAAATATTGTTTCAGCTTCGGTGGCCAAAAAACACCATAGACTAGCTTCTGCCAATGCGGATACCTCTGCTTGGACTCAATAAGTACCTCACTGATATAATAAACCGGCCGTTGAACCGGATATTCCTTTCCTGCCTCCTGCGCTCTACCACAATGGCTACGCTCACCGCTCGTGCATTGGCTGCCACATATAATAACAGCGGTTCCTTGTCAACCGGAGCCGCAAGGACAGGCGGGTTGGCCAATTGCCGCTTTAGGTCCTCGAAAGCTTCGTCAGCAGCTGGACTCCAGACAAAATGATCTGTCTTCCTCAGCATCTGGTATAAAGGAATGGCCTTCTCTCCGGGCGGCCGATAAACCGCTCAATGCCGCAATCCGCCCGCCAGCGTTGCACATCGTTGATACACTTCGGTTTAGCCAAGGAGGTGATGGCTTTAATTTTCTCCGGATTAGCCTCGATTCCTCTGTTAGACACCAGAACCCCAATAACTTGCCACCGGAACACCAAAAACACACTTGGCGGATTAAGCATCATCTTATAAATCGCAGTTGTCGAAGGTCTCCTTCAAATCTTCCACCAGCGTCTCATACGTCTTGATTTCACCACAATGTCATCCACATAAGCATGCACATTGCGCCAATCTGTGTATGCAAGCAATTGCACACACCGCTAATAAGTAGCTTGGGCACTCTTGAGCCCAAAAGGCATAGATACATAGCGAAGGCTCCAAAGGGAGTTATAAGCGCCGCTTTCTCCTGGTCCTTAATCGCCATCTTGATCGATGATATCCAGTATCGTCCAAAAAGCTTAAACGCTCACATCTGCCGTGGCATCAATAATCTGATCAATGCGGGGAGAGCGAAAGGATCTGCTGGACAAGCCTTGTTAAGATCTGTAGTCCACGCTTTACGCCAGTGCCGTTTTCTTAAGGACCAGCACCGGATTAGCAAGCCACTCGGATGAAATACCTCGATGATAAAGCCACCGCCGAAGCCTCGCTACTTCTTCCCAATGGCCTTGCGTCTTTCTTCATTAAACCGGCGGAGGAACTGTTTCACGGTTTATATTTAGGATCCACATTAAGTGTGTGCTCGGCGAGTTCCTCGGTACACCCGGCATGTCGATGGCTTCCATGCAAAGATGTCCCGGTTCTCACGGATGAACTTCGATGAGCGCCTTCCTATTTGGGATCGAGTTGGCACCGATAGTGAACTGCTTGGGCGAGTCGCTTTGCACAAAGTCAACAAGCTTGGTCTCACCGCCGATTTGAACTTCAGATCCGATTCACCTTTCTGTAGTGGGTTTCTTCAAAGGGTCATATCTGCGGATCAACATTGTCCTTATAAAATTTCAACTCCTCCGTGGCACAGACCGCCTCTGCATAAGCTGCATCTCCTTCCTCACATTCCAAAGCGACTCGGCGGCTTCCATGCACTATTATCGTTCCCTTGTAACCCGGCATTTTGAGCTGCAAGTAGATATAACAAGGTCGCGCCATGAACTTAGCATAAGCTGGCCGCCCAAACAAGGCATGGTATGGACTCCGGATTTTCACCACTTCAAAAGTCAGCTTTTCTGACCGGGAATCATGCTCATCTCCAAAGGCCACATCCAGGGCTATCTTACCAATAGGATAAGCAGATTTGCGGGCACTACACCATGGAACACCGTATTGACGATGCGAGATGTTTATCTGTGAGACCCATGCGACGGAAAGTGTCATAATACAATATATTGATCTTGCTTCCTCCATCCATAAGTACCTTAGTAAACTTATAGCCCCCAACCCGGGATCTACCACCAAAGCCACCGACCCGGATTATCAACCGGGGATGGTCCTCTCTGCTCCATACGATTGGCTGCTCTGACCAGCGCAAATACCGCGGCAAAGCCGGTTCAACGGAGTTTACTGCCCGTTTGTGAAGCTTCCGATCCCGCTTGTCCAAACTGGTTGTGAAAACATGATATTGCCCGCCATTCAACTGCTTTGGTTGGCTCTGATAGCCTGACTGCTGCTGCTGTTGCTGGCCACCTTGATTACTCTGATTATTGAGATTGCCCTGGTTATGCCCTGAACCGGAAGCTCCGTCCTGATTTGGCCCATGGAAACCGGATCCTGAACCGCCACCTGACCCCTGGTCATATCGGAAAGCATCGGAATTTTTGAACTCCTGCATAATATAACAATCTTTCCAAAGATGAGTCGACGAGGATTCCTTCGTTCCATGCTTGGGGCAAGGCTGATTCAACAAGTAATTTAAACGGCTTGCACTAGCATTTGGACCCCGATTCGCCTTGCCTCTGCGCCGCGGGCCTCTGTCCTGCGCATTAGTGTTTGCTACGAAATCCGGATTACCATCAGCCTTGCGCTTGCCCCCGTTTCCATAACCCGCCGGTTTGAAATGCTGCTGCTTGGAGTTGCCGTTCTTCTTTCCTTTCCCTGCTTCACCATCATCTGCTTCCGGATCCTTGGTACTGTCTGAATCGGCATACTTTACCAAAGCGGCCATTAGGGTTCCCATATCATTGCAGAACCGCTTCATACGTCCCAGCTTAAGTTTCAAAGGCTCAAACCGGCAGTTACTTTCCAATGTTATGATCGCCGAGTCAGCATTGATCCGGTCCGAAGAGTGCAAAATCTCAGACACACGGCGTACCCAACGGGTTGTTGACTCCCCTTCTTCCTGAACGCAGGCCGCTAGGTCTACTATGGACTTCGCTGCTTACATGTATCCTTGAAATTCGGATAAACCGGCCCGTGAATCGACCCCATGAACTGATAGAATTAGGCGGCAAGCTTTTTAACCAAGTGCGCTGTGTGCCTCCATCATCATGGTGAAGTACTTTGCACACGCAGCTTCATCAACATCTAGCATCTCCATGGCCATCTCATAACTCTCAACCCACGCTTTAGGGGATAGATCTGCGGTGTAATTCGCACCTTGCGCGGCCTTTAAAATCCTTAGCGGGCGCACATTGCGCAAAGCGGGATTAAACAGGGCACTCCCAAAGCGGATGTGACTCCTGGTCCGGCGAAGGTGGTCGGGCGAACCGGTGTGTGTTGATCCGCATCATCCTGTGCTGCTAACTCAGCCTCTCTGCGCGCCCGGGCCCGATCCACCACCTCCTGAGCATCATGAATGCCGCCTATCTGGTGATTGCCTCGGGCCGCTTCACGTTCCCGCGCGTTACTTGATAGGGCCGGTTCATCCATGCGCCTGCTGTAGCTCCGGCTTGGACGGGGTGTAGAGTGAATCCGATCACGGCTGTATGAGTATGCTTCCTGCTGGATCAGTGCAGTCCGGAGAAGCTCCTTAACCCGGCGTGTCTCAACTGCTTGTGGGGAATCTCCTTCGACTGGGATCGCCTCCAATCGTGCCGCAGCCGCAACAAGGTTGTCCATAGGGTTGGAGTAATGGCCCGGGGGTGTCTGTACCGGCGGAGGAATCACCGTGTTCTGCTGTGGGGGCTCCATCAGGCGCGGCTGGACCGTCGCTCCCGCTCCTGGTGCCTCAATCCGGTTTACCTCCCTGTGCTGGGGCGGGTTACTGGGTCCGGCTCCGGGGGTCTGAAAGAGGTTTCTAGGGTCAAATCCTGATGGCAGGCGCGATCTGTACTTCCGCCTTAACACCTCCTGCGACGCGCTCTGGTCGAGCATAAGTTTGTAAGCTTGTGCATCTAAAGCGGCCCGCTCTGCAGCCATACGCTCCTTCTCTGCCGCCAGATCCGCTTTGGCTTGCGTGATCTGCTCTTTCACCTTTGCAATTTCTGCGTTATGAGCTTCACGATCTGCTGGATTGTCCTCCGCCATGGCGCTGCTAGTGCATCAAAAGATCTCGACAGAACTTGAACCGGCGGTCGCACTGGGCCTCCTGCTGCTTGCCGCCGCTGAACCGGAAAGCATTGCTGCTGCGGTTGAAGAGAGGTTTGCTTATGCATCGCCATGAACACTCAACCCGGTTTAGCTGGCTTGGGGGTCCGAATCTTGTCACCGTCGGAACAGCCCTGATCATATCATCCTGCAATGGTACAATGACTCGGTCTCTCCTGCTGAAGATTCATCGCGGAATAAGCAGCGGTCTCGCTATCGTGCTCACGAACCGCATCGTACTCCCCTCCATGGGTGACTCCAACGAAGACATGCTTCACGGCGGTTTAGCTCGGGCTGGTTCTTGCGCGCGCGAGCCGTTTCGACGAGGTCGGTGCAGATGTCGGCTCAGTCGAGCCCTCCGATCTTGCCGATGAAAACGTATGCCGCCAAAGGGACCCGGTATCCGTACTCGATTGAATCGGCCTCGGGACCCCATCCAAGATCGTCGATGTAGATCCGACGCGAGGACTCTTGGTCATCCGGCCCACGACGTAGCCTTCGAGTCCTTTGAGCTTGCCCTCCAAGATCGTCAAACCATCGTGCGATAGCCCCACGGTGGGCGCCAACTGTCGCGGATTTGTCACGGTAGATGTCCTAGCGTAAGGACTTAGTCGTGGAGCCATCGCTACGGGTTTACTTGCAGGGGTTAAAGCGGACACAAAGACACGAGGGTTTTATACTAGTTCGGCCCCTTCGATGAAGGTAAAAGCCTACGTCTAGTTGTGATGGAATTGATGTAGTCTCGATGGCTAGGGAGCAAATAAGCTTCGCCTAGGCTCGAGTCATGGTTGTCTGTCTTGAACCGCCGCCGGGTCGTCCCCTTATATACACGAGTGACGCCCGTCGGTTTGCAGAGTCCCAACCGGTTCATACTCGTATCCCGGTTGGCATCTCCCTATTCCTAACTTACAATACAAGTCATATATCAGGCCGGTTTACGGCTACAAGTTCTAAACCGACTACAGGCCTTGGGCCTTTCCATGACTACACCACTAGCGGAGCTAACCCGGCCCAAACATGGCCGGCTTACACCTAGTGGTAATATCCCCAACAAACACCCAATGGGTTTACTAGAGTCAATAATATAGTTCACATTGCTATGTGATTAACACCCAAAGAGTACTAAGGTGTGATCATGTTTTGCTTGTGAGATAAGTTTAGTCAACTGGTCTGCCATATTCAGATCCGTATGTATTTTGCAAATTTCTGTGTCTACAATGCTCTGCATGGAGCTACTCTAGCTAATTGCTCCCACGTTCAACACGTATCTAGATTGAGAATTAGAGTCATCTAGATTAGTGTCAAAGCTTGCATCAACGTAAATCTTTATGACAAACTCTTTATCACCTCCATAACCGAGAAACATTTCCTTAGTCCTCTTTAAGGTAACTAAGGATAATTTTGACAGTTGCCCAGTGATCTATTCCTGGATCAATATTGTACCCTTTTGCCAAAGTCATGGCAAGGTACACAACAGGTTTAGTACACAACATGGCATACTTTATAGAACCTATGGCTGAGGCATTGGGAATGACTTTCATTTTCTCTTTATCTTCTGCCATGGTCAGGCTCTGAGTCTTTAATCAACTTCACACCTTACAATACAAGCAAGAACTTCTTTGACTGATCCATTTTGAACTCCTTCAAAATCTTGTCAAGGTATGCACTCATTGAAAGTCTTATCAAGCGTCTTGATCTATCTCTATAGATCTTGATGCCCAATATGTAAGCAGCTTCACCGAGGTATTTCATTAAAAAGTTATTATTCAAGTATCCTTTTATGCTATCCGAAAATTCTAAATCATTTCCTATCAACAATATGTCATCCACATATAATATCAGAAATGCTACAGAGCTCCCACTCACTTTCTTGTAAATACAGACTTCACCGTAAGTCTGTATACAACCATATGCTTTGATCACCACATCAAAGCGTATATTCCAACTCCGAGATTGTTCCACCAGTCCATAGATGGATCGCTGGAGCTTGCACACCTTGTTAGCACCTTTAGGATCGACAAAACCTTCTAGTTGCATCATATACAACTCTTCTTAGAGATATCCGTTTAAGGAATGCAATTTTTGACATCCATTATTTGCCAGATTTCATAAAATGTGGCAATTGCTAACATGATTCGGACGGACTTAAGCATCGCTACGGTTGAGAAAGTCTCATCGTAGTAAACCCCTTGAACTTGTCGAAAACCTTTTGCGACAAGTCGAGCTTTGTAGACAGTAACATTACCATCAACGTCAGTCTTCTTCTTCAAGATCCATTTATTCTCGATGGCTCACCCATCACCGGGAAAGTACACCAAAGTCCACACTTTGTTCTCATACATGGATCCTATCTCAGATTTCATGGCCTCAAGCCATTTATCGGAATCTGGGCTCATCATAGCTTCTTCATGGTTCGTAGCTTCACCATGGTCTAGTAACATGACTTCCAGAACAACATTACCATACCACTCTGGTGTCGACCGTGTTCTAGTTGACCTACGAGGTTCCATAGTAACTTGATCTGAAGTTTCATGATAATCATCATTAGCTTCCTCTCTAGTTGGTGTAGGCTTCACGGGAACGGATTTCTCTGATGAGCTACTTCCCAAATTGAGAGAATGTACAATTACCTCATCAAGTTCTACTTTCCTCCCACTCACTTCTTTCGAGGGAAACTCCTTCTCTAGAAAGGTTCCATTCTTGGCAGATTTGTGGTAGAAGGTGTACCCAATTGTTTCCTTAGGGTATCCTATGAAGACACACTTCTCTGATTTGGGTTCGAGCTTATCAGGCTAAAGCCTTTTGACATAAGTGTCGCAACCCCAAACTTTAAGAAACAACAGCTTAGGTTTATTGCCAAACCACAGTTCATACGATGTTGTCTCAACAGATTTAGACGGTGCCCTGTTTAACGTGAATGCAGCTGTCTCTTATGCATAACCCCAAAATGATAGTGGTAAATCGGTAAGAGACATCATAGATCGCACCATATCTTATAAAGTAGAGTTATGACGTTCGGACACACCATTATGTTGTGGTGTTCCAGGTGGCGTGAGTTGTGAAACTATTCCACATTGTTCTAAATGAAGGCCAAACTTGTAACTCAAATATTCGCCTTCGTGCTCAGATTGTAGAAACTTTATTTTCTTCTTATGATGATTCTCCACTTTGTTCTGAAATTCTTTGAACTTTTCAAATGTTTCAGATTTGTGTTTCATTAAGTAGATATACCCATATCTGCTCAAATCATCTGTGAAGGTCAGAAAATATCGATACCCGCTGTGTGCCTCAACACTCATCGGACCGCATACATCGGTATGTATTATTTCCAATAAGTCATTGGCTCGCTCCGTTGTTCCAGATAATGGAGTTTTATTCATCTTTCCCATGTGGCATGGTTCGCAAGTATCAAATGATTCATAATCAAGTGATTCCAAAAGCCCATCTGCATGGAGTTTCTTCATGTGCTTTACACCAGTATGACCTAAACGGCAGTACCACAAATATGTTGCGCTATCATTATCGACTTTGCATATTTTGGCATCAATATTATGAATATGTGTATCACTACAATCGAGATTCAATAAACCTCTTACATTGGGTGTATGACCATAGAAGGTTTTATTCATGTAAACAGAATAACAATTATTCTCTAAGTTAAATGAATAACCGTATTGTAATAAACATGATCTAATCATATTCATGCTCAACACAAACACCAAATAACATTTATCTAGGTTCAACACTAATCCCGAAGGTAGAGGGAGTGTGCGATGGTGATCATATAAACCTTGGAATCATTTCCAACACACATTGTCACCTCGCTTTTAACTAGTCTCTGCAACTCCTGTTTCGAGCTACTAATCTTAGCAAATGAACCGATATCAAATACCTAGGGGTTACTACGAACACTAGTAAAATACACATCAATAACATGTACTCCCTCCGTCCGAAAATACTTTTCATCAAAATGGACAAAAAAAGGATGTATCAAGACTAAAATACATCTAGATACATCCCCTTTTATTCATTTTGATGACAAGTATTTCCGGACGGAGGGAGTATATCAAATATACCTTTGTTCACTTTGCCATCCTTCTTATCCGCCAAGTATTTGGGATAGTCCCACTTCTGGTGACCATTTCCTTTGCAGTGGAATCACTTAGTTTCAGGCTTAGGTCTGGCTTTGGGCTTCTTCATGGGATTGGAAACTTGCTTGTCATTCTTCTTGAAGTTCCCTTTATTTTCCTTTGCCTTTTTTTCTTGAAACTAGTGGTCTTGTTAACCATCAACACTTGATGCTCTTTCTTGATTTCTACCTTCGCTGATTTCAGCATCACGAAGAGCTCGGTAATCTCTTCCATTATCCCTTGCACATTATAGTTCATCACGAAGTTCTAGTAGCTTGGTGATAGTGACTAGAGAACTCTGTCAATCACTATCTTATCTGGAAGATTAACCCCCACTTGATTCAAGCGATTGTAGTACCTGGACATTCTGAGCACATGCTCACTAGCTGAGCTATTCTCCTCCATCTTGTAGGCAAAGTACTTGTCAGAGGTCTCATACCTCTAGACATGGGCATGAGTCTGAAATACCAATTTCAGCTCTTGGAACATCTCATATGCTCCACGGCGTTCAAAACGTTTTTGAAGTCCCGGTTCTAAGCCGTAAAGCATGGTGCAATAAACTATCAAGTAGTCATCCTATCGAGCTTGCCAAATTTTATTAACATCTGCATCTGCTCCTGCAATAGGTCTATCACCTAGCGGTGCATTAAGGACATAATTCTTCTATGCAGCAGTGAGAATGATCCTCAGATCAAGGACCTAGTCCGCATCATTGCTACTATCATCTTTCAACTTAGTTTTCTCTTGGACCATATCAAAAAACATAGGAGAGCTACAACGCGGGGTATTGATCTACAACATAATTTGCAAATACTATCTGGACTTAGTTCATGATAAACTAAGTTCAACTAATCAAATTACTTAAGAACTACCACTTAAACTAACATCCCTCAAGTCATCTAAGTGTAACGTGATCCAAATCAACTAACCCATGTCCGATCATCACGTGAGATGGGGTAGTCATTAGTGGTGAACATCTCTATGCCAATCATATCTACTATATGATTCATGTTTGATCTTTCGATCCCTAGTGTTCCGAGGCCATGTGTGTACAAGCTAGGCTCGCCAAGTTTGACCTGAGTATTCCGCATGTTCAAAATTATCTTGCACCTGTTGTATGTGAACGTAGAGTCTATCACACCCGATCATCACGTGGTGTCCCAACACGACGAACTGTTGCAACGGTGCATACTCAGGGAGAACACTTATACCTTGAAATTTTAGTTAAGGGATCATCTTATAATGCTACCGCCATACTAAGCAAAATAAGATGCATAAAAGATAAACATCACATGCAATCAAAATATGTGACATGATATGACCATCATCATCTTGTGCTTTTGGTCTCCATCTCCAATGCATCGTCAGGATCTCTATCGTCACCGGCTCCACACCTTGATCTCCATCATTGCGTCGTGGTTGTCTTGCCAGCTACTGCTTCTACAACTATCGCTAACGCATAGTGATAAAGTAAAGCAATTACATGGTGTTTGCATTTCATACAAATAAAGAGACAACCATAAGGCTCCTGCCGGTTGCCGGTAACTTCTACAACATGATGATCTCATACAATAACGTATATCACATCATGTCTTGACCATATCACATCACAACATGCCCTGCAAAAACAAGTTATACGTCCTCTACTTTGTTGTTGCAAGTTTTACGTGGCTACTACGGGCTTCTAGCAAGAACTGTTCTTACCTACGGCACAAAATACAAAAGGTGATTTATTAAGTTTGCTGTTTTAACCTTCAACAAGGACCGACCACAGTCAAATCAGATTCAACTAAAGTACGAGAAACAGACACCCGCCAGCCACCTTTATGCAAAACTAGTTGCATGTCTGTCGGTGGAATCAATCTCATGTACATGGACATGTAAGGTTGGTTCGGGCCGCCTCATCCCACAATACCGCCGAATCAAAATAAGACATTGGTGGTAAGAAGTATGACGATCACCGCCCACAACTCTTTGTGCTCTACTCGTGCATATCATCTACGCATAGACCTGGCTCTGATACCACTGTTGGGGAACGTAGCATGCAATTTCAAAAAAATTCATACGCTCACGCAAGATCAATCTATGAGATGCATAACAACGAGGGGGAGAGTGTGTCTATGTATCCTCATAGACTATAAGCGAAAGCATTTCAAAATGCGGTTAATCTAGTTGAACTTTCTTCGCGATCCACCGATCAAGTACCGAACGTACGACACCTCCGAGTTCTGCACATGTTCAGCTCGGTGACGTCCCTCGCCTTCTTGATCCAGCAAGACGTCGAGGTAGGAGATGAGTTCCATCAGCAATATGGTGTGGTGACCGTGATGGTGAAGTGATCCGCGAAGGACTTCGCCTAAGCACTACAAAGATATGACCGTGGGAGTAAACAGTGGAGGGGGGCGCCGCACACGGCTAACAATTGTTTGGGTTGTGCGAGGGGGCGCCCCCCAACATATATTAAGGTGGGAGGGAGAGGGGAGAGGCCAGGAGGCGCCCCAAGTAGGTCCTAATCCTACTTGGGTTCTTCCTAGGCCGGCCGCCCCCCTTTCTTATTAACCAGAGGGGGAAGGAAAGAGGAGGGAGGAGGGAAGGAAGGGGAGTCCGAATCCCCCCTTTCCTTCTTCCTTCCCCTCTTTCCTTCTCCTCTGGTGCGGCCCATATGGGGGGTGTACCAGCCCCTCGTGGGTGGTGCATTTCCCCTCTTGGCCCATTAGGCCTATATATTTTGTTGGGGGTGTCGGGAACCCCTTTCGGTGACCCGATAACCGATATGTACCCGGTACCCCCCGGAACACTACCGGTGTCCGAATACTATTGTCCTATATATCAATCTTTATGTGCCGACCATTTCGAGACTCCTCGTCATGTTCGTGATCTCATCTAGGAATCCGAACAACATTCAGTCACCAAATCACATAACTCATATAATACTATATTGTCATCGAACGTTAAGCGTGCGGACCCTACGGGTTCGAGAAGTATGTAGACATGACCGAGATGCCTCTCCGGTCAATAATCAATAGCGGAACCTGTATTCTCATATTGGCTCCCACATATTCTATGAAGATCCTTATTGGTTAAACCATTATGACAACATACGTTATTCCCTTTGTCCATCGGTATGTTACTTGCCTGGGATTCGATCATCGGTATCTTCATACCTAGTTCAATCTCGTTACCGGCAAGTCTCTTTACTCGTTTTGTAGTACATCGTCCTGCAACTAACTCATTAGTCACTTTTCTTGCAAGGCTTCTTAAGATGTGTATTACCGAGAGGGCCCAGAGATACCTCTCCGATACTCAGAGTGACAAATCCTAATCTCGATCTATGCCAACTCAACGAACCCCTTCGGAGATACCTGTAGAGCATCTTTATAATCACCCAGTTATGTTGTGACGTTTGATAGCACAAAAGGCATTCCTCCGGTATCCGGGAGCTGTATAATCTCATAGTCGAAGGAATATGTATTTGACATGAAGAAAGCAATAACAATAAAACTGAATGATCAATATGCTATGCTAATGGATGGTTCTTGTCCATCACGTCATTCTCCTAATGATGTGATCCCGTTCATCAAATGACAACACATGTCTATGGTTAGGAAACTTAACCATCTTTGATTAGCAAGCTAGTCTAGTAGAGGCTTACTAGGGACACAGTGATTTGTCTTTGTATCCACACATGTATCAAGTTTCTGGTTAAAACAAGCATGAATAATAAATATCTATCATGATACAAGGAAATATAAAATAATAACTTTATTACTGCCTCTAGGGCATATTTTGTTCAGGCTCAACGTTCCCTTTGTCGAGACGTTTGAAATGCTCCAAGTGCCCTACGACCAGCTCCTACCCACCAAGCCTTTCTCAGGGGTGACCGATGGTTCCATCATCCCCCTGGGCCAGGTGCGTCTCCCAGTCACCTTCGACAAGCGCGACAACTACCACACCGAGCTCATCAACTTCGACGCCGCCCACGTTGGCCTCCCATACAACGCCATCCTTGGGTATCCAACCCTTGCCAAGTTCATGGCGGCAACTCACCACGGCTACAATGTCCTCAAGATGCTAGAAGTGGCGGTGTCATCCCGGTCGCCTGTGAAAAAAAGGATGTGGTGTGCTCCCTCGAGCACGCTTACCAGGCTGTAGCGGTCGAGAACTCTGATGGCGAGGGTGCCGTCCTGCCCATGAGGCTGTTCCCAAGAAGAAGAAGCACTTCCTCCCAAAGGGCCCTCATGAGGCTGGGGCGCCTAGCGATCGTACCTCAGGCCCCACACCCGTTGTTGGGGCGCCCTTCCCTCTCGCATAGGAAAGCGCGCCCGATGCCCCCCTCAGCACGGGCTTGGGGGCTCTCATCTGGAGGGCCTCTGATCTGGCCAGCGCGATGAGGGAGGCGTTCGGGCGTGCTACTTCTTGAGCTTGCATTGGTTTTTCCCTTGAAGAGGAAAGGGTGATGCAGCAAAGTAGATATAAGCATTTCCCTCAGTTAGAGAACCAAGGTATCTATCCAGTAGGAGACAACGCACAAATCACCAATACCTGCACAAACTATCAAACACTTGCACCCATCGCAATAAAGGGGGTGTCAATCCCTTCACGGTCACTTGCAAAAGTGAGATCTGATAGAGATAGATAAACAAAAGATAAAACATTTTGGTTTTTTTTTGGTTTATAGATCTGAAAGTAAATGATTGCAAAATAGTAGATCGGAAACTAATATGATGGAAATAGTAGATCGGAAACTAATATGATGGAAAATAGACCCGGGGGCCATAGGTTTCACTAGAGGCTTCTCTCAAGATAGCAAATAATACGGTGGGCGAACACATTACTGTCGAGCAATTGATAGAAAAGCGCGAAGTTATGATGATATCCAAGGCAATGATTATGAAATATAGGCATCACGTTTGTGTCAAGTAGACCGACTCCTGCCTGCATCTACTACTATTACTCCACACATCGACCGACTCCTGCCTGCATATAGAGTATATAGTTCATGAAGAACAGAGTAACACTTTAAGTAAGATGACATGATGTAGATGAATAAACTCAAGCAATATGGTGTAAACCCCATATTTTTATCCTCGATGGAAACAATACAATACATGCCTTGCTGCTCCTACTGTCACTGGGAAAGGACACCGCAAGATTGAACCCAAAGCTAAGCACTTCTCCCATTGCAAGAAAAACCAATCTAGTTGGCCAAACTGAACTGATAGTTCGAAGAGAATTACAAAGATATCAAATCATGCATATAAAAATTCAGAGAAGATTCAAATAATATTCATAGATAAGCTGATCATAAATCCACAATTCATCAGATCTTGACAAACACACCGCAAAAGATGATTACATAGGGTAGATCTCCAAGAACATCGAGGAGAACATGGTATTGAGAATCAAAGAGAGAGAAGAAGCCATCTAGCTACTAGCTATGGACCCGTAGGTCTGAGGTAATCTACTCACGCTTCATCGGAAGGGCAATAGAGTTGATGTAGAAGCTCTCCGTGATCGAATCCCCCTCCGGCAGGATGCCGGAAAAGGCCCCTAGATGGGATATGATGGGAACAGAATGTTGCGGCGGTGGAGAAGTGTTTTCGTGGATGCTTCTGATGGTTCGGGAATATATGTGAATATATAGGACTCAAAATTAGGTCAGGGGGGTCAAGAGGGGCCCACAAGGCAGGGGGCACGCCCTACCCCCTGGGCGCGCCCTCCCCCTTGTCGCCGTCTCGTGGCTCTTTTGACTTGATCTCCAAGTCTCCTGGGTGTCTTCCGGTCCAAGAAAAATCATCGCAAAGGTTTAATTTTGTTTGGACTTTGTTTGGTATTCCTTTTCTGCAAAGCTCAAACACAAGGAAAAAACAGAAGCTAGCACTGGCTCTAGGTTAAGAGGTTATTCCCAAAAATAATATAAAATAGCATATTAATGCATATAAAACATCCAGAACAGATAATATAATAGCATGGAACAATAAAAAATTATAGATACGTTGGAGACGTATCAGGGCACCACTTGGACGTGTGCCTCGGCGCGCACCTTCATGAGCAAGGCGTGAGGCGCGAGGCACCAGACGCGCAAGAGTTCATCACCAAGGCAATGGAAGAGCTTCGGGAGGTGCGAGCCATGTGTGGCAATTATTGCCCGCTCCGCCGAGTGTGGCCGCGACCCCTAATATGGGCGGCGGGCTGCTCGTCTGCGTCAACATCCCAGGCCTCAACAGGGCTGCTTCGCAGGACCTATTCTGGCCGTCCCGCATCGACCAAACTGGGGCCTGCTGAACATGGGCGCCACGTTCCAGCGCTACAAGCAAGGTGTCTTGGTGGCTCACGAGGTCAGGCGCCAGGCGGTCCTGCCACATGAGGTGCTGGACCCTCGCGAGGCCTCGGACCTCCAGACCCTCCCGGGCGTTAGGAGCCAGTCGACTCGTGAGGAGCAATCTCTATGGCGCACATCTTCAGCTACCCCAATGCTCACACAACGATGGTGCCAGGTGCCCCTCGGGCTGCATCATCCTCAGGCTGCCAGGGTTGAGCCCCGTAGTTGTATCGCTTTTGCGCATGTATCAGAACTGGCTTTGCCTTCATGAATTTCCCAAGTATTTCAACTGCCTGTCCGGTGCTACGCCAGGAACTCCTTCACGAGCATGCCCCCCGTCAACACCCGGGCGTCCATGTCTGCTGACACATCCATTTTGCATCATGCTTTTATATTGATGTTTATTGCATTATGGGCTGTTATTACACATTATAGCATTATGGGCTGTTATTACACATTAGAGATCTATTCTGCACAACTCCAAAAGTCCTGAAACTTCACGGAGAGTCATTTTGGAATTAATAAAAAATATTGGGTGAAGAAAGCACCAGAGGGGGCCACCAACCATCCACAAGGGTGGGAGGCGCGCCCTACCCCCTGGGCGCCCCCTACCTTGTGGGCCACCTAGCAGGCCCCCGATGCCCATCTTCTGCTATATTGTGTGTTTTGACCTGGAAAAAAAATAAGAAGAAAGCTTTCAGGACGAAGCGCCACAGTCTCGAGGCGGGACCTGGGCAGAACCAATCTAGGGCTTCGGCGGAGCTGTTCTGCTGGGGAAACTTCCCTCCGGGAGGGGGAAATCAAAGCCATCGTCATCACCAACGATCCTCTCATCGAGAGGGGTTCAATATCCATCAACATATTCACCAGCACCATCTCCTCTCAAACCCTAGCTCATCTCTTGTATCCGATGTCTGTCTCAGAACCTCAGATTGGTACTTGTGGGTTGCTGGTAGTGTTGATTACTCCTTTAGTTGATGCTAGTTGGTTTATTCGGTGGAAGATCATATGTTCAACTCCTTAATGATAATTAATACTCCTCTGATTATGAACACGAATATGCTTTGTGAGTAGTTACGTTTGTTCCCGAGGACATTGGAGAAGTCATGTTATAAGTAATCATGTGAATTTGGTATTCGTTCGATATTTTCCAAGTTTGCCCGAGGATGAAGTCAAGAAGAAGGTCTTCCCTTTATCTTTGAAGGAGAAGGAATTGACATGGTATAGGCTATGTGATTATATTGGATCATGGAACTACAACCGATTGTTTCGAATTTCATTAGAAGTTTTATCCTATGCATGTCGTTCATCCTGATCGGAATTATATATATAATTTTGGCCTCGTGAAGGAGAAAGTATTGCTCAAGATTGGGGAGGCTTAAGTCAATGTTATATTCATGCCCCAATCATGAGCTCTAAAGAGAAATCATTATTCAAAAATTTTACGCTCGGCTTTCTCATAATGATCGAGCCATGCTCGATACTTGTTGTATTGGTTCTTTTATGAAGAAGACTATTGAATTCAAATGGGATTTATTGGAAATAATTAAATGCAACTCTGAAGATTGGGAACTCAACAAAGGTAAGGAGTCAGGTATAAACCTTAAGTTTGATTGTGTTAAATCTTTTATGGATACCAATGCTTTTCGTGATTTTAGCACTAAATATGGACTTGACTCTGAGATTGTAGCTTATTTCTGTGAATCATTTGCTACTCATGTTGATCTCCCTAAGGAGAAATGGTTTAAATATCATCCTCCCATTGAAGTTAAAGTAGTAGAACCTATTAAAGTTGAAGAAGAAACTATTACTTATAATGTTGATCCTATTGTTCCTACCGCTTATATATATTGAAAACCACCCTTTCTTGTTAGAATAAAGGATAATGCTAAATTTTCAACTGTGGTTCATAAGATTTATACTAGAACACCTACACCCCTTGAGCAAATTAAAGTTAAACCTAGTATTGCTATGGTTAAATATATCTTGGTCGATAATATTGAAGGGCATGTTATTTATTTCCATGATGAAGCTGCTAGAATTGCTAAACCCGACACTAAAGATAAACATAGACCTATTGTTGGCATGCCTATTGTTTCTGTTAAAATAGGAGATCATTGGTATCATGGCTTATGTGATGTGGGTGCTAGTGTGAGTGCAATACCTTATACCTTATACCAAGAAATTATGAATGATATTGCACCTGCTGAGATAGAACATATTGATGTTATATTAAGTTTGCCAATAGAGATACTATATCACCAATTGGGATTGTTAGAGATGTTGAAGTCTTGTGTGGGAAAATAAAATACCCTACCGATTTTATTGTTCTTGCTTCCCCACAGGATGATTTTTGTCCCATTATATTTGGTAGACCTTTCTTGAATACTGTTAATGCTAAGATAGACTGCGAGAAAGATATTGTTATTGTTGGTTTAGGGGATATGTATCATGATTTTAATTTCTCCAAATTTCGTAGACAACCTCATGATAAAGATTTGCCTAGTAAGGATGAAATTATTGGTCTTGCTTCTATTGCCTTGCCTCCTACTGATCCTTTAGAACAATATTCGCTAGACCACAAAAATGACATGTTTATGAATGAAAGAAGGGAAATAGATGAAATATTCTTTAATCATGGGCCTGTTTTGAAACATAATCTACCTGTTGAAATCATTGGGGATCCTCCTCCACCTAAGGGTGATCCCGTGTTTGAGTTTAAACAATTACCTGATACTTTGAAATATGCTTATCTTGATGAAAAGAAGATATATCTTGTTTTTATTAGTGCTAACCTGTCAGAGCATGAAGAAAATAAATTACTGAAAACTCTGAAGAAGCACCGTAGCGATGTCGGGAAGGCAGCAGGCAAGCAGGAGGTGGCCCTGCACGTGTGTGCGCGCCGCGGGCACATGCCCCTGTCCTACTGTCTCGAGGAGGAAGACGACAGGGAGGGCGCTGGTGGGCTGGGCCGGCCGGTTATAGTGCTGGGCCAAGGTAAGTGGCCAGATACTATCTTTCTCTCTTTTTCTGTTTTTATTTTTCTATTTTATTTCCTCTGTTCTGATTTAGTTTAGCCACTAAATCATTTTAATAAATTCTGTAGGTTATTATATGGCTTGCTAAAATATATACAAAACCACTCACAAACTTCTAGAATTATTGGAGTTATATTGAATATATATTAAATATAAATCCAAAGCAAATAATTATTGGATTAATTCAGATGGCCAAAATAAATGTTTCAGAGCTCCCAAAAATATTGGTTTGAATTTTACCTCTTGCCAATATTTTTATAGAATAACAGGAACATTTTCTTGGACTCATTTGAGAAGATTTTAAAGTTGGTTATTTCTGAGGTCATTTCTGAGGGTTTCAACTAACCTCAATTCAACTTTCAGAATTTAAACATGATGGCATGAACATCAAGAAAAGTCAAACAAGAGCGGATCCTGGGGTTGTGACAACAAATGTCCCATACACTTGCAATTAGACATGGCACAAAAGTATGTGAAGTATTTTTGTCCTGAATATTATAAATAAATTATTGCATAGTTTGCATTAGAAATCACCTCACAAATATGCATATATGCAATATTTTTGGTCGTATCCAAGGTAGTCATGTCCTCATCGTCCTCCCCTTCTTGAAAACAAAGCCGTCCTTGGCGTTGCTTAATCTGAAATGTGGCTAACAAAAGAGATAAGGTGTACATGTTATATATGTATATGTAATCCATTTTTACTTCCCTTGGTTTTTGCACATATGAGACATGTATACATGAGTAACTTTCATATTTCATAAGATATAAAGCCAAAATATTATCACAAGAAGTAGATGACATGAAAATATTGCAACTCAATTTGCACATATAAGTGAAGCTCTTATTCATATCAAAAGATTGACAATGTTCATCAATTAAACCATCCCAAGATTGGTGAATAAACCTTACGTGCATCAAATTGACATACTACACATGCTTAAATAAGCAAACATGAAATAAGTCATTTGACACAGAATCATCACCAATATTAGAGGTCATATCAAAATGATTAAACATTGGTTCTTTTGCATCAACATTTAATTCAATGGGTGCACTCAAAATTGTTGGTATTTGAGTTGTTTGATCACATGACGCATTCATGACAGTAACACAATTCTCTAAAATAGGTGGTGTGCCCTGATGTCACTTGAAGCTACGTCGTTATTTCCCCAAAGAGGAAGGGATGATGCAGCACAGTGGCGGTAGGTATTTCCCTCAGATATGAACCCAAGGTTATCGAACGAGTAGGTGAACCAAACAAAACAACGTAAACAACCCCTGCACACAAATAACAACACCTTGCAACCCGACGTGTTAAAGGGGTTGTCAATCCCTTTCGGGGTATGGCGCCTCAAGATAGGCAAAGGACGTGAGGTAAATTGATAGTAGATTCATAGATCGAACGCAAAAAAATAAGAATAAATTGCAGCAAGGTATTTTTGTATTTTTGGTTTAATAGATCTGAAAATAAACGCAAGGAAAAAGTAGATCGCAAGGAAAATATATGAGAAAGAGGACCCGGGGGCCGTAGGTTTCACTACTGGCTTCTCTTGAGAAAGATAACAAACAATGGGTAAACAAATTACTGTTGGGAAATTGATAGAACTTCAAATAATTCTGACGATATCCAGGCAATGATCATTACATAGGCATCACGTCCAAGATTAGTAGACCGACTCCTGCCTGCATCTACTACTATTACTCCACACATCGACCGCTATCTAGCATGTATCTAGTGTAGTAAGTTCATGGAAAAACAAAGTAATGCAATAAGAACAATGACATGATGTAGACAAGATCTGTTTATCTACTGCGGCAGATATAGATCTCATCTTTTTATCCTTAGTAGCAACGATACATACGTGTCAGTTCCCTTTCTGTCACTGGGATCAAGCACCGTAAGATCGAACCCACTACCGGGCACCTCTTTCCATTGCAAGATAAATAGATCAAGTTGGCCAAACAAAACCCAAATATCGGAGAAGAAATACGAGGCTATAAGAGATCAAAGAAGACTCAAATAACTTTCACGGATATAAAAAGATATAACTGATCATAAACTCGAATTTTATTGGATCCCAACAAACGCACCGCAAAAAGAGTTACATCATATGGATCTCCAAGAGACCATTGTATTGAGAATTCAGCAAGAGAGAGAAAGCCATCTAGCTACTAACTACGGACCCGAAGGTCTATGAAGAACTACTCACGCGTCATCGGAGAGGCGCCAATGGAAGTGGTGAACCCCTCCGTGATGGTGTCTAGATTGGATCTGGTGGTTCTAGACTCTGCGACGGCTAGATGAATATTTCGTCGACTCCCCTAAGGTTTCTGGAATATTGGGGTATTTATAGAGCAAAGAGGCGGTCCGGGGGCACCCGAGGTGGGCACAACCCACCAGGGCGCGCCTGGGCCTCCTGGCGCGCCCTGGTGGGTTGTCCCCTCCTCGGGACTCCCCCTAGGTGAAACCAGGGCCCAACTTCTTCCTTTTAGTCCATCAAAAATCATTATAAAGCTTCGTGGCATTTGGACTCCGTCTGATATTGATTTCCCGCGATGTAAAAAACATGCAGAAAACAGCAACTAACACTTGGCACTATGTCAATATGTTAGTACCAAAAAATGATATAAAATGACTACAAAATGATTATAAAACATCCAAGATTGATAATAAAACAGCATGGAATAATAAAAAATTATAGATTCGTTGGAGACGTATCATGCGAAATCAATAGGTAACTCAACACATGATGTATTCAAGTTAACTAGGCATGCATCATTCTCATGTGAAAGTGGAAAATTTGTACCTTTGTCATTACCTCTTATGATCAACTCAGATGATGTAGGCACTCTCGGTGGTGATGGTCACATGATGGAGATGATGTAGTCCTCGCAACAATGGATGTGGTTGTCATAGTATGCCTAGTAGTTGAAGAAACATTTGTATCAACACTCGGAATGTGCACCGTGCGCTTGTTCTCCTTGTGGGCAAGACGTACATTTTATTTCCTGTTCAGCTTTGCAAGCAAGACGGAGGAAATGGTCCATAGGATAACACTCTTCATGAATTAGTATCTCTTGAATATCACGGTTTAATCCTCCCCAAAATCTATACATAAAATCTTCTTTGCTTTCTTCTAAAAATGAGTGCAACAATGTAGTTTGTAATTCATCATAATATTTTGTTACCGTGTCAGTGCCTTGTTTTAAATGTTGTAATTTTTTAATCATGCCACGAGTATAATAAACATCAACGAATCTATCTCTCATGACAAGTTTTAAATCATCCCAAGTACTAGGTATAAAATCAGGGTTTAACCGACAATATTCACTCAACCAAACTAAAGCAAAGCTACTGAAAGTACTAACCGTAGCTTGAAATTTCCACGCTCATCAAAATTATGGGAAGCAAATATAGCATTTATTTTATACTCTCATTCAGTATATAAATCAGGCCTAAAACAACCAATAAATGGTGGCATGAAAACATTAACCTGATTATGTGCATTCTGATGTTGTTGCTCCTCTTGTGACGGTTGTTGTATTTTCTTAGGTGGTGGCAAATCTCCCACGATCGATGAAGCCCAAGAACTAACAACTCCGGAACCTGCCATAGTTAGTAGAAAACAAGAAACAAAATCCGAGAATATTGTTCCTATGAACTACTAGGATATGGTGGTAAAACGCTCATAGTGTAGCAAATATCAATATCTTACAAGTTCTTACCATGCAGCAGGTGGTGACAAGCAACCAACGGTGTAAAATAACTCCGAAGATTGAGTAAAGTGATTGCCAGGGGAACATATGTATACACCGTGTAGAAATATGTGGAGCTTGGAGGGCTTAAATATATGGTAGCAAAAGATTAGCAATAATCAATTTAGAGATGCAATGTTGAATAAACGCTCAGCGACAGTACTGTGCTGGTCCTAGGCTAGACTGGACTAGAGACGCGAGCCTAGAACACTAGTGAGGTCACCGTATAGCACAAATAGCATCAATAAAGGACATGAAGTAGCTGTGGACATCTAGATATAAGTGAAGATCACAATAGCAATAATGATAATAATGTGAAACAACTGCCAAGCAGGATATACTAACAACTTTCTCTCCAACTTTCCTCCGGAAAATTTTGTGCCAATTTTCTGATAGTTTTTCTCAAGAATGGCACTGACTCAAGATTTCAAACGCAAAAATAATCACTCAATTCCAAGTTGATATGAGGAGTCAAAAAAATATCTCTAAAAATGGCCTGAAAAACTGGAACAAGCTATGTTCGCGAACTTCGGAGGGCAAAAAGACCTATTTAGAAGCCGATTTTGAGGTGTCAAAGATTGAACTAGTTTCTGCAAATATTTAGATGCGGCTCGTCGCTAGCTTTAATTTGAGTACTCATGGAGCTAAAACGGACTTCGTATGAGGAAGATATGCCTATTTTACTGAACAATACACAAAACAGATTCCAATCCGAATCAGCTACGAGATTGACTCTAGATAGATCCAAAACTAGTTTTTTTCTTCACTTTTTCATTTTTCTTATTTTCTTTCTCTTTTTTTTCTCTGACTTTTTTCTCTCTTACTTTTTTCTCTATCTTTTTCTCTCTCTTTCCAAAACAATCTAGACAAGACGTAGATTGGATCAAGCGAAGATGCAAACGACCTCAACTATGATTATGACAATGAATGATGTGTGGGTAGTACGTGGTGGAAATTGATGGATGGGATGGTGGATAGCGGAAGGAATAACGATGCAGCAGCAGCAAGACTAATGTGAACAGAACTCGAAACTCTAAACGAACTAGACACTAAACCAGCAACTCGACACGACGATGCAACCACTAATTCAATAATGCGAACAATGAAAAGAAAATTGCAAAGGCTCAGGCTGGCTTGGACAAAGGATGAACAGATCTAACTTTTTTGTGGCTTTTCTTGGACAATAGGTAATAAAATATATCTAATTTAGGAAAAACTGGAAAATTCTCACCGAGCAACCTGAAAACTGATACCACTTGATAGAGTCCGGGTGTCCCAATATTTTGGTGAGATAATAATTATCAATTTGGTGGAGATGACTTTGACGATTCGATTACAAACGTGCACGGCATTGCGCCTTAGCAATCACTAAACCAATCTCCCGAGGTTACTGACGATGCCAAAAGCACGATCAACCTAACCACGAAGGTCTATTCCTACATGCAATCGAAGAACAAGCAAGAATATGATAAAAGCAATCTGAATATTGCAAATGTGGATGAAGTATTAATAAAGGTGGGGATCTGAAAGCGGTCTTGGTCTGGTTGTTATACACAAATGAAATACACAAAGTTGCAATGGCTAACTCTAAACTAAACAAATCCCAAGCAAAAAGCTACTAGATGGATCTACTTATATAGGAGCAAGGGGTGGCGACCAAGGAGGTGGGAGGACGTCCCAAGGCAGCCTAAAACTAACCCTAGGTCGTACAAGGCCAATGGGCCCAAGTGGAGATGATGCAACACCTTTGAACTTGTAGTTTGACTCGGATTCTGCTGTAGTGTCAGATTGTTTCGTCAATAACTCAATGCTCCAAACGAATTTTAAGGTGAATCCAACTGGATCGGAAAGATCACAAATCTAGTTTCCAATAAAAAAAGAATCACCCAATTCGGAGTCCGTATGAAAGAGTTCTTGCTGTTTTGAGTCAGGTGTGTCTATGCAGTTCGAATCTTTCGATGAGATAATAATTATCGATTTGGTGGAGACGACTTTGACGATCCAACTACAAACTTGCACGATGTTGCGCCTTAGCAATCGCTAAACCAATCTCCTGAGGTTACTGACGATGCCGGAAGCACGATCAGCCTAACCACGAAGGTCTATTCCTGCATGCAATCAAAGAACAACCAAGAATATGATAAACACAATCTGAATATTGCAAATATGGATGAAGTATTGATAAAGGTGGAGATCTGAAAGCGGTCTTGGTGTGGTCGTTGGACACAAACGAAGTAACGAAGTTGCAATGACTAACTTTAACTAAACAAATCCCAAGTGAAAAGCTACTAGATGGATCTACTTATATAGGAGCAAGAGGTGGCGACCAAGGAGGTGGGAGGACATCCCAAGGCAGTCTAAAACTAACCCTAGGTCGTACAAGGCCAATGGGCCCAAGTGGAGGTGATGCAACACCTTTGGACTTGTAGTTTGACTCGGATTCTGCTGCAGCGTAAGATTGTTTCGTCAATAACTCAATGCTCCGGACAAATTTAAGGTAAATCCAACTGGGTTGGAAATAACACAAAATCTAGTTTCCAACAAAAAAAGTATCACCCAATTCGAAGTCCGTATGAAAGAGTTCTTGCCGTTTTGAGTCAGGTATGTCTGTGCAGTCCGAATCTGAGTCCAGAACGTGAAAGACTTGGACTCTATCTTCTCTTGGCCCAAAAGTGACGCGAGAGGACTTTTTGAACAACACCTAAACTTCTCTTTTCCCCTTATCTTCATATGTGGATTGTACAAATGTCCCATACACCTGTAATTAGATATGGCACAAAAGTCTATGAAGTACTTTTGTCCTGAATAACATAAATAAATCATTGCATAGTTTGCATTAGAAATCACCTTACAAATATGCATATATGCAATATTTTTGGTCGTAGCCAAGGTAGTCATGTCCTCATCACCAACAATGGCATCCGAGCCAGGTCTATGCATAGATGATATGCATGAGTAGGACACAAAGAGTTGTGGGCGGTGATCGTCATACTGCTTACCACCAATGTCTTATTTTGATTCGGCGGTATTGTTGGATGAAGCGTCCCGGACCAACCTTACATGACCACGTTCATGAGACCGGTTCCACCGACAGACATGCAACTAGTTTTGCATGAAGGTGGCTGGCGGGTGTCCGTTCTCCTACTTTACTTGAATCAAATTTGACTCCGGCCGGTCCTTGTTGAAGATTAAAACAGCAAACTTGATAAATCACCATTATGATTTTTGTGCCATAGGTAAGAACGGTTCTTGCTAGAAGCCCGTAGCAGCCATGCAAAACTTGCAAAAACAAAGTAGAGGATGTCTAACTTGTTTTTGCAGGGCATGTTGTGATGTGATATGGTCAAGACATGATGTGATATACGTTATTGTAAAAGTTATCGACAACTGGCAGGAGCCTTATGGTTTTCGCTTTATTGTATGAAATGCAAATGCCATGTAATTTTCTTTACTTTATCACTAAGCGGTAGCGATAGTTGTAGAAGCAATAGTTGGTGAGACGACCACGACACTATGATGGAGATCAAGGTGTCGAGCCGGTGACGATGGAGATCATGACGATGCTTTGGAGATGGAGATCAAAAGCACAAGATGATGATGGCCATATCATGTCACATATTTTGATTGCATGTGATGTTTATCTTTTATGCATGTTATTTAGCTTATTACAGTGGTAGCATTAAGATGATCCCTTAAACTAAAATTTGAAGGTATAAGTGTTCTCCCTGAGTATGCACCGTTACGACAGTTCTTCGTGGTGATACACCATGTGATGATTGGGTGTGATAAGCTCTACTTTCACATACAATGGGTGCAAGACAATTTTGCACATGCGGAATACTCGGGTTAAACTTGATGAGCCTAGCATGTACAAATATGACCTCGGAACACTTGAGACCGAAAGATCGAACATGAATCATATAATAGATATGATCAACATAGAGATGTTCACCATTGATGACTACCCCATCTCACATGATGATTGGACATAGGTTAGTTGATTTGGATCACGTTACACTTAGATGACTTGAGGGATGTCAGTTTAAGTGGGAGTTCTCATGTAATTTGATTAATTGAACTTTAATTTATCATGAACATAGTCCTGATACTATTTGCAAATTATGTTGTAGATCAATAGCTCACGTTGTAGCTCCCCTATGTTTTTTGATATGTTCCTAGAGAAAACTAAGTTGAAAGATGATAATAGCAATGATGCGGACTGGGTCCATGATCTGTGGATTATCCTCATTGCTCACTCTGTGCGTTCGGTTTATTCGGTTTACATGGTTCAGTTTATACGATTTTTTGGTTCATACAGTATTAATACTTCGATATATACGGTATGAAATTAAAATACGGTTTGGTTTCGATATATACAAAATTATTTCGGTATGGTTTCAGTATAAACCATAAAAACGAAAGTTGACGCGAATTTAAAAATGACGTAATAACAATTTAGAAATCTATGACTCAAAGCACATACAATTTTACACAAATAGTATATAACTATATATATATATAAGTATATATGCATGAATGTATTCATCTCTAGATGGTTATGGACGTGCTTATCATTTTTCCAAGAGAAAAATGACTATGTTACAAGAAAAATGTACGTGCTTGGTATTGAATCTGACTCATGTACAAGAAAAATGGTAAGTTGTATGGTTTTTCGCCTCAAGAAATATAAATTTATTTTTTACTTCGATTTATTCGGTTAACCGTTCGGTTTTTGGTATATACAATAAAAACCAAAGTTCAAAACGGTATGAAAAGTTCATACCATACCAAAACCAGAAACCATAAAAACCGTAAAATTGGTTCGGTTCAGTTTATTTTTGGTTTGGTTTCAAAAAGCACAGAGTGACTCATTGCTGCACAGAAGAATTATGTCCTTAATGCACCTCTAGGTGACAAACCTATTGCAGGAGCAGATGCAGACGTTATGAACGTTTGGCAAGCTCGATATGATGACTACTTGATAGTTTAGTGCACCATGATTTATGGCTCAGAACCGGGACTTCAAAAACGTTTTGAACGCCACGGAGCATATGAGATGTTCCATGAGCTGAAATTGTTATTTCAGACTCATGCTCGTGTCGAGAGGTATGAGACCTCTGACAAGTACTTTGCCTACAAGATGGAAGAGAATAGCTCAGCTAGTAAGCATGTGCTCAGAATGTCTGGGTACTACAATCGCTTGAATCAAGTCGGAGGTAATCTTCCAGATAAGATAGTGATTGATAGAGTTCCCTAGTCACTATCACCAAGCTACTAGAACTTCGTGATGAACTATAATATGCAAGGCATGACGAAAATGATTCCCGAGCTTTTCGCGATGCTGAAATCAGTGAAGGTAGAAATCAAGAAAGAGCATCAAGTGTTGATGGTTAACAAGACCACTAATTTCAAGTAAAAGGGCAAGGGAAAGAAAGGGAACTGCAAGAAGAATGGCAAATAAGTTGCCACTCCCATGAAGAAACCCAAAGCTAGACCTAAGCCTGAAACTGAGTGCTTCTACTGCAAAGGATATGTTCACTGGAAGCGGAACTACCCCAAATACTTGGCGGATAAGAAGGATGGCAAAGTGAACAAAGGTATATTTGATATACATGTTATTGCTGTGTACTTTACTAGTGTCCATAGTAGCCCCTGGGTATTTGATATCAGTACAGTTGCTAAGATTAGTAACTCGAAATAGAAATTGCAAAATGAACAGAGACTAGTTAAGGGCGAGGTGATGATGTGCGTTGGAAGTAATTCCATGGTTGATAAGATCCTTTGTAGGTGTCTTGGATCACGGGTACCCAGACTTGCTCGCTCTGCCCCCTACGTAGCTCCACCGATGGCACAGTGCGACTACCAAAGATCAACAACTCAAGACCCTGACAAGGGGCCAAGCCTCGCGAGGCGAACGACGCCAAGACCTCCCAGGGGGTCGGCCTCCTAAGGCTGGCTCTCGAGGGGCGGAGACTTCTATGTAAGGTGCACCTCACGAGGCTCAGCTAACGTGAGCCATGACGACCAAGGCCAGGAGGGTGCCAGCGGGCGCAGAGTACCAGTTTCCTCTTTGGTGCAAAGGAGGCAAGCATCAGGCGCGGAGTCCTGAGGAATCAAACAAAGGTTTCCATTCTGGTGCAACAAGACCAAGACCGCTAGGACGGTAGGACGGAGGTCATCGCCGAGCCCACCGCAGCGTCATGACCAGAGGCTTTTCGCAGGCGAAGACCACTTTAGTCAAGATAGGATGTACTTCCCATCCCCCTTCAAATCTGGCCATTGTGGGATCCCTTCCCGCCAACGTTCGGGAAGAGGACCAAGGCCACTATAAATAGGACTTAGCCACCAGCATAGAAGGGGGAACAAGGGATCCAGATCAAATCCAGGGGAAGAGTAGAACATGGAGACCCATCGGATCCATTCTCACCTGACCACTTCACCAGCTCACCCGAGCTCAAGAACACCTCACCTCCCGAGGCTTGTTCATCCACTATACTAGTTCCTCCTCAGCCCTTCGAGGCAATCCACCAAAATGCTGGAGTAGGGTATTACACCGCAAGGTGGCCCGAACCAGGATAAATTGTCGTGTCTCTCTATCCCTTTGAGCTCGACGCACTAGGCTTTAAGGATCGTGAGTAGGCAGGCTGGGTAGGTTGAGATCTCCGCACGCACCCCAGAGTTCGAACCTATCAAGGGTTTGCGGAACCCGAAATCTGACATTTGGCGTGCTAGGTAGGGGTGCGTCGGATCCTCTCTTCCATCGATTGATCCACCGCTACTCCGACACGTCCATGGCTGATGCACGTCGGGCTCGCCTGAGCGCCGGGCCGCGGTTGCTGCCTGCGTCGCTCAGACGGCTCCGGCAGGCGACGATTGTCCTCGTCGTCCTCTGTCACCGGCAACCAACGCCGCCATGGGCCCTACCGACCACGAGCAGCAAGCTTCATCGCTGCACCCCTCAATGCACCGCGACGGGCGAACCACCACTCCATCGCTGACTGCGGCCGCTTCGTCCTCCCACGCACGTCACGGTCCGGAAAACACGCAAGCTGCTCTGCTCATGGTGCGGGAGCTCCTTCGCTACCACCCAGTCAACAACTTCCATGAGGAGTGGCTCGAGCGCATCGAAGAACTCGTTAGCGCGGCCGGTGACTCCACTGCGCCGGCCCGCTCACCGCCTCGCAGCCGTATGCCGCGGGCAACATGGCTCATGGGGCACCTCCACCACCTCCAGCCCAAGGTGCCATCGTCGAACCAAGGCGGGCGGCACTGCGGCGCAACCCGCCGCGCTAGGCGCCAGCATGCGAAGAAGCGAGTTGCCAAGTGGTGCAGCGGCCCCAAGAAGATGCACGTGCGCTTCCAGCACCTCTACGTCAAGACCATGTGCCACCTGTGATGATGGCGGTGCGCGAGCACCAAGTCCAAGCTCCACCTCCTCGACAAGCTCCCGTGGCCACATCAGGGTGCCGTGCATTCACCCTGGAGCTGCACAACGTCGTCTGGCCGGGCAAGTTCAAGCCTGACCTGCCCCCACGCTACGACGGCACCGCCGACCCCACTGAGTTCCTGTAGCTCTACGAAAGCATCGAGGAGGCCAGCGGCAGCGAGAAGATCATGGCAAACTGGTTCCCCATGGCCCTCAAGGATGGCGCGCGCTCCTGGCTCCTGAATCTCCCCATGGGATCCGTCTCCTCCTGGGATGAGCCCGACTGCTTCATCGCCAACTTTCAGGGCACTCGCGACCACCCACCGGTCGCGGGTGACCTGCGACACATCAAGCAGCAGCCAGGGGAGATCCTGCAGAAATACATCCAACGCTTCAACAATGTTTGCCTCAAGATCCCCAAGGTGTCAGACGAGGCCAGCATCTTAGCGTTCACTGATGGCGTCTGTGATATCAAGATGAAGGCGGAGCTCGCCATCCATGAGGGCGTCTGCACAACCCTGGAGATGTTCAACATGGCAAACAAGTGCGCGAGGGCTGAGGAGGGGCGCCTCTCCCTCCTCGAGCTCCTTGACGCCGACCTAGAAGACAAGAAGGCCAAGGTCAAAGACGTGAAGCGCAAGGGGCTGGCTGTGCTTACAGCTGAGCCAGAGATGAAGCATGGTTGCGATCACCCTGAGTCATCCAAGAGCAACCGATCATTCTGTGTCTTCCACAACATGCACAACCACAACACCAATGACTGCCTGGAGCTCAGGACCCTCCGCGACGGATGCCTCGGTCAACGCCTCGAGTGCAACGATCGAGGCCACAATCGTGGAGGTGGCCGACGTGGAGGACGCTGCAACGGCCGCGACCATCGCCAGGAGTGGTGTGACCAGCCTCGGGAGGACTGCTGGCAGGGCCATCCTCGCAAGGGCGCTTGGAGGGACCAGCCTCGCGAGGATCAGCCTCAGGGCAACGCCAGTTTTCCTCCACTGCCTCCACCACCAAGAAGGAACGAAGATAACCACCAGGATGAGGGGGCTGGGGGTGAGGGAGTCCTGGACTAGGGGGTGTCCGGACAACCGGACTATCATCGTCCGCCGGACTCCCAGACTATGAAGATACAAGATTGAAGACTTCGTCCCGTGTCCGGATGGGACTTTCCTTGGCGTGGAAGGCAATATTGGCGATACGGATATGTAGATCTCCTACCATTGTAACTGACTCTGTGTAACCCTAGCCCTCTCCGGTGTCTATATAAATCGGAGGGCTTTAGTCCGTAGGACACAACAACCATTACAACAATCATACCATAGGCTAGCTTCTAGTGTTTAGCCTCCTTGATCTCGTGGTAGATCCACTCTTGTACTACCCATATCATCAATATCAATCAAGCAGGAGTAGGGTTTTACCTCCATCGAGAGGGCCCGAACCTGGGTAAAAACATCGTGTCCCTTGTCTCCTATTACCATCCGCCTAGACGCACAGTTCGGGACCCCCTACCCGAGATCCGCCGTTTTTGACACCGACATTGGTGCTTTCATTGAGAGTTCCTCTGTGTCGTCACCGATAGGCTTGATGGCTTCTTCAATCAACAACGCCGTCCAGGGTGAGACTTTTCTCCCCAGACAGATCTTCGTACTCGGCGGCTTCGCACTGCGGGCTAATTCACTTGGCCGTCTGGAGCAGATCAAAAGCTACGCCCCTGCCCGTCAAGTCAGATTTGGAGGCCTAAACTTCATGGCGGATCTCTGCGGAGACTTAATTTCGATGGATCCGAGCCGCAGCCGAGCGTGCCGCACTGTCACGATGGGCATGATCTAGCCCTGCCGCTGGACAGTACCCTGGAGGCCGCACACGAATCCGCTCCGACCCATAATTCGGAGCCGATCGCGCAGATCGAGGACGGGTGGCTGTACACTGCCTCGGGAGCTGCAACTTCCACGGCGATGGAGCCGAACACTGACCTCATCCCTTATAAAGCTCGTGACTCCGAGGTGCCGGACTCCCTGCCGGACTCCGAACCTCCCGCGCCCCTGCCAATCGAATCCAATTGGGCGCCAATCATGGAGTTCACCGCTGCGGACATCTTTCAGCACTCACCCTTTGGCGACATCCTAAATTCGCTAAAGCATCTCTCGCTATCCGAAGAGCCCTGGCCGGACTATGGCCAGGATGGTTGGGATGCTGACGACGAAGAAATTCAAAGCCCACCCACCACCCACTTCGTAGCAACTGTCGACGATCTAACAGACATGCTAGATTACGACTCCGAAGGCATCGACGGTATGGACGACGATGCCGGAGACAATCAAGAACCAACGCTCACCGAGCACTGCAAGGCCACCCCAATCCATGGTATATATATGGTGGATACCCCAAAAGGAAATGATAACGAGGACCAATGGGGCGCGGCAAAGGATAATCCCGCCGACAAACAACCAAAACGGCGACGCAGACACCGCCCTAATTCCCGCCAACGGAGTCCTGGGCTAGGGGGTGTCCGGACAGCCGGACTATCATCGGCAGCCGGACTCCAAGGCTATGAAGATACAAGATTGAAGACTTCGTCCCGTGTCCGAATGGGACTTTCCTTGGCGTGGAAGGCAAGCTTGGCGATACGGATATGTAGATCTCCTACCATTGTAACCGACTCTGTGTAACCCTAGCCCTCTCCGGTGTCTATATAAACCAGAGGGTTTTAGTCCATAGGACGAACAACGATTACAACAATCATACTATAGGCTAGCTTCTAGGGTTTAGCCTCCTTGATCTCGTGGTAGATCCACTCTTGTACTACCCATATCATCAATATCAATCAAGCAGGAGTAGGGTTTTACCTCCATCGAGAGGGCCCAACACAGGTAAAACATCGTGTCCCTTGTCTCCTGTTACCATCCGCCTAGACGCATAGTTCGGGACCCCCTACCCGAGATCCTCCGGTTTTGACACCGACATTGGTGCTTTCATTGAGTTCCTTTGTGCCGTCACCGATAGGAAGGATGCCTTCTCCCGTCTTCAAGGACGGTATTTTCGCCAAAGGAGCCTTGGCCGCCGGCCAAACTATCCGGCTAGGTGGTTTTCTTATGACCGCCTGTCCGGCCACCGCTTCGACAATGACCTCTCGGTCGTCAAAAGCAATCTTCCGTCAGCTCGGAATTAGCGAGCGGCTGGATCAATAGAGCTCTCATCCAGTAACGAGCTCTTGGATCGCATCGCCGCCTCGAGTCGCTTCATGACTACAATCGGATTGGGCTTAAAACCGATCCGAGAGAGATCAACTCTCCCAGTCACCCACCACGTTGCGATGGTAGAGGAACAACGCGCGACTCTTCTCTGTATTTGAAAACTTGTCATGTCCGGGCTCCCGAACCCTCCATGCCGGATTCCCGCGGAGGGACGGACTTTGATCAAGCACTGAACCTAAAGTCAGGCATCGGACCGGACTCGTTGGACAACGTCCAGCAATCCAAGCTTCCAAATTTGGAAACTTCACGGCCCTTGAGCCTTGAGATGGGTAGGGTTCCGGACTTAATTCCACCCACCCACCTAGACATATGCGATCTATCTCTAATCCGGCAAGGGACCGCTGAAACAATACATCACTACTGGGCCAGATTCCTCCTGGTTATGAACATGATAAAGGACTACCGAGAGGAAAACGCAATCTCAATTTTTTGCAATAATTGCACGGACGAGGGAATCTTGAACGCCGTCAGCCGTCGTGAAACCACACGCCACGACCAAGGCGTCCATAGTACGAAATCTTGTGCGATGGAGAGTTTCCGGATAACCGAAAATAAGTTTTGGGACAATCCGGCCCCGAATACAACCCTAGTCCACAACAAAAGGGTGCATTACACTCAGGCACCAGGTACAAAAATCAAAAAGCAAAAACCCCACAAAGACACGGAACCGTCTTCGGAGGGATGGCTTAGCGGACCTGTAAAATTCCTGATCTGAGAGGGCGCCATCCCAACACATAGCCTTGAGCATGTTGGATATTACGGCGGTGGCCAAAAGTGCCGAGGAGCTTCTAGCCCCGAAGACCACTCCAAAAATACCGATGCAGTATCAACGATCTTCGAGACTTTCGCATCAAATAATATGCGAAGCGAACAATCCGCAGCCTCGCCGATGTCTACCAAGTAGCAACAACAAATCCATGGAGCGACACAGCCATCACCTTCAACGCCAGCGATTTAACCTTAATTCGAACAGCCCGAGCACCAGCCGACTTTGGTACTTAGTCCAATAGTGGGCGGCTTTCGACTTACCAAGGTCCTCATGGATGGCGGCAGCGATTAAACCTCATCTACAAGGAAACTCTTCAAAAATAGAAATAGACTAGAGCCGCATTGAGCGAAGCAGCACAACCTTCAGAGGAATAATCCCTAGCAGGCGCGCTGCCCGGAAAAATCACACTCGATGTGGTGTTCGGCTCGCCGGACAATTACAGAACCGAAGAAGTCACGTTCCAAGTGGCCCCGTTCAACAGTGGATATCACGCTATATTAGGACGAGAGGCATTCACAAATTTTCAAGCCGTACCCCATTACGGGTACATGAAGCTCAAAATGCCTGGGCCCGGCGGAATAATCACTCTCATTAGTGATCCAGACATAGCACTCCACGTCGAAAACAAGACAGCCGCATTAGACCTGGAGGCACTATCCGAAGCCCTAGCGGCAGAAGAACTCACTGCGCTACGCTCTACTGTAAATAGGGATGATGTGATACTCGATAAGAGATCCAAGTCCACCTCCTTTAAACCAGCGGACGAAATAGTAAAATTCTAGGTCCATCCAACAGACCCAACAAAGACGACCTCCATCGGGGCACAGTTGAACCTCGATGTAGATCGCCAAGATCGCGAGAAATTCCTTCGAAAATTGGGACATTTTCTTTGGCACCCTTCGGATATGCCCGGAATCCCACGCAGATTGGCAGAACACAGCCTAAACATCCTAAAAGGATTCAAGCCAGTCAAACAGGCTCTTCGACGATTTTCCGAACCCTAAAGACAGGCAATGGGAGAAGAGCTAGCCAAATTATTGGAAGCCGGATTCATCAGATACATCAAACATCTGGATTGGCTAGCAAACCTAGTAATGGCACCAAAGAAGGACAAATCCTGGCGCCTATGTGTCGATTTTAAAGACCTCAACAAGGCCTACCCAAAGGATCCCTTCCCCCTCCCCCGCATCGACCAGATAATCGACGCTACCGCAGGACACGATTCATTGTGCTTCCTTGACGCATACTCCGGCTACCATCAAATCAAGATGGCGGAAGCGGACCAAGCCGCAACGACATTCATCACTCCATATGGACCATTATGCTTCAACACGATGCCCTTCGGACTCAAAAATGCCGGCGCAACATATCAGCGCATGATTCAAACATGTCTGGCTACCCAGATCGGCAAAACAGTAGAGGCATACGTAGACGACGTAGTCGTCAAAACCAAACATGTCGAAACTCTAGTAGATGACTTGAGGCTCACATTCGACAACCTCAGAGCATATGACATCAAGCTGAATCCGGAAAAATGCATTTTCGGCGTACCAGCCGGAAAACTCCTGGGCTTCATTGTGTCCGGTAGAGGAATTGAAGCAAATCCAGCCAAGATCTGAGCTCTGTCACAGCTAGATATTCCAAAAGACCTCAAACAAATACAAAAATTGACTGGATGCGTGGCGGCTCTAAGCCGCTTTATCTCCCGCCTAGGAGAAAAGGCATTGCCCCTCTATCGCCTCCTTAGGCGCACCAACACCACTGGGCCGGATTTGACGCTGCCACGCGAACTCGAAGAAATAAAAGCCGTATTGGCAACAAATCCGGTCTGGCTGCGCCCAACCGGGCGAACCAATGTTGTTATACATCGCGGCAACACATCAAGTTGTAAGCGCAGATTGTCGTTGAGCGAGAGATGAAGGGCATAAATTCCCTCTTCAAAAACCAGTGTACTACGATCCACCGTGTTAACCCCTCGCAAGTCCGTTACCGCACTATCAAAAGATAGCGTGTCACGGTGTTCATGGCATCCCGAAGCTCGACACTACTTTCAAGAGTGTTCGATAACAATGGCCTCAAAGTACCCTCAACGACATTATAAACAATCGCGACGCGACGGGCAGGATTGCAAAATGGGCCATTGAGCTCTTACCATTCGATATAACTTACAAACCTTGGCGAGCTATAAAGTCACAAGTTTTGGCAGACTTTGTCGCTGAATGGACCGAAGCCGAACTCCCTAAAGAGTACGGCGCATACTCCAATTGGATTATGCACTTCGACGGCTCTAAAATGTTGGCCGGATTGGGGGCTGGCGTCGTATTGACGTCCCCAACCGGGGACACAGTCCAATACGTGCTTCAGATAATGTACACGGACTCCAACAACGCAGCCGAATACGAGGCCCTTTTACATGGCCTCCGGATGGCAATCTCCATGGGAATTCAACGCCTAGAGGTGCACGGGGATTCAAACCTTGCAATATCCCAAGTAAATGGAGACATTGATGCCAAGGATCCAAAAATGGCAGCATATCGTAACGCTGTCCTAAAAATGTCAGCTCGGTTTGAAGGACTTGAACTCCACCACATAGCAAGGGATAATAACCAAGCAGCCGACGTACTGGCACGCATCGGCGCAAAACGTGACGCTGTCCCTCCTAACATCTTCCTGGAACGGCTCTTTAAGCCATCCGTACTATGGGAAGAGGAGTCCGGAAATAACAAACCGGAAGCAGCCGCACGAACCGACACAGAGCAATCTGACATAACCGGCAATTCAGCCGATGAAATAACACCTTCAGCCCACAAAATAATGGCAGTAATCGCCCGTGGGCAGAGCCATTCCTAGCCTACTTGCTTAGGCAGAACTCCCCAAGACCAAAATGAGGCCCATTGCATAGTTCGCGATCTAAAGCCTACAAGGTCCATGAGGAGAACTTTATAAGAAAAGCACAACCGAGTCCTTCAAAGGTGTATCTCAAGAAGAAGGGCGAAACCTTCGCTGAAATTCATGCGGACTAGGCGGACACCACGCCGTAGCTCGTGCCCTTGTAGGAAAGGCAATCCATACAGATTTTATTGGTCGACGGCCCGGCAGATGCTCGGGACTTAGTCCAAAGGTGCGTCGGTTGTCGCCTCTTTGCTAATCGAGCCATATGCCACCCACCGCCTCAAAACTATACCCATTACCGGCCGTTAGTGGTGCAGGGGCTTGACATGGTTGGACCCCTTAAAGGGGGAACCCACAAGCAAAGTTACCTATTGGTCATGGTGGATAAATTCACCAAATGGATAGAGGCCAAGCCGCTTAAAACGGCGAGTCCGGACCAGTGATAGACTTCATATCCGGGGTAGTACACCGTTATGGTGTCCCCACAAAGATCATCACCGATAACGACCACGAACTTCACGGCCGACGAGGTTAAATCATGGTGCAAAAATATGGGCATTAAGCTCGACACGCTCATCTATCATCCTCAAACCAACGGTCAAGTGGAACGAGCGAACGGTCTAATAATGAGCGGCATTAAAGCCAGACTAGTGCGGTCACTTGCGGAATCTGACATGCACTGGGTAGAGGAGCTCGACTCCGTACTCTGGGGGCTGCGGACAACGCCCAACCGTACTACCGGATTCACACCATTTTTATGGTATACGGCGCAGAGGCGTTACGCCTGCGACATCATTCATGACTCACCTCGAGTGCGCATGTACGAAGAAAGAGAAGCCGAGCTGGATCGGCAGGACAGCTTGGACGCATTGGAGGAAGAACGTGATGTCGCCAAGGCTCGTTCCGCATTCTATCAGCAGCAGGCTCAAAGATATCAAAGCAGAGAAGTACGGGCCAAGACTTACAACGTTGGCGAACTAGTTCTACGCCTGCCGGACAAGAAAAAGGACAAACTCAATCCCAAATGGGAGGGCCCTTTCATTATCGATCAAGTCCTGACCGGCGGAGCGTACCGTCTACGAAATGCGTCGGACAACCGACTCGAGCCGAACCCATGGAACGCAGCCCGCCTCCGAAGATTCTATGCCTAGCGCCGGACTAAGAGTTCGTCCCCTTCCCCCGTCCAAATTTTTACACTTAAGCTGTCTTTTGTTTCTCTTTCTTCTCTCAACCCTTTTTCTAAAAAGCCCTTAAAGGCCTACTTGCGCATTGTTCGCACACACTTGATGTGCCATCCGCACTCATTATACCTGGGGGCTTCTTTACCAGAAGCTTAATTATAAGGGCTTCATGCCCGGCACATGTGTCAGGCTTCCACATGTACCTTTTATTCACCATTATATGCATTGATATGACTTAAGTTTTGGCCAAGCTGGGTTGCCTGGCTCCTGTGCTTACCCCTACGTTCCTGATTGTTCGGCTAGGAGGTAAAGGGAGCACCTCTGCAATTGTTACTGCGGGTCACCGGATGTGTACCTCAGACCGGTGAAGCCGAAAGCTAGCGTTCTTAAGGGAATATTCGGTCGGTGACATGAAAGATGATTTTTTACCTACTTATTTATCTGCCCCCAGATGTTTTTCTGCTCTTTTCACAGTCCGGACATGCACTTTAGGGCATGTCTCCCAGGGAAAGGAACCCTTAACGGAACTATTCTCCTTGGAAGATGTTTCTTACTAACCATGTAATATAACATAACTAGTTGGGCACTTGTCTGATAAAGCACTAATGACCCCTACGCCTGGTCTCCATGCATACCCCGTTGTTTCTTAACCGAGAAGGTATTCGGACACACTCCGGACTCTAGGGTCCCGAGGTTGAAGCGAAAAGGTCGGCAAAGACAAACGATCTACAATCCGGCTAGAAGGCATTTTACATGTCATTTTAAAATACATTGTCAAATCTATGACTGTATTCCTCCTCAATCCCGTCTAACAGGCTGTCTAATTTACAGTCCGGTAGGGAAAACTTAGTGGCCAACTCTACTTGGCCGTATACTAAACTCACAGGGATCTCCTTCCCATCGGGCCCCACAGGTCCGACCTCGGCCATGTGGTTGGGATCTGCCTTCTTTTACCGCGTCTTCACCATGGCACAAGCCTCCCTGGCACCTTGGCAGCAGGCCGAAATCTCCCATAAACGGAAGCGCTGCCGCACTCCCTGAAGCTTCTCCGCAAGCTCCCAAAGGCCCTCGGGTAGGGAGAGGGCTGGCCATAAAGCCTGGACGACGCCGCTCATTGCCTACCAAACTCGTTCGAGCAGCTGCAACAGCTCGGGAAGTTGATCACCCGTTGATTCGGGCATCTCCTCCGCAGGGCGACCTGTGAGTATACCTACAAGACAAATTTTGTCAATTGACTTCCTCGCTGAACTCTTCATTTCAAAGGAGTTCGCTCAAGCACTTACTATAGATGCCGCGACGAAGCCGCTGATTCTCCTTAACGGAGCCAGACAGCTCGGCCCGAACACCTTTCAGCTCTTCTCCGAGCTGGGCGTGGGCATCCTGGAGCTTGTTCCTTTCATGCTGCACCTTATTCAGCACCCTCTCGCCGGCCTTCAGCTGGCGCAGTAGTTCTTGCCTATCCGGATCTTGTCCGGCAGCACCTGCAATGTCATTATTAGACTTGCGCGCACGCCGCACACCACTTATCTTTTTAAAATAATGTGTTACCAGGAGGGGTCTCTGTGTTTCCTCCTACGGCAGCAAGTGCGGCCTCGAGTTGGGCCTTGCACTCTTGCAGCTCTTGAGATAGTTGGGTATTCTTCTCCGTAAGATCCTGTGTTTCAAATTATCCTTAAATCAGTTAATATAACTACTTTAAGTCTCGGGGGCTACTGGCATATACAACTATTAAATTCTTTTACCCGTATGTCTTTTACATACTGCTCCGTGGCTCTGGTCAAACCATCTTGAGCAGCACGGAGGTCTTGGCGTCCCAGCGTAAAGGCATTCAATGCCTCGGGGAGAAGCACACGTCCACGAAAAACAGTCGTGGGCGCTTTGTGGTTCATGGCGCTCTCCACCTCGAGACTTGGTGGCGGACGATGCATCGGCATCCTCCGTTGGAGGAGTATCCGGCTCGCGCCTTGCGCTCGCCTCCCCCTCCAGACCAGGTGCTAGAGCCTGGCTGGTAGAGGTTGGATTGGCAACCTCTACGCCCGCAGTCCGGCGGGCGCTTTTTGTCCTACAAAAGTCATGAGCACTCAAACGCTTCCTAGGAACGTTGCTCTAAATAACAAACTGTGAGCTATACCTTTGAGGCGACATTTCGATCCGTGCCGCACTCCTTTTCCGCCTACTGGGCCGGACTGACCCCTGTTGGTCAGCCGCCGCGGGCTCGGCTTCCCGCCTTGGAGGTGCCTCCTGCAAAGCGCCATCATATACGGTGGTCAGAAATGAGCAAGGAAGGAACAATGGTGTCAGGACTTCGGTCACAATCACCTGGGAAGCCGGATATAGTCCGGGGTAGTCAGCCGTAATGGCGACTAAAGCATTATCCATGCTGAGCTGGTGGAACACCCCGTCGATTAGCTCCACCTTTATGTCCGGATCCTCTTCGGAGGCCGGATCCTGGGATCTCTCTGGATCCTCGGGTTGCGGAGCCGGACTAAGCATGCCCTCCACAACCCGGCGCAGCTCCTGCGTCGAAAGCATAATATAAGAAACTTAAAACTTTGAAAGCATGGGACGGGCACACAAAGTGTTCGCTTACCCAACGCCGAGGGTTATTCATGGAGAACCCATTCAACGGGCTCGTCTAGAGGAAATCCTCCTTCTCCCCTTATGCAGGCGGCAGATCTCCGCCAGTCTTGGCCGATCCGGCCCCTTGCGCCATAACGGTGGCATCGTCCTCCCGTTGAAATCCCACATAGGGTGGCCTGTCTTCGCAGCGGCTGCACCCCGCATAATGCGTTGTCATGACTCCAATCATGGTCAACCCGGAATGGGCGATAATCTTATCCGCCCATCAAATAATGGACGCCTTGTCTTCCTCCACTGGGGGGCTCCGTGGGCGCCACCGTGGCGCTTCTTCAAAGGAGCATTCTTGAACTCCGGAGGCCGATCCGAGCAGGTCCGCAGCGGGCGTCTTCTATATAAAACCATTACGAAGGCGGTCTTGGACACCTTCTTAGGGGTTCCGGATAGATATCCGTCCCGGCGATGCGCCAAATTTCGCACCGCCCACTTGATATATGGACCCTCGTGAGAGCGGGCACAAGGCGAACAACCTCTTCCACGAGGCAAAATGGGGCTCAACGCCCAGAATAGCTCACAAAGAGCTACGTAACCCGCGATATGCGTGATAGAGGCGGGCGTGGGTGATGGAGCTGGAGTCCGTAGAACTCCGTGAGCCAGCGGAGGAACGGGTGTATAGGAAATCCGAGCCCCTTATCGATAGGGGACGAAGCATACCCGCTCCCTTTGTTGGGATTTGGGATAGCCTCGCTTGCCTCCCACCTTGGTAGGTGGCCAACCCGCTTGAACCGGAACCATGAAGGCCGGAGGAGATATCCTTCGCTGAGCGTCACCACTCGTTGTGCGGATGTAACATCTCCTCAATCTCTGGCGGAGGGCTGAGCGAGAAGAGGAGCCGCGTCGACGGTCCATGATGAAATGGATTCTTGGTCAGAAGCGCTCCGATGAGTACTCGCAGAAGGAAGATGGTGTGATTTGGATCTGGACTCTTGCCTCTCTTATAGGTAGATTATTTGCACAGCTAGGGGTAAAACATAAAGATACCACGGCTTTTAGCTGCGTCGACAGCGTGGAAGATGGCCATTATTGGGCGTGGAAGCCAAGAAGCGCAACATTGATAAGGAAGCCGGACACTGTTCGGCAGGTACATGGAACTTAAGGGAGAACCTGCCTTGCAACGCCAAAGACTATAAACGCGCTGGACTTATCGTCATTGAAGCCTGGTTTGGGGGCTACTGAGGGAGTCCTGGACTAGGGGGTGTCCGGACAGTCGGACTATCATCGGCAGCCGGACTCCAAGGATATGAAGATACAAGATTGAAGACTTCGTCCCGTGTCCGGATGGGACTTTCCTTGGCGTGGAAGGCAAGCTTGGCGATACGGATATGTAGATCTCCTACCATTGTAACCGACTTGTCACACCCCGATTTTCATGGCACAACACTTAAGATGATAAATCATGATAAAATGTGGTTTGACAAAAACTTTTGTGTGTTTTGGGCCTTGCTTGATTTGATTTTTGTCTGTTGTTTGCAAGTGCTCTAAAAATCAAATAAATCCCCCAACTCCTATACTTCATCTCCTTGATCCAAAACCTTTTCCCAATGATCATGCCATGTGTATAGAACAATATAGTATTTTCTTAGAAAAATAATTTGGCCAAATAGTATTTTCAAAAATTAGTTTTCCAAAAACCCCTGAATTGAGGTTTGCACTGCAAGTACTTAATTAAGGGAAGTAAAAATATTTCTAAAAATATTTTTGACTCCTATTAGATATAGGATACCAAGAAACCACAAAAATATAATTTTAAAAGTTATTTTACTATTTTATTTAAAAGCTTTTTCTTAAGGACAGAAATGGTCTTTAATAGGGAAAAATTATTTTATTGTTTTAAAAATATTTGACAAAAATCAAGGAAACTCAGAGGACACATATTGTCCATATATAAGAGTTTCAACACATGGTCATGTTCAAAGTATTGGTCAAATCCCTCAAAAACCCTTTCTGGATATTTCAAGCTTTTGAAATATTTACAAAGGAAATATTCTCCAAAAATTTCCAAGAAAATTCTAGCATGTCACATATGACATGTGTGATGATCTTGCCAAGTCTCATGTCTTGGAGAACAAGATAACATCATCCAATACCCTCAAAACCATTTCTGTCCATTTTGAAGTTTGAGCAACTTTACATTGCCAAACATGTCCAAATGTTCTCAAACCTTGTGAACATGCTCAAATGGTCTAATAATCCATCTAGACCAAATGGCACAGGTTATAGAACAAGTTAACTTGATTAAAGTGCCCCAAAACCCTTCCTGTCCAGAACCAAATTTGGACAACTCTACATTGCCAAGTGTGTCCTTTTGATCTGGATTTTTGTGGACATGGTCAAATCTTCAAATGATGATACTACACCAAGTGGTGCATCAAGGAGAATAGATTTGCATGACTAAATCTTGGCAAAGCCATTTCTGCTGATTTCTAGGGTTTACCAAAGTTGCATTGGCTACTTTGCCCAAATGAGCTCAAACTTGGTGGAACACCCTACTTCCATGTACCATTCCATCCTGTTAATTCTCATGGCAATTGGAATTAATTTTCTTGCCCAAACCAACAACAAACACCTTCTGCCATTTTTCCAAAATCATCATTTTTACCACTTCCACTCTTCTCCATGACCTCAACTTTTTACAACAACCCCTCAGAGTCCCCTTGCACCTCCAGTAGCAATGGCAAATCCATGGCTCAATCATTGGTGGGTGAAACCCTCTCCTCCTCTCTCTGGACAAGCCCATTTCTCTCCCTTTCTCACCTCCCTCCTCACTCCAGTGGCTACCAGGGCATCCTATGTCCATCCCCTCTTCTTTACTCCCTCCTAGAGCTACCAGACAATAGTGGCTGCGCCCACAAGGCATATAAAATGCCATGGCATGCCATTTGGGCAATTTGGAGCGTGCTACAGTGCGCTCCCGCACTGTAGCCGCCCCCTGCCAAGCACCTCCGGGCACCTCGGGCCTTCCTAGCGCGCCCGACGAGACGCCTCGGCGTCCGGGCACGGCACACTGCCGGCCCCCTCCAGAATCTCTCTCCTCTCCCCTCTATGAGCTCACCCGAGCGCGTCCATGGGCGCTGTCCACGGTGCACCGCGGCCGTGCCCATATAAACCCCTCCTGACCTCTTCTATGGCCTCTCCCCACTCCCCCTCTCTCGCTTACACCTCCCTGACAACCTCCCTCTCCCTCTCGCGCCCTCTTCCCACCTCCATGACCGGAGTGCCGCCGCCGTGCCCTCGGGCGTAGCCGAGCCATCATTGCTTTCCTGCTCCCACTGACCCATCCCAAGGACTCCTACTACCCCAAGAAGCCTCTCCTGCATGCTAGGACCTCCTCCCCATGCCCGCCTCGCCGTGCCCATCCTCGCCGTCGCCGGTCTCCGCCATGGCCGACGCTCCGCCCAAGTCTGGCGCTCCCAGCGTCCAGCGCGACCACCTCTGGGCGTGGCGTGGGACGGGGCATCCTCCCAGACCACCGGCCTGGCCCCGGGCGCAGCAGAGCGGCCGGAATCGTCGCCGGCGCGCTCGCCGTCTGCCCCATGCCTCTGCCCATCGGGGGGAAGAAGGAGGAGGCGGGAGAGAGAGAGAGTTGGTGCGGGACCCGCAGGTCAGCGACCCAGCAGGCAGGCCCCGCCCGTTTAAGTGGAGACGGACCGGATGTAAAGCCGCTTCCTGCGCAGCGAAGGCATACTCCGTCAGAGGCGCCTCCGACGTCACTCTCCTCGCCCGCGCTGCTGAGCCAGCGGGCCGGCCCACTTCTATCCTGCGCCCTGTGCATGCTTTGGGTAAACCCTAAACCTTTTCCTTTTTCTTTTTCATGTCAACTTCAAAAATCTCTAAGCAACTCAAATAGTGTCCAAATTTGATGATTCAAATTTCTTATGACTCCATAAATCATGACCTTTCACATGGTGCTATTTGCACATTTTTCCAGAAACCTTCTCTTCATAAACATTTATCAAATCCAATTTTTCCATTTCTGTCAAACTTTAGAAAATCACAGAAGGCTCAAATTGATCCAAATGCCATGATTCAAATTTCCAGTGAAACCACAAAATAATGCCATGATCCAAATGTCAAACTTTATGAACATTTTTCTTAATACTTTCTGTACCCCACAAAATAATGAACCATTTCTTCATATTTGTGAACTTTGCAAATTCATAAGAAAATCATCTCAACTCCGATTCCAGTGAAACCAAATCCTAGATGCTTCTAAAATCATCCTGTGTTAAATGGGTGCCTTTGCTCATTTTTCAAAAATATATTTCTGTACACTTCTTGCAAATCCATAAACCCCTTGATTCCACCATATCAAAATGTTCAGAGATATCCATTCATCAAATCCCAATGAAACCACTTTGGTCATCCCTCATATGACCAAAGGTATCCTAGAAAAGTCCAACTCATATTTTTAGAGCACTTTTATTCCCTGCCTTGTTGTGTTGCTTATTATGCTTGCTTTCGACGATAGTTGACGAAGTAGACGGAATGCTCGGAGTTGGACCAGGGATATTTGAAGACCTCGAAGACTTCGTTACAACAGGCAAGCATCCCTTTGACCATGTCCATGAAACCCTTTTTATGCATGACATATAACTCTTTATTATTGTTGCATCGGAATCATGATGAGATGGTTGACCACGTTGGTTGATTGCCTTTGTTACTTCCTCATTGATACTTGCATTGTGCATGACCCGACCTTCTTATGAGGTTTATGCCGGTGGGAGTAGATAGGATGCTAAAGTAGTTGCTACGCAAAGTGGGTCAGGGATATGCATGGAAAGGAACAAGTGTGGTTTGGCATACTTGCAAACAACCCCAGTGGGTGCCACTAATGCCCCTGGGAGGTGATGATGAACTAGGTCACTACTTGGTGGAGAGGTAGTGTACCGAGCCTTAATGAAAGTGTTGTTTACAGAAACGGATTAGATTTAAGATTTGATGACTGTCCCAACCCTACATGCGCAACCACTCTACCCTTATATGGGAAAGGGCATTATTGAGTACCTAGACCGATACTAGCTTGGAGCCTGCATTACTAGTGACGGGAGAGTTGTTGGTGCGCTCTCTCGGGACGGGGTCATGCCAGGTAGGGCGGCCATGACCATTTTTATGGGGCACCGGACACACCGTTGGTACCCGTGCGCTGGTATGTGATAAATATGGGAGCAAGGCTCCACGAAAATGTTATGTGAAATGTTGGGCACGAGGGTTACTGCCAATCGAGTGGACTCCATGTTAGTGTCGTCTAGGGAAAGGTAGTGATCGGGTGCTTACCCCGGGTACTTGAGGTATCGCGGGTCGTGGATGACACGGAAGTTCCCCGGATCTTGTGGGTACAGTGTGCAACCTCTGCAGAGTGTAAAACTATTCGAATAGCCGTGTCCATGGTCAAGGACAGTTGGGCGGTGCTGCTTAGACTATGTCCATATGTTTCTGACAAACAACACCGTTTGGTGATATTGATGATGTGACTCATGAGGAAGTCACGATGAGCTTGAGCATGAGTTGTTCATAACTCTTTCTCGATGTTGATGTCTGTAACCTCCTGATACTTGTTGTAGACGCATTCCTGTCCTTGATAAATGTTGATCATACTTGCATGAGAAAAACTAGCTTTCCACAACAATGCCAATTAAGCAGTAGAGCTTTGCATAATTATCTTGTTATCACTCTTGGGTTGCTTGCGAGTACATTCAAAGTACTCATTGGCTTGCCACTGGTTATTTTATTGGCCAGGCATGAAAGAACAAGATATGATGAGGAATACTTCGGTGACGAACATGCGAGCTAGGATGCTTCCCAGTCAGAATGCCTGTAGGGTTAAGGCAGATGGCATGGGTCCAAGTTATCGACGAAGATTTCCGCTGCGATGTTATACTCAAGACTGAATCATAATGGTCGTACTTGTGTAATACGGTATGTATGGATGTAAGACTCTTGTTATTCAGCTTCTGTGTGTTCAGTGAGCATTGATCTCTGGGATCACTGTACACGTGCATTCGGTGTTCACGACTTATGAGTTGGGGTCCCCACAGAGCTGGTATCAGAGCCATCCTGACTGTAGGAAGCCTTAGTTAGCATGGTCGTTAGTTAGGGTAAAACTATTTTCAAAACTACTACTAGTTTTCAAAACTATCTATATTTCTCTTCCCTTCTCAGTTTTTTGAAAACTAAGGTATACTTTCCTTATTGATCTCTTCCCCTTCAAAACCTTTGGTCGCTAGAACCCTTATGCCCTCGACTCTTTGGATTCCTTGTAATCCTCGTGGATAATCTAGAAGGAAGATGCGTTGCGGACATTCACCCAGATCTCCGAACACAAGATTGGCGACATCACAACCGAGGCGATACCAATGAAGATACATCCTCGAGGAATGAGGACCAAGATCCGTGAGATGGTGACACCCTTGACACTGCCCCAAGATGATGCAACATTAGCCTACGACGATCAGGGCATAGGTTATGCAAGATCATGATATACATCGCTAATAGGGTAACCCTGTCACTACGTTGTTGTATCGGCAACCGCCAGTGGATGAGAACCTAGCCATTTGGTCCGCCTCACTATAGTGAGCAGGAAAACGGTTCTCTTCATCCCCCGCTCTCGGTGACGATATTGTCAACAATGTGTCTGACAGATTGGGCCTCTATTATGCCTTGTTAATGTCATTGCATAAAGGAGTGCCACCTGGAACCGCCAACACCTTAAAAAGGTAAAAGTGATCGTCATGATTAAGAAGACAACAGAAGATCAAGTCAATGCCAGTTACGAGGAGCCACCTTTGCCCCATCACTTCAACAGGCAAGAAGTTGTTGAAGAATCTTCAGGCTCAACCAGGATTGTTTCATCGAACAACTACAAGAGACATAGCAACACCTGAGGAAAACTCAGAAGACTGCATGAGGCACAAGGCACGACTACTGAGTCCGAGAACCCCTAGGGTAGGATGAGTCGTGTACCCCCTATGCACAGTCGAGTTCGTACAATAGTTCGAATAGAACCATGATTGTGTGTTGCTTGTTTTTATTTGTTTGTGTTTTGATATAGGTCGCACTTTTGTCCTAGGCGACAAGTATGCGACTATATCACCTTCCTTACCTTGTTTCTTTTGTTTGGCCCTTTTTGCACCTGTTTGTTTGCACTAGCATTATAGAACCCCCTTTAGGCATTCCCCTCCTCTATGCTACTTTTCCCTCTCATCTCTCTCCTCAACTGAAGACAAGCAAGACAATATGCACCAAGGATTCCACCTCGGCGACCAACAAGCACTGAAGACTTCTGCTACAACCTCCTCGACCAAGTGCAACCCCTTAGAGTTATGGTTTCCCCTCAAGATTAGAGACCCTTTCCTAGACCCTTCGAGGCTTCACGAGATACCCCAGCTCGAAACCTTAACCATGAGCTTAACCCACAGAATTGCAAGAGAACCAGTTAAGCCTCTGTAAACCTTGCACATCACTGGGTTCATTATGGAACTAGTGGACATAGTGAACACACACATTATCATCCTAATATAGCACAAGAACTGACGATGCCATAGGGAAGACCAGTTTGAGGATATAGGAATTGAGGACAAATGACTTGATGAGTTTATATCAATGACTTGAGGAATTATATGAGATTATTTGGTTGTTTATGAGGCTTTGATGTTGGTAGATGAACTTGGTGGGATCATGATTATAGAGTAGCATAGCTTTCATTACCCTGAGTAAATTGGATTTATAGGACAATTATGTTCGCAGATGGAATTCTTGGAAGTATTTGGATTTAACTTAGCCATGGGATATTGATAGGAGGTAGATGATATTACTTAGGGGAAATATGTAGGGATTCTCGTTGGACAAGAGATTTGGATTTAAGTAGCTGATTCTAGTTGAGTATAGATGATAAGTGAGTCTACATGGTTCGGAGTAAATTGGATTTAGACTGATGATCTCGATCATGATACCATGTTTCTCGGTAGACGATAAACTAGGAGATTGGACTAATTGTCGGAGTTTATTTAGGGTTCTATATGAGCTTGACCTTGGAGTTTACTTGACCATGACAATGGGAATTGGTGGACAAACTATAGTAAGGTAGCTTTCCCATTATTTGTGGATTATAAGGACTTTAGGAGATCATGTGGAACACCAGCATAGGCGTTGGATTTGTAGAATTAATGGATTATGTAGTGATTAATGGAAGTTAACAGGTTGTTGGAGTTGATTCATAGGAAGGAAACAAGATCTTGGAGTGGCATACGACGTGTTTCCTTAGGATAGAGATGCACTAGCATGGACCTTGGAAAAATAGGCTGAGCACTTGGATTGTCACGTTCAAGCTTAGCAGCTTATATGTTCTACCCATGGATTTTTAGGGGTAGACATACATATGAGTTTGGGGATTGTAGACATATATGATTTTGTTAGACCTCCTCTCGGGAGCCATGAGGATATGAATCACATGAGTGATGATTGGAGTTGACCTATACAAGATGATTCTTTTGGTAATATGAGGTGAAGACTAGGTAGAAGTATTAGCATCTCAGAAACTGTGCTCAAGGATGGGATGATAAACATTCACTCACACACTAGGATCCTTGAAACCCTTAAGCCCTACCAAGCTACAACATGGTCGGACCATGACCGTGGGTCTCGACTCTAGATCAAGAACACCTTGGACCATACTCAACCCTGACCACCACTAATTCCCCAGCCTACTTTATGTACCCCGTGAACAAGCCTCCATGGAGTGCTTAGACAAGATAATTGTCATCATCATTTGGTGACCTACCTGTCCACCCGAAGACGGAAGAAGAGCCGTTCAGCTAGTCAAGGAACATTTGAAGACCGCCATGCCAAGGAGGAAGAACTACACCTACCACCATCATCAAGAAGTAAACATCCGCGTTGAAGACCAGGTGTATCTACGGGCCACTTCTCTCTAAGGAACCAAGCATTCCCATGACAAGGAGACCCACACCAAGATTCATCGACCCTCTCCGAGATCACTCCAAGATTTAACAACCCCCTCTGAGATCACTTCAAGACGAAGAGTAGACGGCTACCAGCTAGAGTTACCACCGGAGTTACCCATTGTGCACAATGCTTTCCATGCATCACAACCCCGGAAATGTTTCCAACTTCCTAACTTGCCCGATCTCCACGAGGGCATTAACCACCGAGCCATCGACCCCTAGCCCAATCTAACCTACCACGAGCTACCCATTAGAAACCTGGATCAAGAAGAACATTATAAACGAAGCCACATCATCAAGCACTTCAAGGTTCAATGGAGCACCACACGGAGGAAGAAGCAGTATGAGGACGTGAAGACTACCCCGAATCCAAGTTTCCATACTCCTTTCCGCGCCTAGTTTGGGAATCTCGGGGACGAGATTCTTGTAAGGGGGGTAGGTCTGTCACACCCCAATTTTCATGGCACAACACTTAAGATGATAAATCATGATAAAATGTGGTTCGACAAAAACTTTTGTGTGTTTTGGGCCTTGCTTGATTTGATTTTTGTCTGTTGTTTGCAAGTGCTCTAAAAATCAAATAAATCCCCCAACTCCTATACTTCATCTCCTTGATCCAAAACCTTTTCCCAATGATCATGCCATGTGTATAGAACAATATAGTATTTTCTTAGAAAAATAATTTGGCCAAATAGTATTTTCAAAAATTAGTTTTCCAAAAACCCCTGAATTGAGGTTTGCACTGCAAGTACTTAATTAAGGGAAGTAAAAATCTTTCTAAAAATATTTTTGACTCCTATTAGATATAGGATACCAAGAAACCACAAAAATATAATTTTAAAAGTTGTTTTACCATTTTATTTAAAAGCTTTTTCTTAAGGCCAGAAATGGTCTTTAATAGGGAAAAATTATTTTATTATTTTAAAAATATTTGACCAAAATCAGGGAAACTCAGTGGACACATATTGTCCATATATAAGAGTTTCAACACATGGTCATGTTCAAAGTATTGGTCAAATCCCTCAAAAACCCTTTCTGGATATTTCAAGCTTTTGAAATATTTACAAAGGAAATATTCTCCAAAAATTTCCAAGAAAATTCTAGCATGTCACATATGACATGTTTGATGATCTTGCCAAGTCTCATGTCTTGGAGAACAAGATAACATCATCCAATACCCTCAAAACCATTTCTGTCCATTTTGAAGTTTGAGCAACTTTACATTGCTAAACATGTCCAAATGTTCTCAAACCTTGTGAACATGCTCAAATGGTCTAATAATCCATCTAGACCAAATGGCACAGGTTAGAGAACAATTTAACTTGATTAAAGTGCCCCAAAACCCTTCCTGTCCAGAACCAAATTTGGACAACTCTACATTGCCAAGTGTGTCCTTTTGATCTGAATTTTTGTGGACATGGTCAAATCCTAAAATGATGATACTACACCAAGTGGTGCATCAAGGAGAATAGATTCGCATGACTAAATCTTGGCAAAGCCATTTCTGCTGATTTATAGGGTTTACCAAAGTTGCATTGGCTACTTTGCCCAAATGAGCTCAAACTTGGTGGAACACCCTACTTCCATGTGCCATTCCATCCTGTTAATTCTCATGGCAATTGGAATTAATTTTCTTGCCCAAACCAACAACAAACACCTTCTGCCATTTTTCCAAAATCATCATTTTTACCACTTCCACTCTTCTCCATGACCTCAACTTTTTACCACAGCCCCTCAGAGTCCCCTTGCACCTCCAGTAGCAATGGCAAATCCATGGCTCAATCATTGGTGGGTGAAACCCTCTCCTCCTCTCTCCGGACAAGCCCATTTCTCTCCCTTTCTCACCTCCCTCCTCACTCCAGTGGCTACCAGGGCATCCTATGTCCATCCCCTCTTCTTTACTCCCTCCTAGAGCTACCAGACTATAGTGGCTGCGCCCACAGGGCATATAAAATGCCATGGCATGCCATTTGGGCAATTTGGAGCGTGCTACAGTGCACTCCCGCACTGTAGCCGCCCCCTGCCAAGCACCTCCGGCCACCTCGGGCCTTCCTAGCGCGCCCGACGAGATGCCTCGGCGTCCGGGACACGGCACGCTGCCGGCCCCCTCCAGAATCTCTCTCCTCTCCCCTCTATGAGCTCACCCGAGCGCGTCCATGGGCGCTGTCCACGGTGCACCGCGACCGTGCCCATATAAACCCCTCCTGACCTCTTCTATGGCCTCTCCCACTCCCCTCTCTCGCTACACCTCCCCGACAACCTCCCTCTCCTCTCGCGCCTCTTCCCACCTCCATGACCGGAGTGCCGCCGTGCGTCTCGGGCGTGGCCGAGCCATCGTTGCTTTCCTGCTCCCATCGACCCATCCCGAGGACTCCCACGACCCCAAGAGCCTCTCCCGCACGCTTAGGGCGTCCTCCCCATGCCTGCCTCTCCGTGCCCATCCTCGCCGCCGCGGTCTCCGCCATGGCCGACGCCCCGCCTAAGTCTGGCGCTCCCGCGTCAGTCGACCACCTCTGGCGCGGGCGTGGGGGGGCATCCTCCTGCACCACCGGCTGGCCGGGCGCAGCGGAGCGGCGGAATCATCGCCAGCCCAGCTGCTGCCGCCCCATGCCTCTGCCCATCGGGGGGAAGAAGGAGGAGGCGGGAGAGAGAGAGAGAGAGAGTTGGTGCGGGACCCGCAGGTCAGCGACCCAGCGGGCGGGCCCCGCCCGTTTAAGTGGAGGAGAACCGGGTGTAAAGCCGCTTCCTGCGCAGCGAAGGCGTACTCCGTCAGAGGCGCCTCCGACGACACCCTCCTCGCCCACATGGCTGAGCCAGTGGGCGCCCACTTATCCTCAAGGCATACAGGCACGCTTTGGGTAAACCCTAAACCTTTTCCTTTTTCTTTTTCATGTCAACTTCAAAAATCTCTAAGCAACTCAAATAGTGTCCAAATTTGATGATTCAAATTTCTTATGACTCCATAAATCATGACCTTTCACATGGTGCTATTTGCACATTTTTCCAGAAACCTTCTCTTCATAAACATTTATCAAATCCAATTTTTCCATTTCTGTCATAAACTTTAGAAAATCACAGAAGGCTCAAATTTGATCCAAATGCCATGATTCAAATTTCCAGATGCTTCTAAGTTCATAACTTAGTTTATGAACATTTTTCTTAATACTTTCTGTACCCCACAAAATAATGAGCCATTTTTTCATATTTGTGAACTTTGCAAATTCATAGGAAAATCATCTCAACTCCAATTCCAGTGAAACCAACTCCTAGATGCTTCTAAAATCATCCTTTGTTAAATGGGTGCCTTTGCTCATTTTTCAAAAATATATTTCTGTACACTTCTTGCAAATCCATAAACCCCTTGATTCCACCATATCAAAATGTTCAGAGATATCCATTCATCAAATCCCAATGAAACCACTTTGGTCATCCCTCATATGACCAAAGGTATCCTAGAAAAGTCCAACTCATATTTTTAGAGCACTTTTATTCCCTGCCTTGCTGTGTTGCTTATTATGCTTGCTTTCGACGATAGTTGACGAAGTAGACGAAATGCTCGGAGTTGGACCAGGGATATTTGAAGACCTCGAAGACTTCGTTACAACAGGCAAGCATCCCTTTGACCATGTCCATGAAACCCTTTTTATGCATGACATATAACTCTTTATTATTGTTGCATCGGAATCATGATGAGATGGTTGACCACGTTGGTTGGTTGCCTCTGTTACTTCCTCATTGATACTTGCATTGTGCATGACCCGACCTTCTTATGAGGTTTATGCCGGTGGGAGTAGATAGGATGCTAAAGTAGTTGCTACGCAAAGTGGGTCAGGGATATGCATGGAAAGGAACAAGTGTGGTTTGGCATACTTGCAAACAACCCCAGTGGGTGCCACTAATGCCCCTGGGAGATGATGATGAACTACGTCACTACTTGGTGGAGAGGTAGTGTACCGAGCCTTAATGAAAGTGTTGTTTACAGAAACGGATTATATTTAAGATTTGATGACTGTCCCAACCCTACATGCGCAACCACTCTACCCTTATATGGGAAAGGGAATTATTGAGTACCTAGACCGATACTAGCTTGGAGCCTGCATTACTAGTGACGGGAGAGTTGTTGGTGCGCTCTCTCGGGGCGGGTCGTGCTGTAGGGCGGCCATGACCATTTTATGGGGCACCGGACACACCGCTGGTACCCGTGCGGTGGTATGTGATAAATATGGGAGCAAGGCTCCACGAAAATGTTATGTGAAATGTTGGGCACGGGGTTATCGCTAATCGAGTGGACTCCATGTTAGTGTCGTCTAGGGAAAGGTAGTGATCGGGTGCTTACCCCGGGTACTTGAGGTATCGCGGGTCGTGGATGACACGGAAGTTCCCCGGATCTTGTGGGTACAGTGTGCAACCTCTGCAGAGTGTAAAACTATTCGGATAGCCGTGTCCACGGTCAAGGACAGTTGGGCGGTGCTGCTTAGACTATGTCCATATGTTTCTGACAAACAACACCGTTTGGTGATATTGATGATGTGACTCGTGAGGAAGTCACGATGAGCTTGAGCATGATTGTTCATAACTCTTTCTCGATGTTGATGTCTGTAACCTCCTGATACTTGTTGTAGACGCATTCCTGTCCTTGATAAATGTTGATCATACTTGCATGAGAAAAACTAGCTTTCCGCAACAATGCCAATTAAGCAGTAGAGCTTTGCATAATTATCTTGTTATCACTCTTGGGTTGCTTGTGAGTACATTCAAAGTACTCATTGGCTTGCCACTGGTTATTTTATTGGCCAGGCATGAAAGAACAGGATATGATGAGGGATACTTCGGTGATGAACATGCGAGCTAGGACGCTTCCCAAGTAATGCTGTAGGGTTAAGGCAGATGGCATGGGTCCAAGTTATCGGCGAAGATTTCCGCCATGATGTTATACTCAAGACTCACCATAATGGTCCTAGTTGTGTAATACGGTATGTATGGATGTAAGACTCTTGTTATTCAGCTTCTGTGTGTTCAGTGAGCATTGATCTCTGGGATCACTGTACACGTGCATTCGGTGATCACGACTTATGAGTCGGGGTCCCCACACGACTCTGTGTAACCCTAGCCCTCTCCGGTGTCTATATAAACCGGAGGGTTTTAGTCCGTAGGACGAACAACGATTACAACAATCATACCATAGGCTAGCCTCTAGGGTTTAGCCTCCTTGATCTTGTGGTAGATCCACTCTTGTACTACCCATATCATCAATATCAATCAAGCAGGAGTAGGGTTTTACCTCCATCGGGAGGGCCCGAACCTGGGTAAAAACATCATGTCCCTTGTCTCCTGTTACCATCCGCCTAGACGCACAGTTCGGGACCCCCTACCCGAGATCCGCCGGTTTTGACACCGACACCCGCCTTGAAAAAAACAACACTCCTAATGACCCAGCAATAGAGTAGGGCAAACCAGTTGACGACGAACATGCAATCAAGCAACCGTCCGAACAGGACGAATCGGATAATAAATCCATGCCCAGGGAAACCAACAGTCCAGACGACCTCACGCCGGACACACCACCGGAGCATAAGAACCTTCACAAAAGACTCGTCGCCACTGCAAGAAGTCTGAAGAAGGAAAAACGGAAGCTCAAAACTGCGGAAGACATACTCAGAATGAGGTGGAGCAAAGTGCTCAAAACCGCAGACAAATACGGCAATGGCCATCAGTCAAAGAGCTACCCGAAGCGCAAGCTGCTGCCAGAATTTGACGAGGAAGCCATAGAGCCCCCACAGTCAAAAAACAAAGAGGCCGCCTGGCCGGATAAACGGCCAGATGACAAGCCAAAAACGACAAGTGGCGCCGCACACAAGCCAACTCATGATCCTGGGAAAACAGACGGCCTAGCCAGGTCCATTTACGGGCCAAAACAGAGGGCCCCAGGAAGCAACACAACACGTCAAGTGTTCGAAGACAGCGGCACACCTAAATCTGGCGCCAAGACACCCACTATGTTTCACTGGATGAGGTGCTTTGGATCATGAATTTCCAGCAGGGTTTAAACCCATAAACATAGAGGCTTACGAAACAATGACCACAGTCTGCGATAGAGGATTATATACTACACATACACATGGCTAGAGGAGATGATCTCCACGCCATAAAATATCTACCCTCAAACTCAAAGGGCCAGCTCGGCATTGGCTCAAAAGCCTCCCGAAAACACTCTTGTTGGAAGTTGGGAAGAGCTTGAGGACGCGTTTAGAGCAAATTTTCAAGGGACTTATGTCCGCCCTCCGGATGCGATTTATCTAAGTCATATAACTCAACAGCCCGAGAGTCGGTCACAAGAATTCGAAACAGGTTCCTTACTAAAAAGAACCAAATAGTCGACTGTCTGAACGCTGAAGCCTTAGCAGCTTTTAAACACAACGTCCGAGAAGAATGGCTCTCCAGACACCTCAGCCAAGAGAAGCCGAGGACAATGGCCGCGCTAACAAGCCTCATGACCCGCTTTTGCGCGGGGGAAGACAGCTAGCTAGCAAGATGCAGCACCAGTGACCCAAGTACATCCGAGATCAGAGATGGAAACGGAAAATCACGGCGCAGAAAGGATCAACGCCGGAATAAAGAAAAAAGCCCAAAGAACACGGCGGTCAACGCCGGATTCAAAAGCTCGCAGCCAAACGACAAAACACTGCCTCTTAAGGATAACAGTGACAAGCTCTCCAACTTAAACAAAATTTTGGATCAGATATGTCAAATCCACAGTACCTCCGGAAGGCCTGCAAACCACACCCATAGAGATTGTTGGGTTTTCAAACAGTCCGACCGCCTCAACGCCGAACACAAGTGGCTCGACGCACCAAGCGAGGATGATGATGAACCCCACCAGCAGAGCACCGGAAAACAAAAGACTTTCCCACAAGAAGTCAAAGCAGTAAGCTCACTTCATGTGATAGCACGGAAAAACAATGCGGCACCCGCTAAGACAGGTGTCGCACGGTCCACCCCATCGGAACCTCGAGATTAGATGTCAAAACCAATCACTTTTGACCACCTGGATCATTCCAGAAGTGTTCGAAATGCAGGATGGACTGCTCTGATATTGGACCCTATAATCGACGGACTACAATTTACACAAGTCCTGATGGACGGCGGCAGCGATTTAAACCTGCTATATCCGAACACAATCCGCAAGATGGGGATAGACCTTACTAAAATTCGACATAGCCGCACTTCCTTTAAAGGAGTGACGCCAGGCCCTTACGCCAAGTGCACAGGCTCCTTATTATTAGAAGTTGCGTTCAGGACATCCGACAACTTCCGACGCGAAAGGCTAATCTTTCATGTCGCCCCATTTAAAAGTAGCTATAAAGCACTATTGGGACGTGAAGCTTTTATCCGCTTTAACGCAATACCGCATTACGCGTCTCTTATGCTTAAAATGCCCGGTCCACGCGGCATCATTTCATTAAGAGGTCGTTTCAAGACCCCGGACACGGCTAGACGAATCCGGAATAAATAAGCTAGGGGCTCCCTAGCCGCACACCCCTTCACAAGGGGCTGCACATATAAGCAATAATGAGCTAATATAGACTCAGCTTTATTCATTTATTAATATTTTTTATGCACTTTTTCGCACGATTTCCTTTCAAACTAAGTTCCTCTCTTTTTTGCAGATGAACAACGTGCACACCCGTCCAGGATAACGGCACAACGGAGACACATGCGCAGACGTGCAGTAGGGACCCGTTGCAAGGATTCTTTTCAGATTAAGACCCCGCGTAAACCTTTTTTACTGTCTCTTGTTGCTATAATCCCCTGGTTTTTCATGATAACTAGAGTGGAGACTGACGTTTTGGCATCGGCCGCGTCAGAGGACCTCGCCCGTACCTGGACACTAGGGGCTTAGGGCATTGTTCTGCCCGTCATCATAAAGACCGAACACCTTAGGGAGTGTTCAGCGTCTCGAGTTAGGCCTTATATGCATCAGCTCCGAATCATGTCTTTGGTCAAATGTTGGGTTTGCCCGGCTCTTGTGTTTTGCTGCCTTACGCTCAGATCATCGGCTAACGCGCACCACCGGAGAACTCTGCAATTGTGCCCCGGTTAATTTGGGCGAGCACCTCGAGAGAAAGCCGAAAACCGACCGTCATGATACTGTTGAGAGACCGGTCAACCACTCGATCGACCACAGGAATGTTTAGAATTCCTCCGCTTTGTGAAGGACCGCTTTCGGTCGACACATACGCGCCCGAATTCGGTAGCGCGGTGCCCTGTGGGCTATATCGTAGCCCCACCCTCGAACTCCATTGGCTAAGTGAAAGTGATAAAGCATTATAGTCCGGTTGCCTCGTTTGCTACGCTACCACCTCCTTAACAGGACCGAGACGTCGGATTAAGTGTGAAAATGCGCTATTTTTGCGAACACCCCCGCATCCTGTGCGTGGGGGCTGAAGCCGACGACTGCCATCTTTCAGGTTATACATACGTATACATAAACGGCCGCACAGGAGATAATTCAATACTTGAACGCACAAGTACAAAAAGCGCCTACATCATAAACATTGTTTTATAAAATTAAAACGTTCATTTGAACGTGACATTTTTCGAGCACTGCGACTCTATTACATGAGCACCACGCAGAACTTCCCCAAAATAGTGCTCGGCGGGTAACCGGCTTTCGTCCGAGTCCTGGGTTGCAACAGTGGTGGCATCCATCTCTGTCCAATGTGTCTTCACACGGGCGAGGGCCATCCGCACACCCTCTATGTAGGCCGACCGCTTCATCACCTTGATATGCGGCACCGCCCCAAGAAATTGCTGCAGTAAGCCAAAATAGCTCGTCGGCTTGGGCCTATCCGGCCAGACATGAGTCACGATATCCGCATGGCAAGTCTGGACAACCTATTCAGCTCAGCCCATTCGCCAACCGATCGGTCGTGAAGTGAACGATCCGGACTATGGAATTGAGACCAAAATAGCTCTTCCGTCTTGTGATCCTTCTGACTTCGGAAGTGCACAACGGCATCCGCCGCACTCGCCGCTAAGTCCATATAAGGATCCTCCAGACCCCACTGCTGGCCAAGCTGGCCATACTTTGGATCCGTAAACCTGCGGCGCAGCAGAAAAGGCTTGCCAGCCATAATGTCTCCGGCCTGGCGCAGCTCCTCCTTTATAGCCCGCATTGCAGAACGGGCATCCTTGGCTTCGGCGGTGGCCTTCCCTAGGTCTTCTCGCTCCGATAAGCGCTCCTTTTCAAGAGCCTCATTGAGGTCGGTAGCATCCTTCAACTTAACGGCCATTTCGGCCATTTGTTCCCTGCTTCGGCAGTGTGCAGCCCTTTCGGCTTCCAACTCCTCGGCCGCCCTCGCGGCAGCCGCATCACTCCTTCTGGCTTGCTCCTTGGCTTGAGAAAGCTCTGCCCGAAGGCTCTCCACAGCAGCGGCACCATCTGCGTCAAGCACAAATATTGTAAGAGGTGGGCTTTGGCTCCCTCAATAGGTGACTGCGGAGAAACAATTTACCTTGCGACTCGTCAAGTCGCTTGTTGACTAGCACGATGTCCGCATCCGCAACATCGAGTTGCTGCTTTAATTCAGCAACTCCATCAGTCCGGCTGGCCCGCGGACTATCCGCCACCTGCATAGGAAAGGCGACACTCAATACCTGCAATTTTGATCCTCGGCACGCTGTCGCTTTCGACAACCTACCGAGTCTCAGGGGCTACTATCTATACAGGGCGCACTTTATGTGCAAAACTGTCACCAAGGGGTGTCATTTTTACATACCTCAAACCCCGCCAGCAAACTCCCGACGGCATTATGCAATCCGCTTTCGGCGGACGAAATCCTTCCAATCACCATGCACATCAATGCACGGTGATCTTCTGAGATGGACGCCCTCTCAAGCAGATCCTTCAGCTCCCCCGGCCGAACACTAGTCGACGCCGAACTCTTCGGCTTGGCCGGACTCAGGGATACCCTCCGTGATGACACTTCAGGCTCGTCCGCCCTATCTGACGGCGCAGCGGACGGAGGCGTCTCGCTCTCCACCATCTCCAGACAAAGATCCCCCGAAGACGAGCTCATCTGAGAAGGTCGGAGATCCAAACTACAAGGTAAAAATTCGGTCATCCTCAGAAGCACAAATAGGGATGTCTCTTATTACCGAGCTCTCTTTTTTTCTACTTACGGCTCGCTAGAGGGATGATGCTTTAGGGGAGACTGTGCGGCCGGGGCCTCCCCGGACGCAGGACCCTCTGGTGAAGACTTCTTCCCCCGCTTAGGGGCTTTGGCCTCCGGGTCTCCAGAGGCGGTCCTCTTCTCCCCTTGGAGGGAGGGATTCTCGATCCCCCCTTCTTCAAGAGCCTCCTTGGGCGAGGCGGTAGCTCCCTTATTTTCCCCTCCGCCTTCTTCTGAAGGTGCAACCTCCAACATCTTGACCAGCACGGGATCCGGCGCGGTCTCTGGGAGGGGGGCCGGACACCGTATCAGCTTTGCTTGCGCTATCCACTCCTATTGAAGGATAACGGGTTAAAAGGCGAATTATAGAAAGGCAAACAAACGGTACGTCTGAACACTGAGCTACTTACTTGAGTATCCGAGTGATTGTAGCTTAGGCCGGCGTCCTCGGTCAATTCCGGACACACCGTCCGTGATCCGTAGAACAACTCATACATCTCCACGGGTGTCGTACCCATAAAGTGTTGGAGAATCCGTGGTCCCTCCGGATTGAACTCCCATAGCCGAAGAGGACGGCGTTTGCAGGACAGGAGACGCCTAATCAGCATAACCTGCATCACCACGACCAGATCGATCTCCCTCGCCTGGAGGTCTCGAATCCGCCCGCAATAGGGGCACGTCTTTTGACGGCCCCAGCTTGAGCCCTTGGTTGACCCACGACATCAACCGTCGTGGAGGTCCCGAAGGAATAAGGGCAGCGGCTTCACCTCGCTGCCCTTCGAGCTGTGATATAGAACCACTCCTGCTGCCACAAGTCGAGCTCCTCTTGGAAGGAGCCCTCGGGCACGGGCATCGGCCCTCCCGCTTCGGCCGCCCCACCAAGACTTTCGCCGACGCCTCGATCATCTTCGGCTCCACATTGAAGGTCTTCAGCCACATGCCGAAGTGGGGGGTGACGCGGAGGAAAGCTTCGCAGACGACAATGAATGCGGAAATATGGAGGATGGACTCCGGAGCCAAGTCATGGAATTCCAACCCATAGTAGAACATGAGCCCTCTCACAAAAGGATCCATCGGAAGCCTAAACCCGACGGAGGTGGGAAACAAAGACGACGTACTCGCGGGCTCGGGGTGGGGATGGCCTGCCCTTGCGGGCAACCTGTGCGAAATCTCATAAGACAGGTACTTGGCCTCTTGCAGCTTTAGCACGTCCTCCTCCGTGACAGAGGAGGGCATCCACCGGCCCTGAAGGTCGGAGCCGGACATTGTTGAAGGTCCGAAGCGCTCGAATCTGGGGCTCTGGGTGTTGGAACTTGGAGTAAGGAGAAGATTCGATGGTGGATTGAAGAAAAGAAACGAGCCTTGGTCCTGTTATAAAGAGGAAGAATACCAAGAGCCGTCTCCGTGACCGTTCGGGACTCGCCTTCGATAGAGGGGGCGTGGCGACGGGCGCGGTTGGGTTACCCACGTCCGTATTGATGAGAATCCCGGAATAAGGGGAACACGATCTCTGCTTCGACAAGACGTGCCAAGGAAACCGCTTCACTAAACACGCTAAGGTGGTATAATAAAAAACAATTCAAGTAAAGGCTTGGTAGTGGCATGACGTCATGCCACGAAATACGTCAGCAGATTGATCTTGTGTACATATTATTCTCTCTACGGTGGAATGTGGAAATTATTTTGCAGAGCCGGGCACTATCCTGGTGTTCACAATCTTCTATGGATTATTCGGAGAAGGAACCCGCCTTGCAATGCCGAACATTATGCGCGCCGGACTCATCGTCATTGAAGCCAGGTTCAGGGGCTACTGAGGGAGTCCTGGACTAGGGGGTGTCCGGACAGCCGGACTATCCTCGTCCGCCGGACTCCCAGACTATGAAGATACAAGATTGAAGACTTCGTCCCGTGTCCGGATGGTACTTTCCTTGGCGTGGAAGGCAAGCTTGGTGATACGGATATGTAGATCTCCTACCATTGTAACCAACTCTGTGTAACCCTAGCCCTCTCCGGTGTCTATATAAACCGGAGGGCTTTAGTCTGTAGGACACAACAGCCATTACAACAATCATACCATAGGCTAGCTTCTAGGGTTTAGCCTCCTTGATCTCGTGGTAGATCCACTCTTGTACTACCCATATCATCAATATCAATCAAGCAGGACTAGGGTTTTACCTCCATCGAGAGGGCCCGAACCTGGGTAAAAACATCGTGTCCCTTGTCTCCTGTTACCATCCGCCTAGACGCACAGTTCGGGACCCCCTACCCGAGATCCGCCGGTTTTGACACTGACAGGGGGCTTCCAGGAGCCTCGTGCCATAGCCTGCATCTTGGGAGGCTCTCAGGCCCCAGCCTCTCACCACGTCTTCAAGCAGTTTGCATGCGAGGTGAACGCAGTGCTTCCCAAGCTCGAGGCGACATGCCCGCTCAGGTGGTCCAAATACGCCATCACCTTCAACTCCTCCGATCAGCTCAAGTGCGCGGCCACTGCTAGCGCTCTCCCAATGCTCTGCTCGCCCATCATCAGCAACATGGTCATCACCAAGACCCTCATTGATGGTGGAGCAGGGCTCAATGTTCTCTTTGTCCAGACATTCAATAGGTTCCAAGTGCCATATCACCAGCTTCAGCCTACCAAGCGCTTCTCAGGAGTGACCGACGGCTCGACGCATCCGATAGGGCAGGTCTGCCTCCCTGTCACCTTTGGCAAGCGCGATAACTACCACACCGTGCTCATCGACTTCGACGTCACCGACATTCGTCAGCCATACAACGCCATCCTCGGGTACCCAGCACTGGCCAAGTTCATGGCGGCAACGCACCACGGCTACAACGTCCTCAAGATGCCAGGAAGCAGCGACATCATCACGAACGCCTGCGAGGTAAAGGACGCGGTGTGCTCCCTCGAGCGCGCCTACCAAGCTACAGTAGTCGAGAACCCTGAAGACGAGGGTGGTGTCCTCCCTCCTGAGGTCGCCCCCAAGACGAAGAAGCTGCAGCTGGACCAGGGGTCTCATGAGGAGGCATTGCCCGACAGCGCCGCGTTGAGCCTCGCGTCCCTGGACGGGGCGTCTTTGCCTATCTCATAGGAAGGCGTGCCCGGTGCCCCTCTCAGGCTGGGCTCGGGGGCTCTCCGTCGGAGGGCCTCAGATCTAGCCGAAGTCACAAGGGAGGCGCTCGGGACCACGTGGAGGCATGCTTCAGCGCACGCTTCCCAGGATAAGGCGCAGGGTGTCAGGCGCTAGGTGTTCAGGAGTTCATCAGCAAGGTGGTCAAGGAGATTCAGGAGGCAAGCGTTTTGCAGGGCGATCGGCGCCCACCGCCGGGCGCGACTCCTTGCCCTGAAGAGGGTAAGGAGTTCCGCGTCTGCTTCAACATCCCAGGGCTCAACATGGCCGCATCTCAGTAGCTCTTCTGGCCATCCCGTGTCGGCCAATGCGAGGGTCGCCCTCACAGCTACACTCGCATGCGCTTGGCCTGTAGAGCGCGACTTTCGTGTTTCAGCACTGCATGCGGGACGTCCTAGCGGCTTGGGAGGCTAGGCACCAGGCGATCCTGGTGGAGATGGAGATGCATCTTCAGGAGCCCCCCAGGCCCCCGGAGCCTCATGAGGCTCAGGGCCAGGGAGGCTCGTGAGGAACGACTTCAGCGGCGCGCATCTTCTGCTACCCCGACATCTCTTCAGCAAACGGTGCCAGGTGACATCTTTTCAGTTCGTTCAGTTTGGGGGCGCCCCTCGGGATGCATTATCCCCAAGTCGCATGGGTCCGTCCCTGCGACATGTATCTCTTTTGCGTCTATCAGAACTAGTTTCCCTTCCTTTATGAGCTGCCTTGAAATTATCAACTGCCTAACCGGCTCTTCGTCGCCAAGAACGTCTTGCACCCTTGCGAGCCCACCCATGACCGCCTCATGATTAAGGACTGGCACGGTGTCTGTGCTCGGGTCCGTCCCTGCAGTGTTGCTAAACCCAAGAGGCTGAGCTCTAGCCACGGGTCAGCCCCCGTGTACGTCACCTCCCATGGCCCTTGGTGCCTTGTTCTCGCATGAGCTAATCGCGGGCGGATGAGTGAGGGCGCGCGACCTGACGCCTTGTCACCATGGGAGCCTCCCATTGGTTGTTTTTCTTCAGGACCTTTGCATGAGAAGACTTGGCACATCGTCTGTGCTCGGGTCTGTCCCTACAGCGTCGATAAACCCAATGGCTGAGCTCTGTCTGGTGGGCCGGCCCCGTTCACGTCATCTCCTGGGGTCGTTCGTGTCTGGCCTTCTCATGCAATAACCTCAGGAGACTCATTCGGCACAGGTTTCCTAACCATCTTGCAGGACTGACACAAGTGTTCCTGATCAAATTCAGGCACAACCCGCCTTGAGGTAGGGCCTCGTGAGTCCCGCGCCGGCTCACGAGTGCCCATACACACCTCCTCCAGCCCTGCTGTGCGAGCCACGTGTCAGGGCGGGGCTATACACGCCTCGGGGGCTCTCCTCAGAGGGAGCCCCCTCCCACGCACAAGTGGAAGCACCATGCTCCGCACTGTCCGTCGACACTGCCGAGGAGCGGCTATGCCCGTGCAAGAGCGGAAGCGCCATGCTCTACACTAGTGATAAACAACTAAGGGTAGCCTCATGGCTACGCCAACCTTAGGGAGCCTCTGGGCTCAGTGCTTAGCCTCACCGCGCTGCTCTCCCTCGGGAGGGTAGCGCGGGGGCTGGGCACGGGGGCTACGCTTAGGTCACACCTGGCGTACGCCATCCTGCTAGGTCCCACGGACCTGATCTTCGCGCGCCCCTCCAAGCGAGAGCCCGACGAGGAAAGGTATGATGGTCTGTTCATACGTCAAGGGGGACTCCTAAGCATCGCGTCTCAGGAGCCTAACTGGCCGCGTAGCCCCTCACCACTTGGTCTCGTCCCAGCGATCCGAACGACCCAATAGCGGTTGAGGTACACACGAGGCCGGGCCCTGCCGACGCAGAACGCCAAGGGCTAACTCTCGTCCCTCCCTTCCCAAGCCGTTCATATGTCAAGCGGGACTCCTGAGCATCGTGTCTCAGGAGCCTAACTGGCCGCGTAGCCTCTCACCCCTTGGTCTCATCCTGGCGATCCGGATGACCCAACGGTGGCTGAGGTACGCGCGAGGCCGGGCCCTGCCGATGCAGAACGCCATGGCTTTCCCTCGCACCTCTTTTCCCAAGTTGTTCGAACGTCAAGGGGGACTCCTGAGCATCACGTCTCAGGAGCCTAACTGGCCACATAGCCCCTCACCCCTGGCCTCGTCCTGGCAATCCGGACGACCCATCGGCGGCTGAGGTATGCGCGGGGTCGGGCCCTGCCGACCAAATACAATAAAGCAAATGGAAAAAGAAGTCGCGGGACCATAAGCTAATTATTACAAACCACATTGTTCCAAGCATCAGTTTTAACGCCTCCACGAGGCATGATACATGTTGCAGAATAAAAACAGGAAGGAGCACCACTGCCGCGCCACTTCTTCAGTCTTGGCCGCCGCCATCACCCGCCTATGAAGCCCCGTCGTCGACGACGTCACGGTCACCCTTGCCCTTGGCTCCGGCCGCGGGCCAATGATACGTCTCCATCGTATCTACTTTTCCAAACACTTTTGCCCTTGTTTTGGACTCTAACTTGCATGATTTGAATGGAACCAACCCGGACTGACGCTGTTTTCAATAGAACTGCCATTGTGTTATTTTTGTGCAGAAATAAAAGTTCTCGGAATGTCCTAAATATCCACGGAGCAACTTTTTGGAATTAATAAAAAATATTGGCGAAAGAATCAATGTCAGGGGGCCCACACCCTGTCCACGAGGGTGGGGGCCGCGCCCCCCTAGGGCGCGCCCCCTGCCTCGTGGGCCCCCTGAAGCTCCACCGACCTCAACTCCAACTCCATATATTCATGTTCGGGGAGAAAAAAAATCAGAGAGAAGGATTCATCGTGTTTTACAATACGGAGCCGCCGCCAAGCCCTAAACTCTCTCGGGAGGGCTGATCTGGAGTCCGTTCGGGGCTCCGGAGAGGGGAATCCGTCGCCGTCATCATCATCAACCTTCCTCCATCACCAATTTCATGATGCTCACCGCCGTGCATGAGTAATTCCATCGTAGGCTTGCTAGACGGTGATGGGTTGGATGAGATTTACCAAGTAATTAAGTTAGTTTTGTTAGTGTTTGATCCCTAGTATCCACTATGTTCTGAGATTGATGTTGCTATGACTTTGCTCTGCTTAATGCTTGTCACTAGGGCCCGAGTGTCATGATTTCAGATCTGAACCTATTATGTTTTCATGAATATATGTGAGTTCTTGATCCTATCTTGCAAGTCTATAGTCACCTATTATGTGTTATGATCCGTTAACCCCAAAGTGACAATAATCGGGAAACTTACCAGTGATGACTGTAGTTTGAGGAGTTCATGTATTCACTAAGTGTTAATGCTTTGGTCTGGTACTCTATTAAAAGGAGGCCTTAATATACCTTAGTTTCCAATAGGACCCCGCTGCCATAGGAAGGTAGGACAAAAGATGTCGTGCAAGTTCTTTTCCATAAGCACGTATGACTATATTCGGAATACATGCCTACATTACATTGATGAACTAGAGCTAGTTTTGTGTCACCCTATGTTATAACTATTACATGAGGAATGACATCCGACATAATTATCCATCACTGATCCAATGCCTATGAGCTTTTCACATATTGCTCTTTGCTTATTTACTTTGCCGTTGCCACTGTTACAATTACTACAAAACTGCTTCTGTTACTCTTGTCACTGTTACCGTTACTTCCATACTACTTTGCTACTAAATACTTTGCTACAAATACTAAGTTATATAGGTGTGGTTGAATTGACAACTCAACTGCAAGTACTTGAGAATATTCTTTGGCTCCCCTTGTGTCGAATCAATAACGTTGGGTTGAATACTCTACCCTCGAAAACTGTTATGATCCCCTATACTTGTGGGTTATCAAGACTATTTTCTAGCACCGATGCCGGGGAGCATAGCTCTATTATTTGAGTCACTTGGGATTTATATCTGCTGATCACTATGAGGAACTTGAAAGACGAAAGAACTAAGATTTTCCCCTCAACTATGAGGGGAGGTAAGGAACTACCATCTAGCTCTACACTTGATTCTCCTTCTGTTTTGAGTAAACTTGCGACACCTAAACTTGCTTCTGCTATTAATTCTGATATGTCGCATGTTATTGATGATGCCACTTCTGCTATGCATGATACTTATGATGAAACTACTTCTATGCTTGATACTACTATGCCTTTAGGTGAATTTCTTGACGAACAACTTGCTAGGGCTAGAGAGAATGAAATAATTGATGAAAGTGATGATGAAGGTTCTCCCCCTAAATATGAATTGCCTATTGTGCCTGACGGTTATGTTATGGATGAAGAAACTGCTAGAGATTTTCTTGCTTGCAATGACAGATCTGATCTTAAGAAGTTATTAGCTAAGCTTAAAGAAAAGTCTCTGGATGCTAGAATGAAATTTGACCCTGCTTTTGCTACTTCACTTATCTGTGTTACTGATAAGGTTATGATTTCTCTGTCGATCCTGAGATAATTACTTTGGTTGAATCTAATCCTTTTTATGGTTATGAATCTGAAACTGTTGTGGCACATCTTACTAAATTGAATGATATAGCCACCCTATTCACTAAGGATGAGAAAACTTGCTACTATTATATCCTTAAGATATTTCCGTTCTCATTAAAGGGTGATGCTAAAACTTGGTTTAACTCTCTTGATCCTGGTTGTGTGCGTAGTCCCCAGGATATGGTTTATTACTTCTCTGCTAAATATTTCCCTGCTCATAAGAAACAAGTTGCTTTAAAGGAAATATATAATTTTGTGCTAATTGAAGAAGAGAGTCTCCCACAAGCTTGGGGGAGGCTTCTCCAATTACTTAATGCTTTGCCTGATCATCCTCTTAAGAAAAATGAAATACTTGATATCTTTTATAATGGACTAACCGATGCTTCCAGAGACCACCTGGGTAGTTGTGCTGGTTGTGTTTTCAGGGAAAGAACTGTTGATCAAGCTGAATTGTTATTGAATAATATGTTGACTAATGAAAACAATTGGACACTTCTTGAACCAACTCCTAAGCCAACTCCAAAAAAATAGGTGTTCTATTTCTCAGTCCTGAAGATATGCAAGAGGCAAATAAATCTATGAAAGAAAAAGGTATTAAAGATGAAGATGTTAAGAATTTACCTCCTGTTGAAGAAATACATGGCCTTACCACCTATTGAAGAAATACATGGTCTTGATAACCCGACAAAGGTAGTAAAGGTAAATTCTCTCTATAGATATGATAAAGTTGAAATCCCGTCTACTAAGTTTGCTAGCCAATGCTTGGATGAGTTTGATGACTTTATGGCTAAACAAGTAAACTTCAATGCTTATGCTGGTAGACAATTGAAAAGTAATGCTTATATGATTGGACACTTGAGTGATTATATGTCTAGAGTTAAGGGTGAACTTAAACTTATTAGTAAACATGCTTCCATGGTTACCACTCAAGTAGAACAAGTGCTTAGCTCAAAATGATTTGCTCAATGAATTGAATAATAATAAACATGACTTTGCTGTTAGAGTAGCAACTAGAGGAGGTAAAATGACTCAGGAACCTTTGTATCCTGAGGGCTACCCTAAGAGAATTGAGCAAGATTCTTAGAGAAATAATTTTGATGCACCTAGTCCTTTTAAGAGGAAGAAAAAGAAGAATGATAAGACCTTGCGTGCTTCTAGTGAACCTGTTGTAGACACACCTGAGAATCCCAATGATATTTCTATTTTCTAATGCTGAAACACAATCTGGTGATGAACATGAACCTAGTGATAATGTTAATGATGATGTGTTGATGCTCAACCTAGCAATAATAATGACGTAGAGGTTGAACCTGCTGTTGATCTTGATAACCCACAATCAAAGAATCAACGTTATGATAAGAGAGACTTCGTTGCTAGGAAGCACGGTAAAGAAAGAGAGCCATGGTTTCAGAAACCCATGCCTTTTCCTCCCAAACCATCCAAGAATAAGGATGATGAGGATTTTGAGCGCTTTGCTGAAATGATTAGACCTATCTTTTTGCGTATGCTTTTGACTAATATGCTTAAAATGAATCCTTATGCTAAGTACATGAAATATATTGTTACAAATAAAGGAAAGATACCGTAAGCTAAAATTTCCACCATGCTTGCTAATTATACTTTTAAGGGTGGGATACCAAAGAAACTTGGAGATCCAGGAGTACCCACTATACCATGCTCCATTAAAAGAAACTATGTTAAAACTGCTTTATGTGATCTTGGAGCCGGTGTTAGTGTTATGCCTCTCTCTTTATATCGTAGACTTGAATTGATTAAGTCAACATCTACTGAAATATCTTTGCAAATGGCCGATAAATCAACCGCTATACCTGTCGGTATTTGTCAGGATGTGCCTGTTGCGGTTGCAAACATTACTATCTTAACAAACTTTGTTATTCTTGATATTCCCGAGGACGATAGTATGTCAATTATCCTTGGTAGAACCTTTTTGAATACTGCAGGGGTTGTTATTGATTGCAACAAAGGCAATGTCACTTTTCATGTTAATGGTATTGAGCATACGGTACACTTTCCGAGGAAACAACATCAAGTTCACAGTATCAATTCTATTGGAAAAAATCCATCGATTATTATTGGAGGTTTTGAATTTCCTCTTCCTACTGTCAAGAAGAAATATGATATTCTTATTATTGGGGATGTGCATATCCCCGTTGAGGTAACCTAGTATTATTTAAAATTTCTCCGGTTCCATGTTATTCGGAATGAGTTTGTTAACAAGACTTGATCAACCTTATTAGTAGAATCCTTTTGATGAGCATGAGATGTATGAAGTTAGAAAGCACAACCTTCTGTACCCTCCTTTTACTTTCTGTTATTTAGATTAAATAAAGCAAAAATAGTATTTTTCTGTCTGTTTGTGATTTATCCATGCAATAAAAAATACCCCGAAAATAAAAGTTCTCCAAATGCCCTGAATATGAAATTCGATTTTTTCTAGAATATTTGAGAATATCTAGCACTGAGAACACAGAGGGGGCAAGCACCTGGCCACGAGGTTCCATGGCGCGCCCTACCCCCTGGGCGCGCCCCCTGCCTCATGGGCCCATGGTGGCCCCCCTCCACTTATTCCTGCACCCACACACTTCTTCTTCCTCCCAAAAAAATCACCAACTAGCTCAAGCATGAGTTCTAGCTCATCTTGCTGCCATTTTCGATCTCCTTGCTCAAAGCTCCACTCACAAAACTGCTTTGGGGGATTGTTCTTTGATATGTGACTCCTCCAATGGTCCAATTAGTCTTTGTTCTAGTGCTTTATTCATTGCAAATTTTTGTTGCCTAGGTGACCCTGTTCTTGAGCTTGCATGTCAAATTTATATGGTCCCAAGTAGTTCTAATGCATGATATAGTCTCTAGGCACTTGTGAGAGTAGTTACTATCAATTTTGTTGAGTTTGGTTCACTTTTATTTTGAGTTACTAAGAATTTCAGAAATCTTCAGAAAATGATGAAGAGATTTTTGAGGGGATCTTCGAGCCAAAGCTCGAAGGATAAACAAAATAAGGAGAATTAAAAGCCCAAATATAATCTCCCTTATGTCGCGGAGGCCTCACCGACTTCCTCCCCGACCAGCTCGATTAGCACGTACCTCGTCTTGCCGGAGGTCATTTACACGCACCGGAGCCAGACACCAGCTCCAGAGCCTAAGCCGGAACCACCACTTGACCCTTATCGACCGTCTTTTTATCAGTGGGACCCAGAGGAGATTGACAGCCAGTGGTACTCAGATGGCACTCCTCAGTACGCCGGAGAAAGTAGCTCTGATCCATGGGCATAGACCAACTTAAGCCAAAAGCCTAAGCTTGGGGGAGTACGTATTTCTCACTGACATTACATTCATGTTCTGTAACACCCCGGATCCGATGCACCAGGTGTCCGCCAGTTATTCGTCGTCGTTGCCATGTCATTTGCTTGCGTGTTGCATTTGCCATGTCATCATTTGCATTTTATCATGTCATCATGTGCATTTCATTTTGCATACATGTTCGTCTCTTGCATCCGAGCATTTTCCCCGTTGTCCGTTTTGCAATCCGGCGCTCCTATGTCCTCCGGCGTCTCCCTCTTCTCTCTTCTGTTCTGTGGGTATTAAACCTTCTCGGAATGGCGAGGTTTGCCAAGCTGCCTTGGTATAGCACCGTGAACCGCTGTCAAGTTTCGTGCCATTTGGAGGTCGTTTGGTACTCCAACGGTTAACCGGGTAACCGTAAAGCCCTCTTTTGTTGCAGCCCAACACCCCTTCCAAAGTGGCCCAAAACCCACCAAACTCCCCTCCATGCTCTCGGTCGTTCTATCACGATCGCGTGGCAAAACCGCTCCTCATTTGGACTCTCCTAGCTCCTCTACCTATAAATATGTGCCCTCCCAAATTCCTTGCAGTCCAACCCTAGCCTTCGTCCTCCTCCGCAGCCGAACACGTCCGGACCCACGGACATGTCCACGGACACGTCGCTCCGCCTAATCAGGCGTGCCACGTCGGCAGCCGCTGCGCCCGCCCACTCCAGCGCCGCCACGTGGCCTCCGCCGCCGCCCGCGCGCCGCCCATGGAGCCCATCCGGGGCCCGCGCGGGCCGATCCGCGCCGCCGCCGCCCGCGTCGCCGCCGTTCCGCCCGGCTTCGCGCTGCCCGCGCTTCGCCCTGCGCCGCCCGTGGCGCGCCGCTGGCAACTTGCTGCTCGCCGCGCCACCCTCCACCCGGCGCCGCGCGCGTGCGCAGATCGCTGCTGCTGAGCTCCGCCCATCCGCGCCGCCGCGCCTTCGCCCTCTGCGCCCGGCAGCTGCGCCCGTCTGCCGCCTTCTTCGCGCTGGCCAAGCCTCGCGCCCTCGCCGTCCGGCGACGCCGCCAACCTCCGCCTCCGTCGTCGCGCCGACCCTTACGCCAGCGCCACGGAGTTCTCCGTCGCCACGCCGGCGAGCCCATCCGGCGCCGCCTGCAGATCCCTCGCCGTCCAGCCGGCCTCCTCCGCCCCTCGCCGCGCCACCCGTCGCCGGTGAGCGCCGCCCCTCGCCGGAGTTCGCGCAGATCCGGATCCGGCGGGTGGGATGAGATCCACCCGCCCGGCCATCCAAACGCGCCTCCCCATCCCGGATCCGCCCGTCCCGGGATCTCTCCATCCCAATCCCGCGGGGTGAGATTTCCACCAAGTCCCCGTTTATTTTGCATAAACATGCCATTTTCATCATGTCACATCTCTGCACTCGTAGCTCCGTTTTGCGCGTATAATATGTCAAATTGTTCGTCTCGACGAGTACTTCATTTCGTTCCATTGCATCATTTTCATTTGAGATCATCTTGATGCCCGAAATGCTGTTGGAAGAGTGCTTCAGGATGTTAATCTGCTGACTGTTATAACTTCTTTGTTTTATCATTTTGCCATGATTTATGTGTGCATCCTATGAGTATGAGCTCTACATGAATGTTGGACTATGCCATGCCATCTTTCCAGGGTGTTGACCTTGTATTTTTGTGAGTTGTGTGCTGAGTGCATTGAGCTTGTAAAGTAGGGTAGTTGCTGTTGCTGTTTTGCTAGGAAGATTCTGTTATAATTTGTTGCTATGTTAACATGCTTCCACTAATCATTCTATGCATATTCTGGAGATGCTCTATAAACATGTTTTGATATACATGTCATGCTCTATCCATTAATGCCCTTGGTTGCAATTATAGCCTGCTGGAACCTGTTCATTTCTTGCTCCAAAGTTGCTTGAAAATGTTTCCTGACAGATTGTTTGCATGAGAGTCAATTTTCACGGGGTCGTTGTAGTTGATCCGTGTATGCTATGACCTTGCTCTTGCCATGCTTAGCTTCATAAACATGCCTTCTTACTGTTGGTTGCCTTGCCATGCCATGTATTGCTCTGTAGTGAGTGTTTCGAGCTCACGAACATGCCTACTTATTGTTATTCCTGCCATGTTTAAATCTGTAATAAAACTTGCCATGTTTACATGGGTGCCATCATATTTTCTATGCCTTTTTGGCTTATGGTCAGTAAGGGTCTTTTGATATATGCTATTAGTAGTTTCATGCCATGCCTTTGTTTGCCATGATATGTTCCTGTAACATGTTGTTTGATAGCTCTAAACATTGCAACTTTGATGTTATTTACGCTAAAGTCTGAAATTGTTATTACTTGCAATATCTCCATGTCTTTTTGAGCATGTTCTAGTGATTTCTGGAGATAGCTCAGTGTTCATGTTTTGTTATGATTTACGTGTACTTCATGCCCATGCCTTTTGTTATTATGTTGGGGTGCTGTAGCATGATGTTTTGATGCTTGTAAGATGCCTAGTTGCTGTTTTGGACAGATTGTTGCTATGACTTGTATAGTGTGTGGGTGTTGAACCGTTGCTCCGTTTTGAGTGTGCTCTATATGAAACTTGCTTGTTTTTGCATGTAGTTCCATATTATCATGTTACATCCTTGTTTTGGTGTGTTTGCTTGATGTTTGGGTGCATTTTACATCAATGCCATGTTTAACTTGTTTTGCTCATATCTTCTAGCTCGTAGCTCCGAATCTAATGAACTTTATATGTAACTTGACTAGAATTTCGTGTAGATCATCTTGGTGCATCTTAACTTGCTGTTTAACAACTTGAACATAAGGTTTATTCAGTTCTGGACCAATTTCGAACTATGCATATGAGGACTTACCGGAATTGTTATATGTTGTTCCCGGCCTCATTTAAACTTGCCTTGATGTGTTGTTCTTGTTTGCATCTTCTCTTGCCATGAGTAGCTTCATGTAGCTTGGTCATGCATCATGCTTGTTGTGCATCATGCCTTGGTCATGTGTGGTGTGTTTACCCATGTTGTGTGCTTCTTCTTGTTAGTTCCTGTTTTGTTGCGATCGTGAGGATTCGTTCGTCTACGTGTGGTTCGTCTTCTTCATGGACTCGTTCTTCTTCCTTGCGGGATTTCAGGCAAGATGACCGCTACCCTGGATCTCACTACTATCATTGCTATGCTAGTTGCCTCGTTCTTTCGCTATGCTGCGCTACCTATTACCTGTTTGTCCAGCCATCCCATATTGCCATGAACCTCTAATCCTTTGACACCTTTCCTATGCAAACCGTTGTTTGGCTATGTTACCGCTTTTGCTCAGCCCCTCTTATAGCATTGCTAGTTGCAGGTGAAGTTGAAGATTTCTTCATGGTGGACAGGGTTTATGTTGGGATATCACAATATCTCTTATATTATTAATGCATCTATATACTTGGTAAAGGGTGGAAGGCTCGGCCTTATGCCTGGTGTTTTGTTCCACTCTTGCCGCCCTAGTTTCCGTCATACCGGTGTTATGTTCCCGGATTTTATGTTCCTAAAGCGGTCGGGTGATTTATGGGACCCCCGACAGTTCGCTTTGAATAAAACTTGTCCAAAGAAGGCCCAACGTTGACTTTTACCATTTGCCTCACCACCACCTATTTTTTCCCTTGGGAGTCGCTCTCTCGAGGGTCATCTTTATTTTAGCCCCCGGCCGGTGCTTGTCTAAGTGTTGGTCCGAATCGAGCTACTGCAAGGGCCACCTCGGGCAACTTGAGGGCTGGTTTTACTCGTAGCTAGTCTCATCCGGTGTTGCCACGAGAACGAGATATGTGCAGCTCCTATCGGGATTGTCGGCGATCGGGCGGCTTTGCTGGTCTTGTTTTACCATTGTCGAAATGTCTTGATGTACCGGATTCCGAGACTGATCGGGTCTTCCCGGTGAAGGTCTATTCCTTCAATGATCGCGAGAGCTTGTCATGGGCTAAGTTGGGACACCCTGCAGGTATAAACTTTCGAGAGCCGTGCCCGCGGTTATGTGGTAGATGGGAATTTGTTAATGTCCGGTTGTAGACAACTTGACACTTGATCCTAAATAAAACGCATCAACCGAGTGTGTAGCCGTGATTGTCTCTTCTCGGAGGAGTCCGGGAAGTGAACACGGTTTCTGTGTTATGTTTGACGTAAGTAGGTGTTCAGGATCACCTCTTGATCATTGCTAGTTGACGACCGTTCCGCTTGTTCTCTTCTCGCTCTTATTTGCGTTGGTTAGCCACCATACTTGCTTAGTCGCTGTTGCAACCTCACCACTTTACCCCTTCCTTTCCCATTAAGCTTTGCTAGTCTTGATACCCATGGTAATGGGATTGCTGAGTCCTCGTGACTCACCAGATACTTCCAAAACCAGTTTGCAGGTGCCTATGTTACCGAACAGGTGACGCAATCAAGCTCAAGGAGGAGCTCGATGAAGATCTTGCCCTTTGTATTGTTTCGTTCTAGTTGTTCAGTAGTGGAGCCCAGTTGGGGTCGATCGGGGACCTTTGTCGCATTTGGGGTTCTTCTTTTATTTTGGTTCCGTAGTCGGACCTTGATTGTATCTGGATGATGTAATGCTTTATTCATGTATTTGTGTGAAGTGGCGATTGTAAGCCAACTATGTATCTCTTTCCCTTATGTATTACTTGGGTTGTGTGAAGATTACCTCACTTGCGACATTGCTTTCAATGCGGTTATGCCTCTATGTCGTGCTTCGACACGTGGGAGATATAGCCGCATCGAGGGCATTACAAGTTGGTAATCAGAGCCTTCCCCGACCTTAGGAGCCCCACTGCTTGATCGTTTTTAGCGGCCGAGTTGTGTCTAGAAAAATGTTTTGAGTCATTTAGGATTATATATATCGGAGAGTAGGATTCTTTTTACTCCCCAGTCCCTTCGACCTTCTGGTGAGGTATCCTGACGTAGAGTTTTGACTCTTCTCTTCTTAAATTTCACTAAAAAATTATTTTAGGATCACGCGGGTATCTTGGGATCGTTCTGATATTCTTATGACGAGAACATTGTTCTTGGTGCCTCCTGTCATTTAGGGGTTGTGGCAGTGTCCCGGGGAGTTGAGCTCTGAGGTGTTGTCGTCATAATTTTATCGTTGCGATTCGAATACCGAGTTTAGTACGCCGACATCGAAAATCTCTTTTATGCAGTTGTTGGTGAGATAACCCCGCTAACCCAATCTCGAGGTGAGTACGGAGTATTGCCAAGACTCAGTATAACGGATGCTTTTCAAGGTTGAGGTAGACGATTTCAAGGTTTCTTGGTTATGTGTTGACGGATGGATACAATTGGATGTAGGGATTGTTAGTTTGGGTGAGATATATTGCTTCCTGTATCCCCAACACCAGATTGCATAACCGAGAAAGTTTCGGGAGTTTCGTGGGTGGGAATTCAAGTAGCTCTTAGGATATCTTTCCGACGGATGTATGATATGAAATTGGGGTTCGGCGTCTAGTGGTCCGCCTATTCACGGTTGGTTTCTGATGGTCTCGTTGTGTCTTAAAGAGTCCTTGGCTATGCCGACTGGGGGCGCTTCAGTATGTCATGTGCACCGCCTTGTACATGATGGTGCTGTCGATTGAGCCCGTGTAGGCCCCACCACGAAAACTTCGGACGAAATCTCTATCATATGTTTGTTCCGGCTTATTCTGCAAGCCAATCCTTTGTTTTGTTTTATTTGTGGTATTCAAGTTGCTTCGAAGTCAAATGTTGAATCCATACTTTTCCTAAACCGTGTTCTCATATTGCTATGTGAATACTAATCCTTTTTGATCATTGAGGTTGTCATGTCAATCCTTTGTCAACCGGCGTGTTTCTCTTCAAGTGGATCCGATCACTTCAACATCAGCAAGACCAATTATCATTTCTTCTCAACGGTGTTTGTTTCATCCGTCTCCAAGTTGCCTTTGTTTTTCCCGCCCACCCACCCTTTTTCTTCAAGGACACAGATTTCTTAATCAAGTATCCATTTATTCATGTGAAGTATCTTCATTCTTTTCTTTCAATGTTCTTATCCGGTGATTTCCCATGAAGATGCTCAACAGCTTCAAGTTCATCATCCTTCATTGTTGTTTCTTCTCCGGTGGATCCTATTCAAGCTTTTGATATTCATCATATTCCTTTCCTCGTTTCTAATGCTTTCTCATACCGGTGCACCTCTTAATCATTCACTTCTTCCTATTCATTTGTTCTGGAGTGCTGAAGATATCTCACAAGACTTGTGTTTCCATTCTCAATCCCTTCAAGATATTTCGAGGTTGTTATCTCATTCAAGCCATTTAATTCAACCGGTGCAATTTCTCTTTAAAATCTTTTCAACGGTGTTCTTTTGAGTGGGCCCTAACCCACAGGTCTTTTCCCAGGATCTTACCTGACTCTTCTAATTATTCCGGAGTTATTCTTAAATGCTTTTCAAGTGTGACATAAGAATGGATTCCATCAGTCACATGCCTTCTCCAAGATTGTTTTCAAATTCTTTTCATAGTTGGCTCAACCTCTTCGCTTTTGATTCTTCCGGAGTATCTCAACAATTCATAGTGGTGGTTATCATCATCATTCTCAACATTTGAAGACCGAAGTCAGATTTCTCTTAAATCTTGCTCCATTCTCTTGAAGATTCATGGTGCTAGCTTGTTGCCATCCTCTCATAATTGTTTTTGATTGTGAGAATTCTTTTCTTACCATCCGAGCACTTCATGAGTGTTTCCATTTCTTTCCTCTGAAGGCCATCATGACATAATTCTTCATTCTCAGCGCGTAGCTATCATTCTCTAAATCTTACCGGTGCATCATTCAATATCCTCTAATCAGTTCATGATCTCTTCGTTCTCAGGTATCTAAATCCCCTCAAGTATTTTCATTCGTTCTTTCCAATCCTACCGGTGGTTCATTGAAGACCTTCTCAAGTTTTGATATATCTCTTTTAATCCTTTCTACGAGAATAAGTAATATGCCAAATCCGTTGATTGTCATCAATTTAAATTGGTGAAGGATACACATAACGTAATTCTTATTATTGTTTCATCCAAGTGATTAATTCCTTCTTTCGGAGTTTATTCATGATGAATAAATTCTCGGTTTCATTTGTTTCATCTTCTCTTTTTCCCGGAGTTCCAAGCTCTAATTATCACGGAGATCCATCTAAATCATTGCAAGGTTTCACCTTGTGTTTTCAACTTCTCTTTCTTTTCATCATCCTTTTATTACCGGAATTCTTCATGGAGGCTCTACATGGTGGGTTCGTCAAGGATTCCTTTCATTCTTCAATTGTTCTTCATGATTTCTCTCGAAGTTATGATCCGCCAAGCTATACTCTAAAATAAACATGGTGCTCAACACATGTTTTTCCTGAGGAGCTCAAGTATTCTCCGTCTTGCATTCCAAAGTGCAATTCTTTCTACCTTATCTTTTGAGATGGTGTTATATCACTCTTGACAATTTCCTTCATGTTTCATGATTCATATTGTTGTCAAGAATGAGGTATTTTAAATCCATCAGTCTCTTCATTGGAGTTATCTTAGGTTATATTTCACCTAAAGCCTTCCCTAAGGAATGTTGCTATTTGTGGTACTTATCAATGACCCAAGTTCTTCATTTGTCCTCCCGGTGAAATAAGTTTCTCGTCTCCTTGTTGATATCAATCCAATCATTTGTTTTCGTTGGTGGCAGAAGCTCACCTCATAATTTTGAGATGTTTTCATAAGCCCGCCACAAGCTTATTCTTTTCGTTGTTGGTTTTCTAACAACTCCGTTCAATCCTTCTTTTTAAGGAGGCTCTTTCAAATTCAATTGTGATAGAAGTTGTTATTCTCTTCTCTGTTCTCTCGATTCCACTCTTTCATTTGTCCCGAAGGCATTGTGATGTTGCCCTTTTCACTCATCATCCCGATTGTGAGGATCGTGTTCTTTTCTTGCTTATCCATTTAACCGGAGTGTTGTGTCATCTCTTCAAGTTCTTTTCATCTTATCAAGTTTTCCTTCTTCTTTCAGTCGGAGTGCTGCCCAAATTATATCAATCTTATTCCTTCTCTATCTTGTTTTAACCGCAGTGGTTTTGAATTCTATCCTGTACATTAAACTCTTGATTCATGTCTTTGCAACCTTCAAATTCTCGTAATGCTCCTTGTTCATCTTTTCTAACGGATTGTTTGCAATCTCGTTCATCTCTGTTGTACTCTTTCTTTTAAATTGCTCAACCTCCCAAGGTCCGTGGTTTCACTCGTTCGTCAAAGAAGCAACTTAGTTTTACCTCTTCTCTTCCTCTTCCTTTTCCCTCCGGTGCCATCCTAGATCTCGGGACGAGATCCTCTCGTAGTGGTGGAGTGTTGTAACACCCCGGATCCGATGCACCAGGTGTCCGCCAGTTATTCGTCGTCGTTGCCATGTCATTTGCTTGCGTGTTGCATTTGCCATGTCATCATTTGCATTTTATCATGTCATCATGTGCATTTCATTTTGCATACATGTTCGTCTCTTGCATCCGAGCATTTTCCCCGTTGTCCGTTTTGCAATCCGGCGCTCCTATGTCCTCCGGCGTCTCCCTCTTCTCTCTTCTGTTCTGTGGGTATTAAACCTTCTCGGAATGGCCCGAGGTTTGCCAAGCGGCCTTGGTATAGCACCGGTAGACCGCCTGTCAAGTTTCGTGCCATTTGGAGGTCGTTTGGTACTCAACAGTTAACCGGATGTAGTAAAGCCCTCTTTGTTGCAGCCCAACACCCTTCCAAAGTGGCCCAAAACCCACCAAACTCCCTCCATGCTCTCGGTCGTTCGATCACGATCGCGTGGCAGCTCCCGCTCCTCATTTGGACTCTCCTAGCTCCCTCTACCTATAAATATGTGCCCTCCCGAAATTCCCGCATCCAACCCTAGCCTTCGTCCTCCTCCCAGGCCGGACACGTCCGGACCCGCAGACATGTCCGCGGACACGTCGCTCCGCCTAATCAGGCGTGCCACGTCAGCAGCAGCCGCCGCCCGCCCACTCCAGCGCCGCCACGTGGCCTCCGTCGCCGCCCAGCGCCGCCCGCCATGAGCCATCCGGGCCCAGCGGGCCGATCCGCGCCGCGCCGCCCCGCCTTGCCGCCGCCCGCCCGCCCGCCGCCCGCCCTTCGCTGCCCTCGCCGCCGGCCGCGCGCCGCCGCCTTGCCGCCGCTGCCATGCCACCTTCCACCCTCCGCCCCGCCCAGCCGCGCGCGTGCGCCGCCTGGGGCTCACCATCCGCGCCGCGCCGCCGTGCCCTCGCCTCTGCGCCCGCCCCTGCGCCCGTGCGCCGCCTTCTTCCATCAGCGCCCTCGCCGTCCGCCCGCCACGGCCTCCGCCTCCGTCGCCACGCGGCGTCCCTCCGCCCGCAGACGCCACCGAGTACCTCCGTCGCGCCCAGCCGGCGAGCCCATCCGGCCGCCTGCAGATCCTCGCCGTCCGCCTCCTCCTCCTCTCGCCGCCCACCGTCGCCGGTGGCGTCGCCCGCCCGGAGTTCGCGCAGATCCGGATCCGGCGGGTGGGATGAGATCCACCGCCCGCCATCCAAACGCGCCTCCCATCCGGATCCGCCCGTCCCGGGATCTCTCCATCGCAATCCCGCGGGGTGAGATTTCCACCAAGTCCCCGTTTATTTTGCATAAACATGCCATTTTCATCATGTCACATCTCTGCACTCGTAGCTCCGTTTTGCGCGTATAATATGTCAAATTGTTCGCCTCAACGAGTACTTCATTTCGTTCCATTGCATCATTTTCATTTGAGATCATCTTGATGCCCGAAATGATGTTGGAAGAGTGCTTCAGGATATTAATCTGCTGAAACTGTTATAACTTGCTGTTTTATCATTTTTGCCATGATTTATGTGTGCATCCTATGAGTATGAGCTCTACATGAATGTTGGACTATGCCATGCCATCTTTCCAGGGGTGTTGACCTTGTATTTTTGTGAGTTGTGTGCTGAGTGCATTGAGCTTGTAAAGTAGGGTAGTTGCTGTTGCTGTTTTGCTAGGCAGATTCTGTTATAATTTGTTGCTATGTTAACATGCTTCCACTAATCATTCTATGCATAATCTGGAGATGCTCTATAAACATGTTTTGATATACATGTCATGCTCTATCCATTCATTCCCTTATTTGCAATTATAGCCTGCTGGAACCTGTTCATTTCTTGCTCCAAATTTGCTTGAAAATGTTTCCTGATAGATTGTTTGCATGCGAGTCAATTTTCACGGTGTCGTTGTAGTTGATCCGTGTATGCTATGACCTTGCTCTTGCCATGCTTAGATTCATAAACATGCCTTCTTACTGTTGGTTGCCTTGCCATGCCATGTATTGCTCTGTAGTGAGTGTTTCGAGCTCACGAACATGCCTACTTATTGTTATTCCTGCCATGTTTAAATCTGTAATAAAACTTGCCATGTTTACATGGGTGCCATCATATTTTCTATGCCTTTTTGGCTTATGGTCAGTAAGGGTCTTTTGATATATGCTATTAGTAGTTTCATGCCATGCCTTTGTTTGCCATGATATGTTCCTGTAACATGTTGTTTGATAGCTCTAAACATTGCAACCTGATGTTATTTCTGCTAAAGTCTGAAATTGTTATTACTTGCAATATGTCCATGTCTTTTTGAGCATGTTCTAGTGATTTCTGGAGATAGCTCAGTGTTCATGTTTTGTTATGCTTTACGTGTACTTCATGCCCATGCCTTTTGTTATTATGTTGGGGTGCTGTAGCATGATGTTTTGATGCTTGTAAGATGCCTAGTTGCTGTTTTGGACAGATTGTTGCTATGACTTGTATAGTGTGTGGGTGTTGAACCGTTGCTCCGTTTTGAGTGTGCTCTATATGAAACTTGCTTGTTTTTGCATGTAGTTCCATATTATCATGTTACATCCTTGTTTTGGTGTGTTTGCTTGATGTTTGGGTGCATTTTGCATCAATGCCATGTTTAACTTGTTTTGCTCATATCTTCTAGCCCGTAGCTCCGAATCTAATGAACTTTATATGTAACTTGACTAGAATTTCGTGTAGATCATCTTGGTGCATCTTAACTTGCTGTTTAACAACTTGAACATAAGGTTTATTCAGTTCTGGACCAATTTCGAAATATGCATATGAGGACTTACCGGAATTGTTATATGTTGTTCCCGGCCTCATTTAAACTTGCCTTGATGTGTTGTTCTTGTTTGCATCTTCTCTTGCCATGAGTAGCTTCATGTAGCTTGGTCATGCATCATGCTTGTTGTGCATCATGCCTTGGTCATGTGTGGTGTGTTTACCCATGTTGTGTGCTTCTTCTTGTTAGTTCCTGTTTTGTTGCGATCGTGAGGATTCGCTCGCTCACGTGTGGTTCGTCTTCTTCATGGACTCGTTCTTCTTCCTTGCGGATTTCAGGCAAGATGACCGCTACCCTGGATCTCACTACTATCATTGCTATGCTAGTTGCCTCGTTCTTCGCTATGCTGCGCTACCTATTACTGTTTGTCCAGCCATCCCATATTGCCATGAACCTCTAATCCTTTGACACCTTTCCTATGCAAACCGTTGTTTGGCTATGTTACCGCTTTTGCTCAGCCCTCTTATAGCGTTGCTAGTTGTAGGTGAAGTTGAAGATTTCTTCATGGTGGGCAGGGTTTATGTTGGGATATCACAATATCTCTTATATTATTAATGCATCTATATACTTGGTAAAGGGTGGAAGGCTCGGCCTTATGCCCGTGTTTTGTTCCACTCTTGCCGCCCTAGTTTCCGTCATACCGGTGTTATGTTCCCGGATTTTATGCGTTCCTAACGCGGTCGGGTGATTTATGGGACCCCCGACAGTTCGCTTTGAATAAAACTTGTCCAGAAGGCCCAACATTGACTTTTACCATTTGCCTCACCACCACCTATTTTTTCCCTTGGGAGTCGCTCTCTCGAGGGTCATCTTTATTTTAGCCCCGGGCGGTGCTTGTCTAAGTGTTGGTCCGAATCGAAATACTGCATGGGCCACCTCGGGCAACTTGAGGGCTGGTTTTACTCGTAGCTAGTCTCATCCGGTGTTGCCCTGAGAACGAGATATGTGCAGCTCCTATCGGGATTGTCGGCGCATCGGGCGGCTTTGCTGGTCTTGTTTTACCATTGTCGAAATGTCTTGATGTACCGGGATTCCGAGACTGATCGGGTCTTCCTGGGTGAAGGTCTATTCCTTCGATGATCGCGAGAGCTTGTCATGGGCTAAGTTGGGACACCCCTGCAGGGTATAAACTTTCGAGAGCCGTGCCCGCGGTTATGTGGCAGATGGGAATTTGTTAATGTCCGGTTGTAGACAACTTGACACTTGATCCTAAATAAAACGCATCAACCGAGTGTGTAGCCGTGATGGTCTCTTCTCGGAGGAGTCCGGGAAGTGAACACGGTTTCTGTGTTATGTTTGACGTAAGTAGGTGTTCAGGATCACCTCTTGATCATTGCTAGTTGACGACCGTTCCGCTTGTTCTCTTCTCGCTCTTATTTGCGTTGGTTAGCCACCATACTTGCTTAGTCGCTGCTGCAACCTCACCACTTTACCCCTTCCTTTCCCATTAAGCTTTGCTAGTCTTGATACCCATGGTAATGGGATTATCTTGAGTCCTCGTGACTCACCGGATACTTCAAAACCAGTTTGCGGTGCCTATGTTACCGAAAGGTGACGCAATCAAGCTCAAGGAGGAGCTCGATGAAGATCTTGCCCTTTGTATTGTTTCGTTCTAGTTGTTCAGTAGTGGAGCCCGGTTGGGGTCGATCGGGGACCTTTGTCGCATTTGGGGTTCTTCTTTTATTTTGGTTCCGTAGTCGGACCTTGATTGTATCTGGATGATGTAATGCTTTATTCATGTATTTGTGTGAAGTGGCGATTGTAAGCCAACTATGTATCTCTTTCCCTTATGTATTACTTGGGTTGTGTGAAGATTACCTCACTTGCGACATTGCTTTCAATGCGGTTATGCCTCTAAGTTGTGCTTCGACACGTGGGAGATATAGCCGCATCGAGGGCGTTACATGTTCACACACTCATTCTAGTTGTCGGTGCTCATACTTTTTCATTATACTATCCATGCTAGTTTATTTTCTTTTTCTAGCTTTCTTCTTGTGTGTTTGAATAACCTTAAGAAAAATCAAAAAAATTAGTTGTAGCTTTTAGCTAGTTTACTTTCCATGCCTGTAGTGGTAGTAATTAAAAGAAAACCCAAAAAGTTTTCCCGTTCTTCTTTTGCTTGTTGGGAGCTTTCCCGTGCAAATAGTTTTATTTCTTTTCTTTTCTTTGGGGGTCGAGAGGAGAAGACCACGATAAAAATGTTGAGTGGCTGTTATATGCATTATTATTGATTTAACCAAGAGCCCATATTACCTTCTGTTCTCCCTTGAATTGAATGCTTGTAGATTCCAGCTTAGTCCAATGCACGTGCACTATTATTATTATCCACACCATTCAGTCGTGCAAGTGAAAGGCAATAATGACGATATATGATGAAATGATTGAGATGAGAGAAGCTGGTATGAACTCGACCTCTCTTGTTTTTGTAAACATAATTAGTTCATTGTTCCTGATTCAGCCTACTATGAATAAACATGTTTGCAGTGACAATTAGAGATTATAGTTTCTTATGCCATGCTTAATTAGCTAGGAGCTTATAATGGTTTACCTTGCATGCCAACATGCTATTAAAATGGTTCTGATATGGTATGATAGGGTGGTATCCTCCTTTGAATGATTCGAGTGTCTTGACTTGGCACATGTTCACACATGTAGTTGAAACAAAGTCAACATAGCCTTCACGATATTTATGGTCATGGTGGATTATATGCTACTCATGCTTTCACTCAGTGTTGATTAATTCTAATGCATGTTGATGACTGTTGTTGCTCTCTAGTTGGTCGCTTCCCAGTCCCTTGCTAGCCTTCACTTGTACTAAGCGAGAATACTGCTTGTGCATCCAAAACCCATAAACCCCAAAGTTATTCCATATGAGTCCACCATACCTTCCTATATGCGGTATCTACCTGCCGTTCCAAGTAAAGTATGTGCCAAACTCCAAACCTTCAAATGAAATTCTGTTTGTTATACTCGAACAACTCATGTATCAACTAGGGCTGTCTGTATCTTCCATGCTAGGTGGGTTATTCACAAGAGGAGTGGACTCTGCTCCTCATTCATGAGAAAATGGCTGGTCACCGGGATGCCTAGTCCCATGCTCAAATCAAATCAAAATAATTGCAAACAAAACTCCCCCAGGGTTGTTGTTAGTTGGAGGCACCCGTTGTTTCGGGCAAGCCATGGATTGATGATTGTTGGTGGAGGGGCAGTATAAAATTTACCATTCTGTTTGGGAACCGCCTATAATGTGTGTAGCATGGAAGATATCGAGATCTCTCAGTTGTTATGTTGACAATGAAAGTATACCTCTCAAAATGTTATTTATCTCTATTTCAAAATCGAGCTCTGGCACCTCTACAAATCCCTGTTTCCCTCTGCGAAGGGCCTATCTATTTACTTTTATGTTGAGTCATCATCCTCTTATTAAAAAGCACTAGTTGGAGAGCACCACTGTCATTTGCATGCATTACTATTAATTTATATTGAGTATGACTATGACTAGATCTCTTTTAACATGAATTACAATGTTTAGTTAGTCCTTGATCTTCAAAGGTGCTCTGCATTTATGTTTTGCGGTCTCAAAAAGGGCTAGCGAGATACCATCCTATTATATCATAATATGATTGTTTTGAGAAAGTGTTGTCATCCGAGATTTATTATTGTTGCTCGCTAGTTGATTATGCCATTGATATGAGTAAACATGAGACCTAAGTGTTATTGTCAATGTGGTTAGTTCATAATCTTTGCTGAAAACTTGAATGCTGGCTTTACATATTTGCAACCACAAGAGCAAACAGAGTTTGTAAAAGTTTTTGTTTATCACTCTTATCAACTGAATTGTTTAAGGACAAGCAAATGTTTAAGCTTGGGGGAATTGATACGTCTCATCGTATCTACTTTTCCAAACACTTTTGCCCTTGTTTTGGACTCTAACTTGCATGATTTGAAAGGAACTAAACCGGACTGACGTTGTTTTCAGCAGAACTGCCATGGTATTATTTTTGTGCAGAAATAAAAGTTCTCGGATTGTCCTGAAAATCCACGGAGCAACCTTTTGGAATTAATAAAAAATATTAGCGAAAGAATCAACATCAGGGGCCCCACACCCTGTCCACGAAGGTGGGGGGCGCCGGGCGCGCCCCCTGCCTCGCATGGGCGGACACACGTTGAGCTCAGTGGGGGCAAATGCCCCCACTCAATTTTTGGCTCCCGTAATACTAAGCCCATGGTATAAGGCCTTGCCCCCACTAAGACCATACTCTTTGCCCCCACTCATTTATCTTTTCTGGTTATTTTCCAAACAAAAGTCAGCCCATATGGCTTGGTCATGCATGATCTACCAGCAGGCTTTGCAAAACAGCGTACTAGCTTTTCCTTTCGTGAATCACAACGGAGTCCGGACATGACGTGCCGCCTCTCTCCCGCCAGATCACCTTCGAGCTTTGGTAATCATCGTCGATCCGCGTTGTACACGCTGCCGGTCGGTCGGCGTGCCATTCTTTGATCCTTGCACCGTTGATTGATCAAGGTAAGCCCTGGACCTAGGTTCACTTCATCTTTACAATCTTTTGTTCTAATTCTTAAATTAGTGTTCTTCTCCAACTTCCATGTTAGAAAGCAGTGAGTTTTACTTTTTGACGATGCAACCAAGGTGCTTCTGCGATTTCATATAGATCGGCTAAAGAAAAAATACATGGTGGTGTGGTTTATCAAAAGGGAAACTAGGATAAAAACTAAAAGAAAAAATGAGGAGAAAGTAAGGAAATACAACTATGTCGATGACGGTCGACAAAAAACACCATTGATTGAAATGAAGAGATTTTTTCTTTTCTTTTTTTGCAAAATCTACAACTGGCAACACTCACAAATTTGTTGATTTGAACTAACTTTCTAGGAATCCATCTAGAAGAAAGAGAAATACATATTTCCATTGCTTTGTAGAAAAGAAATTTTTGGATATTATCCCTAATGAGGTGATAGTTAATCGATTCCATGGAAAAAGTCGTCAGTTGGATGAAATGGAAGGAGGTGATGCGCTCAAGATTATTTCTCATTAGATTTTAACATGTTTTCTCTTTACAAATTGCATGCTATAATTTGTGTTCAAGACTGAAAAATGGCATATTGATATTTCTCAATTTACTAGCTTTTCAGTCATTATGTGTGAACTTATCGTTGGCAATGAACTTATCATAATTATGTCTGATGAAATTATATTATATAGAAATATATGATGTTTTCATTAAGTGCTATATGTATGCTTGTGTAGTTGTGTCGCTAGTTTTTCTAAATGATTAGCCGTTATTTTTATTAGGCGCTATATGTACGCTTGTGTAGTTGTGTTGCTAGTTTTTATAAATGATTTAGCCATTAGTTCTCACACATATCTCTGCAAAAAAAAGTCATATGCATCTTTGCCCCGTCTTAGTGTTTATCCTGGCTCCGCCCCTACTGCCTCGTGAGCCACCTGAAGCTCCACCGACCTGAACTCCAACTCCATATATTCACGTCCGGGGAGAAAAAATCAGAGAGAAGGATTCATCGTGTTTTACGATACGGAGCCGCCGCCAAGCCCTAAACTCTCTCGGGAGGGCTGATCCGGAGTCCGTTCGGGGCTCTGGAGAGGGGAATCCGTCGCTGTTGTCATCATCAACCTTCCTCCATCGCCAATTTCATGATGCTCACCGCCGTGCGTGAGTAATTCCATCGTAGGCTTGCTGGACGGTGATGGTTTGAATGAGATTTACCATGTAATTAAGTTAGTTTTGTTAGGGTTTGATCCCTAGTATCCACTATGTTCTGAGATTGATGTTGCTATGACTTTGCTAAGCTAATGCTTGTCACTAGGGCCCGAGTGCCATGATTTCAGATCTGAACCTATTATGTTTTCATGGATATATGTGAGTTCTTGATCCTATCTTGCAAGTCTATAGTCACCTATTATGTGTTATGATCCGTTAACCCTGAAGTGACAATAATCGGGATACTTACCGGTGATGACCGTAGTTTGAGGAGTTCATGTATTCACTAAGTGTTAATGCTTTGGTCTGGTACTCTATTAAAAGGAGGCCTTAATATCCCTTAGTTTCCAATAGGACCCCGCTGCCACGGGAGGGTAGGACAAAAGATGTCATGCAAGTTCTTTTCCATAAGCACGTATGACTATATTCGAAATACATGCCTACATTACATTGATGAACTGGAGCTAGTTCTGTGTCACCCTATGTTATAACTATTACATGAGGAATGACATCCGACATAATTATCCATCACTGATCCAATGCCTACGAGCTTTTCACATATTGCTCTTTGCTTATTTACTTTGTCGTTGCCACTGTTACAATTAATACAAAACTGCTTCTGTTACTCTTGCCACTGTTACCGTTACTTCCATACTACTTTGCTACTAAATACTTTGCTGTAGATACTAAGATATCCAGGTGTGGTTTAAACTGACAACTCAACTGCTAATACTTGAGAATATTCTTTGGCTCCCCTTGTGTCGAATCAATAAATTTGGGTTGAATACTCTACCCTAAAAAACTATTACAATCCCCTATACTTTTGGGTTATCAGGCAACGACGAGGAACTTGTCCAGCAGGGCCTCCACCAGACCCTTCACGGTGTCAGAAGCAGCATCGCAGGAGTCGGGTTCCACGGGCTCGTGCAAGGTGGTGAAGTTGAAGCCGGCGTCCTGGAGATAGAGATGGCTGAAGGCGCGTGTCAGGGCCGAGGAAGAGAGTATGCGAGCCTCACCTTCCACCATGGAGCCAAACCCATCGACGACATCCTCGAGCACCTCGACGACCTCAGGAAGCAAGGCGGTAGGGCTCTCCTTTGGGGTCACCACTTATTAGGACCCCGATCCTAAGTCACACCGATCCAACATGTAACACATCATATCACTCTGCGGCCTCACTCACGGTATTCCCACGGGTGCCACCTTACCTGGCCCGGGACCGTTTGTGCCTTTGGGCTCACGTATATAATAGTGTCGCTAGCATCCATATGACAAAGAACCCGGGCCGGTCGTAAACCAAAGGTGGCGCTAACTTAAAGGAACAGGCATACATGACCCAACAATGAACATGTCGATCAACAATGTATGAACCCAAGTTGTAGCAAGCTACAAGGACTTAAAGGAACAATGCGTGACATTTCCCCGAAGGGAGAAACACAAGAACGAAGAAGGACACATGTCGGCTAGCCTAAGAGTTCCAGAGCAGTAGCAAGCTACCATTGCTTAGTGAAGCACTAGGAGACATTTTCCGGTAAGAGAGGCTACCAAGAATAAACAACTAGGTTGTTGGATCCCACACATACCAAGCATTTCAATAACATACACACAATATGCTCAATATGTGCAAAACAACATGGCATCACAACACAACTCTACAACTCGAAGTGTTTATCCAATAGGCTCCGGGGAGCCAAGTTTTAAAAGCATGGGTATCATGACCCAACATTCAGAGCATACAAACCAAAAGCACAAGCGGAAGCTTAAAATGTCTGAGTACAGACAACTACAAATGAAAAAGACTAAGAAGCCTGACTATCTAGAAGACCTTGCTGAGGGCACAAGATCGTAGCTGAGGTAACAAGCTAAACGTCGAAGTCCACACGGAACTACTAGTGAGATTGGGGTCTCTCTGCAAAACATAAATTAAGCAAACGTGAGTACAAATGTACCCAACAAGACTTACATCAGAACTAACTACATATGCATCAATATCAACAACGGGATGGTGGGGTTTAACTGCAGCAAGCCGGCTTTGACTCAATGGCTAACCTAAACTACGACTGCAAGCAACTCTTTTGAGGTGGCGCACGCGAGTCCACATATTCACCATATCAATACACCATTATGGATCCGCTCCCGTCTCCTTACGAGAATGCCATCCATAGCACTCATGCTTATCTTGCGCATTCTAGAGTATCCACTTTCACTTGTCTATGAACTGTATAGACAACCTAGAGGTCCTTTACTGCCGACGCGGCTATTTGAATAGATGATGTTAACCCTGCAGGGGTGTACTTCCTCACACATGCTCTCACCACTTACCGCCATGTACACGTCATGTATCTCGGCAACCTTCAAGCGGAAGCCTGGCGAGGGTTTCGGCCATGACCTGACTAACCACACAAGTCTCTGGTCCAGGTTTATCGCCTATTCAGGTTCCACCCGTAGGGAGTCTGGCCGAAGTTTCCACATACGGCCCCGAACAATGTGGGCAAGGTTCCCGAGACACCAAACGGGCGCCCGGTACACCATGCCACGTGCCTACCGCATCACAGCCCACCCCTCGGGTAAGTGCTGCGCATGACCTCCAGCAAACTACAAACACCAGAAACTACTTGCAACTCCTGGACAGAGGACAGGGGGGTTAATAAGTCGAGAGGGGCACTTAAGCATTCCAATGCATGGTAGTAGTTGTTCATGGATCACAAACACAGAACTCAGTTCCTGAGGACGGTTTCAATGTGACAACCCACCATATACTCCTACGTGGCCTCTCACCGCTACCTTTACCAAATCGTGTTCACACACTTCGCTCTCAACAGTAGGACTTGTTCACCACATTCCAATTCATCACCGTTGAATTGGACCTGACTCAACTCTATGCGGTAGCATGCATGACAAACAAGCATGAATGAGTAGGCACATCAGGGCTCAAACAACTCCTACTCATGCTAGTGGGTTTCATCTATTTACTGTGGCAATGACAAGTCATGCAGAGGAAAAGGGGTTCAACTACCGTAGCAAGTAACAGATGAATCGTTGTTGTCCTAATGCAGTAAAAGAGAGAAGGAGCGACAGTGTGGGATTGTATCATAATGAACAAGAGGGTTTTGCTTGCCTGGCACTTCTGAATATTGTATAGTTCTTCATGGGTGTCATCGAACTCATCGTCGGAACCATGTCTACTGAGAGGGGGCAAACACTGGCAAAAGAGAAAGAATATGTCAATGCAATGCGACAATATGATGCATGATCATGACATGGCAATATGCTGTGGTTTGGTATAATGCAACAGCAAGTCGTTTTAATTGGAGTGGAATTTAAAACTACACCAAATTCTAACTCCAAAACTATTATCAAAGTTGCCCTATTCATGTTTCATCCTAAATAGTGAGGTTAACTTGCTCAAACATGCCTGAAAATGGTACAGATGGATAGATTGGATTTGTCTGATCATTTTTCATATATAATTTATTTCATTTGGAGTTATAGATAATTTCTATGAATTTTTGAAGTTTTAAACATTTTCTGAAATTTTCTCAATTATTTTTAATCTAGAAAATGATTAACCGCGTCAGCATTGTGTCGGGGTGATGTCAAGAAGTCAATGGGCGCTATCCAAATCAAATCTGACCTGTAGGGCCCACATGTCAGTGGCTGTAGCTTTAATTAAAAAGGTTTAAATCGAAACTGTTGATTAGCTGGGTAGTGGGGCCTAGTGCCAGTGACTAAGGGGTGATTAGCGACGTCATTAGTTACTAATGACGTAGCCACGTCGGACACGCTGGCGGTTAGACGACAGCGACCAACCAAAGCGGCGGTGCTCGCTGGAGTGGCGCTAGGGCAGCGGCTGGACGCGATGAGGGCACCAGGAGGGAGCTCGTGCTCCCGCGCATCCAGCAGTGGCAGCAGCAGGGTGCGGGGTGCTCGATAGCGACGGCGGAGGCGAGTTGGGCGGCGGCCAGAGCTATGGTGAAGACGGAATCGATGCTCCGGCGAGCAAACCATGCGGTGGTTACTTCCTACGGTGCCTGCGGTGTCTCACGAGGACGTTGGACACGGCGGGGTGACCAGTAGGTCACCGGAGTGGCGTCGGCGTCGAGCCCAAGCGGCGGCGCATTTGGCTTGCACGGAAAAAAGGGCTAGAAGTAGCAAAGAAGCACGAGACTAGGGGGAGAAGGGTCGTGGCCTCACAGTGAACACGCTGGGATGGTCGGAGGGCTTGGGGAAGAGCTGGAGACGACGGGGCGACGATGGCAATCTCGGCGTCGCGAGGAAGAAGACAGTGGTGTTGGCGAGGCTTCAGGGCATCCCGCGTCACGTAACTCGGTGAGGAGAAGTAGGTCGACAGGGCGGAGCTTAGGGACCAGTCGGAGAGGCAAGTGGTGTATGGTGCCACGACAACGACGAGCGGCGGCGATGGCACGCTTCGGTGGCAAGAGGAAAAGAGCCAGGGAAGGGGAAAGGAGCCCCAGGGAGAGAGGGGAGAGGTGCAGGGGGTCGTGGGCATCTCCGTGGCGTGGTCGGGACGGTGGAGGAAGTAGGAGGTGCCATCCAGTGCGCGCGCGCAGGACACGCCTCTGCCAGTAGGCAGAGGTAGAAGATGAGGGGGAGGAGGTGGGCTGAGCCAGCGAGCTGGGCCGCCAGCTGGGCTGCGCCAGGTGAGTTTCCTTCCACTCTCTCCTTTCTCTTTTTTTGTTTTTCTAATATTTCAAATTTGTTTTGAACTTAGCTCTCAAACCAAACCAATTTTAATGCTTCTGAAAATTTATTGTGGAAGCTAAATGGATTATTCCAAGGACCCACAAAATATTTTCAGAATTATTGGAGCTATAATTTGATTTATATAAATTATAATCCCAGCTCAAGTACAATATGATTTAAATTCAAATGCCCAAAATAATTCCTTAAAATGTTCATAAATTTTGGTTGGGCTCAAAACCTCTGCCAAAATATAATCAACATTCTTTAAGGCCATTTGGAAACATTGAATGCATTTCACGGGTTTTGCCCTTTACTTAAAATTTGTGAGGCTTTGAAAATTCCCTCAATTTGAATTCCTTGAATTTAAACATGACGCAACACCAGATGCTAGCACTAGGCATTATCAGAACTAGGGATGTGACAACTCACCGCCACTGAACAAGAACCTCGTCCTGAGATTCAAGACGTGAGGTAAGAACATAGAGGGGACACAGAGCTGACACAATCTTCACGATCCAGGTTGCACTTCTCGAAGATGTTGATTCATTGCTTAAAATTGATCTTGACGTCTTTGCTTTGAGAACTCAACATGACAACGAAAAGAGAGGGAAAACTCTAAAAGAATCGATCTTCCGGAAGATCGAGCACACAAGATCAACTCATGGAGTAAGATATAGGAATGTCTCTTGAGCTGAGACACAAGTATACATCTAGAGGGATGGAATGAAACGGATGATGATGGTCCACTAGGTAGGAAACAATTCCACACTTAGGAAGGTGGTGAACAATCATCAACGTAGCAAGGAGTTGAGTTGCCATGTTACCATAACGAGGCATCTTGGAGGAGGTGACTCATAGAATTATTATGGCAAAAAGAATTACTTTTGATACATGGATCATCGAAACCCTCTAAACCAGTCCAAGGCAGTTCACCAAGAATCATTTGGCAGAGTGCGAAGGAATGACATACCCAGGATAGAATGGATGATGTGGACTACCTTGTTGAAGACAACGCGATGGATGATTTCTGCTTATCATTCAGATGGATGGGACGTAGGGTAGGACCATTTTTTAAGATGATCCTGACCAATAATTACTGAGAAGGGTAGTCCATGGTAGAGTGGCACAATGGCGGTGCAAGCTGGGAACAAAAAAGCCAAATGCTGGGAATGATTCTAGTAAATGGGGAAAACTCAACACACGAGAGTGAGTCCACTGTTTGAAAGGTTATAGCATAACCGAGGCAACCGAGAGCACTATGCAATTAATGCCGACGGTAAAACCTAGTGCTTGCACGTGCTCTCAAGAACTTGAGCATTTCCATATTCATCAAGGTTTTACCAATATCCGTGTCAAGGATCCTGGCAACACAACATACTATGATGATGAATAGTGATCGACAATGCAGATGCAAGGAACATAACACCTTCTCATATTTCACCTTAGCGAGGCCAAGAAAACAAAATTTGGATGATCGACCGAGAGGCATTTAGCACTCCGCTTCTAATGTTCTCCTTGATGTGCTAGCATAACCCATTCATAGATATGGTTTGGTATCTAGAACAACAAGTAAAAGGTCGGACTTCGTGAGCACAAGAATCCATAAGGAACAACTACTGGAGTAAATCCTACGAAGTCCTTATGGGGTGGTGGCCAACTTCCTCAAACAAGATACTACAATAATAGGCCTTCCGCCTGGGTGTGTCGGCCATGACATCCACTTATAGGTTATAGAGAGACCAATAGTATAGTTCTTGGGAAACATTCCAACCATCATATCTGCCTGAGATTTAGATCTGGTTGGTGACAGGATATTCTAGACTCGTCAACTCTAGAAAGAAAAACGGAAGTTTGCAACACAAATCGACGAGATGGCGTTGCGAGATTCTCGGGGAATAAACTACGATAGCAAGCTCCAAAATATGAGCTGTTTCTACTACACACATGTGAACACGTTGTCCCGGACAAGCATGACCACATGGTAGTCTTACAACAAAACACTACCGAGATTAGGTGGGGAACCATCATCGAGGATATCGAAATCCTTACATAGTCTAGCTCTTAAGAAGGAACTTCTTCTCCTTGAACAAATCAATCAGTGGCTTGGTGTGCTAGGAAACACATATAGAATGGAGGCGACCAACCTATCAAATCGTAGAGTACTTTGCACATGCGTGACTAACTTGGGACGATTCCATAGGAAGCAAAACTAACTTTCTCGAATCCACGGCGGCAACTTGCATCAAATGCACATAAGTTAGAGGAAGTCACTTCTTTCATCCGAACATATGCTTCATGAATGGGACAAGAAGACATTGCGTATAAAGTTTCCAACACTAGCTTAATGTTCAACGAAATCATGGAAGAGATAAGGATGTTGTCGACAGGCTCAACAACAATTCATCTAGTTTTCCATATAGACAGAATTCCACAATTAAGTGAACATGGTCATAGCATTGGTCAGACCAAAGGATGTAATGGTGTATGCTCGAGGTATCAACCATGAGTAAAACAACATTACGGATATCGTTGGTCCTGAGTTGATTTGATGATAGCCCATACTCAAATCAAGGATTGGATAAGATGATAGGTCCATTAACTGATCATGAGCTCAATCGATGAAGATACCATCTTCCTTCAACACACATACAAGATATCCCTTAAAATGAACTAAGTCAGACAAGCTTTCATCTTCCAATTCTCCAAGTTGTTGTTAGCTTAACCAACTAGCTCAGGGGTATGCAACACGGATTCTTGGAGAAGGGCTGGATACAAGGAACCAACTCGATCACGAGCTCAACATAACAGTTAGGGGACAACCTGGCAATACTTCTGAGAAGATATTTGGAGCATCACGAACCACCGATATGTTATTAAGCTCGAGAACAATCTTGCTTTTGAGGCAAGACGATGTGATCAAATGAGCAAGGGGTTGACACAATCCTAACTCATTGACCGAGGAGTGCACCAGGAAAATGGACTAGGTAGCACGATCAATCTCAAAATAGTGATTCAATAACCAACACGCTAAGAATGAAATTATTGTCCTTTAACTACCAAACAACAGGGTTGCAAAGAGTACTGATTTCACACATCACAGTTCACTTGTCGGCATTCCGGTTGCGACAATACGAAACCGAGGAATGAGCAATGATGGCGAGAGGTATCACTGTATCAAGAATTCATAAGATGGTGTGCAGTTCCCATGACATTCTTAACATAATACGGTAATGCTCCAAGGTAGAACAGAACATAAACTGGATTGGCATTTTGATCTGCGGAATACAACTGCTTTGACCCAATTCTAGATATGGATGAGGTACTAGAGTTTGTTTCTCCTAGTCATTCCAGAATAGAATGGCTTGACAGACCACAAGAGTAGTAGGCATCGATGAACGAATGCACACATACTCTTGACTATCAATTGATAGACGAAGATCATAAGACAACTAAAGAGGGACAACTCAAAGGAACATATGATTTTCTGAGTTGTGGATGCATGGATTAGCATGTCAAACGAGTTCAACATATTTTTTCCAGACAACCCATGCAGAAAGGTAGAATTGGTAGAGTCACAACATAGAATCGAGAACTCGTCAAGAGCACTCTTATTGTGATCTTTTGGTTCAACGCAGAACTTCTGCCATAGGCAGTTCATGGTATTGGAAGAAGGAAATACCACGGACCTTGAGGACTATCACAAAGGTTACTAATATCCTAAAGGAACTAGCAACATTATCAACATGAAGTAAGTAGGGTGAATCTCGGGTTCAAAAACCCAGGAATAGAATACCTACTACTAAGTGGCATCACGGGATGCTTTCGAGAATGACGGCTAGAATGATCACACTGGAGACAAGACATGGCTAGATTAGTAGATGATCCCCTAAGACACCTAGGGTCATAATAATAGTTCCAACATATCTGTCGAGGCAATAGAGTACCTCAACTCACTGATTAGAGTGGTTAACTTGGCCAAAAAGGACATCAAAAGCAAAGGGAAAGGATTTTGCAATTGCATCAGATTGTTTAGAAACCTGGGATGACTCGGACAGCATAACGGCTGTAAATGCTCAATGATTTGAGATGTCCTGCAAAATGGTGGCATAACCACTCAATCATCATAATATCAAGGTTTCGAGACCTGCTATGAACACACGAAAGTAGTAGGGACAGAACCGAGGCTTGAATCCATCAATCTTATAAGTCTATAGATTAGTAACATGTGATCCTGATAGAAAGAAGAGAAAGCCTAGTTCCTTAACCCCGTAGAATAGATAGGATGACTCAGATTAGAAGGGCATAAGGTATAAGGAGTAAAAAGAGCCTTACGTTTCCATGCACAAACAATTCCCTTATATAACTAAAGAAGTTCTAGACTCAACTTCAACCAGTTTGGTTGGTAACCCTACAGGCAGTCAGGCTTTGATACCAAAGCTCTCAGGACCCTGATCCTAAGTCACACCGATCCTGCATGTAACACATCATATCACTTTGCGGCCTCACGCACGGTATTCCCATGGGTGCCACCATACCTGGCCCAGGACTGTTTGCGCCTTTTGGCTCACGTATATGACAGTGTCGCTAGCATCCATATGACAAAGAACCCGGGCCGACCTGACTAGTCGTAAACCCAAGGTGGCACTAACTTATAGGAGCAGGCATACATGACCCAGCAACGAACATGTCGATCAAAAACGTATGAACCCAAGTCGTAGCAAGCTACAAGGACTTAAAGGAACAACGTGTGACATTCCCCCGAAGGGACATACACAGGAACGAAGAAGGACACATGCCGGCCAGCCTAAGTGTTCCGGAGCAGTAGCAAGCTACCATTGCTTAGTGGAAGCACTAGGAGACATTTTCCGGTAAGAGAGGCTACCAAGAATAAACAACTAGGTTGTCGGATCCCACACATACCAAGCATTTCAATAACATACACACAATATGCTCAATATGTGCAAATACAACATGGCATAACAACACAACTCTACAACTCGAAGTGTTTTATCCAATAGGCTCCGAGGAGCCAAGTATTACAAGCATGGGTATCTTGACCCAACATTCAGAGCATACAAACCGAAAGCACAAGCGGAAGCTTGACTTGTCTGAGTACAGACAACTACAAATGAAAAAGACTGAGAAGCCTGACTATCTACAAGACCTTGCCGAGGGCACAAGATCGTAGCTGAGGTAACAAGCTAAATGTCGAAGTCCACGCAGAACTACTAGTGAGACTGGGGTCTCTCTACAAAACATAAATTAAGCAAATGTGAGTACAAATGTACCCAGCAAGACTTACATCAAAACTAACTACATATGCATCAGTATCAACAACGGGATGGTGGGGTTTAACTGCAGCAAGCCGGCTTTGACTCAGTGGCTAACCTGAACTACGACTACAAGCAACTCTTTTGAGGTGGCGCACACGAGTCCACATATTCACCATATCATTACACCACTACAAATCCGCTCTCGTCTCCCTACTAGAACGCCATCCATAGCACTCACGCTTATCTTGCGCATATTAGAGTATCCACTTTCACTTTTCTATGAAATGTATAGGCAACCCAGAGGTCCTTTACCGCGGACGCGGCTATTCGAATAGATGATGTTAACCCTGCAGGGGTGTACTTCTTCACACACGCTCTCGCCACTTACAACTATGTACACGTCATGTATCTCAGCAACCTTCAAGCGGAAGCCTAGCGAGGGTGTCGGCCACGACCTGATTAACCACACAAGTCTCTAGTCTAGGTTTATCGCCTATTCATGTTTCATCCGCAGGAGTCTGGCCGAAGTTTCCACATACGTCCCCGAACGATGTGAGCAGGGTTCCCGAGACACCAAACGGGCGCCCGGTACACCATGCCACGTGCCTACCGCATCACAGCCCACCCCTCGGGCCAGTGCTGCGCATGGCCTCCAGCAAACTAGGAACACCAGAAACTACTTGCAACTCCTGGATACAGGACAAGGGGGTTAATAAGTTGAGAGGGGCACTTAAGCATTCCAATGTGTGGTAGTAGCTGTTCATGGATCACAAACATAGAACTCAGTTCCTGAGGACGGTTTCAATGAGACAACCCACCATGTACTCCTACATGGCCTCTCACCGCTACCTTTACCAAATCATTTTCACACACTTCGCTCTCAATAGTAGGACATGTTCACCACATTCCAATTCATCCCTGATGAATCGGACCTGACTCAACTCTAAGCAGTAGCAGGCATGACAAACAAGCATGAATGAGTAGGCACATCAGGGTTCAAACAACTCCTACTCATGCTAGTGGGTTTCATCTATTTACTATGGCAATGACAGGTCATGCAGAGGAAAAGGGGTTCAACTACCATGGCAAGTTACAGATGAATCGTTGTTGTCCTAATGCAGTAAAAGAGAGCAGGAGCGAGAGAGTGGGATTGTATCAGAATGAACAAGGGGGTTTTGCTTGCCTTGCACTTCTGAAGATAGTATAGTTCTTCATCGGTGTCATCGAACTCATCGTCGGAACCACATCTACTGAGAGGGGGAAAACACAGGCAACAGAAAAGAATACGATCAATGCAATGCGGCAATATGATGCATGATCATGAAATGGAAATATGCTGTGGTTTGGTCTAATGCAACAGCAAGTCATTTTGATTGGAGTGGAATTTAAAACTACATCAAATTCCAACTCCAAAACTATTATCAAAGTTGTCCTATTCATGTTTCATCCTAAACACTGAGGTTAACTTGCTCAAACATGTGTGAAAATGGTACATATGGATAGATTGGATTTCTTGGGTCATTTTTCATATATAATTTATTTCATTTGGAGTTATAGATAATTTTCTATGAATTTTTGAATTTTTAAACATTTTCTGAAATTTTCTGGATTATTCTTAACCACAAAATGATTAACTGCGTCAGCATTGCGTCGGGGTGACATCAGCAAGTCAACGGGCGCTATCCAGGTCAAATTTGACCTGCTGGGCCCACATGTCAGTGGTTGTAGCTTTAATTAAAAAGGTTTAAGCCTAAACTGTGGATTAGCTGGGTAGTGGGGCCCAGTGTCAGTGACTAAGGGGTGATTAGCGATGTCGTTAGTTACTAATGACGTAGCCACATCGGACGCGCCGACGGTTAGACGACAGCGACCAACGAGAGCGGCGGTGGCTCGCTGGAGTGGCGCTAGGGCAGCGGCTGGGCGCGCTGAGGGCACCAGAAGGGAGCTCATGCTCCCACGCATCCAGCGGTGGCAGCAGCAGGGTGCGGGGCGCTCGGTAACGGCGGCGGAGGCGAGTTGGGTGGCGGCCGGAGCTACGGTGAAGACGGAATCAACGCTCCGGCTAGCAAACCATGTGGTGGTTACTTCCTATGGTGCCTGCGGTGTCTCACGAGGCCGTTGGACATGGCGGGGTGACCCGTAGGTCACCGGTGTGGCGCCGGCGTCGAGCCCGAGCGGCGGCGCGTTCGGCTTGCGCGGAAACGAGGGCTAGAAGCAACAAACGAGCATGGGACTAGGGGGAGAAGGGTCGTGGCCTCACAGTGAACACGCTGGGATGGTCGGAGGGCTTGGGGAAGAGCTGGAGACAACGGGGCGGTGATGGCAATCTCGGCGTCCCGAGGAAGAAGACGGTGGTGTTGGCGAGGCTTCAGGGCATCATGCATCGCGTGACTCGGCGAGGAGAAGTAGGTCGACAGGGTGGAGCTCAGGGACCAGTCGGAGAGGCGAGTGGTGGACGTTGCCGCGGCAACGACAAGCGGCGGCGATGTCGTGCTTCGGTGGTGAGAGGAAGAGAGGGGAGGTGCAGGGGGTCATGGGCATCTCCGTGGTGCGGTCGGGGCGAGGGAGGAAGCAGGAGGTGCCATCCGGTGTGCGCGCGGGCGGCACGCCTTTGCGAGTAGGCAGAGGTAGATGACGAGGGGGAGGAGGTGGGCTGAGCTAGCGAGCTAGGCCGCCAGGTGGGCTGCGCCAGGTGAGTTTCCTTCCTCTCTCTCCTTTCTCTTTTGTTTTTGCTTTTCTAATATTTCAAATTTGTTTTGAACTTGGCTTTCAAACCAAACCAATTTTAATGCTTCTGAAAATTTATTGTGGAAGCTAAATGGATTATTCCAAGGACCCACAAAACATTTTCAGAATTATTGGAGCTATAATTTGATTTATAGAAATTATAACCCCAACTCAAGTATGATTTAAATTCAAATGCCCAAAATAATTCCTTAAAATGTTCATAAATTTTGGTTGGGCTCAAAACCTCTGCCAAAACATAACCAACATTATTTAAGGTCATTTGGAAACATTGAATGCATTTTTAAGGGTTTTGCCCTTTACTTAAAATTTCTGAGGGCTTTGGAAATTCCCTCAATTCGAATTCCTTGAACTTAAACATGATGCAACACCAGATGCTAGCACTAGGCATTATCAGAACTAGGGATGTGACACCATTGTCCCCTGGGGATCGCTCCCAAAGTGTGCCTACCGAGCCTTGTGAAACCTTGCCTTGAGGGAGACGAGGGTGCTGCACTCCATGGCGGCCGCCCCCTTGGCCTCGATAAGGGACGCCTGGGCCACCTCTGCCTCCTCCTTCAACTTCTTCAGGAGGTCGCGCTCCGTTGCCTGCTCCTGGGCAGCCTGCTTCATCTCGACGTCGCAATTAACAACGACGGTCTCCTGGGCCTTCAGCTTCTCCTCTCGCTCCTGGAGATGGCTGGCCTGGGAGGCCTGCTGATCCTGGAGGGTCTTCAGCTCGGCCTCTGCTGCGTGGCACCGCTCCTGGGCATCCTTGGCCTCCTTCTGTGCCAAGTCACACTCGGCAGCGGCTACACCGGCCACCTTCTGGGCCTCCTCCACGGAACTCCAGGCCACCCGGACAGATGCGTCGACCCGGAGCCACCCCGAGATCAGCTCTAGGCGCCCCAACGCTGCACGCCGGACCGGGCCTCAAAGATCACCTTGGAGCTGGTCCAGCGTGGTTCAGGCCTCCTCCAGGGCTCCAGAGGTGGCCGAAGCACCATAGCCCAACGGCATGGTGGGCAGAAGAAGAGATGCTCTCGGCGCCAAGACTAGTGGACCTGCGGCAGCAGGAAGAAGAGGGGGCTCCGGAGGCTCTACGACCTCGGCAGTCGCGTTCGGGACGGGTGCCGCCAGGGTCAGCCCTGTTGCGGACACCGGCTCCTCCCGAGGCTGGGCCTCTGAGCTCCGAGAAGACGACACCGCTGCTGGAGCCACAGGAGCCGCAACGCCCCCGTGTGCCGAAGCTGCGGCAGCCGCCACGACATGCTCGACCATGGCGACCTTAGATCTCTCCTTCTTCTTCTTCACTGACGACTGTGGCCTAACATCAAAAGAATATACTAAGCATCGCATCGAGATTCAGGAGTAAGGCCAAGAAAGAATGCTTACTAGTCCGAGGCGACGTAGCTCCTCTTCAGGCTCATCAGCGGGGGCTTCGCTGGTGCAGCTGGAGCCGCGCTCTTGGGAGCAGGAGAGCACGCGGTCAGTGCCGCGCGGTATGGCGACAGTGAAGGAGGTGTGCTGCCTGGGGGGATCATCGCCGACCTGCCCCTCCTCCCGGCCGCTCGCTTTCGGCTGCTTCGAGGAGGCCACCCCGGACCTCGTGGTGATGCAGGCAGGACGAGCTAGCTCCACGACCAGATGCGCACCCTCGTCGTCGTCGGAGAAGTTGCGGAGGAGGTCTCCCTGCCTCGGGGCAGAGGATTCCCACTCCTCCTCCTCGATGGCTTCAGAGGAATGGTCGTCAGAGGACAGATTCACCAAGGAGGCGGTCGGTGGAGGAGGCCCCGTCAACATGAGCCTGAGCTTGTTGAAGACAGGCATGGCGGCGGCTATCTTCTCCCCGTCCTCTCGACGCTGCAGCAGGAGGCAATCATTTGGAGGGCCACTTGGGTCTTTCCCCATCAAGGAAAGTAGCCGAATCTTGTTAGGCAGGCTGTCCTGGCGCAGCCGGATCTTGTCGTCAACATCCCCAAGCTTCCACAAGGGGCAGGAGCGATCCTAGAGCGGCGCCAGGCGCTGCGTCAAGAACTCCTTGATGATCATGGTCCCCTTCAACTTCTCGGCCTTCAGGTCGGCCTCCATCTTCCTCATCGGCGGTCTCAACTAGGGGTCGGTGATCTTCTCAGAATACCACCCCTTCTCAAAGGTCGGGAGCCCGGTCGGCAGCTCCAACTATTCGTGGGAGCACTTGGCGTCCATAAGCTCCCATTTGTTCCGGATGTCCTCCACCTTCTTCCTAGCGCGGGAAATCGCGTTGTTGCCGCGGGCTGCGATGAAGCCAACACACCCTCCGGGATGGTGGCCAATCAAGCGGAGATAGAAGAAGTGGCGGAGCATGGCTATGGAGGGCATCACTCCCATGAATGCCTTGCAGTAGAAGGTGAAGATGGACAAGAGGAGGATAGAGTTGTGATGGATGTGGAGCGCATGGAGACCATAATGGTGGAGAACGGCATAGAAGAAGCGGGAGAAGGGAGGAATCAACCCGGAGTAGACGCTGTGCAGGAAGAAGGGATAAAAGGTACCGTTCACGGGCTCCGCCTCGGCGGAGGCGACCCGGAGCATCGTCTTCCCCCATTCACTGTCATTACTCGCTGTCAGGAGAAGCACAGTCTGGAGCTTCTCCTCGGCAACAGAGGGCGAGATCAGCGTCGGCTCGAACCAGGCGGGGCCCACAGTCAGGGCTGGAGCTTTGGATTTCTCGGCGGCCATGGGCGAAATCTTGAAGGGAAGGATCGGCCGATTTGGAGGATTTCTTTAGCGTTGGGAGAAGGGGATCTGGAGCAAGACAAAGGGAAGGAAATGAAGGCTCAGCGGCAAGTGTCAGCCCTTTTCTCAGCCGGAAACGGTTGCTGAGGCAGCATGAGGAGGTGGAGACACCCATGTCCCATCAATCTCCATGCGTCATACAAGGCCGTAGGCGGTTAGGGCCCGCAGCACTCCGCACTTGCCCTTTGGCTTCACCTAGAAGCCAAGTCCGAGCGCGCCTTGAGCCCGGGGGCTACTATCGACATTCTGGATACGGGGGACCCAGACTTGCCTGCCTGTGGCCCATTGCATGGCTCCACCGATGGCCTGGTGTGGCCCAGCTTCAGCATCAACAACTCAAGACCCTCGCAAGGGGTCAAGCCTCGCGAGGCGGACGACACCAAGACCACCCGGGGGTCGGCCTCCTCAGGCTGGCTCCCGAGGGGCGAAGACTTCTATGTAAGGTGCACCTCACGTGTCTCAATTGACGTGAGCCATGACGACCAAGGCCAGGCGGGCGCCAGTGGGCGCAGAGTACCAGTTTCCTCTTTGGTGCAAAGGCAAGCAGCAGGTGCGGAGTCCTGAGGAATCAACCAAAGGTTTCCATTCTGGTGCAACAAGACCAAGACTGCCAGGACGGCAAGACGGAGGTCATCGCTAAGCCCACCACAGCATCATGACTAGAGGCTTTTCGTAGGCGAAGACCACTTTAGTCATGATAGAATGTAATTCTTGTCCCCCTTCAAATCTGGCCGTTGTGGGATCCCTTCCCGCCAACGTTTGGGAAGAGGACCAAGGCCACTATAAATAGGACTTAGCCACCAGCATAGAAGGGGGAACAAGGGATCCAGATCAAATCTAGGGGAAGATTAGAACATGGAGACCCATCGGATCCACTCTCACCCAACCACTTCACCAGCTCACCTGAGCTCAAGAACACCTCACCTCCCGAGGCTTGTTCATCCACTGTACTAGTTCATCCTCAGCCCTTCCAGGAAATCCACTAAAACGCTGGAGTAGGGTATTACACTGCAAGGTGGCCCGAACCAGGATAAACTGTCATGTCTCTCTGTCCCTTTGAGCTTGACGCGCTAGGCTTTAAGGATCGCGAGTAGGCAGGCTGGGTAGGTTGAGATACCTGCATGCATCCCAGAGTTCAAACCTATCAAGGGTTTGCGGAACCCAAAATTCGACAATCACCAACGCACACTCCCTCTACCTTCGAGATTAGTGTTATTTGGTGTTTGCATTGAGCATGAATATGATTGGATCATGTTTATTACGATACGATTATTCATTGAAGTCAGAGAATAATTGTTGTTCTGTTTATATGAATAAAACCTTCAATGGTCATACACCCAATGTAAATGGTGTATTGTATCTCAATCGTAGTGATACACATATTCATAATATTGATGCCAAAAGATGCAAAGTTGATAATGATAGTGCAACATACTTGTAGCACTGCCGTTTAGGTCGTATTGGTGTAAAGCGCATGAAGAAACTCCATGCAAGATGGAATTTTGGAATCACTTGATTATGAATCATTTAATACTTGCGAACCATGCCTCATGGGCAAGATGACTAAAAATCCATTCTCCGGAACAATGGAGTGAGCTAATGACTTATTGGAAATAATACATACCGATGTATGTGGTCCGATGAGTGTTGAAGCATGCAGTAGGTATCGTCATTTTCTGACCTTCACAGATGATTTCAGCAGATATGGGTATATCTACTTAATGAAACACAAGTCTGAAACATTTGAAAAGTTCAAAGAATCTCATAGTGAAGTGGAGAATGATCGTAACAAGAAAAATAAAGTTTCTACGATCTGATCATGGAGGTGAATATTTGAGTTAGGAGTTTGGCCTTCATTTAAAACAATGTGGAATTGTTTCACAACTCATGCCACCTGGAACACCACAGCGTAATGGTGTGTTCAAACGTCGTAACCACACTTTATTAGATATAGTGCAGTATATAATGTCTCTTACCGATTTACCACTATCGTTTTGGGGTTATCCAGTAGAGACAGACGCATTCACATTAAATAGGGCACCCTCTAAATCCGTTGAGACGACACTGTATGAACTGTTGTTTGGCAAGAAACCTAAGTTGTCATTTCTTAAATTTTGGGGTTGCGACACTTATGTCAAAAGGCTTCAACCTGATAAGCTTGAACCCAAATCAGAGAAGTGAGTCTTCATAGGATACCCTAAGGAAACAATTGGGTACACCTTCCATCACAGATCCAAAGGCAAGATCCTTGCTGCTGAGAATGGGTCCTTTCTAGAGAAGGACTTTCTCTCGAAGGAAGTGAGTGGGAGGAAAGTAGAACTTGATGAGGTAAATGCACCTTATCTCGAATTGGAAAGTAGTACATCAGAGAAAATTGTTCCTGTGATGCCTACACCAACTAGAGAGGAAGCTAATGATGATGATCTTGAAACTTCATATCAAGTTACTACTAAATTTTGTAGGTCGACCAGAGCAAGATCTGCATGAGAGTGGTACAATAATCCTTTACTAGAAGTCATGTTACTAGACCAAGGCGAACCTACAAACTATGAAGAAGCTATGATGAGCCCAGATTCCGACAGATGGCTTGAGGCCATGAAATCTAAGATAGGATCCATGTATGAGAACAAAGTGTAGACTTTGGTGGATTTGCCCGATGATCGGCGACCCATGGAGAATAAATGGATCTTCAAGAAGAAGACTGATGCTGATAGTAATGCACTATCTATAAAGCTCGACTTGTCCCAAAAGGCTTTCGACAAGTTCAAGGAGTTGACTACGATGAGACTTTCTCACCCTTAGCGATGCTTAAGTCTGTCCGAATCATGTTAGAAATTGCCGCATCTTATGATTATGAAATCTGGCAAATGGATGTCAAAATTGCATTCCTTAATGGATTTCTAAAAGAAGAGTTGTATATGATGCAACCAGAAGGTTTCGTCAATCCTAAAAGTGCTAAAAAAGTGTGCAAGCTCCATCGATCCATCTATGGACTGGCGCAAGCATCTCGGAGTTGGAATATATGCTTTGATGAGGTGATCAAAGCATATGGTTTTATACAGACTTTCAGAGAAGCCTGTATTTACAAGAAAATGAGTGGGAGCTCTGTAGAATTTTTGATATTATATGTGGATGACATATTGTTGATTGGAAATGATATATAATTTCTAGATAGCATAAAAGGATATTTGAATAAGAATTTTTCAATGAAAGACCTCGGTGAAGCTACTTACATATTGGGCGTCAAGATCTATAAGGATAGATCGAAACGCTTAATAGGACTTTCACAAAGCACATACCTTGGCAAAGTTTTGAAGATGTTCAAAATGAATCAGTCAAAGAAAGGGTTCTTGTCTATATTGCAAGGTGTGAAGTTGAATAAGACTCAAAGCCCGACCACGGAAGAAGACTCAAAGTTTTGAAGATGTTCAAAATGAATTAGTCAAAGAAATGGTTCTTGTCTGTATTACAAGGGTTCTTGTCTATAAAGTATGCCATGCTGTGTACCAAACCTGTTGTGTACCTTGTCATGAGTTTGGCAAGGGGGACAATAGTGATCCAGAAGTAGATCCCTGGACGGCTGTCAAAATTATCCTTAGTTACCTTAAAGAGGACTAAGGAAATGTTTCACGGTTATGGAGGTGATAAAGAGTTCGTCGTAAAGAGTTGCATCGATGCAAGCTTTAACACTGATCTAGATGATTCTAAGTCTCAATCTAGATACATATTGAACGTGGGAGTAATTAGCTAGAGTAGCTCCACGCAGAGCATTGTAGACATAGAAATTTGCAAAATACATACGAATCTGAATGTGGCTGACCCATTGACTAAACTTCTCTCACAAGCAAAACATGATCACACCTTAGTACTCTTTGGGTGTTAATCACATGGCGATGTGAACCAGATTATTGACTCTAGTAAACCCTTTGGGTGTTGGTCACATGGAGATGTGAACTATGGGTGTTAATCACATGACGATGTGAACAATTAGTGTTAAATCACATGGCGATGAGAACTAGATTATTGACACTAGTGCAAGTGGGAGACTGAAGAAAATATGGCTTAGAGGAAATAATAAAGTTGTTATTTTATATTTCCTTATTTCATGATAAATGTTTATTATTCATGCTAGAATTGTATTAACCGAAAACTTGATACATGTGCGAATACATAGACAAAACAATTTGTCCCTAGTAAGCCTCTACTAGACTAGCTCGTTAATCAAAGATAGTTAAGTTTCCTAACCATAAACATGTGTTGTCATTTGATGAATGGGATCACATCATTAGGAGAATGATGTGATGACCAAGACCCAACTGTTAGCTTAGCATTATGATCGTTCAGTTCTATTGCTATTGCTTCTTCATGTCAAATACATATTCATTCGACTATGAGATTATGCAAGTCCCGGATACCATAGGAATGCCTTGTGTGCTATCAAACATCACAACGTACCAGGGTGATTATAAAGATGCTCTACAGGTATCTCCGAAGGTGTTTGTTGGGTTGACATAGATCGAAATTAGGATTTGTCACTCCGAGTATCGGAGAGGTATCTCTGGGCCCTCTCGGTAATACACATCATAAGAAGCCTTGCAGGCAATGTGACTAATTAGTTAGTTGTAGGATGATGTTTTACGGAACAAGTAAAGAGACTTGCCAGTAACGAGATTGAACTAGGTATGAAGATACCGACAATCGAATCTCGGGCAAGTAACATACTGATGACAAAGGGAATAACGTATGTTGTCATAACGGTTCGACCAATAAAGATCTTCGTACAATATGTGGGAGCCAATATGAGCATCCAGGTTCCGCTATTGGTTATTGACCGGAGAGGTGTCTTGGTCATGTCTACATAGTTCTCGAACCCATAGGGTCCACTTGCTTAATGTTCGATGATGATATTGTAGTATATGAGTTATGTGATTTGGTGACCGAATGTTGTTCGGAGTCCCAAATGAAATTACGGACATGACGAGGAGTCTCGAAATGGTTAAGAGGTAAAGATCGATATATAGGACGATGGTATGCAGACACCAGAAGTGTTCCAGAGGGTACTGGGTACTTATCGGGTCACCGGAAAGGAGTTTCGGGCACCCCCGGCAAAGATATGGGCCTTATGGGCCAAGAGAGGGAACACACTAGCCCACAAGGGGCTGGTGCGCCCCTATACATGCCAGCCCTATGAGGAGGTGAAGGAAAGCAGGGAGGGCAAGGAAAGTGTGGAGTAGGACTCCCCCTTCCTTCCCTCTCCCCCTCTTTCCTTCCCCCTCGTTTATACAAGGTAAGGGGAGGGGGGCGCCACTTGGGAAACCCCAAGTAGGATTCGGATCCTACTTGGGGTGCCCCTTGGCTGCCTCTCCTCCCCTCCCACCAATATATATGTGGGGAGGGGGCGCCTAGAACACACAACATCAAATGTTAGCCGTGTGCGGCGCTCATCTCCACAGTTTATGCCTCCCGTCATATTCTTGTAGTGCTTAGGCGAAGCCCTACGTGGGTCACTTCACCATCACCCTCACCATGCCGTCGTGCTGACAGAACTCATCTACTTCCTCAACACTCTGCTGGATCAAGAGTTCGAGGGATGTCATTGAGCTGAACGTGTGTAGAACTCGGAGGTGTCGTACGTTCAGTGCTTGATCGGTCGGAACGAGAAGAAGTTCGACTACATCAACCGCGTTGTCAAATGCTTCCGCTTTCGGTCTACGAGGGTACGCAGACACACTCTCCCCCTCTCGTTGCTATGCATCTCCTAGATATATTTTGCGTGAGAGTAGGATTTTTTTTTGAAATTTCATGCTACGTCCCCCAACACTCTGGGCGAACCTGCAAGCTTAAATAATCCACAAATTTCATCCACTCAAGTTCAGTTCCATCTCCTGCATAAGGATTAGCTAGCAGTTTTTCTATCATACCCGAAGGAATTTTATAACCAATATTTTCAGTAGGTGTTGTAGGCCAAGGGGTAACTAATTGTGGTTCCGGTCGAGGTAAAGATACCCCGAACAAACCCCTCAAAGGATTGTTCTCCATAGTAACAAGTAACAATAAATTTCAGGAAGTAGTAATAATTTTTCCTTGCAAATTTCCACTTACCAAGAGCGCTTCACTCCCCGGCAACGGTGCCAGAAAAGAGCCTTGATGACCCACAAGTATAGGGGATCAATAGTAGTCCTTTCGATAAGTAAGAGTGTCGAACCCAACGAGGAGCAGAAGGAAATGACAAGTGGTTTTCAGCAAGGTAATATCTTCAAGCACTGAAATTGTAGGTACCAAGTTGTTTGATAGCAAGATAATTTGTAACAAGCAAGTAACGGTAACAAAAGTGCAGCAAGGTAGCCCAATCCTTTTGAGGCAAAGGACATGCCAAAATAATCTCTTGTGGTAAGCAAAGCATTCTTGAGGGTACACGGGAATTTCATCATGTCAGTTTCATCATGTTGACTTGGTTTGTGTTCGCTACTTTGATAATTTGATATGTGGGTGGACCGGTGCTTAGGTGATGTTCTTACTTGAACAAACCTCCTACTTATGATTAACCCCCTCACAAGCATCCGCAACTACGAGAAAAGTATTAAGATAAAATCTAACCATAACATTAAACTTTTGGATCCAAATAAGTCCCTTACTTAGTAGCACATAAACTAGGGTTTAACCTTTTGTCACTCTAGCAACCCATCATCTAATAACTACTCCACAATGCATTCCCTTAGGCCCGAATATGGTGAAGTGCCATGTAGTCGAGGTTCACATGACACCACTAAGGGAATCACAACATACATATCATCAAAATATCACACACATATGAAGTTCACATGATTACTTGCAACATGACTTCTCCCGCGACCTCAAGAACAAAAGTAACTACTCAAAAATAATAATCATGCTCAAGACCAGAGGGGTATTAAATAGCATAATGGATCTGAACATATAATCTTCCACCAAATAAACCATATAGTAATCAACTATAATAGGTAATCAACACTACTAGTCACCCACAAGTACCAATGTGAGGTTCTGGTACAAAGATTGAACACAAGAGATGAACTAGGGCTTGAGAGGAGATGGTGTTGTTGAAGATGTTGATGGAGATGGCCCTCCCAAATATTGGAGAGTTATTGGTGATGACGATTACGAAGATTTCCCCCTCTGGGAGGGAAGTTCCCTCGACGGAATCGCTCCGCCGAAGGGCAACAGTGCTCCTGCCCAAGTTCCGCCTTGAGATGGCGGCGCTGCGTCCTAAAAGTCCTCTCCTTATTTTCTCTAGGTCAATATTACTTATATACCAGAAGAGGGGAACCGGAGGTGTGCCGAGGAGGGCACAACCCACCAGGGCGCGCCTGGGCTCCCTGGCGCGCCCAGGTGGGTTGTGACCACCTGGTGGGACCCCTTTGGTAGTTATTTGCCCCAATAATTCTTAATAATCCTTAAAAATCTCCATGAAGTTTCAGCTTATTTGGACTTGTGCATAATAGGTAGCTCTGACATGCTTTTTCAGGTCTAGAATTCCAGTTGCCGGTATTCTCCCTGTTTGTGTAAACCTTGTAAAATTTTGAGAGAAAAGGCATTAGAATTACTCCCAAAAGCCTTATAAATAACAATAGGAAAACATGATGCAAAATGGATGTATCAGGAGGCCAAAGAAAACGGGGAGGAGGAGGAGGAAGATGTGGACGGGGAACACCATGGCCCAGATCCAAATCTGGAGGATATGTTTGAAGGCCTGAATTCGCATGGACAGGAAGAGGAAGACCTAGACTTATCTGGTGAGGTGGATGAATTGATCAAGGAGGTGAGATGGTTGGATCTTTTTAGGGTTCATATGCTAAGGCCCTTTAGCCCTGCGGCCTTGCTGAACTCTATGAGGAACACGTGGACGTGTGCTCAGGGCATAACACTACAAAAAAAGACACATCCGTGACGTTTTGGGCCTAACGATTTTTTTCTATCATTGTCGGTGTCAAAACCGGCGGATCTCAGGTAGGGGGTCCCGAACTGTGCGTCTAGGTGGATGGTAACAGGAGACAAGGGACACGAGGTTTTACCCAGGTTTGGGCCCTCTTGATGGAGGTAAAACCCTACGTCCTGCTTGATTAATATTGATGATATGGGTAGTACAAGAGTGGATCTACCACGAGATCAAGGAGGCTAAACCCTAAAGCTAGCCTATGGTATGATTGTTGTAATGTATGTTGTGTCCTACGGACTAAAGCCCTCCGGTTTATATAGACACTGGAGAGGGCTAGGGTTACACAGAGTCGGTTACAATGGTAGGAGATCTACATATCCGTATCGCCAAGCTTGCCTTCCACGCCAAGGAAAGTCCCATCCAGACACGGGACGGAGTCTTCAATCTTGTATCTTCGTAGTCTTGGAGTCCGGTGGATGATGGACACCCCCTAGTCCAGGACTCCCTCAGTAGCCCCTAAACCAGGCTTCAATGACGATAGGTCCGGCGCGCATAATGTTCGGCATTGCAAGGCGGGTTCTTCCTTTGAATAATCCAGAGAAGATCATGAACACCAGGATAGTGTCCGGCTCTGCAAAATAAATTCCACATTCCACTGTAGAGAGAATAAAATGTACACAAGTCCAATCTGCTGACGTATTTTGCGGCAACGCCACTACCAAGCCTTTACTTGAATCATTTTTTATTATACCACCTCAGCATGTTTAGCGAAGCAGTTTCTTTGGCACGTCTTGTCGAAGCAGAGATCGTGTTCCCCTTATTCCAGGATTCTCATCAATACGAGCGTGGGTAACCCAACCGTGCCCGTCGCCACGCCTCCTCTATCGAAGGTGAATCCCGAACGGTCACGGAGACGGCCCTTGGTATTTTCCCCCTTTATAAGAGGACCAAGGCTCGTTTCTTTTCTTCAATTTTCCCTCAAATCCTCTCCTTGCTCCAAGTTCCAACACCCAGAGCCCCAGATTCGAGCGCTTTGGACCTTCAACGATGTCCGGCTCCGACCTTCAGGGTCGGTGTATGCCCTCCTCCGTCACGGAGGAGGACGTGCTAAAGCTGCGTGAGGCCAAGTACCTCTCTCATGAGATTTCACACAGGTTGCCCGCCCAAGGGCAGGCCGTACCCACTCCCGAGCCCGGTGAGTACGTCGTCTTCGTATCCCACCTCCGTCGGGGTTTAGGCTTCTCGACGGACCCCTTCGTGAGAGGGCTCATGTTCTACTACGGGCTGGATTTTCACGACTTGGCTCCGGAGTCCATCCTCCATATTTCCGCATTCATTATCGTCTGCTTAGCCTTCCTCCGCGTCACCCCCCACTTCGGCCTGTGGCTGAAGACCTTCAATGTGGAGCCGAAGATGATCGGGGGGCGTCAAGCGGAGTGTGGCGGGGCGGCCATAAGCAGGAGGGCCGATGCCCCGTGGCCCGAGGGATCCTTCCAAGAGGAGCTCGGCTTGTGGTAGCAGGAGTGGTTCTATATCACCGCTCCGAAGGGCAGCAAGAAAAAGCCGCCGCCTTCATTCCGCCCGGGACCTCCACGCCGGTTGATGTCGTGGGTCAACCAAGGGCTCAATTGGGGGCCGTCCGAAGATGTGCCCTTATAGAAGGGCCGGATTCGAGACCTCCAAGCGAGGGAGATCAATCTGGTCGTGGTGATGCAGGTCATGCTAATCAGGCGTCTTCTGCCCTGCAAACGCCGTCCTCTCCGGTTATGGGAGTTCAATTCGGAGGGACCACGAATTCTCCAACACTTCATGGGTATGACGCCCGTGGAGATGTACAAGTTGTTCTTCGGACCGCAGGTGGCGTGTCCGGAATTAACCGAGGACGCAGGCCTAAGCTGCAGTCACCCGGATACTCAGGTAAGTAGCTCAGAGTCCGGAAGTTCTGTTCGTTTGCTTTTCTGAAATTCGCCTTCTAACCCATTATTCTTCATCAGGAGTGGGTAGCGCGATCGAAGCTGATAAGGTGTTCGGCCCCCCTCCCCGAGACCGCACAGGAGCCCGTGCTGGTCAGAATGTTGGAGGTCGCGCCTGTAGAAGGAGGCGATGGGGAAAATAGAAGAGCTATCACCTCGCCCAAGGGGGTGCCTGAAGAGGGAGGGATCAAAAATCCCTCCTTCCAGGGGGAGAAGAGGACCGCCTCCGAAGACCCGGAGGCCAAAGCCCCTAAGCGGGGGAAGAAATCTTCACCGGAGGGTCCTGCGTCCGAGGGGGAACCCGGACGTACAATCGTCTCTAAAGGATCAGCCCTCCAGCGAGCCGTGAGTAGGAAAAGGGGAGTTCATTAATAAGAAAATACACCTGTTTGTGCTTCTGTGGATAACCGAAATTTTTACCTTACAGTTCGGATCTGCGGCCTTCTCAGATGAGTTCTCTTCGGGGGATCTTTGTCCGGAGATGATGGAGAGCGAAACGCCTCCGTCTGCTGCGCCGTCGGACAGGGCAGACGAGCCTGAAATATCATCACGGAGGGTATCCCAGAGCCCGGTGGAGCCGGAGAGTTCGGCGCGGACTTGTGTCCGGCCGGGGGAGCTGAAGGATCTGCTTGAGAGGGCGTCTATCTCAGAAGATCACCGTGCTTTGATGAGTATGGTGATTGGCAGGATCTCGTCCGCCGAAAGCGGATTGCATAATGCCGTCAGGAGTTTGCTGGCGGGATTTGAGGTACGCAAGAATGACGCACCTTTATGACAGTTTTGCACATAGAAGTGCGCCCTGTATAGATAGTAGCCCCTGAGACTCGGTAGGTTGTCGAAAGCGACAGCGTGCCGAGGATCAAAATTGCTTGTATTGAATGTCGCCCTTCCTATGCAGGTGGCGGATAGTCCGGGGGCTAGCCGGACTAGTGGAGTTGTCGAGTTAATGCGGCAACTTGATGTGGCGGATGCGGACATCGCGCTTGTCAACCGGCGACTTGACGAGTCGCAAGGTAAATGAATTCTCCGCAGTCACTTATTGAAGGGAGGCAAAGCCCGCCTCTGACAATATATATTCTGTGCTACAGATGGTGCTGCTGCTGTGGAGAGCCTTCGGGCCGAGCTTGCTCAAGCCAAGGAGCAAGCCCGAAGGAGTGATGCGGCTGCCTCGAGGGCGGCCGACGAGTTGAAAGCCAAAAAGGTTGCACACTGCCTAAGCAGTGAAAAGATGGCCGAATTGGCCGTGAAATTGAAGGATGCTACCGTCCGCATTGAGGCTCTTGAAAAGGAGCGCCTATCGGAGCGAGAAGACCTGGGGAAGGCCACCGCCGAGGCCAAGGATGCCCGTTCTGCAATGCGGGCTATGAAGGAGGAGCTGCGCCAGGCCGGAGATATTGTGGCTAGCAGGCCTTTTCTGCTGCGTCGCCGGTTTACGGATCCAAAGTATGCCCAACTTGGCTAGCTGTGGGGTCCGGAGGATCCATATATGGACTTAGCGGCAAGTGCGGCGGATGCTGTTGTGCACTTCCGGAGTTAGAAGGATCACAAGACAGAAGAGATATTTTGGTCTCAATTCCATAGTCCGGATCGTTCACTTCCGTTGACCGATCGGTTGGCCGAATGGGCTGAGCTGAACAGGTTGTCCGGACTTTCCATGACTGATATCGTGGCTCATGTCTGGCCAGAGAGGCCCAAGGCGACGAGCTATTTTGGATTATTGCAGCAATTTCTTGGAGCGGTGCCGCGTATCAAGGAGATGAAGCGGTCGGCCTGCATAGAAGGTGCACGGATGGCCCTTGCCCGTGTGAAGACACATTGGACAGAGATGGATGCCACCACTATTGCAGCCCAGGGTTCGGACGAAAGCCGGTTACCCGCCGAGCACTATTTTGGGGAAGTTATGCGTGGCGCTTGTGTAATAGAGTCGCAGTGCTCGATAAATGTCACGTTCAAATGAACGTTTTATCTTGTAAAACAATGATTATGATTGAACCGCCTTTTATATTTGTGCGTTCCAAGTATTAAAATATCTCCTATGTGGCCGTTTATGTATACATTTGTATAACCTGAAAGATGGCAGTCTTCGGCTTCGGCCCCCACGCACAAGGTGCGGGGGTGTTCGCAAAAATAGCGTTTTCACACTTAATCCGACATCTCGGTCTGTTAAGGAGGTGGTAGCGTAGCAAGCGAGGCAATCCGGACTATGATGCTTTATCACTTTCACTTAGCCATTGGAGTTCGAGGGTGGGGCTACGATATAGCCCACAGGGCACCGCGCTTCTCGGATTCGGGCGCATGTGTGCTGACCGAAACGGTCCTTCGTCAAAGCGAAATTCTAAACATTCCGGTAGTCGATCGAGTGGTTGACCAGTCTCTCGTTGTATCATGACATCGGTTTCGCGGCTTTCTCTCTCGAGGTGCTCGCCAAATTAACGGGGCACAATCGCATACTTCTCCGGTGCGCGTTAGCGATGATCTGAAACGTAAGGCAGCAAAACATAGGAGCCGGGCAAACCCAACATTTGACCAAAGACATGATTCGGAGCTGATGCATATAAGGCCTAACTCGAGACGCCGAACACTCCCTAAGGTGTTCGGTCTTTATAATAATGGGCAGAACCATGCCATAAGCCCCTAGTGTCCAGGTACGTGCAAGGTCCTCTGACGCGGCCAATGCCAAAACGTCAGGCTCCACTTTGGTTATAATGAGAAACCAAGGGATTATAACAAGAGACAGTAAAAAAGGTTTACGCAGGTCTTAATCAAAAGAATCCTTGCGACGGGTCCTCTGCACGCCTGCGCTACCAGGTCTCCGTTGTGCGTTATCACGACGGGCGTGCACGTTGTTCATCTGTAAAAAGAGACGAACTTAGTTTGGAAAGAAATCGTGCGAAAAAATATATACGAAAGAAAAAATATAAATAAATAAGTAAAGCAGAGTCTATATGAGCTCGCTGTTGCTTGTGCGCGTAGCCCCTTGTGAAGGGATGTGCGGCTAGGGAGCCCCTAGCTTATTTATGCCGGACTCGTCTGACCGTGGCCGGGGTCTTTAAATGACCCTCGTATGGAAATGATGCCACGTGGACCGGGCATCTTAAGTGTAAGAGACGCGTAATGTGGTATGGCGTTGAAGCGGACAAAAGCTTCTCGTCCCAAGAGTGCTTGATAGCTACTTTTAAATGGGACGATATGAAAGATTAGTTTTTCGCGTCGAAATTTGTTCGGTGATCCGAACACAACTTCTAGTAATAAGGAGCCTGTGCACTTGGCGTAGGGGCCTGGCGTCACTCCTTTAAAGGGAGTGCGGCTGTGTCGAATTTTAGTAAGGTCTATCCCCAACTTGCGGATTGTGTTTGGATACAGCAGGTTGAAGTCACTGCCTCCGTCCATCAGGACTTGTGTAAATTGCAGTCCGTTGATTATAGGATCCAATATCAGGGCAGTCCATCCTGCGTTTCGAACGTTCTGGAATAATCCAGGTGGTCGAAAGTGATTGGTTTTGATGTCCAATCTCTATTTTCAGCTGGGTTGGACCGTGCGAGACCCATTTTAACGGGTGCCGCACTGTTCTTCAGTATTATCACATAAAGTGAATTTACTGCTTTGACCTCTTGTGGGAAAGTCTTTTGTTTTCCGGTGCTCTGCTGGTGGGGTTTATCATCATCTTCGCTTGATGCGTCGAGCCCCTTGTGTTCGGCGTTTAATCGGCCGGACTGTTTAAAAACCCAACAATCTCGGTGGGTGTGGTTTGCAGGCCTTCCGGGGGTACTGTGGATTTGACATATCCGACCCAAAATCTTGTTTAGGTTGGACAACTCATCACTGTTATCCTTAAGAGGCGGTGTTTTGTTGTTTGGCAGCGAACTTTTGAATCCGGCGTTGACCGCCGTGCTCTTTGGGCTCTTCTCTTTGTTCCGGCGCTGGTCTTTTCTGCGCCGTGATTTTCCGTTCCCATCTCTGATCTCGGATGTACTTGGGTCGCTGGTGCTGCATCTTGCTAGCCAGCTATCCTCTCCCGCACAAAAGCGGGTCATGAGGCTTGTTAGCGCGGACATTGTCCTCGGCTTCTCTTGGTCGACGTGTCTGGCGAGCCATTCGTCTCGGACGTTGTGTTTAAAAGCTGCTAAGGCTTCGGCGTCCGGACAGTCGACTATTTGGTTCTTTTTGGTGAGGAACCTGTTCCAGAATTCTGCTACCGACTCTCCGGGCTGTTGAGTTATATGACTTAGATCACCTGCATCTGGAGGGCGGACATAAGTTCCTTGAAAATTTGCTCTAAACGCATCCTCGAGCTCTTCCCAACTTCCAACAGTGTTTTCTGGGAGGCTTTTGAGCCAATGACGGGCTGGCCCTTTGAGCTTGAGGGGTAGGTATTTTATGGCGTGGAGATCATCTCCTCTAGCCATATGTATGTGTAGTATATAATCTTCTATCCGCACTCGAGGTCATTGTTCCGTCGTAGGCCTCTATGTTTATAGGTTTAAATCCTGCTGGGAATTCATGATCCAGCACCTCGTTGGTGAAACAAAGTGGGTGTGCGGCGCCCCTGTATTTGGGTGTACCGCTATCTTCGGATACTTGGCGTGTTGCATTCCTTCTTGGGCCCCTCTTCTTTGGCCTGTAAATGGACCTGGCTGGGCCATCTGTCTTTCCAGGGTCATTAGTCGGCTTATGTGCGTCGCCGCTTTCAGATTTTGGCCTATCATCTGGCCGTCTATCCAACCAGGTAGTGTCTTTGTTTTTTGACTGTGGGGGCTCTATGGCCTCCTCGTCAAATTCTGGCAGCAGCTTGCGCTTCGGATAGCTCTTTGATTGATGGCCATTGCCGTATTTGTTTGCGGTTTTGAGCACTTTGCTCCACCTCATTCTGAGTGTATCTTCCGCTATTTTGAGCTTCCGTTTTTCCTTTTTCAAACTTCTTGCGGTGGCGACGAGTCTTTTCCGAAGGTTTTTATTCTCCGGCGGTGTGTCTAGCGTGAGGTCGTCTGGACTGTTGTTTTCGCCGGGCCTGGACTGGTTATCTGACTCGTCCAGTTCGGACGGTTGCTTGTCTGCATGTTCGTCGTCCACCGTTTTGCCCTGCTGTATTGCTGGGTCATTAGGAGCGCTGTTGTTGTCGAGGCGGGACTTAGGGCGGCGTCTGCGTCGCCGTTTTGGTTGTTTGTCGGCAGAATTATCTTCTGCCGCGCCCCGTTGGTCCTTGTTATCGCTTCCTTTTGGGGTATCCACCATGTATACATCGTATGACGAGGTGGTCTTCCCGTGCCCTGTAGGCGCTGGTTCTTGTTCGTCTCCGGCATCGTCGTCCATACCGTCAATGTCTTCGGAGTCATAGTTTAGCATGCCGGTTAGATCGTCGACAGTGGCTACAAAGTGGGTGGTGGGTGGGCTCTAAATTTCTTCGTCGTTCGCATCCCAACCATCCAGGCCATAATCCGGCCAGGACTCTCCGGATAGCGAGAGATGCTTTAGCGAATTTAGGATGTCGCCAAAGGGCGAGTGTTGGAAGATGTCCGCGGCGGTGAATTCCATAACCGGCGCCCAATCAGATTCGATTGGCAGGGGCGTGGGAGGTTCGGAGTCCGGCAAGGAGTCCGGCACCTCGGAGTCACGAGCTTCGCGAGGGACAAGGTTAGTGTTCGGCTCCATCACCGTAGAAGTTGCAGCCCCCGAGGCGGTGTCCAACCACCGGTCCTCGATCTGGCGATCGGCTCCAGACTAAGGGCCGGAGCGGATTCTTGTGCGGCCACCAAGGCACTGTTCGGCGGCAGAGCTAGATCATGCCCATCGTAACAGTGTGGCGCGCTTGGCTGTGGCTCGAGCCCGTCGAAGATCAAGTCCTCGCGGATGTCGGCCGTGAAGTTTAGGCTTCCGAATCTGACCTGACGGCTAGGGGCGTAGCTTTCGATCTGCTCCGGATGGCCAAGTGAATTAGCCCGCAGTGCGAAGCCGCCGAATACGAAGATCTGTCCGGGGAGAAAAGTCTCACCCTGGACAGCGTTGTTGATTGAGACGCCATCGAGCCTATCGGTGACGACACAGAGGAACTCTCAATGAAAGCACCAATGTCGGTGTCAAAACCAGCGGATCTCGGGTAGGGGGTCCCGAACTGTGCGTCTAGGCGGATGGTAACAGGAGACAAGGGACACGATGTTTTACCCAGGTTCGGGCCCTCTTGATGGAGGTAAAACCCTACGTCCTGCTTGATTAATATTGATGATATGGGTAGTACAAGAGTGGATCTACCACGAGATCAAGTAGGCTAAACCCTAAAGCTAGCCTATGGTATGATTGTTGTAATGTATGTTGTGTCCTACGGACTAAAGCCCTCCGGTTTATATAGACACCGGAGAGGGCTAGGGTTACACAGAGTCGGTTACAATGGTAGGAGATCTACATATCCGTATCGCCAAGCTTGCCTTCCACGCCAAGGAAAGTCCCATCCGGACACGGGACGGAGTCTTCAATCTTGTATCTTCGTAGTCTTGGAGTTCGGCGGACGATGATAGTCCGGCTGTCCGGACACCCCCTAGTCCAGGACTCCCTCAATCATGCTTATGACACTTCTATGACGATAATTGTGAAAAAAACCGGTATCATCATAGATGTGGTGTGCTCCTACTTCTATGACAAAAAACCATGACAAAAAATGGTCTTTTCGTCCTGGGCGGGCCGGAGACGCACCTACATGACATTCTTTGGGCCGTCCATGATGGAGAAAATCGTGGTAGAAGCGAGGGCGAGGAAAATTTCGGGGAGTTCCAGGTTATGGTGGGTGGTCGGGGGCGAGCGATACACGGCGTTTGTGCATTTCTCTCGTACATGTACGCGCGTGTGTGCGAGGCGTTGTGCTCTAACTGAACCTGAGCAAGGCATTGGCTCTAACTGAACCCGAGCGATTACACTAGCTACGTTACTAAACCCCAATCGATCCCTTGCTGTTAACTGAACCCGAGTGATTCCTTCGCTACTGCTACTAACTGAAGCCAATCGAAGCTGCCTCTTGATGAACAGTTCCTGGTGGGGGTTGGATGAACAGGATCCCGCGGTAGTAGAGGTCGTTGCCGCTGGATGAACATGACCCCGATCGAGGAGGTCGGGGTGGATGAACAGTAGCCGGTGGAGGCACTCCATCCGTGGAGGGTTGGTTGAACAGGACCCCGTGGAGGGCTGGTTGAACAGTAGCCGGTGGAGGCTGGATGAACAGGACCCCGTGGAGGGCTGGATGAATAGTAGTCGGTGGAGGCTGGATAAACAAGACCCCGTGGATGAACAGTAGCTGGCAGAGGCTGGATGAAGTCGACAATGGATGAACAGTAGCAGGTGGAGGCTGGAGGAAGTCGATGATGGATGAACAGTAGCCCCGTGGAGTCCCGTTTTGCGGTATGCCACACCCCTCCCGATGAACAGGACCCCCGTTTCGACCGTAGGAGGTTGAAGAGAAGCCTGTTTCCTCCGTTTTGCGGTATGCCACACCCCTCCCGATCAACAGGACCTCGTTTCAACTGTAGGAGGTCGAAGAGAAGTTTGTTTCCTCCGTTTTGGAGTACGCCACACCTCCAAGTGAACAGGATCCTCCGTTCTGTGGTACACCAGGCCTCATTTCGATTGTTCCTTCCAAGCCGGTTGTTTCCCGATGAACACGACACATTCCGTTGCCTCCCGATGAACATGACAACGCATTTTCTCCGTTCCGACCCAGCCGTTTGGCTCCCGATAACAGGACGCCATTGCTGCCGTCCGTGGCCTCTCCATGTACACGAGCTCTGGCCGTACATAAGCGCGAGTACGCGTTCGAGACCTTGCCCGTATGTACGTGCGTGCCCATATTTTTTGTCATCTGGTTGTACGTGCGTGTACATGGTTTGGATAGGGCTGCCTGAACTGCTACCGCTCCTTACTCGGCCACGGTTCATCATGGCAGATAGACCGATCGACCGGGTGGGTCCCAGCTGTCAGGGAGGATAAGGACGCACTTCCTTGCGTGCGAAGATATAGCTGGTGGGTCCCAGCTGTCAAGGGGAAGAATCATTTTTTTGCCCGTAATAAGGATGCACTTCCTTGCATGCGAAGCTGTAGTTGGTGGGTCCCAGCTGTCAGGGGAGAAAACATTATTTTTAGGGTAAAAAGGATGCAGTTGCATGCATGCGTCCATGGGCGTGGTGCGTCCCTACTGTCAGCCTCTCCATGTACAATCATCTTCCAATGACTCTCGTTTGTTGACCACGTTGACCACACCGTGCAGAGTGCTCCAAGCCGGTGGACAACAGCGAGGCCCCAGACTGGAATGCCCCGGAGATGGGGATGACGCGGCAGTGGAGTCACAGACGAAGAGGAGTGGGAAACTTGACTGGTTCGGGTGCGGGGTGGGCCTACACTCGACAGAGAATAACAGGAGGTGCAGAGAAGTGGACGGATGGCCTGGCCGTCGTTGGGGTAGCGTTTCACTATGAGGCGCGCAAAACAGCGCCGTTGGACGCCGGAGGCTGGAGCAGGTGGTCCCGGCAACGCTGGGGGAAGAAGACGAGAGATTGAAGAAGAATGTAGGCCATTGGATGTGAATCCAATGCCTTGCTTAGGCTTGGACCTTTGTATTTTTATTTTTTGCAAAAGTGCTTAGGCTTCGACCTGCTGTCCCACATGTCAGCCCGTCCATTTGTTTTTTAGTCCATTTATTGGGCTGGGTGAAACAATGATGTAGCGCCTATGCAGCCCGTTTATATATTATAGTAGATTAAAGCCCTTTTGCATTTTTATCGAAATCTGCAGACTTGCTGGGCTGGGTGAAAATATCATGTTGGGCTGGACGGAGAAATGTTATATATAAACACATGATTGCACGTCTATTACTGCCTTGGTCAGTAAAATCTTTGCAAGCTTATGTACGCAATCACCAGGAGTTAACTTGCCAACTTATATATAAACAATATTATTATTATTTTGTAAGAACTTTCGATTTACGAAATAAAATATCATTTTAATTTGATGAGTTAACAGGACGTGGGGTATTGTTAATTTTTAGGCTAGACGTGGAACAGTTGAGTTAGTTCTAGGGAAAAGTACCAGGAGAAAACTCATATTACATCGAAAAAGAAAGTGTGAGAAAATTCAGATTTAGGATTAATGAAAATGAAAAATAAAGGAAGTGGGAAGGTCTATAAAATGGTTGGACGAATGATAGGTTTACCGTAACCTTATGTTGTTTGTTTTATATATATGTGATACGTCTCTATAATTTTTGATTGTTCCATGTTGTTATATTATCATTCTTGGATGTTCTACAATCATTTTTTAGTCATTTTATATCATTTTTTGGTACTAACCTACTGACATAGTGACCAGTGCCAGTTGTTGTTTTCTACATGTTTTTTACATTGCAGGAAATCAATATCAAACGGAGTCCAAACGCATGGAAACTCCTAGAGGATTCTTTTTCAGCCAGAAGACATCTAGTGGGCCAAGGAAGCACCTGGGGGTGATACGTCTCCAATGTATCTATAATTTTTTATTATTCCATGCTGTTTTATTATCAATCTTGGATGTTTTATAATCATTTTATAGTCATTTTATATCATTTTTTGGTACTAACCTATTGACATAGTGCCAAGTGCCAGTTGTTGTTTTCTGCATGTTTTTTACATCACAGGAAATCAATATCAGACGGAGTCCAAATGCCACGAAGCTTTACGATGATTTTTCTGGGCCAAAGGAAGAAGTTGGGCCCTAGTTGCACCTAGAGGGGAGTCCCGAGGAGGGGACAACCCACTAGGGCGCGCCAGGAGGCCCAGGCGCGCCCTGGTGGGTTGTACCCACCTCAGGTGTCCCCCGGACCGCCTCTTTGCTCTATAAATACCTCAATATTCCAGAAACCCTAGGGGAGTCGACAAAATATTCATCCAGCCGCCGCAGAGTCCAGAACCACCAGATCCAATCTAGACACCATCACGGAGGGCTTCATCACTTCCATTGGTGCCTCTCCGATGATGCGTGAGTATTTATTTGTAGACCTTCGGGTCCATAGTTAGTAGCTAGATGGCTTTCTCTCTTTTCTGAATTCTCAATACAATAGTCTCTTGGAGATCCATATGACGTAAATCTTTTTGCGGTGTGTTTGTTGGGATCCGATAAACTTCAAGTTTATGACCAGTTATATCTTTTTATATCCATGAAATTTATTTGAGTTTCTTTGATCTCTTATATGCATGATCTCTTATAGCCTCGTATTTCTTCTCCGATATTTGGGTTTTCTTTGGCCAACTTGATCTATTTATCTTGCAGTGGGAAGAGGTGCCCGGTCGTGGGTTCGATCGTATGGTGCTTGATCCCAGTGACAGAAAGGGAACCGACACGTATGTATCGTTGCTACTAAGGATAAAAATATGAGGTCTATATCTGCCGCAATAAATAAACGGATCTTGTCTACATCATGACATCGTTCTTATTGCATTACTCCGTTTTTCCATGAACTTAATACACTAGATGCATGCTGGATAGCGGTCGATGTGTGGAGTAATCTTGGACGTGATGCCTATGTAATGATCATTGCCTGGATATCATCATAATTATTTGAAGTTCTATCAATTGCCCAACAGTAATTTGTTTACCCACCGTTTGCTATCTTTCTCGAGAGAAGCTACTAGTGAAACCTACGGCCCTCGGGTCTTCTTTCTCATATATTTACCTTTCGATCTACTTTTTCCTTGCGTTTATTTTCAGATCTATTAAACCAAAAATACAAAAATACCTTGCTGAAATTTATTCTTATTTATTTTATTTAGCATTCAATCTATCAATCTACTACAAATTTACCTCACGTCCTTTGCCTATCTTGAGGCGTCATACCCCGAAAGGGATTGACAACCCCTTTAACACGCCGGGTTGCGAGGTGTTGTTATTTGTGTGCAGGGGCTTTTTACGTTGTCTTGCTTGGTTCTCCTACTAGTTTGATAACCTTGGTTTCATATCTGAGGGAAATACCTACCGCTGTTGTGCTACATCATCACTTCCTCTTTGGGGAAATACCGACGTAGGTTCAAGCGACATCAAAAGGAATTTCTGGCGCCGTTGCCGGGGAGGATCACGTCGAGATAGTTTCCCGGCCACATGCCAATTTCTGGCGCCGTTGCCGGGGAGGATCTTCAACATAACCAGGTTCCTAATCACAAATCTCATCTCCTTGCAATTTACATTATTCGCCATTTGCCTCTCGTTTTCCTCTCCCCACTTCACAAAAATTTGCCGTTTTATCTGCCTCTCTTTTTTTGTTCGTCGTTTTCTTGTCAGATCTATCCTTTGCTTGCGATCATGAGTGATTTTGGTATGGAACCAATAGATGATGGCCTTAATCCTAAATTTGGATGTACGGGCAATCTGGATGCTAAATTTTTTATCTTGGGGCAAGGGAATGTTATGGGAAAACAACGTATTCAAGAATTTTTCAATTGTGTTGGGAATCTAAGTCTTGATGATGCTCCTATACCTAAAACTACTAGATCTTATGGGGATGCTATTTCAGCACTAGTTCTGAAACTTGAAAGTAAATTTATTCGTACCCATCCTACTTTGCAAAGATTGTTTTTGAGCTCCCCGACATAAAGAATCCTAGGGCTAAGAAGTTGGCCACTCTCGTTCTTATAAATGAATTTGACTACATAATACGGGAAGCTAGGGAAATCTTTGATTTTTTATGGTATGAATCGTGAAAAAACCGTGATAGATGAAATTCTTTACAATAGTGATTATGCACTAAGGCATTTGCTTGGGGATAATAATATCTTTGATGAGAATCTTAAAGAGGAAGTCCCCATTCTAGATATAATCCAACAAGTTTTTAATAATGTTAATCAACACTACTCTTGGATTGTTGCGGGTAATCAAAAGGGTTATGATGAAAACCAACTAAGGATGCTAAAGTTTCCATGGATAATATGTTTTATGTTGTGTTTACGAAACCCCATGATAAAAATACCTCTAAGAAAGTTAAGAAGAAAAAGGATGACAAAACTTAGATCCTTGCTTTATGCCTAGCTAAGGGCGTAAAACTATAGCGCTTGTTGGGAGGCAACCCAATGAATAAAATTTATTTTTGCCTTTTGCTTTCTGTTCTTGTGTGTTAACACAATTATTATACTGGTATGATTGTGTTTTTTGTGTTTTAATTAGTGTTTGTGCCAAGTAAAGCCTTTAGGATCTTCTGGGGTGATGGTTGTTTGATCTTGCTGGAAAAGACTGAAACTTTGCGCTCACAAAAATAATTATCATAAACCACAGAAAAGAGATTTTGCCCTTATTCTTTTTGCAGAATATTAATATACAAATTAGTCTGGTCTTCCTAATTTGGTAGAATTTTTGGAGTTCCATAAGTATTCGAAAGTTCCAGATTACTACAGACTGTTCTGTTTTGACAGATTCTGTTTTCTTTGTGTTGTGTGCTTATTTTGATGGCTCTATGGTTTTCTTTGATGAGTTTTTGCCATTTAAAAGTTGGAATACAGTAGATATAATACAAAAACAAAATAAGAATTGGTTTGACACAGCACTTATAGTAGTGGTTTGCTTTCTTTTGCTAACGGATCTCACAAGGGTTTTGTTGAGTTTTGTGTGATTGAAGTTTTCAAGTTTTGGGTTACGATGGATGAAGGAAGGATAGAAGAGCCTAAGCTTGGGGATGCCCCGGCATCCCAAGCTATTATCCAATAATGAGCAACCAACTAATCTTGGGGATGCCCCCGAGTGGCGTCCCCTCTTTCTTCTCACGACAATCGGTATTTTACTCGAGGCTATACTTTTATTCGTCACATGATATGTGTTTTGCTTGGAGCGTCTTGTATGATATGTGTCTTTGCTTGTTTTATTTTGTGTTTTAAGTCATCAATCCTTGCTGGAAATACCTATTTGAGAGAGCCAAAATTATGTCATGACTTGTTAGAATTGCTCTCTATGCTTCACTTAATTTTTTATGAGCAATGGACTTGCTCTAGTGCTTCACTTATATCTTTTTGAGCATGGTGTGCTTAGTATTTATGAAGAAATGCTCTTTTGCTTCACTTATATTTATTTGAGAGTTAGTAAAATATTGAAGAAATTCTCTCTTGCTTTACTTAAATTATTTTGAGAGAAATAAAATATGTTATGCTCATGATCTTCACTTATATTTGTTTGAGCTTATGAAAAGCAACACATGAAAATTAGTCCCAAAGTGATAGATATCCAAGAAGATAAAGAAAGAAAAAAATATGTCATGAATATCATTGGACAAAATAAACTTGATTCTTAGTAATAGTTTTGAGATATGATGATGTGATATGTGAGTTATGTTGATGAGTAATTGTGCTCTAGTAAGAATATTGGTGTTAAGGTTTGTGATTCCCTATGCATGCACGAAGTCAATAATCATGCAATGAAAATTATATCCTGCTTGTGGTGCATTATTCGGTGTTAATTATGCTTAAAGCTTGCTTATGAGATTATTCGTTTCTTGGTTGGCCGCTTCTCAATCTTTTTGCTAGCCTTCATTTTGCACCAAGTATGACCTCTACTTGTGCATCCAAAATCCTTTAAACCAGTTTTGCCACATGAGTCCACTATATCTACCTATATGCGGTATTCTTTTTACCGTTTTAAGCAAATTTTCATGTGCCATCTCTAATTTTCAAAATAAACTTCTCTTTTGTGTGTTTGTTTCGTTCGCGGAATGGTAACGGGTGGCTAATATTTTCCATGCTCGATGTGTTATTATCACAATGAGTGTTTATTCACATGTTATTGCACGAGAGTAAGGCAAAGGTTTTAGGGATGCCCAGTCCCAAAATGCAAAAATGAATTTACTTTATGTTGTCAAATAATAAATTCCTTGGAAAGTGTTGGTATGGAGGGCAACCGTGGATACGGCTAGCCATGGAAAGTGAAAGTATGGTGGAAAAAGGAATAAACTTTATTTTCTATTTGGGAACCTCCTATGATATATCTAACATGGAAAGTTTTGGGAACTCTGAGTCGTTTTCATTGGTGGGATGGATACACCTCCCAAAATGTTTTTATCTCTAATTTTTTCGCTTTGAGCTCTGGCACCTCTACAAATCCCTACTTTCCTCTGCAAAGGGCCTTTCTTTTACTTTATGCAATTTTTATTTTTGAAATTGAGTCTCCATCCTCTCTATAAAAGCACCAACTAGGAGGCAATATGATCGTACTTAAGTATTGGGTGTAGCTAATATTCGAGTGTGTTTCATGAATGGATCAATGTTTGAGCATGATGGGCTAGGGATAACTTGTTTTAGCATTAATATTTTGAAAGACATGGTTGCTTGTTGATATGCTTGAGTATCTAAATTATTATGTCAAACTAGACTATTGCTTTGAATCACATAAAAGTCCAAATGTCCATGCTATAAAGAAAAGAATACGATATGACATGATAAGCAGCACTCCACATCAAAAATTCTGTTTTTATCACTTACCTACTCGAGGACGAGCAGGAGTTAAGCTTGGGGATGCTGATACGTCTCCAATGTATCTATAATATTTTATTATTATTCCATGATGTTTTATTGTCAATCTTGGATGTTTTATAATCATTTTATTGTCATTTTATATCATTTTTGGTACTAACCTATTGACATAGTGCCAAGTGCCAGTTGTTGTTTTCTGCATGTTTTTTACATCCTAGGAAATCAATATCAGACGGAGTCCAAATGCCACAAAGCTTTACGATGATTTTTTATGGGCCAAAAGGAGTAAATTAGGCCCTGGTTGCACCTGGGGGGAGTCCCGAGGAGGGGACAACCCACCAGGGCGCGCCAGGAGGCCCATGTGCGCCCTGGTGGGTTGTGCCCACCTCGGGTGCCCCCCGGACCGCCTCTTTGCTCTATAAATACCCCAATATTCCAGAAACCCTAGGGGAGTCGATAAAATATTCATCCAGCCGCCGCAGAGTCCGGAACCACCAGATCCAATCTAGACACCATCACAGAGGGGTTCACCACTTCCATTGGTGCCTCTCTGATGATGCATGAGTAGTTCTTTGTAGACCTTCGGGTCCATAGTTAGTAGCTAGATGGCTTTCTCTCTCTCGCAGAATTCTCAATACAATGGTCTCTTGGAGATCCATATGATGTAACTCTTTTTGTGGTGTGTTTGTTGGGATCCGATGAACTTCGAGTTTATGATCAGTTATATCTTTTTATATCCATGAAAGTTATTTGAGTTTCTTTGATCTCTTATATGCATGATCTCTTATAGCCTCATATTTCTTCTTCGATATTTGGGTTTTGTTTTGGCCAACTTAATCTATTTATCTTGCAATGGGAAGAGGCGCCCGGTAGTGGGTTCGATCTTACAGTGCTTGATCCCAGTGACAGAACGGGAACCGACACATATGTATCGTTGCTACTAAGGATAAAAAGATGAGATCAATATCTGCCACAATAGATAAACGGATCTTGTCTACATCATGTCATCGTTCTTATTGCATTACTCCCTTTTTCCATGAACTTAATACACTAGATGCATGCTGGATAGCGGTCGATGTGTGGAGTAATAGTAGTAGATGCAGGCAGGAGTCGGTCTACTAATATTGGACGTGATGCCTATGTAATGATCATTGCCTTGATATCGTCATAATTATTTGAAGTTCTATCAATTGCCCAACAGTAATTTGTTTACCCGCCATTTGCTATCTTTCTCGAGAGAAGCCACTAGTGAAACCTGATGTCTACTACACTACCTTCTTCTTGTAGACATTGTTGGGCCTCCAAGTGCAGAGGTTTGTAGGACAGTAGAAAATTTCCCTCAAGTGGATGACCTAAGGTTTATCAATCCGTGGGAGGCGTAGGATGAAGATGGTCTCTCTCAAACAACCCTGCAACCAAATAACAAAGAGTCTCTTGTGTCCCCAACACACCCAATACAATGGTAAATTGTATAGGTGCACTAGTTCGGCGAAGAGATGGTGATACAAGTGCAATATGGATGGTAGATATAGGTTTTGTAAGCTGAAATTGTAAAAACAGCAAGGTAACTAATGATAAAAGTGAGCGTAAACGGTATTGCAATGCTAGGAAACAAGGCATAGGGTTCATACTTTCACTAGTGCAAGTTCTCTCAACAATAATAACATTATTGGATCATATAACTATCCCTCAACATGCAACAAAGAGTCACTCCAAAGCCACTAATAGCAGAGAACAAACGAAGAGATTATTCACCTCAAAGTTATCCTTTCTGCTCGATCTATTCAAGTGTCCGTAGTAAAATAACATGAAGCTATTCTTTCCGTTCAATCTATCATAGAGTTCATACTAGAATAACACCTTAAGACACAAATCAACCAAAGCCCCTAATGTCACCTAGATACTTCATTGTCACCTCAAGTATCCGTGGGCATGATTATACGATATGCATCACACAATCTCAGATTCATCTATTCAACCAACAGAAAGTACTTCAAAGAGTGCCCCAAAGTTTCTACCAGAGAGTCAACACACGAAATATGTGTGCCAACCCCTATGCATAGGTTCATGGGAAGAACCCGCAAGTTGATCACCAAAACATACATCAAGTGGATCACGTGATATCCCATTGTCACCACAGATAAGCACGACGAGACATACATCAAGTGTTCTCAAATCCTTAAAGACTCAATCCGATAAGATAACTTCAAAGGGAAAACTCAATCCATTACAAGAGGGTAGAGGGCACTAGTGTAGAACCGGGCAATAGCACCGGTTCGTAAGGCCCTTTAGTGCCGGTTACATAACCGGCACTAAATTGTGGTCACTAAAGGGCCCCCCCCTTTAGTACCGGTTCAGCATGAACTGGTGCTAAAGGGCAACCACGTGGCACGAGCCAGCTCCGGGGGCCTGGAGCCCTTTAGTACCGGTTGATAACACCAACCGGTACTATAAGGTTTGGTGGGTTTTTAGTTTTATGATTTCTTTTTCATTTAATTTTGTGTTTCCATTTTAATTCTTTTTCGTTTGCTGGTATTTTACGATACTACACATTGTACACGTTATGCATCATACATCATGCATGCTTTGTTTATCAACGCTGCTGCTATGTTCATTACACCCGCAGATATAACATGCTCATGCATGCTTTGCATCATTACATCATATATATATATAATAACAAGTCCTACTAATCATGCATCATCATACAACTTCTACTCGTTACTAATAATAAGTCATACAATCATCATCCTCATATATAGTCATCGAACCCAACCCTACATAATTGTTCTTAGCACATGATCATCGATGTCGGTAGGACCTAAACACCCTTAAGGTAAAATAGCATAAAACAATATAGACCCCGACTCTCCATTATGAAGAATGGCGATCATCCTGTCTCCAATTCTTGCCTTTAGCTGCTTATTGCTTCCAAGAAGCTCCTTACGACTGTCCATACATTTTTCCATTCTTTGATTGTTACGTCTCCATTTCTTTTAGAAACCGGTATGGACAGTTGAGATTCAGTAGGACGACCTGGTCGTATGTTCAAAACATGAAGTCTACCACGCGTATACATCGGATGAGGCACACAATCATTCGGGATTATCTGTTGAAAACATAATAATAACTTTGTAGTTAGCAATGATGTACTAGTTTTAGAAGTGTGCAAAAGATGCACGGATGTTGTAATAGTAAAAATAATCTTACCAGGTATCTCCGGGTAGTTATCAGAGTTCAACACGTGCACTAGTGGCACGTATTGACCATAATGTTGAGGAGTTTGATTGTAGATATTGTAATTCTCAAGATCAGTACAAAATCCGACCGGATGATTTTTCTCCGATAAGTTAATTGAGCCTTCAAGTAGTAATGCGTTACATCTACCATCTTCCGCACATTCTTTGAAGAATAAAAATAAGTTGTCAATGGAGATAAGTTGTCAACATTATATTTTGAAATAAACAATATAAATTACTTAATAACTATGTTTAGCTCACATGAGGGAAGAACTGGAGGTGTATCCACAAGGACCCAAATCGAAGGTGTCTCTTGCTCGATTGTAGGATCACCAAGATCCATGGTGACAAGCATACCCTCATCAAGACCATACATCTTGCAAAATGCATCCCAATTTTTGCAGCCAAAATGGGTTACACTCTGAGCATTGTACAACTTTACTTGAAAATCCACACCATGTTCGGTACTTAGGATAATTTTTTGGTTTGAAATTTTATGGTCTTCAAAACCCATCCTCTCCAAGACATAGTGTCTTGCAAAGCATGGGATAAGCTAGTCGAATTGGAAAAGATGAAAATACACGTTAAAATAGTTGAAGTCGTGCTTAATTACGAAAAAACTATTGTCGCTGCTATGCACCATATGAACATCGCAGGTCTCCTCGAGCTTAATCTTTGAGCGCCGATCTTCGCCCAGCTCAATGAACTGTCATGCAGATACCTCGGTCGTCGTGGCACTAGTCGCACTCCCCCGGGCGGTTTTCATCGTTCAATGAGTACGACATTTCCGGCCTACGTTCATAATTTAGTTTTATTAATTAAGTCAACTATCTAGTTCAACTACTAAGCACTTACTATAAATAAATAAGTAGTACTTACCAAAAACAAACTACTTCTATATATAGTAAAATAAATTAGTTTATTAAATCAACTAGCTAGTTCAACTATATATAAACTACTACTACTTTTTTTTCCTTTTTCTAAATACTATGAACAAAAAATCATTAAAATTCTATGAACAAAATTACACAATCTAAATATCACCAAAAAAATCTATTAACAATAATATCACCAAACATGCATATTCAATAATAATATCACCAAAAAATCTATTAACAGAAAAAAATCTATTAACAGAAAAAAATCTATTAATAGAAAAATCTATTAATTCAACTTGTTGAACTAAGCATTTAATAAAAATAAACTAGTTATATTAATTCAACTAGTTCAACTAATTAAGCATTTACTAAAAATAAACTAGTTCTATATATTAATTCAACAAGTTCAACTAAGCATCTTCTAAAAATAAACTAGTTCTATATATTAATTCAACTAGTTCAACTAAGCATTATATTTACTAAAAATAAACAAGTTATTATATTAATTCATCGATGATAACATTTCTAACATTCTAAAAATGAACTAGATAGTTCTAATTCATCTAAACATTATATATAGAAAACAGAAAATAAGTAAAAAAATATGTGTGTGTGTGTGTGTATACGTGTGTGTGTATATGTGTGTGTGTGTGTGTGTGTGTGTGTGTGTGTGTGCGTGTGCGTGTGTGCGTGTGTGTGTGTGTATGTGTGTGTGTGTGTGTGTGTGTGTGTGCGTGTGTGTGTGTGTGTGTGTGTGTGTGTGTGTGTGTGTGTGTGTGTGTGTGTGTGTGTGTGTGCGGCGTGTGCGTATATAGAGGCGCGTCTGGTGGCGCGGACAGCGACGACGGGCGGTGGGGGCGAATGCGGCGACGAGACGGCGGCGGCGGCGGGACGGCGACGAGATCGCCGGGCGGCGATATGGCGACGAGACGGGTGGCGGGCGGGCGCGGCGACGACGACGGCGGCGAAGCGGCGACGGCAAGGCGGCGGGCGGCGTGCGCGCGACGACGGCGGCGGGGCGGCGAGGGCGAAGCGGCAACGCGGCGGCGTCGGCGTCGTCGTCGGAGATCGAGACTTCAGAGAAGTGGAGCGAAAGTGGCGGCGATAACTGATTTTTCGTGCGTGCCATATATATAGGGGAGCCTTTAGTACTGGTTGGAGCCACCAACCGGTACTAAAACCAATTTTGGCCAGCCCAAGCGGCGGAAGCGAGGGCCTTTAGTACGGTTGGTGTCTCCAACCGGTACTAAAGCAACAACAATAAGTACCGGTTGGAGCCACCAACCGGTACTAAAGGCCGTCTTGCCGCCACCAGCGATGCGCTATGTTTAGTCCCACCTCACCGAGCGAAGGGCAGCCGCTTGGTTTATAAACCCAGCCATGCCGCCGTTTGAACTCCTCTATATAGCGGGCTTCGGGCCTAACTAAAGCGCCTTGCCGGTGAGCCTCCTGGCCTTCTGGGCTGCATTTGCACACCCTAGGACTGGTAGGCCCACCGGCAGCGCCTAACATTTTTTAATTTTTTTTTTTTCTGCATTATTTATTTTCTTCTATTTATTTTTGAGTAATTTTTATATAGTTATTAATTTTCTGCTTTATTTTTCTTCTATTTATTTCCGAGTAGTTTTTTGCGTATTTAGTTTCTTTGTGAATATTTTTGCTTTATATATATTTTTTCTTTTCTGCATTATTTATTTTCTTCTATTTATTTTTGAGTAATTTTTATATAGTTATTTATTTTATGCTTTATTTTTTCTTTTATTTATTACGAGTAGTTTTTTGCCGTATTTAGTTTCTTTGTGAATATTTTTGCTTTATATAATTTTTTTCTTTTCTGCATTATTAATTTTCTTCTATTTATTTTTGAGTAATTTTTTTATATAGTTGATGGCGTTTCTTTGAATGATGCATAATGAATGCACAAAAATTTCGTCAGAAACCTGAATACTTCGAAAGAGATTGTCCAGTTTGTAAATGAAGTGCATCCAGTTTTTGCCGTAACCCTCTCTACTTTTTTGAACAATCTATGTGGGTGAAATGATGATACCATGCCAAGTTTCAACTTTTTCAGAGTTCATTTGTAGTGCTTTTCAATTTCTAGGTCATTTAGTTCTCAAAACAAATCATTGAATGCATGAAAAATAGCAAATGAAGGCAGAAATGGTTGAAAGTTGATGGCGTCGCTTTGAATGGTGCATACTGAATGCACAAAAAGTCTGGAGTTGTAATAAGTTTAAAAAAATGAAATGCCTTTGTAACAATTGAGTTTAATTTCGTCAGAAACCTGAATACTTCGAAAGAGATTGTCCAGTTTGTAAATGAAGTGCATCCAGTTTTTGCCGTAACCCTCTCTACTTTTTTGAACAATCTATGTGGGTGAAATGATGATACCATGCCAAGTTTCAACTTTTTCAGAGTTCATTTGTAGTGCTTTTCAATTTCCAGTCATTTAGTTCTCAAAACAAATCATTGAATGCATGAAAAATAGCAAATGAAGGCGAAATGGCTGAAAGTTGATGGCGTCGCTTTGAATGGTGCATACTGAATGCACAAAAAGTCTGGAGTTGTAATAAGTTTAAAAAAATGAAATGCCTTTGTAACAGTTGAGTTTAATTTCGTCAGAAACCTGAATACTTCGAAAGAGATTGTCCAGTTTGTAAACGAAGTGCATCCAGTTTTTGCCGTAACCCTCTCTTTTTTTTGAACAATCTATGTGGGTGAAATGATGATACCATGCCAAGTTTCAACTTTTTCAGAGTTCATTTGTAGTGATTTTCAATTTCCAGTTCATTTAGTTCCCAAAACAAATCATTGAATGCATGAAAAGTAGCAAATGAAGGCAGAAATGGTTGAAGGTTGATGGCGTCGCTTTGAATGGTGCATACTGAACGCAAAAAATATAAGAGCATTTACATCACGATCTTATATTTCTTTAGAGTCTAAACTGTCAATATGATCTTATAACACATCAAAAATACTTTGATCATCAATGATCTTTGTGTGTACAATCTAAATTGTCAATATGAGTCATCAACGATTTATAAACCGATGAAGACTCATATTGCGGGCACAAATTCTACACACAGAGTTCAATGAAGACCAAGTGCTTGTGATAGTTTGAGAAATAACATATTTAAGGTGGTAAAAGGCTTGTTAGGGGAGCGAGGTGGGACTAAAAACAGCTTGCCATAACATCATTAGTACCGGTTCGTGGTACGAACCGACACTAAATGGTGATGGTGGGGCCATAGCCTGACCGCAAGCTGACACATCCCCTTTAGTACCGGTTCGTGGCATGAACCGGTACTAAAGTTTCGCCACGAACCGGTGCTATTGATCGCCGCCACGAACCGGTGCTATTGTACACATTAGTGCCGGCTGAAATTCAAACCGGCACTATTGTGCTTCACGTTTGACCCTTTTTCTACTAGTGGGGGGAGAAACATCATAAGATCCAACTATAATAGCAAAGCTCACGATACATCAAGATCGTGCCATAGAGATAACGAGAGAGAGAGAGAGAGAGAGAGAGAGAGATCAAACATATAGCTACTGGTACATACCCTCAGCCCCGAGGGTGAACTACTCCCTCCTCGTCATGGAGAGCGTCGGGATGATGAAGATGGCCACCAGTGATGGGTTCCCCCTCCGGCAGGGTGCCGGAACGGGCTCCCGAGAGGTTTTTGGTGGCTACAAAGGCTTGCGGCGGTGGAACTCCCGATCTATTGTTCGCTTCAATGTTTTTAGGGTATATGGGAATATATAGGCAAAAGAATTCGGTTGGGGGAGCCACGAGGGGCCCACGAGACAGGGGGGCGTGCCCAGTAGGGGGGGCGCACCCCCCACCCTCGTGGCCACCTCGAAGCTTCCTTGCCTTCAACTCCAAGTCTCCTGGATCACGTTCGTTCCAAAAATCACGCTCCCGAAGGTTTCATTCTGTTTGGACTCCGTTTGATATTCCTTTTCTTCAAAACACTAAAATAGGCAAGAAAACAGCAATATGGGCTGGGCCTCCGGTTAATAGGTTAGTCCCAAAAATAACATAAAAGTGTATAATAAAGCCCATAAACATTCAAAACATATAATATAATAGCATGAATGCTTCATAAATTATAGATATGTTGGAGACGTATCAGCATCCCCAAGCTTAATTCCTGCTCGTCCTCGAGTAGGTAAATGATAAAAGAAAGAATTTATGAAGTGTGAATGCTAGCAGGTGCACAAGTTCGATCAATGATAATTTCAATCACCTTTTCTAGCATGATTATATGTCATAATAGTAGTTCATCTCATAAAACTCCTCAAGATCAAGTAACAAGCTATTCACATGTTAAAGCATAGACCATAAACTTTCTTGAACACTAGCAAACTTCATTCTCAGTCATCAAACAATTATAATTCATCTTATTTTCAGGAAGGGTCTATGTCAGAGCTTTGATTTAGCAAAATCCACATACTCAACTATCATATAGTCTTCTACAATTGACACTCACGCAATACTTATGGTTATGGAGTTTTAATCGGACATTGAGAAAGATAGGGGCTTATAGTGTTGCCTCCCAACGTATTCACCTTTGGGTGGTGTCAGCAATAATAGTTCATGCTAACTTACATCCAATTGGATATATATATATATATATATATATATATATATATATACATACATATATATCAAGATATTTCCAACACGAGGTGCTTGCAAAAGGATAAAATGAAAAAGGAAAAGGTGAAGATCACCTTGACTATTGCATAAAGTAAAAGACATAAAGTAAAAGATAGGCCCTTCGTAGAGGGAAGCAGAGGTTGTCAAGTGCTTTTAGGGTTGGATACACAAAATCTTAATGCAAAAGAACGTCATTTTATATTGCCACTTGTGATATGAACCTTTATTATGTAGTCCGTCACTTTTATTACTTCCATATCACACGATCGTATAAAGCTTATTTTCTCCGCACTAATAAGTCATACATATTTAGAGAGCAATTTTTATTGCATGCAACATGAAAACTTACTTGAAGGATCTTACTCAATCCATAGGTAGGTATGGTGGACTCTCATGGCAAAAACTGGGTTTAAGGATATTTGGAAGCACAAGTAGTATCTCTACTTGGTGCAAGGAATTTGGCTAGCGTGAGGGGGAAAGGCAAGCTCAACATGTTTGAATGATCCATGAAAATATACTTTAAGTGAGATGTGAGAAAACATAACCCATTACGTTGACTTCCTTGTCCAACATCAACTCTTTAGAATGTCATACTTAATGAGTGCTCACAATTATAAAAGATGTCTAAGATAGTATATTTATATGTGAAATCTCTTTTCCTTCAATATTCTTTCTTGAATTGTTCAAATGACCAATACAATGCTTGCTAACCTTCAATAAATTTACAACCTCTACTTCTTAGATGTGAAGTCATTACTCCCCATGGGATAAGCAAATGAAACATATATAATTTCAGATTTATGACAGTTCAACCATTTACTCATAGGATATAAGTGAAGCACGCGAGTAAATGACAAACTACTCCAAAAAAAATAAGTGAAGATCATTGAGTAGCTAAATAATTGTGTAGCTATGTGAAGACTCTCTCTCATTTAATAATTTCAGATATTGGTATTTTTATTCAAACAGCAAGCAAAGCAAAATAAAATGGCATTTCAAGGATAGCACAACTCATGTGAAGAAGCAAAAACTTAGATTCAACCGATACTAACCGATAGTTGTTGAAGAAGAAAGGTGGGATGCCTACCGGGGCATCCCCAAGCTTAGATGCTTGAGACTTCTTGAAATATTATATTGGCGTGCCTTGGGCATCCCAAAGCTTGAGCTTTTGTGTCCCCTTAATTCCTTAGTCCATCGAATCTTTACCCAAAACTTGAAAACTGCACAACACAAAACTCAACAGAAAACTCGTAAGCTCCGTTAGTATAAGAAAATAAAACCACCACTTAGGTACTGTAATGAACTCATTCTAAATTCATATTGTTGTAATATCTACTGTATTCCAACTTCTCTATGGTTCATACCCTCCGATACTACTCATAGATTCATCAAAATAAGCAAGCAACACACGAAAAACAGAATCTGTCAAAAACAGAACAGTCTGTAGTAATCTGTATCAAACGTATACTTCTATAACTCCAAAAATCCTACCAAATTAGGAAGTCCTAGGAAATTTGTGTACAAATCCATAGAAAAAATAAACATATCAAAAGCACGTTTCTGTGAATTATCAAAACTAATTTACTGGGTGCAAAGGTTTCTGATTTTCAGCAGGATCAACACAACTATCACCGAAGCTATCCTAAAGGTCTTACTTGGCACTTTATTGAAACAAAAGCTATAAAACATGATTAATACAATAGCATAATCATGTGTACACACAAAAACAGTAAGGGTAAATATTGGGTTGTCTCCCAACAAGCGCTTTTCTTTAATGCCTTTTTAGCTAGACATGATGATGACAATGATGCTCACATAAAAGATAAGAATTGGAACATAACGAGAGCATCGTGAACCATATGACTAGCACATTTAATTCTTACCCTCTTCCTATGCATAGGGATTTTTTGAGCAAACAACTTAGGGGAACAATAATCAACTAGCATAGGAAGGTAAAACAAGCATAGCTTCAAGATTTTCAACACATAGAGAGGAAACTTGATATTATTGCAATTTCTACAAGCATACGTTCCTCCCTCATAATAATTTTCAGTAGCATCATGAATGAATTCAACAATATAACCAGCACCTAAAGCATTCTTTTCATGATCTACAAGCACAGAAAATTTACTACTCTCCACATAAGCAAAAGTCTTCTCATTCGGAATGGTGGGAGTATCATAAGAGACTTGAATACTATAAATTGTTTCCACATTAAAAGAGTAATGTTCAGAAAAAGGGTAATAATAATCATGACAAGTTTTATAAATATAATCATCACTACTTTTTATAGCATAAGTTTCATCACAATAATCATCATAAGTAGCAACTTTGTTCTCATCATAATCGATTGAAACCTCTTCCAAGATAGTGGAATCATCACTAAATAAAGTTGACACTCTTCCAAATCCACTTTAATATTCATCACTATAAGATTCAAAATCCTCCAAAATAGTGGGATCACTACTTCCTAAAGTTGACACTCTTCCAAACCCACTTTCATCAATATAATCATCATAGGTAAGAGGCATGCTATCATAACAACTTAGCATATCAAAACTTGGGAGGCTAAAAATATCATCTTCATTAAACGTAGCATCCCCAAGCTTGGTACAAACATTAATTTCATCAAATATATTCTCAAATATGTCATCCTCATCAAACATAGCTTCCCCAAGCTAGGGCCTTTTCATATCATAAGCATAATCACTCTCATCAGTAATAGTATGGATAGCACCAATAGTATAGCAATTATTATCATCACAATGAGTAGTAGGAGCAACATCATTTGGGAGGGATACCTTTTTTTACCTTTTTTGCTCCTTCTTTTCTTTTTCTTCTTCACATTATGTATGGGTTCAACCTTCTTCGTTGAGCTCCCTATAGATGAGATATGTTGAATAAAAAGCTCCTCCTCGTTACCTGGTTCATCATAAGAAATAATAGGAGGATATTGGGAAGTCTCTTGCCTTTCATTAGTACTCTCTTCATCTTCTATTTGCTTTCTTTTCTTTAGGTAATTGTCAATATAAGGATTTTCAATGCAATTCACCACACAATACAAATAAATTTCCTCTAGATTAATATCAAGAAAATTCTCAAGATTAAATTCTGGAATATGCTTAGTTGCACGTTTCAATTCTTCATAACCCAAAAGCAAACTAAGTTCATTATAATGTGCAAGGGAGATCAAATCATCACAATTTTTGGACACGATTCGATCATGAAACAATTTGCATCGGAGATGTAAATGACCACTTTCATTGCAAAGTTCACAAGTACGGCGAAGGAAATATAAATTTTCAGCACTCACCCTTAGCCTTTCTTGCAACAATTTAGTTTCTACATGCTTATGCCTCTTGCAATATCTATCTTCTCTATTTGGTGTATCTATGCAAACCCAATGCTCTCCACAAAAATCGACATGCTTATAAGAGACATTTTCATCATAACTAGTGAAATCATCATTAGTACTATGGATATTCAAGGAGTTCATACTAACAACAATGCAATCATGCTCGTCATTCAAAGATTTAGTATCAAACATTTTATAGACTTCTTATTCTAGCACTTGAGCACAATTTTCCTTTCCATCATTCTCACAAAAGATATTAAAAAGATGAAGCATAATAGGCAAACTCTATTCCATTTTTTTGTAGTTTTATTTTATAAACTAAACTAGTGATAAAACAAGAAACAAAAAGATTCGATTGCAAGATCTAAAGAAATACCTTCAAGCACTCACCTCCCCGGCAACATCGCCAGAAAAGAGCTTGATATCTACTACACAACCTTCTTCTTGTAGACGTTGTTGGGCCTCCAAGTGGAGAGGTTTGTAGGACAGTAGCAAATTTCCCTCAAGTGGATGACCTAAGGTTTATCAATCCGTGGGAGGCGTAGGATGAAGACGGTCTCTCTCAAACAACCATGCAACCAAATAACAAAGAGTCTCTTGTGTCCCCAACACACCCAATACAATGGTAAATTGTATAGGTGCACTAGTTCAGCGAAGACATGGTGATACAAGTGCAATATGGATGGTAGATATAGGTTTTTGTAATCTGAAATTATAAAACAGCAAGGTAACTAATGATTAAAGTGAGCGTAAACGGCATTGCAATGCTAGGAAACAAGGCATAGGGTTCATACTTTCACTAGTGCAAGTTCTCTCAACAATAATAACATAATTGGATCATATAACTATCCCTCAACATGCAACAAAGAGTCACTCCAAAGCCACTAATAGCGGAGAACAAACAAAGAGATTATGGTAGGGTACGAAGCCACTTCAAAGTTATCCTTTCTGCTCGATCTATTCAAGAGTCCGTAGTAAAATAACATGAAGCTATTCTTTCCGTTCAATCTATCATAGAGTTCATACTAGAATAACACCTTAAGACACAAATCAACCAAAACCCTAATGTCACCTAGATACTCCATTGTCACCTCAAGTATCCGTGGGCATGATTATACGATATGCATCACACAATCTCAGATTCATCTATTCAACCAACACAAAGTACTTCGAAGAGTGCCCCAAAGTTTCTACCGGAGAGTCAAGACGAAAATGTGTGCCAACCCCTATGCATAGGTTCATGGGCGGAACCCACAAGTTGATCACCAAAACATACATCAAGTGGATCACATGATATCCCATTGTCACCACAGATAAGCACGGCGAGACATACATCAAGTGTTCTCAAATCCTTGAAGACTCAATCCGACAAGATAACTTAAAAGGGAAAACTCAATCCATTACAAGAGAGTAGCGGGGGGACATCATAAGATCCAACTATAATAGCAAAGCTCGCGTACATCAAGATCGTGCCACAGAGAGAACACGAGAGAGAGAGAGAGAGATCAAACACATAGCTACTGGTACATACCCTCAGCCCCGAGGGTGAACTACTCCCTCCTCATCATGGAGAGCGCCGGGATGATGAAAATGGCCACCGGTGAGAGGTTCCCCCTCCGGCAGGGTGCCGAAACAGGCTCCCGAGAGACTTGCGGCGGCGGAACTCCCAATCTATTGTTCGCTTTGATGTTTTTAGGGTATATGGGAATATATAGGCAAAAGAAGTCGGTCGGGGGAGCCACGAGGGGCCCACGAGACAGGGGGCGCGCCCAGTAGGGGGGGCGTGCCCCCCACCCTCGTGGCCACCTCGAAGCTTCCTTGCCTTCAACTCCAAGTCTCGTGGATCACGTTCGTTCCAAAAATCATGCTCCCGAAGGTTTCATTCCGTTTGGACTCCGTTTGATATTCCTTCTCTTTGAAACACTGAAATAGGGAAGAAAACAACAATATGGGCTGGGCCTCTGGTTAATAGGTTAGTCCCAAAAATAATATAAAAGTGTATAATAAAGCCCATAAACATTCAAAACAGATAATATAATAGCATGAATGCTTCATAAATTATAGATACGTTGGAGATGTATAAAAACCTACGGCCCCCGGGTCTTCTTTCTCATATATTTGCCTTTGGATCTACTTTTTTCTTGTGTTTATTTTCAGATCTATTAAACTAAAAATACAAAAATACCTTGCTGCAATTTATTCTTATTTATTTTAGTTGGCATTCGATCTATCAATCTACTACAAATTTACCTCACGTCCTTTGCCTATCTTGAGGCTCCGTACTCCGAAAAGGATTGACAACCCCTTTAACACGTCGGATTGCAAGGTGTTGTTATTTGTATGCAGGGGCTGTTTACGTTGTGTTGCTTGGTTCTCCTACTGGTTCAATAATCTTGGTTTCATATCTGAGGGAAATACCTACCGCCGATGTGCTGCATCATCCCTTCCTTTTTGGGGAAATACCGACATAGCTTCAAGCGACATCAGGGGGTGACTCGAGATGAGCAGCACCCACCAGGGCGCGCCAGGAGGCCCAGACGCACCCTGGTGGGTTGTGCCCACCTCGGGTGGCCCCGGAATCGCCTATTTGCTCTATAAATACCCCAATATTCCAGAAACCCAAGGGGAGTCGAACAAAATTAATTCCATCCGCCACAGCGTCCAGAACCACCAGATCCAATCTAGACACCGTCATGGAGGGGTTCACCACTTTCATTGGTGCCTCTCCGATGATGCGTGCGTAGTTCTTTGTAGACCTACGGGTCCGTAGTTAGTAGCTAGATGGCTTCCTCTCTCTCTCTCTCTCTCTCTCTCTCTCTCTCGATTTTCAATACAACGGTCTCTTGGAGATCCACATGATGTAAGTCCTTTTGCGGTGTGTTTGTTGGGATCCGATGAACTTTGAGTTTATGATCAGATCTATGTTTTTATCCATGAAAGATATTTGAGCCTCCTTTGATCTCTTATATGCATGATTTCTTATAGCCTCATATTTCTTCTCCGATATTTGGGTTTTGTTTGGCCAACTTGATCTATTTATCTTGCAATGGCAAGAGGTGCTTTGTAGTGGGTTCGATCTTACGGTGCTTGATCCTAGTGACAGAAGGGGAACCGACACGTATGTATCGTTGCTACTAAGGATAATAAGATGGGATCTATATCTCCGCAATAGATAAACGGTTCCCTTCTCCATCATGTCATCGTTCTTATTGCATTACTCTATTTTTCCATGAACTTAATACACTAGATGCATGCTGGATAGCGGTCAATGTGTGGAGAATAGTAGTAGATGCAGGCAGGAGTCGGTCTACTAATCTTGGACGTGATGCCTATATAATGATCATTACCTGGATATCGTCATGATTATTTGAAGCTCTATCAATTGCCCAACAGTAATTGTTTTCCCACCGTTTGCAATTTTTCTCGAGAGAAGCCACTAGTGTAACCTACGGCCCCCGGGTCTCTTTTCATCATATTTGCCTTTGTGATCTATTTTCCTTTGCATTTATCTTCAGATCTATTAAACCAAAAATACAAAAATACCTTGCTGCAATTTATTTTGTTCCTCGATCTATTTATCCTATCTACCACTTTTAACTCATTTTATTTGCCTATCTTGAGGCACCGTACCTGAAAGGGATTGACAACCCCTTTAACACGTCGGGTTGCGAGTATTTATTATTTGTGTGCAGGTGTTGTTTACGTGGTGTGAGGAGGTTCTCCTACTGGTTCGATAACCTTGGTCTCATCACTGAGGAAAATGCCTATCGTCGCTATACTGCATCACCCCTTCCTCTTTGGGGAAATACCGATGTAGTTCTAGCAGACATCAAAAGAAATTTCTTGCGTCATTGCTGGGGAGGATCTTCAACACCAACCAAGTTCCTAATCACAAATCTCATCTCCTCACAATTTACATTGTTTCCCATTTGCCTCTCGTTTTCATCTCCCCCACTTCACAAAATTTGTCATTTTATTCGCCCTCTTTTTCGTTCGCCGTTTTCACATCAGATCTGTTTTTGAGTGCAATCTTGTTGTGTAGTCATCATGACTCAAGAGAACACCAAGCTGTGTGATTTCTGAAATACCAACAACAACGATTTCATTAGCACTCCGATTGCTCCTCCCGCCACTAGTGCGGAGTCTTGTGTTATTAATATTGCTTTGCTGAATCTTGTCATGAAAGATCAATTTGCTGGTACTCCTAATGAGGATGCGGCGTCCCATCTTAACACATTCGTGGAATTATGCGATATGCAAAAGAAAAAAGATGTGGACAATGATGTTGTGAAGTTGAAATTATTTTCGTTTTCTTTGCGAGATCATGCAAAAATTTGGTTTTCTTCTTTGCCTCACAATAGTATCGATTCTTGGAACAAACGCAAGGATGCTTTTATCACTAAGTATTTTCTGCTCGCAAAAATTATTTCCCTTAGAACCCAGATCATGAATTTCAAGCAACTTGAACATGAGCATGTTGCACAATCTTGGGAAAGGATGAAATTGATGCCAAGGAATTGCCCAACTCATGGGTTAAATATTTGGATGATCATTCAAAAAATTTATGCGGGATTGAATTTGTTTCTCGTAATCTTTTAGATTCTGCCGCGGGGGGTACTTCTATGGAAATTACTTTGGGTGAAGCTACTAAATTTCTATACAATATTATGGCAAATTACTCGCAATGGCATACTGAAAGAGCTCCTACTAGTAAAAAGGTTAATTCGGTAGAAGAAATAAATTCTTTGAGTGAAAAAGTTGATGCTCTTATGAAGTTTGTTGCTAATAAAAGTGCTCCTATTGATATTAATGTTGTGCCTTTGTCTACTTTGATTGAGCAAAATAGTGATGCCATAGATGTGAACTTTGTCTCGCGAAACAATTTCAATAACAATGCTTATAGAGGTAATTTTAATCCTAGGACTTTTCCTAGTAATTCCTCTAATAACTATGGTAATTATTATGGTAATCCAACCTATAATAATAATAATAGAAACACCTCTGATCTTGAGAGCAATATTAAAGAATTTATCAATACACAAAAGGCTTTCAACACTTCGATAGAAGAAAAGTTGAATAAAATTGATGATTTGTCTAGAAGTGTTGATAGAATTTCTCATGATGTAGAAACTCTCAAGATGAAAAATTTTGTCCCTAAAGTTGAAGAATCAATTAAAGCTCTCTATATTTCTATGGATGAAAGTAAGAAAAGAACCGCTATGCTTAGGGCGAGAAGAGAATTTTCAGAAAGAGCGTTTTCTAGTGATTACTATCATAAAAGTGATGAAGATCTTAAAATGATTAGTGTTTCTTATATTGATTATTTATTTAGTCAATTTAAGATTGATGAAAAAGGGACTCGAGAAGATTCAACTTTAGTTAGAATGCGTCCCGAAGATTCGGAGGGTGAAAATCTTGTTGAGAAAATTGATAAAATTGGGTTTGAAGAGGTCAAGACTTTAACTAGTGATGTGCCCACTATTTTGGATTACAAAGACTTTAATTATGATAGTTGCTCTTTGTTTGATTGTATTTCTTTGTTGCAATCCATGATAAATTCACCCCATGCTTATGAACAAAATAAAGCTTTTACTAAACATATTGTTGAAGCCATGATGAAAGCTTTTGAAGAAAAGTTGGAATTAGAAGTTTCAATTCCTAGAAAATTGCATGATGAGTGGTAACCTACTATCAAAGTCAAGGTTAAAAATTATGAGTGTTTTGCTTTATGTGACTTGGGTGCTAGTGTTTCTACAATTCCAAAATCTTTATGTGATGTGCTTGGTCTTACCAATATTTAAGAATGCTCTTTAAATTTGCACTTGGCGGATTCCACTATTAAAAAGCCTTTGGGAAGAACTAATGATGTTCCTATTCTTGCAAATAGGAATTATGTTCCCATAGATTTTATTGTTCTTGATATTTATTGCAATCCGTCTTGTCCAATTATTCTTGGTAGATCGTTTTTGCGTACTATTGGTGCCGTGATTGATATGAATGAAGGCAATATTAAATTTCAATTTCCACTAACGAAGTGAATGGAACACTTCCCTAGAAAAAGAATTAGGCCACCATATGAATCAATCATGAGGGCATCTTATGGATCTAGAACCAAAGATGACAAAACTTAGATCCTACGTGTTATGCCTAGCTAGGGGCGTAAAACGATAGCGCTTGTTGGGAGGCAACCCATTGAATAAAATTTATTTTCGCTTTTTGTTTTCTGTTCTTGTGTTTTAGAACAATTATGCTACTGTTATGATTGTGTTTTTTGTTTCAATTAGTGTTTGTACCAAGCAAGGCCTTTGGGAAGACTTGGGTCAAAGTTGATTTGATCTTGCTGAAAAATAGAAACATTTGCGCTCACGAGATTATTTGTCATTTTTAACAGAAGAGAGATTTTGAGTTGATTATTTTTTCAGAGGGTTAATAGACAAATTACTCGTGTCCACCAATTTATTTCAGAATTTTTGGAGTTACAGAAGTATTTGAAATATTCATATTGCTACAGAATATTCTGTTTTTGACAGATTCTGTTTTCTTTGCGTTGTGTGCTTGTTTTGATGATTCTATGGTTTTCTTTGATGAGTTTTTGCCATAGAAAAGTTGGAATACTGTAGATATAATGCAAAAACAAAATAAGAATAGGTTTTATACATCACTTATAGTAGTGGTTTGGTTTCTTATATTAACGGATCTCACGAAGGTTTTGTTTGAGTTTTGTGTGATTGAAGTTTTCAAGTTTTGGGTTATCTTACGATGGATGAAGGAATAAGGATTAGCAAAAGGCTAGGCTTGGGGATGCCCGAGGCACCCCAAGATAATATTCAAATAAATATCAAGCAACCAACCTTGGGGATGCCCCCGAGTGGCATCCCCGCTTTCTTCTAACAACCATCGGTATTTTTCTTGAAATTGTATTTTTATTTGTCACATGATATGAGTTTTGCTTCGAGCGTCTTGTATGATATGAGTTTTTGCTTGTTTTTCTTTGTGTTTTAAGTGTTTAATCCTTACTGGACACACCCTTTTGAGAGAGCCAAAAATTATGCTATGCATGCTCCTATGCTTCACTTAAACATTTAGAGCCATGGGTTTGCTCTAGTACTTCACTTATATCTTTTTTAGCATGGTGTGCTTTGTTATTTTTGAAGAAATGCTCTCATGATTCACTTAGATTTATTTGGGAGTTAGTAAAATTTTAAGAATTTCTCTCTTGCTTCACTTAGATTATTTTGAGAGAAAGAAAAAATTATGTTCATGATCTTCACTTATATTTGTTTGAGCTTATCAAATCCAACATATGAAATTAGTCCCAAAGTGATAGATATCCAAGGAGTATATAATAAAAACTTTCATGAAGATAATTGGACAAAATAAACTTGATTCTTAGTAATGGTTTTGAGATATGACGATATGATATGTGAGTCATGTTGATGAGTAATTGTGCTTTAGTAAGAATATTGATGTTAAGGTTTGTGATTCCCTATGCAAGCACGAAAGTCAATAGTTATGCAATGAAATTTATATCCTACTTACGGTGCATTATTCGATGTTACTTATGCTTAATGCTTGAGTACGAGATTTTTTGCTTTTTGGTTGGTCGCTTCTCAATCTTTTTGCTAGCCTTCATGTTGCACTAACTATGATCACTACTTGTGCATCCAAAACCCTTTAAACCAATTTTGCCTTATGAGTCCACTATACCTACCTATATGCGGTATGTCCATGTCGTTCTAAGCAAATTTGCAAGTGCCATCTCTAATCTTCAAAATAAATTTCTCTTTTGTGTGCTCTACCACTCGCGAGGCACTGAAGGGTAGCCAATATTTTCCATGCTAGATGTGTTATTCTCACGATGAGTGTTTATTCACTTGTCATTGCACAAGAGTACGACAAAGGTATTAGGGATGCCTAGTCCCGAAGTGAATAATGAATTTACTTTATGTTTTCAAATAATAAATTCCTATGAAAGTGTTGGTATGGAGGGCACCCGTGGATATGGTTAGCCATGGAAAGTGAAAGTAATGGTGGAAAAAGGAATAAACTTTATTTTCTGTTTGGGAATCGCCTATGATGTATCTAGCATGGAAAGTGTTGGGATGCTCCAAGTCGTTTTCGTTGGTGGGAAAAGTATGCCTCTCAAAAATGTTTTTGTCTCTCAATTTAAGCTTTGAGCTCTAGCACCTCTAGAAATCCCTACTTCCCTCCGCGAAGGGCCTTTCTTTAACTTATGCAATTTTTTATTTTGAATTTGAGTCCCCATCTTCTCTTATAAAGCACCAACTAAGGGGCACTATGATCGTATTTGAGCATTGGGTGTAGCTAATATTCGAGTGTGTTTCATGAATGGATCAATGATTGAGCATAATGGGCTGGGGGTAACTTGCTTTAGTGTTGATATTTTGAAAGACATGGTTCATTGTTGGTATGCCTGAGTATTAATGTCTTCATGTCAAAACTAGACTATTGCTTTGAATCATATAAAATTCCATATGTCCATGCTATAAAGAAAAGAAATTTGATGAACATGTTAGGCAGCATTCCACATCAAAAATTCTGTTTTTATCATTTACCTACTTGAGGACGAGCAGGAATTAAGCTTGGCGATGCTGATACGTCTCCAACGTATCTATAATTTTTGATTGTTCCAAGTTGTTATATTATAATTCTTGGATGTTTTATAATCATTTTGTAGTCATTTTATATCATTTTTTGGTACTAACCTAGTCACATAGTGCCCAGTGCCAGTTGCTGTTTTCTGCCTGTTTTTTACATCGTTGGAAATCAATATCAAACGGAGTCCAAACTCCTGGAGGATTTCTTTTGGGCCAGAAGACATCCAGTGGGCCAAGGAAGCACCTGGGGGTGGCTCGAGGTGCGTAGCACCCACCAGGGTGCACATGAGCGCCCTGGTGGGTTGTGCCCACCTCGAGTGTGCCCCCTAAACCGCCACTTTGCTCTCTAAATACCCAATAATCCAGAAACCCTAGGGGAGTCGAAAAAATCAATTCCAGCCGCCGTAGAGTCCAGAACCACCAGATCCAATCTAGACACCGTCATGGAGGGGTTCACCATTTCCATTGGTGCCCCTCCGATGATGTTTGAGTAGTTCTTTGTAGACCTATGGATTCTTAGTTAGTAGCTGATGGCTTCCTCTCTCTCTCTCTCTCTCTTGATTACCAATACAATGGTCTCTTGGAGATCCACATGATGTAAGTCCTTTTGTGGTGTGTTTGTTGGGATCCGATGAACATTGAGTTTACGATCAGATCTATGTTTTTATCCATGGAAGTTATTTGAGTCTCCTTTGATCTCTTATATGCATGATTTCTTATAGCCTGGTATTTCTTCTCTGATATTTGGGTTTTGTTTGGGGAACTTGATCTATTTATCTTGCAATGGGAAGAGCTGCTTTGTAGTGGGTTCGATCTTACTGTGCTTGATCCCAGTGATAGAAGGGGAACCGAGACGTATGTATCGTTCCTACTAAGGATAACAAGATGGAATCTATATCTCCGCAATAGATAAACGGGTCTCGTCTACATCATGTCATCGTTCTTATTGCATTACTCTGTTTTTCCATGAACTTAATACACTAGATGCATGCTTGTCGGCGTTCTGGGAATGGGGGTCCTCAGACTTGCCTGCCTGCGGCCTGCGGCGTGGCTCAAGTGGTGGCCCAGTATGGCCCATCTTCACCAACTCAAGCTCAAGACCCTCGCGAGGGGCCAAGCCTCGCGGGGCAGATGACGAAAGGCTTCCTCAAGAACGGCCTCACCAGGCAGTCTCGCGAGGAGGCGGAGAGATCAAGGCAAGGGTACCTCGCGAGGTGCTCGTGACGCAAGCCATGACGATCGAGACTAGGCGGGCGCCAGGCGGGCGCCGGCCTGTGCAATGTCCTTGTTTCCTCTTTGGTGCAAAGGGGGCAAGCACAGGCGCGGAGTACTGAGGCATCAAGCAAAGGTTACCATTTCGGTGCAACGAGACCAAGACCAGCATGGCGGCAGGATGGAGGTCACCATGGAGCCCAAGACGGCGTCATCGCCAGTGCCTTTGGCAGCAGAAGACCAACTTTAGTCAGGATAACTTGTACTAGATGTTCCCCTTCAAAATGGTCGTTGTTGGCGCCCTTCCCGCTCAATATTTGGGAAGAGGACCATGGCCTCTATATATAGAGATATCCACCATAGTAGGAGGGAGATGGAATCCTTCTCAGGCAAACCACCATCACAAGAACACCTCTCGCGAGGCTGTCCCTCCCTTGTACTGTTCATCATCAGCCCATGAGGTAATCCACCACACCACACACTAGAGTAGGGTATTACACCACAACGGTGGCCCGAACCAGTATAAATCTTGTGTCCCTTGTGTTGTTCATCGTTTAGCTTAGATTCTCAGCGAGGCGTTGGAACGTGGATTGGTAGGGGGAAGATCTTCGTGCGCAACCCAGAGTTCGAACCTTAAGGGTTTTGCCGGAACCCGATATCCGACATTTGGCGCGCCGGGTAGGGGTGCACCAGAATCTTCCTTTCGTTGTTCCGCATTCGATCATTCGTCGCATCCATGGGTGACACTTGCCGAGCTCGCGCCGAGCGTCGGGCTTCTCTTGCCACCCACGTCGCCCAGACGGCTCCCGTCGGTGGGCCTCCCCGTCGTTCCCCGTCTCCTGTCACCCACGCCGCCACCGGCCCGGCAGGGAACAAGTAGCAGGCGTCGTCGCTGCATCCCACGGCCAGCGGGAAGGCCACACCACTACCCCGTCGCTGACTCCAGCTGGTTCATCGTCGCACGCCCGTCGCGCTCCCACGGACGCACATGCCGTGTTGCTCCTGGCATGTGAGCTCCTACACTACCGTCCCGTCGACAACCTCTACGAGGAGTGGCTAGCTCGCATCACCGAGCTCGTCAGCGCCGCAGGGGGCTCCCTTGCACCGTCCCTCTCGCTGCCTTGCCCTCCGTTCTGCATGGGTGATGGAGCTCAGGAGGTGCCTCCACCACCTCCCCAAGAAGGCGCCCTGGCTCCAAGGCGTGCGGCTCCGGGACGAGACCCACCACGTCTAGCACCTGCGTGACAAGAAATGAGCTGCCAAGAAATCCCTCATCCCCAAGAAGGTGCTCGCGTGCACCCTGCGCCGGCACATCATGACCGTATCCCTACGCCACCACGTCAAGACCCCACGTTGCCCCTAGCGGTGGCGCACGGGAATCCTCAGGAGCAAGCCCCGCATCAGCGAAGACCTCCGGTGGCCACCGCAGGCTGCCGCGCCTTCACCACCGACCTGTGCAGTGTCGCCTGGCCGGGCAAGTTCAAGCCGGATCTGCCTCCTCGCTACGACAGCACTGCCGACCCCGCGGAGTTCCTGCAGCTCTACGAGCTAGGCATCGAAGCGGCCAACAAAGATGAAAAGGTCATGACAAACTGGCTTCCCATGGCGCTCAAAGACGGTGCCCGCACCTGGCTCCTGAACCTACCTCCTGGCACGATCTCCTCTTGGGACGAGATGCGCACCCGCTTCATCGCCAACTTCCAGGGCAGCACGACTTGCGCCGCATCAAGAAGCAACCTGGAGAGACCCTGCAGAAGTACATCCAGCGGTTCAACAGCGCTCGCCTCAAGATTCCCAAGGTGACCGAGGAGGCCATCATCTCAACGTTCTCTGACGGCGTCCACGACGTCAAGATGAAGGAGGAGCTGGCTATCCATGAGGATCTGCACACATCTCTGGAGCTGTTCAACCTGGCGACCAAGTGCGCAAGGGATGAGGAGGGACGTCTCTCCCTTCTCGAGCTCCCAGCCGCTGACCCAGAAGAGAAGAAAGCCAAGGCCAAGGACGTGAAGTGCAAAGGAGCGGCTGTGCTCGCAGGAGAGCCAGACACGAAGTGCGGCAGGGACTAGCCGGAGTCGTCCAAGGGCAGCCGGTACTGCGTCCCTCCACACCCACAACACCAATGAATGCCAAGAGCTCAGGGTCGTCCGAGAAGGACGTGTCAGTCGACGCCCCAAGCGCAACGATCGGGGCTACGGCCGAGGAGTAGGAAGAGGTGGAGGATGATGGGACGACCGTGGCCCTCGCCAAGGGTGGCGTGACCGACCTCGCGAGGACCGCTGGTAGGACCAGCCTCGCGAGGGGGCTTGGAGGGATCATCCTCATGAGGATCGCCCGCAAGGCAACGCAGGCCTTCCCCCTCGGCCACCACCACCAAGAAGGAATGACGACCATCATCAGGACGAGGGGGTTGGGGGCTTCCAGGAGCCACATGCTATCACTTGCATCTTGGGCGCTGCCCAGGCCCCAGCCTCTCAGCGCATCTTCAAGCAGTTTGCTCGCGAGGTGAATGCAGCCCTCCCCAAGCTCAAGGCCACATGCCCTATCAGGTGGTCCACGTGTGCCATCACATTCAGCTCAGCGGATCAGCTCAAGTGTGCGGCAACAGCCAGTGTCCTCCCAATGCTCTGTTCCCCAGTCATCAGCAATGTGCAAGTTACCAGGACCCTCATCGATGGCGGCGCAGGACTCAACGTTCTGTCCGTCGAGATGTTCAACAATCTCCAAGTGCCATATGACCAGCTTTAGCCGACCAAGCCTTTCTCAGGGGTCACTGACGGCTCCACCACCCCGATAGGGAAGGTCCACCTCCCTGTCACCTTTGGACAGTGCAAGAACTACCGTACCGAGCTCATCGACTTCGACGTTGCCCACATCCGCCTGCCGTACAATGCCATCCTCGGGTATCCAGCCCAGGCCAAGTTCATGGCGGTGACTCACCACGGTTACAATGTCCTCAAGATGCTGGGAAGCGGCGGAGTCATCACAGTCCCTTGCAAAGAAAAGGATGCGGTGCGCTCTCTCGAGCGTGCCTTCCAAGCCACATCAGTTGAGGACCGAGACAGCAAGAGTGGGAACCTTCTCGAGGAAGCTCCCAAGAAGAAGAAGGCATCACCCAGCTCAAGGCCTCGGGAGGCAGCCACCTCCGGTGGCACCGCGCCAGGATCTGCGCCCGTCCAAGGGGCGCCTCCCTCTGTCACATAGGAAGGCGCGCCCGGCGCCCTCCTCGGGCAAGGCTCGGGGGCTCTCTCTTGGAGGGCCACTGACTTTGCCAAGATCACGAGGGAGGTGCTTGGGCACCAATTGGAGGCGTGCTTCGCGACACATTTCCCTCAGGAAGGCATGAGGCAAGAAGGGCCAAACCCTCAGGTGTTCATCACCAAGGTCACTCGGGAGATGCAGGAATCGAGTGTCATGCGCGGTCATCACCGCCTACCCGGTGTAGCTCCCCATCTAGGCAAGGATGGCGAGCTGCGCGTCTGCATTGACTACCCAGAGCTCAACCTAGTCGCGTCTCAGGAGTGTTTCTAGCCTTTGCGCGCGGGACACTTCGAAGGTCCACCTCACAGCTACGTTTGCATGCTTTTCGGCCTGCCGAACGCGGCTGCTGCTCACCAGCGCCTGATGAGGAGCATTCTGGAGGCTCAGGTGGCCAGGCACTGCGCATTCCTGGAGGAGATGGAGATGGACCTTGAGGAGCCGCCCGGACCTCCAGAGCCTCCTGAGGCTCTGGGCTCCGAAGGCTCGTGAGGATTGGCTTCTCCACCGCGCGTCGTCAGCTACTCCAACACTCGCTCTGCAATGATATCAGGTGACATCTTCAGAGTTTCATTTCAGCTGGGAGCGCCCTCAGGGCTGCATCATTCCCAGGTCGTGTGGGTCTGCCCCCGCGGCATGTATCCATTTTGTTTATATCTTTAGCTTACCTTGTTGGGAGCGCCCCTCGGGCTGCATCATCCCCAAGCCGCTCGAGCCTGACCCAGTGGCATGTGTCTTTCCTGCATCTATCTAAGTTGATTTGCTCTTTGCGACTAACCTGCCTATGATAGTCGCCTGCTCGATTGACACCTACCTTTGGAGCCGCTCACTCTGGCACGGCGCTTATGCATGGGTCCGTCCCTGCAACATCGACAAATCTGAGTGGTCGAGCTCTGGCCACGGCAGCCCCGCAAGGCGCTACCTCACCAGGCCCTTAGTGACCTCGTCACTCCCTCGGATCAACCAATGGCTGGCCGGCAATCGTAATGGCAGTCCCTGTTTTCCTCGTGTTGGTTTACAGGGTCCACCTAGGGAATAATGTGGGGGGCGTCGCGAGCCCTCTCTCTCTCACCCTTGCAATCCGCTCGCATGTTGAAAGGGGGGCTCCTGAGCATCGCGACTCAGGAGCTCTTACTGGCTCTCCAGCCCTCACCCCCTGGCCTTGTCCACGGCATCGTGACCTGGCATACTAGCGGTGGCTGAGCTCGCTCGAGGGCTGGAACCTAAGGACGTAGAGCATGAAGGAGAGTGCGGGGAAGAAAGGAGAAGCTCACGAAGGCCTGACCCAGCAACATCCCAGCTGCCGACACGTAGGTCCGGCACCTCACTAAGGAACGGCTCCGAGCTCTCGAGATAAGTCACGCTCCTGGAACAGCTAATCAACGCAACCCCGAACCCTCACTTAATGCGGCTCTGTGACGGTGACGTTGCCTTCCTTTCTCACCCAGTGGTGGCTGCTTGAGCGCTAAAGGGGACCTCCTGAGCATCGCGCCTCAGGGGCTCTTACTGGACCTCGGGCCGCCCACCTCCTGGCCTTAACCACGACATCACGACCTGGCATACCAGCGACGGCTGAAGCCTGCCTGGGGACCGGGACCTGTCAACGTAGAGCACCAAGCCCTCGTGAGGTTAGAAAGGGGGAACCGAGCCGGGACAGGACAAGCATCTTGCACCACTTCGCGATAAGGATAATATCAACAAAAGACATTGCAGACGCTTTACATGCCCCCACGGGGTATTTCCTTGATTCCTCGCAGGGAACAAGTGGTGCAAATCCTAAGGAGCCCTAACTACAGGTGCCTCTGCGGCCGACACCATCATCAATAGTGGGCCACGAGGGGCCGGCGCCAACCCCATACAGATCAGCCGCGCCGGCGGCCTGACGCAGCAACTCTGCTCCGGGCGCGACATGAGCTCGGGAGCTCATAGCTGTCGTCGCTCGTCTCTGGAGTCATGAGAAGCTCGGGAGAGTTGCTGGACCCTCCGGCATCTCCGCTGCTACCAGAGGAGCTGCTGTGAAAGCGAGTGGTAGGCCTAGCCCTTGCCACTTCGATCCCCCGGCCGCCTTCCCTGGGGCAGCACTCCAGCCAGCGTCCTTCCGCATCGAAGACCTTGAAGAGCATCAAGGAGCCGCCATCGTATTCAAAATGAATCACAAAGTCGCCCCCTGTTTGGCAGACCCGAGCGATCTCACCCCAGCCTCGGGTCATGAAGACCTTGCCTAGAGCGACAACCTTAACCTCCGCTCCGGTCGCAGGGGTACCGCAGCCGGCGTGCTGCAGCCAGAGCTCGAGAGGCCCCCTCGATGGCATCTCGAAGGCAAAATAAGGAGGAAAGCGAATCCAGGAGCTTGGAGGCATGGCGGCGTGAAGCACGAGCTCATGAGAGGAGTCCGTGGCATGGACTCCAGGGGCGACAATGCACACCGCCGTGATTCGTTGGGGTCGCCGGCGGCGCGGGTGATGCCGCTCGGCATCTTCTTCCCTAGGGCCCTCAGCTCGGGCGTACAAGGGCAGCAGAAACCCAGGTGGTGGCTGCTTACCAAGGCCTCGACGTCTCCTGCCGAGCAACCTCGTCACGGCGGCCGGGGACCGGCCGCTTCTTTGGCGGGAGCGGGTCGGGCCCCTCTCGGGGAGCCTTTCCTTTCTCCTCGGCTGAGAACTGGCGGATTGGCACCATTGGCGTCAAGATGGAGGAGGAGCAAGGAAGAAGGAGCGGGGCAAGCGGAGATGGACTGCGAGGGCTCATGCCACTCCGTACTTATAGTCCAGAGGAGGCCAACTGTCGGCCTCCATGATCACAGGTAATCATGACTCATTTCTGCATGCAGGGACTCGTCAAATCGAGCGGTTGCCGAGGCAGCTTGGGGAAGCGGACACGCCCACGTCCAATCAACCGCTACACGGCGACCAAGGCCACGAACTGTTGGGGCCCGCGGCGCTCCACACTTGCCCCTTCGCTTCTTTGCCAAGCCTAGTCTGAGCGCGCCTTGGGCCCGGGGGCTACTATCGGCGTTCTAAGAACGGGGGTACCCAGACTTGCCTGCCCGCGGCCTGCGGCGTGGCTCAAGTGGTGGCCTAGTATGGCCCATCTTCACCAACTCAAGCTCAAGACCCTCGCGAGGGGCCAAGCCTCGCGGGGCGGACGACGAAAGGCTTCCTCAGGAACGGCCTCACCAGGAAGGCTCGCGAGGAGGCGGAGAGATCAAGGCAAGGGTACCCGCGAGGTGCTCGTGACGCAAGCCATGACGATCGAGACCAGGCGGGGCTATGTGTACCTTGTGTAAATCTTGCATACCTTGTGTTGTTCATCGTTTAGCTTAGATTCTCAGCGAGGCGTTGGAACGTGGATCGGTAGGGGGAAGTTCTTCGTGCGCACCCCAGAGTTCGAACCTTAATGGTTTTGCCGGAACCTGATATCCGACAATGCTGGATAGCGGTCTATGTGTGGAGTAATAATAGTAGATGCAGGCAGGAGTCGCTCTACTAATCTTGGATGTGATGCCTATATAATGATCATTGCTTGGATATCGTCATGATTATTTGAAGTTCTATCAATTGCCCAACAGTAATTGTTTTCCCACCATTTGCTATTTTTCTCGAGAGAAGCCACTAGTGAAACCTACAGCCCCCGGGTCTCTTTTCATTATATTTGCCTTTGCGATCTATTTTCCTTTGCATCTATTTTCAGATCTATTAAACCAAAAATACAAAAATACCTTGCTGTAATTTATTTGTTCCGCGATCTATTTATCCTATCTACCACTTTTATCTCATGTTATTTACCTATCTTGAGGCACCGTACCTGAAAGGGATTGACAACCCCGTTAACACGTCGGGTTGCGAGTATTTGTTATTTGTGTGCAGGTGTTGTTTACGTGGTGTGAGGAGGTTCTCCTACTGGTTCGATAACCTTGATCTCATCACTGAGGAAAATACCTACCGTCGCTATACTGTATCGTTCGTTCCTCTTTGGGGAAATACCGACGTAGTTCTAGCAGACATCAAAAGGAATTTCTGGCGTCGTTGCTGGGGAGGATCTTCAATACCAACCAAATTCCTAATCACAAATCTCATCTCCTCGCAATTTACATTATTTACCATTTGCCTCTCGTTTTCATCTCCCCCACTTCACAAAATTTGCCATTTTATTCACCCTCTTTTTCGTTTGTCGTTTTCTCATCAGATCTGTTTTGAGTGCAATCTTGTTGCATAGTCATCATGACTCAAGAGAACGCCAAGTTGTGTGATTTCTCAAATACCAACAACAATGATTTTATTAGCACTCCGATTGCTCCTCCCACCACTAGTGCGGAGTCTTGTGATATTAATACTGCTTTGCTGAATCTTGTCATGAATGATCAATTTGCTAGTACTCTTAATGAGGATGTCGCATCCCATCTTAACACATTCGTGGAATTATGCGATATGCTAAAGAAAAGAAAATGTGGACAATGATGTTGTGAAGTTGAAATTATTTCTGTTTTCTTTGCGAGATCGTGCAAAAATTTGGTTTTCTTCTTTGCCTCGCAATAGTATGGATTCTTGGAACAAGTGCAAGGATGCTTTTATCACTAAGTATTTTCCGCTCGCAAAAATTATTTCCCTTAGAACCCAGATCATGAATTTCAAGCAACTTGAACATGAGCATGTTGCACAAACTTGGGAAAGGATGAAATTGATGCTAAGGAATTGCCCAACTCATGGGTTAAATCTTTGGATGATGATACAAATTTTTTATGCGGGTTTGAATTTTGTTTCTCGTAATCTTTTAGATTCCGCCGCGGGGGGTACTTTTGGCGACCCTGTGGTTTCTCGTCCTGTAGGTACTGCTTGAACTCGTCGAGGCAGAGCTTCACCGAGTCTTGATCGTTGGTGTACATCGCATTCAACTTGGTGCAGCCAAGGGACTGAACGGAGAACTCAAAGGTGAACTCCTTGCTGAAGTCCATATCCAGTCGGCTAACCCCTCGGATCGCCATTGGAGTCTCTTCAATTGAACTCAAAGGTGAACTCCTTGCTGAAGTCCATATCCAGCAGTTCGTTTTTCAGCTCTTGGGGAACTGGATTCAACGGTAAACTGAGTGTGTACAGGCAACAACAGTTACTACCCCTCCCTCACCCACTGCACGCCTGGCAGAACATGCACCCTCGGTGCATTCAAACGCCTCCATTAAGAAACCTATTCCAGCCACACGTCAGTTCACGAGCGGGTCTATATTGGTACTGTAATAACAAGTGTTAGTGGTCACTTTGCTTAAATTTAATTACTTTCTATTCAAATTTATTCTTGAAACAAGTAATGCATTGGCTCGTTCTATCAGTGCCACAGGATCAACATGCAGAACAATTAGAATTATTATTCTCAGGACGCACATGATCAACACATTTGCCGCACTTTCACACAAACAATACTACCAAGTTTAAACAGTTTATTATGGTTGCTGTCCTCTACATCATCACGCCGTGTTTCCCAGCTTGCAAGATTCAGAACCAACAAATAAGATTCAAATAATAAGTACAATAAAGATGCCTACAAATCTCACTAATTCCCAGCTTGCAAGATTCAAAACCAACAAATAAGATTCAAACAATAAGTACAACAAAGATGCCTACACATCTCATTGATTCCCAGCTTGCAAGATTCAGAACCAACCCATTAGAGCCTTTTGATAAAGTGAATATCAGGATTAAATCCATATTGGCTAGCTGTGTCATACAACCCAAGAACTTGGCGAATGCTTTTGACCATCACAACATCTGTAATTGAGTATTCCTGTTTGCACAGATAAGAAAGAGCATGATTACTATAATAGTGGCACTAGTTGAAGCAAACTTTATTTTCAAAACGAGAAAAGATTGCGATAGAATAGCTTTATTTAAAAAAATCCAACGTTAGCACAGTATGACAAAGCACAATCATGTTGATAAAGGACAGTACTGACCGGTGTGAGGGGCCCTATGCCGCCACGACTCGATGTGGTGAACCTGCAACTCCAATCGGATGAGGCCAACCTGCAGACCCATGATTCAATGCATGCGCCTTTTTCTGCAGTTCACCTGAAATGAAGCAAAGATTGCACCATTTAGCTAGCAAGAAGTACTTGCTCTCGTGAGCTGGCAGGTTCTTCTTTAGTAGTTGCACTAAAATTAAGCAACATTAAGGTTGGTTGTCCTGCTCATGTAAGGTGCAACTATAATTTGCTTATCCTTTTGTGCAGTTCCACTAAAATAAAGTGCCATTGTGGTGACAATGATGGCTCATCTTGAAAAGGCTAATAAAATGTTGCACGAGATTACCGGCAGAATTTGACGGAGATTTTGGAAACTCCAGTCACCATTTTGTGCAGTTCCACCAAAATTGAGAGATGTTGCCCACGTGACATTTTAGTTGAACTGCACACGACGCTCATTCCAAAAAAAGTGTTTTGTGCAGTTCACCAAAAGGTCACAATAGCAACAAGGTGAAATGGATATCCCTATCTGCACAAAAAGATAGAAAAAACAGTTCCTGGTCAACAACAAGATACGAAACATACAAGAAATGAAAAGAAGCATCTTGATTATGTTCATGGCAATCACGCAAGGACAGTAGAAATTTTAAAACGTGAGCAATGCTTCATGTTACCGGAAGCATTACGATCAACAATGACATTCGTAAAATATGGGATTACTTTAATGGTGGCATTGCTTGTTTACTAGATATAGTAGATTAACAACAGCTAAAGAGTTGTTTTAAGGGCATGGGATAGTGGGGACACCAGGACACTCAGCAGCATAAAGAAGCAACTTACTTATCATACTGGGAAAAACAGCAGGAGTACCATTTGTAACATAGTTTAATTGCATCATTTCACTGGAGGCATTAGATTAACAATAACACTGGTTAGACATGTCCTTAAGGTAACAGTGTGATCGCTTCATTTTACATGTGCCCTTACATTAACAACAACAAAAAGTTGGTATAAGGACATGCGATAGTGGGCGCATCAACACAGTGTACCTACAAGGAGGCATAAAATGGTGATGTTGAGTTTGTTCATACTCTGTGAGGGCAACAAATCTAATCCTGGAGACCTTTTACTATGTGAGGGCAGCAAATCTAATCCAGGACATACTCTGTTGACTTGTCCACCAGCCACCACTTTCTATACTTTTTAAAACCAAATAATAGATTTGTTCCTTATCCAGTTTGTACTGCCTTTTCCCTTTATTTCCCTTTTCAACCAAGAGACCAGTTGGGTATCCAGTCTTATCCCCCCCCCCCCCGTTATTTCCTCTATGAATCAAGTCCTAGATTCATGCTACGACTTTTCCCCCTTTCTTCGTTGTTTGAACCAAGTCCTACATTTGACTGCATGAAGTAGCTCCCATGCCGCCTCTCCGCCCTGCCCTCCTCGAAACACTCCCGCTTGTCGGTCCACCGCCGCCTCAGCCATCCATATAGCCCCCCACCCCGAGCTTTTTCTCTGGCGATCCCCGCACCACCGCACCCCCACCGCCGGCGACCACCGCCCCCACCCTGAACCCTAAGATAGATAGTGGGGTACCTCTCCGGCAAGCCCCCCTCCCTAGTGCGGCTGGTTCTTCCTTAACTCCGGCGAGCCCCCCCCACCCCTTGAAAATCGACTGACCCAAAAGTTGATTCAATCAACTGAAGTGTAGCTAAATCGAAAAGATGCACATGCAGACACGTGGGGAGCTGGGGCAGTAGAGCAAGGCCGCTTTGGAAGAACTTATACCTGAGGTCGTCGGGATGTCGGTGGCGGCAGGTCGGATCTGCACACAATACGGCAGGGAGGAAGAAGGGTCGAAGGACCTCCCGAGCCGGTGCTATGTCGGAGAGAACGACACGAGAAGAGGATCAAGACATGCCAGTAGCTGTGGGTTTCCTCCCTTGCCGTTGATGACCGCGTGAATGATGCACTAGTCCTCTACACACACCGGCCGAAGGGATCCAGCTGGATCTATGACCAGCGGTGAGCAGAGAGAAAATGTTGCTACCGCTGTCTTGTCCTAGTAAAGCAAGCACTCAGGCCCTTGCATATATATATATAGTGGAGTGATTATATTTTTCTCTCCAACAAGCGTTTCAATTTGTGTACGTGGCATTAAAGAAAAGAAACTCTCTATTTAACGTGACTAACTGTACGACTCCTACTTACTAGTACAGTAGTAGTATTGTTCATTGTGCTCCCCGGCCCTCCATTCATTGAACAACCCCACGGGTGAATAAACATACAGTACTAGTATTTATATAGAACGAAAACAAGATCGAACTATTCGGGCTTTGAAATATCGATGGTACAGTTTGACCACATTGCATCAATGGACTCAGTACTTTGAAGTAACCTATACGTATATGCACGGTTTACATTCTGAATTGCTAGCTAGAGCTTGAACTGTATTTGTTTACATGTACCACATTTTTATTTTGGTTTTCTGCTCCATGGCGCAATTCATCGATACAAAATTATACTGAGTAGTTGAAATTTGAGGGCTGGGCTTTTCCCGGGTAGTACGCGCGGCAATTTTCGCGTAGGCGGTTTGACAGAGAGGCGAGGAGGGTGAGGGAGTAGTGGATTCAACTTACTGCTGGAAAGGTAGGGTTGTGCGATTTGATGGCTTGTTACTGTTGGAAGGACGGGGTCTTGTGATATGACTACTCACTATAGTCATGAATTACTGGCGCTACGATCGGGGTGATGCCCACATCCGTTCCCCACTCTAATCTTGTGCATGACACGTTGACCTGGATGCTGGCTCTCCCACGTGTCGGAGAAGTACGTAAGAAGGAGCAAAGAATCATGCAGTATATATAGTATATATACAAGTACTACTACTCTTGCCGGAGCAGTGCGAACCATGGCAGCCCAGTGAACCAGCAGGTGATAGGCCATAGAAAACAATGTGGTGATATGGCCATAAAAAACAATGTGCTACAGTCCAGTCTGTAGCATGTACAGTACTACTCCTCTTCCTCCTCGTCTCGGTTCATCGCTGTCACATCCCTAGCCTTGCTATGCACTTGGACTAGCTTGGTTGTTGCATCATGTCTAAATTTCTTTTAAACTTGAAATGGGGATTGTTCAAACCCTAGCACTAAATCAATCCATCTAGGCTTGATTAAAATCTTTTCCAATAAAACCCAAAATGTCCCTAAGAAAAGTTCATGATTTCTGGTTAAGGTGAAAACCTCTCCCAAAAATGATGAATATATTTCTAGGTCATCTTTGGATTTTTGAAATAACACAAAATTATTTGAATTGGAGCCGTTTAAATGCTATATATATATATATTAAATGGTCCAAATATTCTGAAGTTATTTGTGGAGCCCTGAAATAATTCTGTTAACCTCCAAAATAATTTTTAGAATTATCTAAAATGATTTAGTCTCTAAACTAAATCAGAACAAAGATAACAGAAATAGAAAAACTAAAATAAAAGAGAGAGAAAGGAACTTACCTGGCAAGGCCACTTGGCCTGGCACTGTAGCAGCCCAGTTGGTTAAATCCAGCCCAGCCCACTGGCCCGGTGCCAGTCATCGCCTACCTCTACCAGTAGGCAGAAGAGGGACACCGCGACGCTACCGAGCTCGCCACGCCACCACCCTTCCTGCCTGCCCTCACCCACGCCAGCGCAGCACCTCGAAGAGTCTCCTCGGCGCCTCCCTGACCCCCTCTCACTTTCCCTCGTCCCCATCTCCTCCTCTGTCTCTCTCTCCCGTGATTGCCACGACCGCCCGAAAACGCCGACGAGCACCTCCGTGGCCACCAGCCCTCCCTCGCCCTGCCTCCAGGTCCAGAAGCTCCGCCGTGTCGTCCTTGACCTCCTCGCTAAGCTACGCAGCACCGGACGCCTTGAAGCCTCGCCAACGCCGCCGTTTCTGACCTCGGGTGCCGGTGATCCCCTCCGTCGTTCCGCCGGACCCCGAGCCTTCCTTGCCTCACCAGCAGCACCAGAAAAACCGCGGTGAGCCGCTACACCGTTTCCCCATGCCCCGTTGCCTAATTCGTGCTCTAGCCGCATCTACCACCGGAGCCGAGCGCTCCCCGCCGCCGGCCATGTCGCCGCCGCGGTTGCAACACCCGCACGTCGCACCTGAGCATGTAGGCATGCTCAGGGCTTCCTCAGGAAGCCGCAGATCCCACCAGTTCAGCTCGAAACGCGCCGTAGCGCCTAAACCATCGGTGCCCGAACTCCGGCGGCCGCAAAAGAGCTCGCCGCCGTCAGCTCCGGCCACACCAGCTGCTGTAGCTTGTCTCTTTGGATGCGCCTTCCTCCCAGGAACCCGTAGGAGCAAACCGCGCGCCAAATTGTGCTCTGTAGCGAGCGCACGGTGCACCTCCGTTGCCGGTCGTGGTCGTCGCCGGTTAGCCTCCGGCAAGCTGACGTGGCACGGTCACTAGCCACTAATGACCCAGCTAACAAAACCTCTGGGCCACTGACGCATGGGCCCCACGCCCTAATTAACCCCAGCTTTATTTCTGCTTAGTCTAACTATAATCCAACGGGACCCATTTGTCAGGGTTGACCCTGCTGACGTGGCCATTGACCAGGCCCACCTGTCTGCGACCCGAACCAGCCCTGAGTCACTAACTAGTGGGCCCCACTGGTCAGCTTTGACCTGGACCAGCCCTGTTGACTTGCTGACATCATCATGACGTCAGGATGACGCTATAAAGTATTTCTGGAATTAAAATAAATCAGGAAATGATTTATAAATTTTAGAAAATACCCCAAACTTCTAAAAATCATAGAAAAATAACCGTAGCTCAGAATGAAATAAGTTATATATGAAAAATGATCAGAAAAATCCAATTTATCCATCTGTACTGGTTTCATGCATGTTTAAACAACTTAACATTGCTGTTTAGATCAAAACATGATAATGCACTACTTAATTTCATAATTTGAACTTGGGATTGAACCTTTGGTTCAAAATGACCCAAACACATCTGGTTGTAGTTGCATTAGGCCAAAACACTCATATTGCCATGTCATGATCATGCATCATAATGTCGCATTGCATTGATTGTGCTTCCTCTCTGTTGCCGGTAATTGTTCCCTCTCAATAGATGTGGTTCCGACGATGAGATCGATGACACCGATGAAGAACTATGTTATCTTCAGAAGTGCCAGGCAAGCAAAACCCCCTTGTTCATTCCGATACAATCCCACTCTCTCGCTCCTGCTCTATTTTACTGCATTAGGACAACAACGATACAACTGCTACTTGCTGCGGTAGTTGAACCCCTTTATCCTCTGCATGACCTGTCATTGCCACAGTAAATAGATGAAACCCACTAGCATGAGTAGGAGTTGTTTGAGCCCTGATGTGCCTACTCATTCATGCTTGTTTGTCATGCCTGCTATTGCTTAGAGTTGTGTCAGGTCTGATTCATCGGGGATGAATTGGAGGTGTGTGAACATGTCCTACTGTGTGTGAGCTAAGTGTGTGAACACGATTTGGTAAAGGTAGCGGTGAGAGGCCATGTAGGAGTACATGGTGGGTTGTCTCATTGCAGCCGTCCTCAGGAACCGAGTTCTGTGTTTGTGATCCATGAACAACTACTACCACACATTGCTATGCTTAAGTGCCCCTCTCGACTTATTAATCAACTCGATCTCTGTCCAGGAGTTGCAACTAGTTTCTGGTGTTTGTAGGTAGTGTTAGTAGTCTACCAAGTGGCACCCGGTACAGGTGGGCTTGGGACAGACTAGGCACAGTGGCACGGTGTACCAAGTGGCACCCGGATGGTGGGCTTGGGAACCCTGCTCACATCGTTTGGGGCCATGAGCAACACCCCGGCCGGATCTCCTTGCGGATGGAACCCGAATAGGCGATAAACCTGGATGAGAGACTTGTGTGGTTAGTCAGGTCGTGGCCGACTCCCTCGCCAGGCTTCCGCTTGAAGGTTGCCGAGATACACAAGGTGTACATGGCGGTAAGTGGCGAGAGCGTGTGTGAAGAAGTACACCCCTGCAGGGTTAACATTACCTATTCGAATAGCCGTGTCCGCGGTAAAGGACTTCTGGGTTGCCTGTACAGTTCATAGACAAGTGAAAGTGGATACTCTAAAATGCGCAAGATAAGTGTGAGTGATATGGATGGTGTTCTCGTAGGGAGACGGGAGCGGATCCATAGTGGTGTATTGATATGGTGAATATGTGGACTCGTGTGCGCCACCTCAAAAGAGTTACTTGCAGTCGTAGTTCAGGTTAGCCACCGAGTTAAAGCTGGCTTGCTGCAGTTAAACTCCACCACCCCCTTTGTTGATAATGATGCATATGTAGTTAGTTCTGATGTAAGTCTTGTTGGGTACATTTGTACTCACGTTTGCCTATTTTACGTTTTTGCAGAGAGACTTCGGTCTCGCTAGTAGTTCCGCGTGGACTTCGACGTTTAGCTTGTTACCTCAGCTACGATCTTGTGCCCTCGGTAGGATCTGGTAGATAGTCAGGCTTCTCAGCCTTTTTCATTTGTAGATGTATGTACTCAGACATGTTAAGCTTCCGCTTGTGCTTTGACTTGTATGCTCTGAGTGTTGGGTCTTGAGACCCATGTTTGTAATATCTCGCTCCTCGGAGCCTAATGAATAAATACTTGAGTTGTAGAGTCATGTTGTGATGCCATGTTGTATTTGCACATATCGAGCATATTGTGTGTCTGTTATTGAAATGCTTAGTATGTGTGGGATCTGACTATCTAGCTGTTTATCCTTAGTAGCCTCTCTTACCGGGAAATGTCTCCTAGTGCTTCCACTGAGCCATGGTAGCTTGCTACTTGCTCCGGAACACTTAGGCTGGCCGGCATGTGTCCTTCTTCGTTCTGTCTGCATCCTTCGGGAAATGTCACGCGATGAATATCGGAGTCCTGTTAGCTGCTACAGCCGGTTCACGGAGTCCTGCTAGCCCAGTGCTACAGCCTGGATTCACTCGCGATGACCGACACGCTCGATCTTTGGGTCATGGATGCCTGTCCTCGTAAGTTTGTGCCACTTTGGGTTTACGACTAGCCATGTCAGCCCGGGCTCCTTATCATATGGATGCTAGCGACACTATCATATACGTGTGCCAAAAGGCGCAAACGGTCCCGGGCAAAGGTAAGACGACACCCGTAGGAATACCGTGCGTGAGGCCGCAAAGCGATATGAGGTGTTACATGCTAGATCGATGTGGCATTGAGTCGGGGTCCTGACAATCGCCATCATACTTTCCCCATTCCCGTGTTTTTAGTATCCTGCGAATCAAAGAGGCCCTTAGACTGGTTTAGGTCTGGTCGTTTTTTATAAATGTGTTATGTACAAAATTTAATAAACGTGCTCCGGTTTTTATGAAAATAATCCGGTTTGCATGTAATAATTCATTCCTTTATTTATTCTTTTGCGGGGGGTTTGCATGTAATTTCGTGAGGTCTGAAATGTAAAGTATGCCAGCATGGTTGCATATGCTCCGAGTCATGCATGCACTATGACCCAGATGCTCTATGTCCCACATGTTTGCAAAAGGGAGAATGTGGAAATAGAGGAGTACACATAGGAGGATAAATGCGTGAAAAAATATGTACTATGAAGTGTAGCTGTGGTTCAAAAAGGAGATCTAAAGTGATGACAGGTATAGGTCGCACGGACCCAACTAGTGATACTAGAAGTACGACTACTTTTTCCCTCAAAAAATAAAAAAGAGGCATGAGTACTCAGTACTCCTATTCTATAAACACGAGTCCCGTCTGACAACAGCGTCTGTGCTATAGCTAGATCTTCTCCCTCGTTTCTCTCTTCTACTTCTAATTCATCTGACGCGCGGTGGGCGGGGTGGGGACTTATCGATGGTCGGTTTGCTCAACTGCGGCCCCACCTCATAGTGATAATGTTACGACTAGAGAATGGAGCATACGCTTCGTTGGCAAGGCGCGGGAGTTTGCAGTCAGCCCACCATGGTTCAAGTTTCGGCTCGAGCGCTTGGTGCTCACAAAGTTTTCTTCTATAAAAAATGCCAACAGGCTAGTTTAGCCCGGGTTGGTCTCGTTTTCTTTTTAAAAAAATGTTTTGATTGGAATAAAAGTGCCATACACTAATAAAACATTAAGGCCACGAGGCGATGCAGTGCTGGTTATAGGAGGCAAGAAGAAAGATGCATCCATCGATGATGTTCACCTCCTCGACTCAGGGCACCGGCCCACCGAACGGTGGCTAAGTAGCAGCGGCTTTGATGCCCAGGTTGACGTGCTTCTGAACAATGGCGTCCAAAGATTTCAGCCGCTAGAAGGAGGCCAATGTCTTTGTGTCCTCACTTGACTTGTAGTGGCCTATGTAGACAATTTCCTCGTAGACGTGGATGTGCAGGTCGACAGTTTCTTGCATGGAGAGGCGTTGTGCGGCGAGCGCGGCCCCGAGGTGCATATTGTTCATCGGGACCTCCGGCACCTGCAGGGCCACTAGGGCTTGAAAGAGTTCGTCACCATGGAGGCCGATGAGGGTGGCAGGCAATGAGGAGCCTAGGCGCGCAGGCTGGAGCAGTACAGCAAGGTCGTCCGCGCGCTTCTTAATGGCGGTGAACTTGCGGATGGAGCGGACCATCATGTCATCCATGCGAGAGGCGAAGCTGGCATCGGCGAGGGCTATGACGCCGGCAGTCGCCAGCACCATCTGGAAACATTGCGCGGTGTGGGCAATAGGCCGGCGTCTTGGATGATCTGGCATAGCCGACTGCCGCTCGCGTCCATCGCCTCCATAGGTGCTTGTGGCTTCTGGTCACTTGGTCTTGGATTGGAGTGAGCAGTGTTGCGCAGAGACTAGGAGTAGATGGATTGGAGTGGTGGGGCGCCTTTATATGACAGTCCAAACTCTGTTGCATTCACATCGTCTTGGCTCTATTCTACTTCTCCAATTAATTCCCTCTGCATGCTAATTGAGGATGCATCATTCACCATTCAACTTCTTGGGAACCGCTACCCTCTCCCGCGACCGTGTGGGGGTGCGATGTGAACAACACGGGCATGTTGTACTTGTTCCACTTTCTCATTTTGAACTCGTGACTTGTAGTAACGCTCAATTTTGAATATATAAGTTTGGTTGTCGCGCCAATATATACAGCACTCCCTCATGTAGGTTGCGTCACTGAAGTCAAAATTAGACACAAAACACGATGGTGAAAGACCAGTCTACCTCTGTCCTGGTTTAGTGCTCCCCGTCGTAATTTGTGCCAAATTTTTGACCATAAATTTGACTAAGAAAAGGTTCATGCATGTCACCAGAATTATATCATTGAAAACTATGTTCAAATGCAAATCAAATGATATAATTTTTGTTGACATGCACTAACATTTTGTCAGTTAAATCTTTGGTCAAAATTTAGCACAAATTACAAAAGGAACTAATAAACCAGGACCTAGCTAGTACACCAGGTCAAAGACAGTGATACTGCATATAATTAACGCCATATAAGAGCAAGGGATCACACATGTCATTTACGACTGGAATAAAAATGCCATACACTAATAAAACACTAAGGCCACAAGGCGATGCAGTGTTGGTTATAGGAGGCAGGAAGAAAGATGCATCCATCAACGACGTCCACCTCCTCGACTCAGGGCGCTGGCCCACCGAACGGCAGCTAAGTAGCAGCGGCTTTCATGGCCAGGTGGACGTGCTTATGAACAATGGCGTCCAAAGATTCCAGCCGCTGGAAGAAGGCTAGTATCTTTTTGGCCTTTAGTGGCCTATGTAGATGATTTTCTCGTAGACGTGGATGTGCAGGTCGACGGTTTCTTGCATGGCGAGGCGCTGCACGGTGAGCGCGGCCTCGAGGTGCACATTCTTTGTCGCGACCTTCGGCAGCTGCAGGGCCACCGGTGCTTCAAAGAGTTCATCACCTTGGAGGCCGATGAGCGTGGCAGGCAACGAGGAGCCTGGGCACGCGGGCTGGAGCAGTACAACAAGGTCGCCCGCGCGCTTCTTGACGCTGGTGAACTTGCGGGTGGAGTCAACCATCATCTGGCACATGCGAGAGGCGAAGCCGGCGTCGACGAGGGCTATGACACCGGCGGTCGCCAGCATCGTCTGGAAACGCTGCGCGGTGCGGGGCCGCAGGCCGGCGTCTTGGATGATCCGGCATAGCCGACTCCCGCTCGCGTCCATCGACGCCATGGGTGCTTGTCTGGTAACTTAGTCTTGGTCTTGGATTGGAGTGGACAGTGTTGCACAAAGACTAGGAGTAGATGGATTGGAGTGGTGGGGCGCCCTTATGAGAGTCCAAACTGCGTTGCATTCACATCGTGTTGGCTCCATTTTGCTTCTCCAATTACTTACTCCTACCTCTACATGCTAACTCAATGCGGAGGCATCATTGACCGTTCAACGTGTCGGGAACCGCTACCCTCTGCCTCGTTGCCATTCGTATCAACGTAAATGTGTGTCAGAAAGAAACTAGTCAATAGTTTTTTTGTGATGAACTAGTCAGTAGTAGTATACTCAATATTGTGCACCACGACCAAGGCGGATAGGAAAATGAGAGAACTACATATTTATTTACAGTGTAGATTCAGTCATTTTGCTCTGTATATACTCATTTAGGGTGTACTCCTAGTCACCTGTTGAAATCTCTAGAAAGGCAAATACTCACTCCGTTTTTATTTAATCTGCATATTAGAGTTGTCTGAAGTCAAATTTTCATAAAGTTTGACCAAGTTTGTAAAAAATAATATAAACATTTATCATAACAAGTAGAGTATATATGATGTGAAAGTATATTCAATAATAAATCTAATTGTATTGGCTTGTTATTGCTTATGTTATTTTTTTCATAAACTTGGTCAAAGTTTATCAAGCTTGACTTTTACCAAATCTAGTACGCGGACTAAATAAAAATGGAGGGAGTAGTCCCTCCTTTCCGGTTTACAGGGCTATACTATTAACAGCAAGTACAGAAGTGGCTTATAGCCTGCTTACATGGCAATTTTGTCTCACGCAAGAGCCTGGCTATATGCGTGCTCCAAGGCTCCCCACCACGCCCCACCCCTACACAAAGACGGCCACGCAAGCGTTCGCAACTGCCACGTTCGGGTTGCGCTTGGCTCTTCGCCTCTTCAAGAAGACAATCAATGATGTTACTACTTCTACAGTATCGAATCAACAACTGCATGTCCGTCCACCGTGTGCGGGAGGGATAGCTTGTTGTAGTAAGCAAAAGTCTGTCCTTGTTGTAGTGAGCAAGGGAGAGGGCGTGTAGTAGTAAAATCAAGCTTCTCCTCATTGTACGAGTTGACGCGACACATCATAGCTTGCCTCTAAACTTGGCTAAAAGACCAGAAGTGTATAATATATTTGCTGCAACCTCTAACATTTACCCCACCACAAATTAAAGTATATATTCCTGTCTTAACCAGATGAGCGTGCAAACTACAATCACCAGGATGATAGGTAGGGCCAAAAGATTATTTTAATAAAAAATGCTTCGAGACGGCCTCCTAGCATGGAGCCGACTCCAACGATTTTAAGCTTAGAGGCACGATACACGCTATCCTAGACTATGTCACTATACTACCTCCCCTACACATGAAACTGCCACACGAGCGTCCGGGTTGCGCTTGGCTCTTCGCCTCTTCGGGAAGTCGAACAATGATGGTACTACTGCAGTGGAGTAATACTAGTATGCTTCTGGCCATCTAACATCGAATGAACTTCTGCTTGTCCACCGCGTGCGGGAGGGAGAGCATGTAGCGAAAGCTTCTCCTAGTGCTGCAAGCCACCACGCTCATGGGCGAGGGAGAGGGCGTTGTAATCAAACTTCTTCTCCTTGTTGTATGAGTTGACGCGACACATCAAAGCAGTGCATTCGATATATTTCAATAATTTGCATTTACCGATGCATTAATTACAACACATGCATGCATCCCGTGACTTTCCTTTTGATATTGTACTTGCATGTGTTGATTTAATACACCTTGAAGTAGTATGATTAAGTGATGTAATGCCCCGACCCTAAAGCGAGAGATGGTTGTGCACGAGAAGCGCGAGATCATGCCGACGGAACAGGACCCGACGATGGAGCTCTCTATGGTCTCTATGGACCTCACCTTGCTCCACTGCCCCTTGTGACTCCGCCCCTGGAAGCCTCCAGTGTATGAGGTTCGAATACACCTCGTCCGTTCAGCTAATCAAGGAACGTTCAGGTTTCTTGATTGATGTGATGTTCCATTGATTTGTGCAGTGCAAGGGAGGGCACCTGGCATGCGCGGACTGTCGCGGCGAGTGCCCCGGGAACCAGCGGCAGCGCCAGAAGTGTGAGCGCGGTGGCGGCTTCGTTGTGCAGAACACGGCGATGGAGGTCGTCCTCTCCTCGGTGAGGGGGGAGTGCCCGCATCAAGGTTGTAGGCTCTATGTCACTTACCACAAGCTCGCGGATCACCAGAGCGTGTGTCCGCTCGCGCCCTGCAAAGGCCCCATATGCCCGACTGCGGCTACAAAGGCCCACCGCCGGCGCTCTCCAACCACATCAGCACTGTGCATCCCATGCCCGTGCACAGGATCCAGTACGGCAAGGTGCTCCAGTTGCAAGTGCCAGTGTCGGAGCCACGGCTCTTGTTGTTTGCGGAGGAGGACGGCCGCACATTTTTCTTGGTCGAGGGCATGCTCGACATCGGCGCGCCTATCGCCATGTCGGTCGTCTGCATCAGAGAGGGGGCGTCCCCACTGCCGCACTACGTGGCCAAGCTGTGGGCGAATGGCCCGCCGGGGGAGCCCAAAGGCAGGACCGACGCCGTCAAGGTGGAAATCGAGGTGACAAGCAGCAAGGATCCCGGCGATGTCGACATGCAGGATCTGACCTTCTTCACAGTTCCGCCCAAGCTGCTGGCCGGGGCTGGGTTGTCGAGGACGGTTTCCCTCCACATTCAAATTGACAAGCTCAGCTCATAAACGATTCTATAGTGCCTTCTTCTTATCTTAGTAATATGCTAATATCGTGGTTAGATCAGTCTAATTTAGCTTAAGAGAAGGTGGGTTTTGGTGGCGACATAGCAATTACTTCAACATCAGATCAGCAGTTAAAGTAATTTCCAACAGTCGAACGGATATTTTCTGTTTGTTGGATATAAAGATCATTTGGGTAAGAAGTATAAGCTATGCTTGTTTGTTCAGGAAGTGTTGCATCCTTGTGCAAGTTGACGCCACACATCAAAGTAGTACTGCTACTAGTAGTACTCACCCGAGTGCGCACCAGGCAGACGAAGCTTCATGTCGTGTTGGTGCCGTGTGCGGCCCGCACATTAACCAAAACCTCGTACCTCCAGCTTAGCCTTCGCGTTTTAAACTTCTTAATCTCAAGGCCAAGGAGCAATGAGAACCTATGATAGAGCCAATCGGATGGTTGAGAACACTACAATTCGTAGCTACAGATGCATGTGTGAGAGAGGACGAGTGCATGCGTGCACCTCTTCTCTTCGTGTATAACGTACTAAACTCAAAGTACAAGTGTATGTGGGTGGCATTGACCTAGGGAGCTAGAGATGGTGCATGTGAGAAGTCCCGAGAGACTAGGTGTGTGCGTGGGAAAGAGGGAGAGAGATGATATGTGTCGATCTAATGCGTGTGAAAAAATACTAGTCTATAGCTCGCCACGAGGCTATTCCTGTCGAACACCCCAATAACTGTAAGATATGTATCTGATGGTGCCCGTTATTGCACATACACAACAGTATAAAAAGAAGTACCATGGCATATTAAAAAACAACTACACCATGAACGAGAACACGTGCCCACGTTACGCCATCCGGGAATAGTGCCACACTTCGAAACTAGGACCTTCAATAAATTTTGAGCTTGCGTCTCATCACATTTCAAATTACTACTCCTGATCACGGCGATCACACCGATATATTTAATTACAAACTTGTTCACACCGATCACAACCTAAATATTTTCCCACTTAGGAGCGTATTAGTACTTGGTTATAAATACTACTATGCCAAGATGACTGCACATTTCTCCTCAACCACAAAAGCAAACAAGTCATTCAGCATCATTCTCTTGCGTCTGCCATGGCCAGCGTGAGTTCTGGGTCGAGAGATTACCACCAGGGAGAGGCGAGCATGGAAGTGGAAGCATGAGAGATGTCCCGCCTAGCCGCGAAAGCAGCCGACATGTCCCGCCGCGCGGCAATAGTAGCACAAAGGTCCCGCCGCATCGCCAAAGCAACAAGAAGGTCCCGCCGCGCCTCGATGCAGCAGACTAGTCTGGTCGTGCCGTGAAAGTAGCAGAGATGTCCTGCCGCGCCGTGAATGCAATAGAGATGTCCTCCCGCGCTGTGAAGGCCTGGGAAAATGTCTCGCGGGCAGGCGAGGACTCTTACAGGTGCATGCAGGTGATTGTCCATTGCCAGAAGGATTAGATCTCCGGCTGGGCGAGGTTGCAGGACGACATGAAAGCCTCGTTTGAACAGGCTACCAGCGTCATCCGGCAACTAAGAGAGAGCAATGTGAAGCTCCAGGCCAAGCGCGACCTGCTGAGGGCGAAGATTGTCGAAAGTGCGGAGCAGCCGGAGGAGACCACTACCTTGTTGAAGAGGACCGCCGTCATGGTTGAGAAACTTATGGACGAGAATACCGTGCTGCGCATGAAGCGCAAAAGGCTGGTGGAGAAATCCGTGGATGCTCTCAAGCAGCATATTGAGGATAGGAAAGAGCTCATCGCCGCTCGCCGCGGATACTAGTTCCCACGGCCTGTAGCAACGCATCAAGAAAGTAGAGATCAGCGAGCCTGATTGTTGTCTTCCTTCTTCTTTTGTCCTTGTGTATTTCGGGTGTTGCCGCATGTGGCTTTTTTAATTATGTTCCTAAATATGTAAGACATTATTATCCACTGCCATCGTTCTTATATTCATCATGCTTGCTATAAGTCGCAATCGATGCTATATAGGTCCGTCTGATCTTACATCAAGATCCGTGCAAAATTTTCTTTTCAGATTTTCATTTTTCTCTCTTAAATCTTAGTCCAGTGAGACATAGCCACGCCGTGAAATAGGGGCTCGGGCGCCATTACTGGAGACGTTGGGAGGAAGGTGCGCGGCGGATAGAGGTCAAAGGGCTCTCCTCCCGATGAGCACGCGCATGGGGTCTGATCGCACGCCTCCCATACTCAAATAGCTACCCCGCACGACACCTCCTAGCGAATAAAAAAAGGGTGGCGGCATGTGATTGGTAAGTAGAACGCCCACGGTTTCAATAATACTTGTGTTTCCGATTGTAACGTGACAGCACTTGTTCCAAAATAACTTTGTTGATTATTAATGTGCGCGCCTTCGCAAATCAGACAGCAAAATTACCACAGCATGTTGAAAAAAATGTCATGACACCAAGCCAAGTTACTTGATTTTCATGTGTGTTTTGGATTTACAGGAGTTAAAAAACCAAGTTTATCAATGTTTTCGGCCGAGCCATGACGCCTATGTTTGAATTTCATTCCCATTTCTTGCATGGTACCTAGAAATTTACCTGAGGACACACATGTGATTTTTCAACCAACTTTGGTGCACTGGAGCATGTGCTTGTACTTCAAATTTGAATTATGCACATTAAATGATCAAAAACTCAATTAATGTATAAAAAAGCCAAACGAACCCGGAATAATTCCAAAATTTAACATGACACTCATATAGTTCTGTGTTGCCTCTATAAAGAAAATCATGGGGGCAGTGTATATCGTTTCGCACACAAAGGTGGCACCTTCCCTCTCAGAACCATGAGCCTTCTTGAGAGAAGCTCCGGTTTGCAAGAAGCTTATCCCAAAACTTGTTCCAATTCGGCCAAAAAATTTACCACAGCATGATAGTACCATGACATGACACCATGCCAAGTTTCATGATTTTCGAGCGTGTTTTGAATTTACAAGAATTTTAAAACCAAGTTTTTAAATGTTCTCGGCCGAGCCACGACGCCCAGATGTTTGGATTTCATTCCCATTTCTTGCATGGGACCTAGAAATTCACCCGAGGACACACATGTTATTTTTGAACCAACTTTGGTGCACTGGAGCATGTGCTTGTAGTTCAAAATTGAATTATGCACATTAAATGTCCAGAAATTCAATTAATGTATAAACAAGGCCAAACGAAGCCGGACTAATCCCAAAATTTAACACGACGGTCATATAGTTTTATGTTGCTTCTGTAAAGAAAATCAAGGGGGGCAGCGTATATCGGTTCGCACACAAAGGTGCCACGTTCCCTCTTAGAACCACGAGCCTTCTTGAGAGAAGCTCTGGTTTGCAAGAAGCTTATACGAAAACTTGTTCCAATTCAGCCAAGTTTTTTATCACAGCATGTTAGTGGCATGTCATGACACCATGCCAAGTTTCATGATTTCCAGGCGAGTTTTGCATTTGGAGGAATTAAAAAACAAGTTTCTCAATGTTTTCGGCTGAGCCTTGACGCCCAGACGTTTGAATTTCATTCCCATTTCTTGCATGGGACCTAGAAATTTACCCGAGGACACACATGTGCTTTTCAACTAACTTTGGAGCACTTGAGCATGTGCTTGTAGTTGAAATTTGAATTATTCACATTAAATGTCTAGAAACTCAATTAATATATAATAAGGGCCAAACAAACCCAGAATATTTCCCAAATTTAACACGACACTCATATACTTCTATGTTGCCTCTGTAAAGAAAATCAAGGGGTGCAGCGTATATCGTTTCGCACACAAAGGTGGCACGTTCCCTCTTAGAACCACGAGCCTTCTTGAGAGGAGCTCCGGTTTGCAAGAAGCTTATACCAAAACTTGTTCCAATTCGCCAAGTTTTTTTACCACAGCATATGACACCATGCCAAGTTTCATGATTTTCAGGCATGTTTTGGATATACAAGAATTTCAAAACCAAGTTTCTCAATGTTCTCGGCCAAGCCACGACGCCCAGATGTTTGATTTTCATTCCCATTTCTTGCATGGGACCTAGAAATTCACCCAAGGACACACATGTGATTTTTCAACCAACTTTGGTGCACTCGAGCATGTGCTTGTAGTTCAAATTTGAATTATGCACATTAAATGTGCAGAAACTCAATTAATGTATAAAAAAGGCTAAACGAACCCGGAATAATTCCAAAATTTAACACGACACTCATATAGTTCTATGTTGCCTCTGTAAAGAAAATCAAGGGGGGCAGCGTATATGATTTCGCACACAAAGGTGGCACGTTCCCTCTCAAAACCACGAGCCTTCTTGAGTGAAGCTTCGGTTTGCAAGAAACTTATACCAAAACTTGTTCCTATTCGGCCAAAAAAATACCGCAGCATGATAGTACCATGACATGACACCATGCCAAGTTTCATGATTTTCAGGCTTGTTGTAGATTTACAAGAATTTTAAAATCTAGTTTCTCAATGTTCTCGGCCGAGCCACGACGCCCAGATGTTTCATTTTCATTCCCATTTCTCGCATGGGACCTAGAAATTCACCCAAGGACACACATGTTATTTTTCAACCAACTTTGGTGCACTGGAGCATGTGCTTGTAGTTCAAAATTGAATTATGCACATTAAATGACCAGACACTCAATTAATGTATAAACAAGGCCAAATGAACCCGGACTAATCCCAAAATTTAACACGGCCTCTGTAAAGAAAATCAACGGGGGCAGCGTATATCGTTTCACAGACAAAGGTGACACGTTCCCTCTCAGAACCACGAGCCCTCTTGAGAGAAGCTCCAGTTTGCAAGAAGCTTATACCAAAACTTGTTCCAATTCGGCCAAGTTTTTTACCACAACATGTTTCGCCATGGCATGACACCATGCCAAGTTTCATGATTTCCAGGCGAGTTCTAGATTTACAGGAATTTAAAAACCAAGTTACTCATTGTTCTCAGCCGAGTCATGAAGATGTTTGAATTTCATTCCCATTTCTTACATGGGACCTATAAATTCACCCAAGGACACACATGTGATTTTTCAACCAACTTTGGTGCATCGGAGCATGTGCTTGCAGTTCAAATTTGAATTATGCACATTAAATGTCCAGAAACTCAATTGATGTATAAAAAAGGCCTAACGAACCCGAAATAATTCCAAAATTTAGCAAAATGTAAACTTTGGTTCACCAGAGCATTTGTAATCATATAAAAAGGGACATGACTCTTTCCTGTGGTGGGAATTGATTTGTTTTTTGTTGTTGTTGATGAAAGTGCGAATTGATTTGGTACTGTACAGGGTAATCTTGTTCACCCTATTTTTTTACATTTTTCTTGTAATTTTTCAATGGCATTTATAGCAATATAGCAAAAGGGACATGACTCTCTTGTGTCTTGTATGAATTTTTTTTGTACATGTTAAGTTTGTCTGCCGAATATGGGTTCCGCGCCTTGTTGTCCCGAAATTTTAAGCTTGAGTATCTTTTGTCTCTTTTGCTGTGAAACTCCTGCCACTTCAACACACGTCGCACCTTGTTATCCCAAAATTTCGATGTGCGTGAAAACTCCCTCCTCATCCGAAATCGGTTCTGCAGCCCAGACACGCGAAATCCCCCTTCTACCCCTCAGCTAGAAATGCCGCCTCGACGTCGCGTGGTCAAAACTGGTGGGGTTACGTTCGTAACTTACCCTACATTTTGGACAAACGCGTCCCTAAGCCATGGCTCCCCCTACCTTCCCCTTCGCCCCCTCCAATTCGTACACCGAGGCCGCCAAAACCAGCGAAACCCCACGCTCCTCCCTCGGCCTCTCGACCGCCGCCCAGCCGGAGACTCTTCCTTGACGACGTCGTCCATCGCAACAGCTCATCGTCCCTCATCCACCGCACCGGATTAGGATCCATCATCAATCTCGTCGTCCCACCGGATCAGCTGCTCCGGCCTCCACCTCCAAGGATCTGCCCTGGCGTTCGCCTCGTCTATCACGCCACCTCCATCCCCACAGCGCCGTCTTGACCTGCCCCACCAGAACCGCAGTACCCTCACGAATTCCTCCTATGAAGTCGAGGCCTACTCGGCGCCACCAAGGAGGTTCTCCACTCATCGCTGCATTTTATCTTTTATTTGATCTTGCTTCCTCGGCGGCGACTTCCACACCGGCACTAGCTGCTGCTGCTCTAGCTCTAGGTCGCACCACTGCTGTTGCTACTACTCCGGCTCTCGCTCGTGTTGTGGCTCTATTCTTGCTGTCGGTCGCGTTGCTGCTCTGCTTTTGCTTTCATTCGTGTTGCTGCTCTGCTCTGCTATTACTGTTGGTCACGCTGCTGCTCCACTCTTGCTCTCGTTTGTGCTACTGCTCTGTTCTTGCTCTTGCTCTCGCTCGCGCTGCTGCACGACCTTCGGCAGCCACAGGAGCTGCTGCTTTAGCACTCGCTCGCGGTGCTGCTGCATGAGTTGCTCTCTGCTAGTGTGTTCCCTGCTCGAGCGGCTGCTAATTTAGATCACTGCTTTTCTGCTACTAGTGCTCAAATGCCCTAAACATCTATTGCAATGCTCTGCTACTAGTTCAACCAGTTTTGACAGTAAAATTCATTTTCAACTGTAAAGTTCAGTTTCTTCAGTTAAGTTCAGAGTGAACAGTATTTACAACATGTGTCGGAGCGGTTGTGGTGTAGCTGATGCATTTTACATCTAGCACTTTTTGGTGACGTATTTTAGATCATCCTGATAATATTAGAGTCCCACTTCAGAGTAACATTGTCTGTCTTGTCCTGCTTCAGCCTCGCTATCGTACACCACGCCAGAGCTGCTCCAATGATGGAACTATTGGGGAACGTAGTAATTTAAAAAAATCCTACGCACACACAAGATCATGGTGATGCATAGCAACGAGAGGGGAGAGTGTTGTCCATGTACCCTCGTAGACCGTAAGCGGAAGCGTTATGACAACGCGGTTGATGTAGTCGTACGTCTTCACGATCTGACCGATCCAAGTACCGAACGTACGGCACCTTCAAGTTCAGCACACGTTCAGCTCGATGACGATCCCCAGACTCCGATCCAGCAAAGTGTCGGGGATGAGTTCCGTCAGCGCGACGGCGTGGTGACGATGATGATGTTCTACCGATGCAGGGCTTCGCCTAAGCACCACAACGATATGACCGAGGTGGAATATGGTGGAGGGGGGCACCGCACACGGCTAAGGAACGATCACGTAGATCAACTTGTGTGTACTAGGGTTCCCCCCTTCCCCCGTATATAAAGGAGCCAAGGGGGAGGGGGCGGCCGGCCAAGGAGGGCACGCCAAGGGGGAGTCCTACTCCCAGCGGGAGGAGGACTCCCTTCTTTCCTAGTTAGAGAAGGAGAAGGGGGGAAGGAGGAGGAAGAGGGAAAGGAAAGGGGGCGCCGCCCCCTCTCCTTGTCCTATTCGGACTAGGGAGGGAGGGGCACAGCCCACCTCTTGCCTCCTCTCCTCTTCTCCCTTAGGGCCCATGAAGGCCCAATAACCCCCGGGAGGGTTCCGGTAACCCCCCGGTGCTCCGATAAAATCCCGATTTCACCAGGAACCATTCCGATATCCAAATATAGGCTTCCAATATATCAATCTTTATGTCTCGACCATTTCGAGACTCCTCGTCATGTCCGTGATCACATCCGGGACTCTGAACAACCTTCGGTACATCAAAACTTATAAACTCATAATAAAACTGTCATCGTAACGTTAAGCGTGCGGACCCTACGGGTTCGAGAACTATGTAGACATGACCTAGAACTATTCTCGGTCAATAACCAATAGCGGAACCTGGATGCTCATATTGGCTCCTACATATTCTACAAAGATCTTTATCGGTCAAACCGCATAACAACATACGTTGTTCCCTTTGTCATCGGTATGTTACTTGCCTGAGATTCGATCGTCGGTCCAATACCTAGTTAAATCTCGTTACCGGCAAGTTTCTTTACTCGTTACGTAATGCATCATTCCGTAACTAACTCATTAGCTACATTGCTTGCAAGGCCTATAGTGATGTGCATTACCGAGAGGGCCCAGAGATACCTCTTCGACAATCAGAGTGACAAAACTAATCTCGAAATACGCCAACCCAACATGTACCTTCGGAGACACCTGTAGAGCTCCTTTATAATCACCCAGTTACGTTGTGATGTTTGGTAGCACACAAAGTGTTCCTCCGGTAAACGGGAGTTGCATAATCTCATAGTTACAGGAACATGTATAAGTCATGAAGAAAGCAATAGCAACATACTAAACGATCAAGTGCTAGGCTAACGGAATGGGTCATGTCAATCACATCATTCTCCTAATGATGTGATCATGTTAATCAAATGACAACACATGTCTATGGTTAGGAAACATAACCATCTTTGATTAATGAGCTAGTCATGTAGAGGCATACTAGTGACGTTATGTTTGTCTATGTATTCACACATGCATCATGTTTCCGGTTAATACAATTCTAGCATGAATAATAAACATTTATCATGATATGAGGAAATAAATAATAACTTTATTATTGCCTCTAGGGCATATTTCCTTCAGTCTCCCACTTGCACTAGAGTAAATAATCTAGATTACACAGTAATGATTTTAACACCCATGGAGTCTTGGTGCTGATCATGTTTTGCTCGTGGAAGAGGCTTAGTCAACGGGTCTGTAACATTCAGATCCGTATGTATCTTGCAAATCTCTATGTCTCCCACCGGACTTGGTCCCGGATGGAATTGAAGCGTCTCTTGATGTGCTTGGTCCTCTTGTGAAATCTGGATTCCTTTGCCAAGGCAATTGCACCAGTATTGTCACAGAAGATCTTCATTGGTCCCGATGCACTAGGTATGACACCTAGATCGGAAATGAACTCCTTCATTTGCTACTTCTGAAGCAGCTATGTACTCCGCTTCACATGTAGATCCCGCCACGACGCTTTGTTTAGAACTGCACCAACTTACAGCTCCACCGTTTAATAAAAACACGTATCCGGTTTGCGATTTAGAATCGTCCGGATCAGTGTCAAAGCTTGCATCGACGTAACCATTTACGACTAGCTCTTTGTCACCTCCATATATGAGAAACATATCCTTAGTCCTTTTCGTATTTCAGATGTTCTTGACCGCTGTCCAGTGATCCACTCCTGGATTACTTTGGTACCTCCCGGCTAAGCTTATTGCTAAGCATACGTCAGGTCTGGTACACATCATTGCATACATGATAGAGCCTATGGCTGAAGCATAGGGAACATCTTTCATTTTCTCTCTATCTTCTGCTTTGGTCGGGCATTGAGTCTGACTCAACTTCACACCTTGTAATACAGGCAAGAACCCTTTCTTTGCCTGATCCATTTTGAACTTTTTCAAAACTTTATCAAGGTATGTGCTTTGTGAAAGTTCAATTAAGCCTCTTGATCTATCTCTATAAATCTTGATGCCCAATATGTAAGCAGCTTCACCGAGGTCTTTCATAGAAAAACTTTTATTCAAGTATCCCTTTATGCTATCCAGAAATTCTATATCATTTCCAATTAATAATATGTCATCTACATATAATATCGAAATGCTCTGAGCTCCCACTCACTTTCTTGTAAATACAGCTTGTCCAAAAGTCTCAGATAAAACCATATGCTTTGATCACACTATCAAAGCGTTTATTCCAACTCTGAGATGCTTGCACCAGTCCATAAATGGATCGCTGGAGCTTGCACACTTTGTTAGCACCTTTTGGATCAACAAAACCTTCTGGTTGCATCATATACAACTCTTCTTCGAGAAATCCATTCAAGAATGCAGTTTTGACATCCATTTGCCAAATTTCATAATCATAAAATGCAGCAATTGCTAACATGATTCTTACAGACTTTAGCATTGCTACGGGTGAGAAAGGCTCATCGTAGTCAACGCCTTGAACTTGTCGAAAACCTTTCGCAACAAGTCGAGCTTTATAGACAGTTACATTACCATCAGCGTCAGTCTTCTTCTTAAAGATCCATTTATTCTCAATGGCTTGCCGATCATCGGGCAAGTCAACCAAAGTCCATACTTTGTTTTCATACATGGATCCCATCTTAGATTTCATGGCTTCTAGCCATTTTGCGGAATCTGGGCTCATCATCGCTTCCTCATAGTTCGTAGGTTCGTCATGGTCAAGTAACATGACTTCTAGAATAGGATTACCGTACCACTCAGTGCGGATCTTACTCTGTAGACCTCGAGGTTCAAGAAAACTTGATCTGAAGTTTCATGATCAGTATCATTAACTTCCTCACTAATTGGTGTAGTTGTCACAGGAACCGGTTCTTGTGATGGACTACTTTCCAATAAGGGAGCAGATATAGTTATCTCATCAAGTTCTACTTTCCTCCCACTCACTTCTTTCGAGAGAAACTCCTTCTCTAGAAAGGATCTGAATTTAGCAACGAAAATCTTGCCCTCAGATTTGTGATAGAAGGTGTACCCAACAGTCTCTTTTGGGTATCCTATGAAGACACATTTCTCTGATTTGGGTTCGAGCTTATCTGGTTGAAGTTTCTTCACATAAGCATCGCAGCCCCAAACTTTAAGAACCGACAACTTTGGTTTCTTGCCAAACCACAGTTCATGAGGCGTCGTCTCAATAGATTTTGATGGTGCCCTAGTTAACGTGAATGCGGCCGTCTCTAAAGCATAACCCCAAAACGATAGCGGTAAATCAGTAAGAGACATCATAGATCGCACCATATCTAGTAAAGTACGATTACGATGTTCGGACACACCATTTTGTTGTGGTGTTCCGGGTGGCGTGAGTTGCGAAACTATTCCGCGTTGTTTCAAATGTAAACCAAACTCGTAACTCAAATATTCTCCTCCATGATCAGATCATAGAAATTTTATTTTCTTGTTATGATGATTTTCCACTTCACTCTGAAATTCTTTGAACTTTTCAAATGTTTCAGACTTGTGTTTCATTAAGTAGATATACCCATATCTACTCAAATCATCTGTGAAGGTGAGAAAATAATGATACCCGCCGCGAGCCTCAACATTCATTGGACCACAAACATCAGTATGTATGATTTCGAACAAATCAGTTGCTCGCTCCATAGTTCCGGAGAACGGCGTTTTAGTCATCTTGCCCATGAGGCACGGTTCGCAAGTACCAAGTGATTCATAATCAAGTGATTCCAAAAGTCCATCAGTATGGAGTTTCTTCATGCGCTTTATACCGATATGACCTAAACGGCAGTGCCACAAATAAGTTACACTATCATTATCAACTCTGCATCTTTTGGCTTCAACACTATGAATATGTGTATCACTACTATCGAGATTCAATAGACCACTCTTCAAGGGTGCATGACCATAAAAGATATTACTCATATAAATAGAACAACCATTATTCTCTGATTTAAATGAATAACCGTCTCGCATCAAACAAGATCCAGATATAATGTTCATGCTCAATGCTGGCACCAAATAACAATTATTTAGGTCTAAAACTAATCCCGATGGTAGATGTAGAGGTAGCGTGCCGACCGCGATCACATTGACTTTGGAACCATTTCGCACGCGCATCGTCACCTCATCCTTAGCCAATCTTCGCTTAATCCGTAGTCCTGCTTTGAGTTGCAAATATTAGCAATGTAACCAAGATCAAACACCGTGTACTATCATGCGAGCATTAGTAAGGTACACATCAATAACATGTATATCACATATACCTTTGTTCACTTTTCCATCCTTCTTATCCGCCAAATACTTGGGGCAGTTCCGCTTCAAAGTCCATCGCTTGCGGTAGAAGCACTCGATCTCGTGCTTAGGACCAGACTTGGGTTTCTTCTCTTGAGCAACAACTTGTTTGTTGTTCTTCTTGAAGTTCCCTTCTTCTTCCCTTTGCCCTTTTCTTGAAACCGGTGGTCTTGTTGACCATCAACACTTGATGCTCCTTCTTGATTTCTACCTTCGCAGCTTTTAGCATTGTGAAGAGCTCGGAATAGTCTTGTCCATCGCTTGCATATTATAGTTCATCACGAAGCTCTTGTAGCTTGGTGGCGTGATTGAAGAATTCATCAATGACACTATCATCGGAAGATTAACTCCCGCTTGAATCAAGTGATTATTATACCCGCACATTTTGAGTATGTGTTCACCGACGTAACTATTCTCCTCCATCTTGCAGCTATAGAACTTATTGGAGACTTCATATCTCTCAATCCGGGCATTTGCTTGAAATATTAACTTCAACTCCTGGAACATCTCATATGCTCCATGACGTTCAAAACGTCGTTGAAGACCCGGTTCTAAGCCATAAATTATGGCACACTGAACTATCGAGTAGTCAGCAGCTTTGCTCTACCGGACATTCTTAACGCCGTCGCCAGCATCAGCAGCAGCAGCACGCATCCAGAGGTGCTTCGGGACGTAATTCTTACGTGTGGCAATGAGGATAATCCTCGAATTACGGACCCGATCCGTGTAATTGCTACCATCATCTTTCAACTTTGCTTTCTCAAGGAACGCATTAAAATTCAACGGAACAATAGCACGAGCCATCTATCTACAACAAACATAGACAAGCAAAATACTATCAGGTACTAAGTTTATGATAAATTTAAGTTCAATTAATCATATTACTTAAGAACTCCCACTTAGATAGACATCCCTCTAATCCTCTAAGTGATTACGTGATCCATATCAACTACACCATGTCCGATCGTCACGTGAGATGGAGTAGTTTCAATGGTGAACATCAATATGTTGATCATATCTACTATATGATTCACGCTCGACCTTTCGGTCTCCGTGTTCCGAGGCCATATTTGTTATATGCTAGGCTCGTCAAGTTTAACCTGAGTATTCCGCATGTGCAGCTGCTTTGCACCCGTTGTATTTGAACGTAGAGCCTATCACACCCGATCATCACGTGGTGTCTCAGCATGAAGAACTTTCGCAACGGTGCATACTCAGGGAGAACACTTCTTGATAATTTTAGTGAGAGATCATCTTAAAAAGCTACCGTCAATCAAAGCAAGATAAGATGCATAAAGGATAAACATCACATGCAATCAATATAAGTGATATGATATGGCCATCATCATCTTGTGCTTGTGATCTCCATCTCTGAAGCACCGTCGTGATCACCATCGTCACCGGCGCGACACCTTGATCTCCATCGTAGCATCTTTGTTGTTACACCATCTATTGCTTCTACGACTATCGCTACCGCTTAGTGATAAAGTAAAGCAATTACTGTAGCGTTGCATTTCATACAATAAAGCGACAACCATATGGCTCCTGCCAGTTGCCGATAACTTCGGTTACAAAACATGATCATCTCATACAATAAAATATAGCATCACGTCTTTGACCATATCACATCACAACATGCCTTGCAAAAACAAGTTAGACGTCCTCTACTTTGTTGTTGCAAATTTTACGTGGCTGCTATGGGCTTAGCAAGAACCGTTCTTACCTACGCATTAAAATTACAACGATAGTACGTCAAGTTAGTGTTGCTTTAACCTTCGCAAGGACCGGGCGTAGCCACACTCGGTTCAACTAAAGTGAGAGAGACAGACACCCGCCAGTCACCTTTATGCACGAGTGCTCGTAATGGTGAAACCAGTCTCGCGTAAGCGTACGCGTAATGTCGGTCCGGGCCGCTTCATCTCACAATACCGCTGAACCAAAGTATGACATGCTGGTAAGTAGTATGACTTGTATCGCCCACAACTCACTTGTGTTCTACTCGAGCATATGACATCTACGCATAAAACCAGGCTCTGATACCACTGTTGGGGAACGTAGTAATTACAAAAAAAATTCTACGCACACGCAAGATCATGGTGATGCATAGCAACGAGAGGGGAGAGTGTTGTCCACGTACCCTCATAGACCGTAAGAGGAAGCGTTATGACAATGCGGTTGATGTAGTCGTACGTCTTCACGATCCGACCGATCCAAGTACCGAACGTACTGCACATCCGAGTTCAGCACACGTTTAGCTCGATGACGATCCCCGGACTCCGATCTAGCAAAGTGTCGGGGATGAGTTCCGTCAGCACGACAGCGTGGTGACGATGATGATGTTCTACCGACGCAGGGCTTCGCCTAAGCACCACAACGATATGACCGAGGTGGAATATGGTGGAGGGGGCACCGCACACGGCTAAGGAACGATCACGTAGATCAACTTGTGTGTACTAGGGTGCCCCCCTGCCCCCGTATATAAAGGAGCCAAGGGGGAGGGGGCGGCCGGCCAGGGAGGGCACGCCAAGGGGGAGTCCTACTCCCACCGGGAGTAAGACTCCCTTCTTTCCTAGTTGGAGAAGGAGAAGGGGGGAAGGAGGAGGAAGAGGGGAAGGAAAGGGGGGCGCCGCCCCCCTCTCCTTGCCCTATTCGGACTAGGGATGGGAGGGGGCGCATCCCACCTCTTGCCTCCTCTCCTCTTCTCCCTTAGGGCCCATGAAGGCCCAATAACCCCCGAGAGGGTTCCGGTAACCCCCCCGGTGCTCCGGTAAAATCCCGATTTCACCCGGAACCATTCCGATATCCAAATATAGGCTTCCAATATATCAATCTTTATGTCTCGACCATTTCGAGACTCCTCGTCATGTCCGTGATAACATCCGGGACTCCGAACGACCTTCAGTACATCAAAACTTATAAACTCATAATAAAATTGTCATCATAACGTTAAGCGTGCGGACCCTACGGGTTCGAGAACTATGTAGACATGACCTAGAACTATTCTCGGTCAATAACCAATAGCGGAACCTGGATGCTCATATTGGCTCTTACATATTCTACGAAGATCTTTATCGGTCAAACCGCATAACAACATACATTGTTCCCTTTGTCATCGGTATGTTACTTGCCCGAGATTCGATCGTCGGTATCCAATACCTAGTTCAATCTCGTTACTGGCAAGTCTCTTTACTCGTTACGTAATGCATCATTCTATAACTAACTCATTAGCTACATTGCTTGCAAGGCTTATAGTGATGTGCATTACCGAGAGGGCCTAGAGATACCTCTCCGACAATCGGAGTGACAAAACCTAATCTTGAAATACGCCAACCCAACATGTACCTTTGGAGACACCTGTAGAGCTCCTTTATAATCACCCAGTTACATTGTGACATTTGGTAGCACACAAAGTGTTCCTCCGGTAAACGGGAGTTGCATAATCTCATAGTTACAGGAACATGTATAAGTCATAAAGAAAGCAATAGCAACATACTAAACGATCAAGTGCTAGGCTAACGGAATGGGTCATGTCAATCACATCATTCTCCTAATGATGTGATCCCGTTAATCAAATGACAACACATGTCTATGGTTAGGAAACATAACCATCTTTGATTAATGAGCTAGTCAAGTAGAGGCATACTAGTGACGTTATGTTTGTCTATGTATTCACCCATGCATCATGTTTCCGGTTAATACAATTCTAGCATGAATAATAAACATTTATCATGATATGAGGAAATAAATAATAACTTTATTATTGCCTCTAGGGCATATTTCCTTCAGGAACCATCCATCACAGTGGAGCAGTACTGATGCGGAGCATCCCTCTACAATCACCATGCACATAACACCATCACCGCAAGGACGGAGAGGACCGTGGACAAGAGCACACGCACGCACCGTCGAAACCGAGGTTGACTCATTCCTCTTCAAACTCCATTCTAATTCACTCGAGAATTGGGTCCTACCTCAAATGGAAGTATTATGCATGTTTAGGTGTCAAGGTGTTGATCATGGAGAGGCTAGCGCGAAGACCCAAGCACCCACGGTCGAGGAGAGGAGCGACAAGAGAGAAGAGGAGAAGGCACAAGTGCCCGGACCCCAACCGCCGGGAGGGCTGTCCCCAGCCACATGGTGCTCGGCCACCAAGAGCCGGGTGCCTGCCCTCCCAAGCGCTGCCTCTGCCGCCCTGTGCCCGACCCTTGGCCACCGCCCACTTTGGTGCTGGCCCACCCCCGGTGCCTGGTCGCCACCAGGTGCCTGCCCCCCAATGCCAGCAGCCCAGTCCCCCCCGGGTGCCGGGCCATCACCGCCAGTGCCCGCCCAGTGCTGGAGCAGCCTAGCTCCCCCTGGGTGCCCGGGCCACCAACCCCGGGTGCCCGGCCCCCCTCCTACAGCAGCAGCCCGGCGCGCCCCTGACCACCCCGGGTGCCCGGTCCCTCGTACCCCGGGTGCCCGGACCCCTCCGAGAGTGTCTTTGTTTTCAGGGTCATTTTGGACCTTTGTATCCCTCTCCCCCTCTATTTCATCCCTAGACTATATATACCCCTTCCCTAGCTCATTTGGAGGATAGCAAATTATATGATAGACATTTGTGAGCTTTGCTCCATGGATACACTCCACTAGGAGATCAAGACCTCCTCTTGGAGTGACCAAACATCAAGACCTCCTCCTTGGGGAAGGATCCCCATCATAGGATCATCAAGCCCTCATCTCCTTCATAGGATTTGGTATGAACTCTACCATGTATCTTATTTCCCTTTGATTGTTCATGTACCTTGTGGATCTTGTGTGATTGTTAGTCTAGTGGATGTGTGATTTGGACTTATTCTTGAGTGTTCCTCTTGTTTTCCCTCTTGTGTTCATCTTTTTCTTGGGGATTCCCCCTCCAATTCGTGAAAGATCTTCACCTAGGGTTCCACCCTACAACAAGTACCCTCGGCGTCGTATCCAGTGGCCTCAGATCTTCTTCCCCGCCTCTGACAGTCACACTAGCATCACCATCCTCCACGTCCAACCCAATGATGTTGAGGTCGACAAGGCTATGCCAAAGAGGTTGTACACTCATCGCATCACTTTGTTACTCTGCATTCATGTTGATCCCTTAGGGATCCTTTGGTTCAAAGCAATTGCAAATCTAGAAATAAATGAATCGTGGTCACAAAGTTAACAGGGAGAAAACTAAATGCTCTTTCGAAACACAATTTTAATCGGTTTAGCAAGATAGCCATTATATGATACTAATGTGGACCAAATGTAAGATCACAAAATATTTCGAGGTCAGGCTTCAGCCTGTTGAAGACTGCCTACTAGAATCGCCACCGGTTCAAAGAAAAAGTGAAGGAAAACATAGGAATTGGAAACTTTACTATGGTACTACTATTCATGCATTTGGTTAGAAGGAGTGGAGCAAAGCAAAACTAGAGGATTTTTTCCTTTTGTGTCTCTTTCAAATAAAAAAGTAGGAATTTTAATATCCACTTGGACGTCCTTTTCAAATTAATATGCATGGAGAATAGGACTAATTGCATTACTGGATAATAGTATTCTTATTTTTTTCATTTTCACGTGGTTTGACTTTAATTTGACCATGTTTCTCCATTCATGTGTTCTTCCAATTCATGTGAACCAAACACCCAGGTTGACACAAATCCTATGTTTGCAAATGCTCTGTTTTGCACGTGCATTCCTATCCAATTCATGTGTTTTTCCTGTCCCTGCATTTATATAATCCTCCAATTCTAAGGAGCCCTTACAGATTTACTTCATTTTCAGATACGTGTCAAAGAAAACTCTATGTGTTATGTCCTGCTCCTGTTGTGCCATCATCCACCCCACCTGAGGTGCACCATCGATGGAAGCGTTCACTGTAGCAGAGATTCCACCTGCAGACTTTCTTTCGCCGCCTTAGATCATCTTCCCCGTTGCCGGCAGCCACGCCAACTGCATTACCATCATCGACTGAGCAGATGAACCTGAGACTACATAGTTCAGGAAGAGAGGTCGCACTCTTTCATGCCTGCTTACGTTATACATCGGTTATTATTACCTGCTACTTTATTGTCCTGTTCACCTCTTAGACTCTGAGTCGGGTCCAAACTAATGTTCAAACTTGAGTTTTAAAATGCTTGTGGGGCACATATTGAGGCAGTAACGAATAGTATCTGTCTACTATCTAGTTCATCGGGGGTCTTCTGTGTGGTTCATGTTGGGTGGGCAACAAATAGTAGATGATCCATCGTCTATCTTTTTGAACTGAAGCTATAATCTACCTGCTATCATTAGTTTTGGATCTATCCACTCATTTCCTACCATCAGTCTTGATTTCTGCATGCACCCCTTAGGCCTTACATAATCTAACTATGTTTTTTTTAATTATGCATGTCAATTATTGTACACAATTGTACTGAACATGTAGAGAAAAGGAGAAGACTGTTGTGTGGGAATATAATGTCACGCAGACACAGCTCCATGGTGGACGAAGTCCCCCCCCCCCTCCTGACATTCCAGATTGTATTCCAGAGGAAGATAACTGTTCAGAGGGGGATTCAGAGGGAGCCGACCACTCCTATTTACCGCTTGAGGTGTTTGCTCTAACCTGGCATGCTGTTGTTGGTCATATCATGCATATGGTGCCTCGCATTGCTTACATTATACATCTTATATGTCATCAGCTTAGTTTAGATTTGCTTTGTGTGAATGCCACCTGTAAGGTTTCTATATCATACTCCCACCCTTCCTAAATATTTATCCTTTTAGAGATCTCAACAAGTGACTACATACGGAGCAAAATGAGTGAATCCACACTCTAATATATGTCTATATACATCTGTATGTGGTATTCCATTTGAAATATCTAAAAATATAAATATTTCAGAACAAAGGGAGTATATGGGAATTATGCAATGCCATCTTCTTTAGCCAGGCATTATATACGTGAATCATGCAATGCCATCATATTTATCTAGTCATCGTATATGTGAATTATATTGTGCCATATTTTTTCTCATAATGTATTCCATTTGTCAACAATGTTTATACATTCATCTACTCTTCCTGTGCATAGCCATTTGAGTCGGTCATGGGAAATCTGGAGTGAAAACAAGGTCTTCTGAGAAGTCAGTGCTACCTGTCGATGCAGATTTCTTGCTAGTTACGGATAACTCCTCATAGGAGGATTCAGAGAGATGATCAGTCGTATCCCCGAGGTGCATGCTCTAACTTGGCAGGATTATATTGCTCATATCATGCATATGGTGTCTTTCATTGCCATGCCATCTGCTTAGATTGGACATGCTTTGTGTGAATGCCTCTTGTTTGCTTTCTATATCAGATATGTGAATTATGCAATGCCATGTTTTTCATCCAGTTATCATATATGTGAATTATGCACCGCCATGTAGCCAGGCATCATGTATGTGAATTATCTCATGCCATCCTTTTTTCATTACGTATTCATTTGTCGACATCTGTGTATATTGAACTACTCTTCATGTGTATCAGCCATTTGAGCCGGTTATGGAAAATTAGGAGTGAAAACAAGGTCTTCAGAGTAGGCAATGGTACCTGTTCAAGCATATAGCTTGATGGTTACAGGTAGCTCCTCAGAGGAGGATTCAGAGACAGATGACCAGTCCTATATCCCACCTGAGGTGTATGCTCTAATTTGCAACGTTCATATTTTTCATATCATGCATATGGTGTCTTGCATTGCTTAGTTTAGACATCATATGCACAATATTCAATTCCATCTGCTTAGTTTAGAGATTATACATGCGAGTGCCAGCTGCTTAGTATATGAATCAATTATGTCAATTATATCATGCCATCTTGTATACTTAGACAACATGTATGTGAATTATTTTGTCGCAAACTATTTTAGAAAGGCATCATATAGTTTTGTCATGTCATCCTATTTAGATACTCATCATATGTTGAATTATGCCATTATATCCTATTAAGTTATCCATCATATATCTGAAATTGTGTCATGATATCGTGTTTAGTTAGCCATCATATATGTGAAATGGTGTCATGTTGTCCTATTTGGTTAGACGACATTATGTGAATTACCACATCTGTCTATCATATAATGTCTGTACGTTCAATTTATTTTCTTGTTTATCAGCCATTTGAATTGGAGGGGGTGATGGCAGTATCTAATGGAGAAAAAAAACCGTTCTTCACAAAAGATAGTGCTACTCGTCGATGCAGCTACAATCATGGTTGTACTGGCCCACGAACTAGCCTCACCACACATAATCGAAACTCTTCCAGATTGCACACTTACACCATTGGACAAAGGACCAACTATAACCCATCTAATCCCAACCCCAACGGATAGTAACCCACTTCTAGATGACACATCTCCATGTCCACCATAGAGTACCCCGCACGAGCAGTTTGTAAAGCAACTGCAGTGCCCAAAGCACGAAGACCACCACAGCGAACCCAAACTCCACGTTTAAAGCAGAAGAGCAACTATTCTTAGGTCAGGTTCCGTAGCTATGGTCCATGCTCCTTGCATCACTGTATTTACTCATACCAACTACTTTCCAATTTGAAGGATCCAATTGAAACTTCAATGGTGCAACAGGTTTGTTTTAAACCTATTTCTTTAACTGATTGTTATGCTAACTTCTTGCTCTATGTTGATTTCAGTTTCAGTTGCATAAATAGTTACGTTCTCATGTGATGCACAATACAAGTGTTGCTAGTGTTGTCTAGTTTCTCACACTTATATTCTATCTATGCTAATGTGTCTTAAAAATATATGATTTGAACTATGTCTCTATCTTGATTTGGCAACATAAAGTAGAATGATATGGACAATACATTGACAATAGTACATAGATATATGTTTGTTTCATGTTGTTATTCTGTCCACCTTACTACTGAACCGGTTTAACAAAATGAGTTTCGTATACTACATGCTAAACCTGTGATGTGTCTGCTTGTTTCTCTTGTAGAATGTGAACAGAATATTGGAGAAGAGCACCCCACTATGCATTGGGAGAGAAAGTAATGCATATAAGGTTCAATATAGTAAGACAACCTTGTTGGTCTCCAAGAAAAGTGATAAAAACGATCTTGTAGATAGTGAGACAACCCCATAGTCCTGCGTTGATGTAGTGTTCAAGTTACTGGCCAGTACCGCTGGCACAAGCTCTTCTAACTCGATGCCTGAATCACTTCGGCTTCTTCAGTCTTAGCTACAAGCTGAAAGGCATTAGTCAGCTGTGTTCAGCAAGAAGCCGAAGGACTGAGGAAGTCCCTGCAGAATTCAGATGCATACTTTCTGGTGCAATAGCAAGCGCTGGAGGATTTAAGCACCAAACAAGAGAAAGTTAATAAGCTTGCTAAGCATCTTGCCAGCATTACGGGTACCCAATATATTGTTTCTTGAGCTCTTCTAAAGTGGTTTCAGTTCTGGACTTGTTTTGCTGCGGCGTTTATTTGCACTACTCTCCAACTTTGACAACTAGTGTATGTGATATGCTGCTTTGTTCCCTATATTTGCACTGGTGGCGAACTTTGATACCCAGTGGATGTAATATGTGTAATAGCCTAGCGTAAGTTGCTTGCTTATTTATTTCCTTGTTGTCTTGTTTATTTGTTTGCTTGTAGTCAGTGCAATTCTTTTTTTGCGGTTTGCTAGTGGCCGCAATAACCTATTTTTGAAAACTAGGCCACAATAACCATGGGCTACATATTTACCGTAGTGACCATGGGCCACCTACGGGCCGTAGAAACAATGGGCCTTCTACGGGCCGTAGAAACAATCGGCGGCATCAATGGGCCTTCTACGGGCCGTATGATTGATTGGCCAAACATGGGCCAATAACGAACCGCATTATGGGCCGTAAACGGGCTAGAATTGGAATCGTCCGTTCATGGGCTGACCATAATGGGTCGTCATTAATCGTCTGTATTTGATGACGCTATGAAAATGGCACAACGGATTAATGGGCCACAAACGGGCCGACTGTAACCACGGGCTGAATTTGGCCCACAAGCAGAAAAGGCCAGTAACGTGCCGTAAGTAACCGAATGCTGGAAATGAGCCCAAGAATAAATGGGCCCTGAGAAGGCCGAAATTTAACACGGGCTGGAAACGGCCCAATGGAATAATGGGTCCTTAAAGGGTATAAAGCGATACACTATTCATTACGGGCCAGTTCACCACCGGTCATTAATGGGCCAAGAGTTACAAAGGGCCTCTATAGGCCGAAAGATGTCGTGGGCCATACATGGGCCGGAAGTTACAATGGGCTGGAATCATATTGGTCGGTCCAGATGACACTACTGGGCCTAATTCGGATAGGCCGTAACGGGCCGTGACTTAGCGGGCTGTAAATGGGCTATATGCGAACAGGCCGTTAACAGGCTTTCCGTGGGCCGACCCACTACCTTTTGACCAAGTCAAATGGGCCGGCCTTTTCATAGGAATGGGCCTCTGTTGGGTCGTGCCATGATATGTATCCAACGTATCTATAATTTATGAAGCATTCATGCTATATTATTATCTGTTTTCAATGATTATGGGCTTTATTATACACTTCTATATTACTTTTGGGACTAACCAATTAACCAGAGGCCCAGCCCATATTGCTGTTTTCTATTTCAGTGTTTCGAAGAAAAGGAATATCAAACAGAGTCCAAATGGAATGAAACCTTCGGGAGCGTGATTTTTGGAACGAACATGATCCGGGAGACTTGGAGTACAAGCCAGGGAAGCTTCAAGGAGGCCAGGAGTAGGAGGGCACGTCCACCCCCTGGGCACGCCCCCCTATCTCGTGGCCCCCTCGTGGCCCCCCTAACCAACTTCTTTCGCCTATATATTCCCATATACCCTAAAACCATCGAATACGAAGATAGATCGGGAGTTCCGCCGCCACAAGCCTCTCAGAGCCACCAAAACCTCTCAGAGCCCGCTCGGCACCTGCGGAGGGGGATCCCTCACCGGTGGCCATCTTCATCATCTCGGCGCTCTCCATGACGAGGATGGTGTAGTTCACCCTCGGGGCTGAGGGTATGTACTAGTAGCTATGTGTTTGATCTCTCTCTCTCTCTCGTGTTCTCTCTATGGCACGATCTTGATGTATCGCGAGCTTTGCTATTATAGTTGGATCTTATGATGTTTCTCCCCCTCTACTCTCTTGTGATGAATTGAGTTTTCCTCTTGAAGTTATCTTGTCGGATTGAGTCTTTAAGGATTTGAGAACACTTGATGTATGTCTTGTCGTGCTTATCTGTGGTGACAATGTGATGCGGAGCATCCCTCGACTACTCGCACCGACACTCCATCACCAACGCAAGCTCCAAGTGGACCAATGACACGAGCACATGCATGCGCCATCGAGAACGAGGTTGATTCTCTCCTCTTCGAGTTCCGCTTGGTTTCACATGAGAGTTGGATTCTACCGTCATGAGAAACATTGTGCATGCTTACGTACCAAGGAGATGATAATGAGAAGGAGAAGACGGAGACTCAAGTGACCATGAAGCAAGGGAAATAAGAGAAGGAAGGAGAGAACAAGAAGAAGGAAGAAGGAGGAGAAGGGGCAAAACCCCCTGGACATCCCGGGTGCCCGGCCATGGCAGCCCTGGGTGCCCGGCCTCTACCTGGACCATGCCCCAGCCGGCCCCGGGTGCCCGGCCCCTCTCCTGGGCTCAGCCCAGCCGGCCTCGGGTGCCCGGCCAACCGGCCCCGGGTGCCCGGCCCTTGCCCAGCGGGCCACTGAGCTACCCGGTGCCGGGCTTGGCGCCCGGTGCTGGCCCGCTCGCCCGCTTTGCTCTGTCTTGGCCGGGTGCCCAGCCCCTCCTGGGCGCAGCCCCATCACCGGTCCGGGTGCCCGGCCGGTTCCACCCCGGGTGCCCGGACCCTTCCCCGTGGTTACGCGTTTTTAGGGACTTTTTGGTCCTTTGTATCCCCTCTCCCTAATATTTCGTCCCTAGACTATATAAGTGGAACTCCTAGGTCATTTGTGAGCTAGCAAAGATTAGACTAAACATTGTGAGCCTTTGCTCATTGTATACCCTCCTCTTAGGAGCTCAAGCCCCCACCTTGGGAAGAATCCATAGGATTATCAAGGCCTCCTCTTGGAGAAGATCATCAAGACCTCACATAGTGGGAAGAATTTTACCAAGTGCTACTCTCCTTGTATTGATCTTGTAATCATGTGGATCTTATGTGTGCCACTCTAGTGGATGTGATACTTGGTTTGTTTGAGAGATTTTGTTCTTGGTGTCCTTGGTGTTCTTGAGTTTTTCCTCCTTTTCCCCCCTCCAAGAGTGAAAAGATCCTTCCTAGGGTTTGACCCTACAACATCTTGGTATCATGAGCAAGGTTTATATACATCTTGGAGTCCCATCCCCCCATTTGCTAGCTTGATTTTGTTGTTTTTCGTCCAAATCCGAAAATCCCCACAAAAATAGCCCCAAAAAGTTTTCTTGCAATTTGTTGGATCTTGTGAGATTCGGTTGTTTTGGTCCATGGATTTGATGTTTGGCAAGTGGATCTTGCCCCTCCCCAACAATCCCCACCCTTCCCACCATGAAATCCACCGAATTTGGCTTTTCCCCCAAAATTTCCGCCCAAATCGGCCACCACCGGGTGCCCGCACCTCGAACCACCGGGCACCCGCATTGCGCCCAGCTACCCCGGCACCAAGACTACACCCGGTGCCCGCACTTCAAATCAGCCCACTACCAACACCATTTTGGCCATAACTTCCACCTCCCAAGCCTATTTTTCGTGTTCTTTAGCTCGTTTAGAAGCCCTTGACATCCCCTATCCACACATCCCACTACCACCACCATTAACCCCCATCCAAAAAATCATCACAAATACACCCACCTTCCGCATTTGACCAATTTTGTGTTGCCTTTTGCGTTTCCTAAGGTGTTTCGGCTACTTAGGAGCGTGTGACATCTTCGTCACCATCATCGACTCGAAGTCATCTTCATCGCTAACCGTAAGAAAGGATGGTAACCTCGACGACACTTACTCCTTACCTTGCTTTTGCATTGATAGCCCGAGCCACTTTGCGTCGCTTACCCATTGAGACTAGCAAGTTGAGAATTGCCGGGCCAAGCTATTGTGCACCGTAGTGATCGTGTTATCATCTTAGTGCCATAAGTCTCTCCCGTGCATATCATACATACTTGTCTCATATCTTACTCGGCTCGAGCATCAAGCATAAAAAAGAAGAAGAAAAGCTTTTAAGCAAAAGAGGAGCAACAAAGAGCTTGTAAGCAATAGAGTGAGCCATTTGCATACCTATATCATCTTGGTCATCGCATACATACCATAGTTGGGATTGAAGACGACACGGTTCTCTCATAGGTAGGTGCACAAGCGTATCTTGCCCATTTGAGCAATCGAGTTAGTGTCTCTCGAGCATTCGCACAACAAGAGCATTTTCCGTGGTTGCACATTTTCAGCTCACCACTTGGTTGTGCGGATCCCATCTATCTTTCGTGCGTGTGTACCTAGTGATACCGTTGGGTTTGATCTATTTGCTTTACTTGCATTTTTGTGAACCTTCTCAACCTTATCGATATCTTGACTAACATTTGCTTGAAATTTTTGCCACCATCCTAACCGAGCTCCTCCATAAGCCTTTTACTTGTAGGTGTGAGAAACAAACCCGGTTCCAATTCTCCTATTGTGGCATTACATTGAGTGACACTTGTTACATCTTCAATCCTCGGAGAAGGTAACTTTGGTATTCTTCTCTCACCTTCCTACTCACCCCACTTGGTTATGATGGATAGGCCAAGCGCGTCGTCGAACCCACTTTTCGAGGAGCAAGGTGATGATTCCGGATATGTCTCCAAGAACCACTTCTTCATCGCGCAATGAGCGCTTCATCAAGAAAACGTCGCATTGGGTCAACGCTTCGAACAACTCGCCTCCGAACTTCGTCAAAACATCGACGACAAATTTAACACACAAATGGAAGAGCTCCGCAACATGATCGTTCGACGCCTGTATTCCTCATCGGCTTCTTCAAGACGGCGCCACTCAAGTCACCGTACAAGTCGGCAATCTTCGGGCTACTCCTCTTATGATGCAAGTCCACCACGAGATCGCCCTCCTCGACGTGATCATCATCAAGCTCACCAAGCTCAAGAAAATCCATTCCATGGCAATGGATTACGAGACCGAGTTCGAGCACGTGAACGGATGCGACACCATGTCCCTCATGAAGCAATGGAGCAAGAGCAAATACCTCCACAAGTACCACTTCAAGCCCCTCAAGACGGTGATGCACTTCGACAAGCACGAGAACAACGTGAAGCACAAGCCCTCGATCGTGAAGCTCAAGCACTTGAAGCACAACAAGCTCTACGCGAGGCCACTAGAGCCGTTGAAGTCCGCAACCGCCAAGTGATAGAACAAGAGGAAGCTCTTCGTCGCGAGATACAAGAGGAAGCCGCCCGACGCGAAGAACAACAAGAAAGGCGCAACCAAGCGCACATTCCTCGCCCTCCTCCAAGACAAGAGCGACACCAAGTGGAACAAGTGCTTCAAGACCCTCCTCCACGCCAAGAGCAACATCATGAGGAACGAGCATTTGAGGACTTTCCAAGGCAAGAGCGATATCACAACCGCTATCAAGATGAAGAACTCTGCTACGGCAAGCTCAAGTTCACCATGCCAAAGTTCTCTGGAAGCAATGATCCCGAACAATATCTCTCTTGGGCATTGAAGGTGGACAAGATTTTTCGCCTCCACAACTACGATGAAGAAAAGAAGATAGCCATGGCCTCCCTCGAGTTCCAAGACTACGTCCTCATTTGGTGGGAACAAGTGATCGAGCGATGGCAAACAAGAGGCGAACCACCAATTACAACTTGGCAAGCTATGAAGGAAGTCATGAGAGCCTGCTTTGTGCCTACTCACTACACTCGAGATCTTTTCAAGAAGTTGCAACTCCTCAAGCAAGGCACCAAGACGATGGAAGAATACTACCAAAAAATGGAGATTGCCATGATACGAGCCAATGTCAAGGAAGATGACGAGCAAACAATGGCACACTTCTTGAATGGCCTCAACCACCCAATCAAGCGGATCGCCGACTTCCAACTATACTCCAACCTTCTTGAGATAGTTCATCAAGCGACCAAGGCCGAGTGACAAGTGCAAGATGACTTCAAATACGCCAAGTACTCGTCCAAGACCTACGGCTCCTACTCTCAAGCTCCCGCGACTTTGGCACCTCCTACATCAACTCTAGCATCACCAACAACAAGTCAAGTTCCAAGCAAGTGGCACCTTCCCCGACTCGTCCTCTGGAAAGCACCTACAAATCCAAGACTCCTTCATCTTCGGCGCCTCCCGATGATCCCGTCAAGACAAGTTCAATCAAGTGCTTCACATGTGGCATCCGAGGCCACAAGTCCTTCCAATGCACCAACAAGTGAACGATGATCTTCAACAATGACGGCACATATGACTCAATGAGTGAAGAAGAATGGAAGCCATTGAGCACGTGGCCATGCACCGGCGCGTGAATGAAGATGAAGACGACCAAGTCTTTTGTGACAATGATTCAAGTCCCTCTCTCGTGGTTTCCAAGGTCTTGACGCTCCAACACCACCAAGAAGAAGACCAACGGTGCCACATCTTCCACACCAAGGCCGGCATCAATGGAAGGTCTGTCAAGGTCATCATCGATGGAGGTAGTTGCCACAATTTGGCGAGTGAAGAACTATGCTCCAAGCTTCAATTGGTCAAGAGGAAGCATCCGCACCCTTACAAGGTTCAATGGCTAAGTGACTCCGGCACTATCCGAGTTGAGCATACGGTACAAGTCTCTTTCAAAATTGGTGCATATGAGGACACTTTGGAGTGCGATGTGGTCCCAATGACCATTTGCCACCTCCTTCTTGGTCGACCATGGCAATTCGACCGTGGTGTTATCAACAATGGGCGTACCAATCAGTATAGCTTCAAGATGAAAGGGAAGGAATATGTGCTATGACCTATGTCTCCTAGTCAAGTGATAGCCGACAAGCAAGCCACCCACCATGGAGAGAAGAGTGAGAAAGTGAGCCACCCAAACGGTAGTGAGAGCCACAAGCCAAACTTGAGCGCCTCTTCGCCTAGAGAGAAAAACCTCATACTATTTGCCACAAAAAGTGAGATGAGAGAAGTGTGTGAGAATCCATCGAGTGTGATGCACTTTGTCCTTGTGTGCAAGGATGGAGAACCAAAAACTAACACCGTTCATGAGCTACCTTTGGTGTTTCAATCTCTTTTGCAGGAATTTCAAGATGTTTTCCCCGATGAGCTACCTCCGGGTCTCCCTCCTCTTCGAGGCATTGAGCATCGAATCAACCTCATCCCTGGAGCTCCTCTTCCAAACAAGGCTCCCTACCGTGTCAACCCCGAAGAGACAAAGGAGATTCAACGGCAAGTACAACAACTAATCGACAACGATCATGTCCGTGAAAGCTTAAGCCCTTCTGTCGTTCCCGTTATACTTGTGCCCAAGCAAGATGGTAGTTTTTGCTTGTGTTCCGATTGTAGACCCATAAGTCCTATTACCGTTCACTATAGGCATCCCATTCCTCGCTTAGATGACATGCTTGATGAACTTAGTGGAGCCAACTTTTTCTCAAAAATTGGTCTTAAAAGTGGCTATTATCAAATCCGCATACAAGAGGGTGATGAATGGAAAACTGCTTTCAAAACCAAATTTGGCTTATATGAATGGTTAGTCATGCCTATGGGTTTATCGGAATCTCTCGGTACTTTCGTGCGTCTCATGCATCATGTACTTTGCCCTTATATTGGAGTCTTTGTTGTGGTTTACTTCGATGATATTCTTGTGTTTAGCAAAACCATGAAAGAGCATCTTAATCATGTTAGGGCTGTTTTGCAAACACTTCGCAAGGAAAGTCTTTATGCCAACATGAAAAGTGCACATTTGGTGTTGACAAAGTGGTTTTCTTGGGTTTTTTTGTCTCTTCCAAGGGTGTCCATGTTGATGAAACTAAAATTTAAGCAATTAAAAATTGGCCCCAACCCACCAATTTGCAACAAGTGCGAAGTTTTCTTGGTCTTGCGGGTTTTTATCGTCGCTTTGTGAAAGATTTTAGCACTAATGTCGCTCCTTTGCACGCTTTGAGCAAGAAGAATGCTCCTTTTGTTTGGGGACCTTTGCAATCAACCGCTTTTGATGAGCTCGAATCTTTGCTTACACATGCTCTGATTCTTGCTTTATCCAACTTTGACAAAACTTTTGAGGTTCATTGCGATGCAAGTGGTACCGGAATTGGTGGAGTTTTGATGCAAGAAAAACGAGCTATTGCTTATTTTAGTGAAAAACTTTCCGGTGCTCAACTTAACTATCCCATCTATGACAAAGAATTGTTTGCTTTAGTGCGTGTGTTACATGTGTGGGAGCATTACCTTAGACCGCATGAGTTTGTCATACATACCGATCATGAAACACTTAAATACCTCAAAGGTCAAACCAAGTTGAATAAATGGCATGCTAAATGGAGTGAATTCATTGAATCTTTTCCCTATGTGATCAAGTACATTAAGGGCAAAGAAAACATGGTGGCGGATGCCCTTTCCCGCAAATGCATGTTACTTACTCAACTTGAATTGAATGTCATAGGATTTGATCATATCAAAGATTTGTATGAGGGTGATGTGACTTTTGCTACTCCTTATGCTAAGTGTGTGACGCATACTTCTTGGGAACGATATTATATCAAAGATGGTTACCTTATGAGAGCTAACAAACTATGCATTTCCAAGTCCTCTCTTCGTTTGCTCCTTTTGCAAGAGGCTCATGGAGGTGGACTCATGGGACACTTTGGACGCGACAAGACTTTCGCCACGCTCTCCAAGAACTATTATTGGCCCAATATATTTCGCGATGTTGCCCGCTTCACCAACCGGTGCTCTACATGTTGCAAAGCTAAGTCACACTCTCAATCCCATGGTTTACATATGCCTTTACCTATCCCACATCAACCTTGGGAAGACATTAGTATGGATTTTGTGCTTGGATTACCTAGAACTCAAAATGGCAAGGATTCGGTTTTTGTTGTTGTGGACTGAGGGAGTCCTAGACTAGGGGGTGTCCGAACAGCCGGACTATCATCGTCCGCCGGACTCCAAGACTACGAAGATACAAGATTGAAGACTCCGTCCCGTGTCCGGATGGGACTTTCCTTGGCGTGAAAGGCAAGCTTGGCGTCTGAGATATGTAGATCTCCTATCATTGTAACCGACTGTAACCCTAGCCCTCTCCGTGTCTATATAAACCGGAGGGTTTTAGTCCGTGAGGACAACAACCATTACAACAATCATACCATAGGCTAGCTTCTAGGGTTTAGCCTCCTTGATCTCATGGTAGATCCACTCTTGTACTACCCATATCATCAATATCAATCAAGCAGGAGTAGGGTTTTACCTCCATCGAGAGGGCCCAACTCGGGTAAAACATCGTGTCCCTTGTCTCCTATTACCATCCGCCTAGACGCACAGTTCGGGACCCCCTACCCAAGATCCGCCGGTTTTGACACCGACATTGGTGCTTTCATTGAGAGTTCCTCTGTGCCGTCGCCGATAGGAAGGATGCCTCCTCCCGTCTTCAAGGACGGTATTTTCACCAAAGGAGCCTTGGCCGCTGGCCAAACTGTCCGGCTAGGTGGTTTTCTTATGACCGCCTGTCCGGCCACCGCTTCGATAATGACCTCTCAAGTCGTCAAAAGCAATCTTCACGTCAGCTCGGAATTCGCCAAGCGGCTGGATCCAATAGAGCTCTCGCTCAGAACGAGCTCTTGGATCGCATCGCCGCCTCGAGTCGCTTCTGAGACTACAATCAGATTGGGCTTAAAACCGATCCGAGAGATTAACTCGCCCAGTCACCCACCACGTTGCGGTGGTAGAGGAACAATGCGCGACTCTTCCCCGTATTGAAAACTAGTCATGTCCGAAGCTGCGAACCCTCCATGCGGATCCTCATGAGGGACAGATTTCGATCAAGCATCGAACCTAAAGTCGCATTGGACCGACTCGTCGGACAACGCTCCACTTTCCGAACTTCCAATTTGAAACTTCTCGCCTTTGAGCCTTGAGATGGGTAGGGTTCCGACTCAATTCCACCCACCCGCCTGGACATATGCGATCTATCTCTAATCCGCAAGAGCCCATCAAATGTAACATCATTATCGGGCGATTCCTCCCGGTTATGGACAGGATAAAGGATCGCCGAGAGGAAAATGCAATCTCAATCTTTTGCAATAATTGCACGGACGAGGAATCTTGAACGCCATCACCGTCGTGAAGTTACACGCCACGACCAAGCGTCCATAGTACGAAAATATTGTGCGATGAAGAGTTTCCGGAAAACCGAAATTAAGTTTTGGGACAATCCGGCCCCCAATACAACCCCAGTCCGCAACAAAAGGGTGCATTACACTCAGGCACCGGGTACAAAAACCAAAAAGCAAAAACCCCATAAAGGGCATGGAACCGTACTAGAGGGGTGGTTTAGCGGACCCTGTAAAATTCATAGTACAGAGGGCGCCACCCCAACACATAGCCTTCGAGCATGTTGGATATTACGGTAGGTGGCCAAAAGTGGCGAGAAGCTTCTAGCCCCGGAAAACCACTCCAACAATACCGGTACGGTATCAACAGTCTTCGAGACCTTCGCATCAAATAATATGCGGAAACGAACAATCCACAGCCTCGCCGAAGTCTACCAAGTAGCAACAACAAATCCATGGAGCGACACAGCCATCACCTTCAACGCCAACGATTTAACCTAAATTCGAATAGCCCGAGCACCACCTGACCGGTACTTAGTCTAATAGTGGACGGCTTTACGACTTACAAAGGTCCTCATGGATGGCGGCAGCGGATTAAACCTCATCTACGAGGAAACTCTTCAAAATGGAAATAGATGGAGCCACATTGAGCGAAGCAAAGACAACCTCCAGAGGAATAATCCCTAGCCGGAAGCGCTGACCGGAAAAATCACACTCGATGTGGTGTTCGCTCACGGACAATTACAGATCCGAAGAAGTCACGCCCAAGTGGCCCGCTCAACAGCGGATATCACGCTATATTAGGACGAAAGGCATTCACAATTTTTCAAGCCGCACCCCATTACGGGTACATGAAGCTCAAAATGCCCGGCCCGCGGAATAATCACTCTCGTTAGTGATCCGGACATAGCACTCCGCACCGAGAACAAGACAGCCGCGATTAGCCCCGGAGGCACTATCCAAGCCCTAGCGGCGTAAGAACTTACCACGCTACACTCTCATCGTGAATAGAGACGATGAGATACTCGATAAGAGATCCAAGTCCACCTCCTTTAAACCAGCGGATTTAAATAATAAAATTCCAGTGTCCATCCAACGGACCCGACAAAGACGGCTTCCATCGGGCACAATAAACCTCGATGTAGACGCCAGATCATGAGAATTCGCTTCGAAAATTGGGACATTTTCGTCGGCACCCTTCGGATATGCCCGAATCCCACGCAGATTGGCGTAACACAGCCTAAATATCCTAAAGGATTCAAGCCACCAAACAGGCTCTTCGACGATTTTCGAACCCAAAAGACAGTAATAGGAGAGGAGCTAGCCAAACTATTGGAAGCCGATTCATCGAGATATCAAACATCCGGATTGGCTAGCAAACCCGGTAATGGTACCAAAGAAGGACAAATCGCACCTATGTGTCGATTTTAAAGACCTCAACAAGGCCTGCCCAAAGGATCCTTCCCTCCTCCCCGCATCGACCAGATAATCGATGCTACCGCAGACACGATTCATCGTGCTTCCTCGACGCATACTCCGGCTACCATCAAATCAAGATGGCGGAAGCAGACCAAGCCGCAACGGCATTCATCACTCCATATGGACCATTCTGCTTCAACACGATGCCCTTCGGACTTAAAAACGCTGGCGCAACATATTAGCGCATGATTCAAACATGTCTGGCCACCCAGATCGGCAAAACAGTAGAGGCATACGTAGACAACGTAGTCGTCAAAACCAAACACGTCGAAACTCTCATAAACGACTTGAGGCTCACATTCGACAACCTCAGAGCATACGACATCAAGCTGAATCCGGAAAAATGCGTTTTCGGTGTACCAGCTGGAAAGCTCTTGGGCTTCATTGTATCCGGTAGAGGAATTGAAGCAAACCCAGACAAGATCCGAGCTCTGTCTCAGCTAGATATTCCAAAAGACCTCAAACAAATACAAAAATTGACTGGATGCGTGGCGGCTCTAAGCCGCTTTATCTCCCGCCTAGGAGAAAAGGCATTGCCCCTCTATCGCCTCCTTAGGTGCACCAAACACTTCGAGTGGACGGATGTTGCCACTGCCGGACTCGAAGAAATAAAAGCCATATTGGCAACAAATCCGGTCCTGGCTGCGCCCAACCTGGGCAAACCAATGTTGTTATACATCGCGGCAACACATCAAGTTGTAAGCGCGGTACTCGTCGTCGAACGAGAGACGTATGGGCATAAATTCCCTCTTCAAAACCAGTGTACTACGATCCACCGTGTTAACCCCCGCAAGTCCGTTACCGCACTATCAAAAGATAGCGATGCGGTGTTCATGGCATCCCGAAGCTCGACGCTACTTTCAAGAGTGTTCGATAACAATGGCCTCCGGTACCCCTCAACGACATTATAAACAACCGCAACGCGACGGGCAGGATTGCAAAATGGGCCATTGAGCTCTTACCATTCGATATAACTTACAAACCTCGGCGAGCTATAAAGTCACAAGTTTTGGCTGATTTCGTCGCTGAATGGACCGAAGCCGAACTCCCTAAAGAGTACGGCGCATACTCCAATTGGATTATGCACTTCGACAGCTCTAAAATGTTGGCCGGATTGGGGTCAAGCGTCGATTGACGCCCCTAACCGGGATAGAGTCTGTCGTGCCGCATTTCAGATAATGTACACGGACTCCAACAACGCAACGAATCTGAGGCCCTTTTACATGGCCTCCGGATGGCAATCTCCATGGGCATTCAACGCCTGGAGGTGCGCGGGGATTCAAACCTTCCAATATCCCAAATAAATGGAGACTTTGATGCCAAGGATCCGAAAATGGCAGCATATCGTAATGTTGTCCTAAAAATGTCTGCTCGGTTTGACGGACTTGAATTCCACCACATAGCTAGGGATAATAACCAAGCGGCCGACGTATTGGCACGCATCGGCGCAAAACGTGACGCTGTCCCTCCAAACATCTTCCTGGAACGGCTATTTAAGCCATCCGTACTATGGGAAGAGGAGTCCGGAAACAACAAACCGGAAGCAGCCGCTCCAACCGACACAAAGCAATCTGACATAACCGGCGATCCAGCCGACGAAATAACATCTTTAGCCCACGACATAATGGCAGTAATCGCCCCGTGGACAGAGCCATTCCTAGCCTACTTGCTTAGGCAGGAACTTCCCGAAGACCAAAATGAGGCCCGCTGCATAGTCCGGCGATCTAAAGCCTACAAGGTCCATGAGGGAGAACTCTATAAGAAAAGCACAACCGGAGTCCTTCAAAGGTGTATCTCCGAAGAAGAAGGGCGAAACGTTCTGGCTAAAATTCATGCCGGACTAGGCGGACACCACGCAGCAGCTCGGGCCCTTGTAGGAAAGGCATTCCGTACAGGATTTTATTGGTCGACGGCCCGGGCAGATGCTCAGGACTTAGTCCGAAGATGCGTCGGTTGTCGCTTCTTTGCTAATCGAGCCATATGCCACCCACCGCCTCAAAACTATACCCATTACCTTGCCTTTGCGTCCGGGGCTTGACGTGGTCGGACCCTTAAAGGGGGAACCCACAAGCAAAGGTACCTATTGGTCATGGTGGATAAATTCACCAAATGGATAGAGGCCAAGCCGCTTAAACGGCAGAGTCCGGACCAGTGATAGACTTCATATCCGGGTAGTACATCGCTATGGTGTCCCCACAAAGATCATCACCGATAACGGCACTAACTTCACGGTCGACGAGGTTAAATCATTGTGCAAAAATATGCGCATTAAGCTCGACACGCTTCAGTCTATCATCCTCGCACCAACGGTCAAGTGGAACGAGCGAACGGTCTAATAATGAGCGCATCAAACCCGCACTAGTGCGCCACTTACGAAACCGCACGACCGGGTAGAGGAGCTAGACTCCGACTCGGGGCTGCGGACAATGCCCAACCGCATTTCACCGGATTCACACCATTCTTTATGGTATACGGCGCAGAGGCAGTTCTGCCCTGCGACATCACTCACAACTCACCTCGAGTGCGCATGTATGAAGAAAGAGAAGCCGAGCTGGATCGGTAGGACAGCTTGGACGCATTGGAGGAGGAACGCGATGTCGCCAAGGCTCGTTCCGCATTCTATCAGCAGCAGGCTCGACGATATCAAAGTAGAGAAGTACGGGCCAAGACTTACAACGTTGGCGAACTAGTTCTACGCCTGCCGGACAAGAAAAAGGACAAGCTCAAGCCCAAATGGGAGGGCCCATTCATTATCGATCAAGTCCTCGACCGGCGGAGCGCATCGTCTCTTTAAATGCGCTCGACAACCGACTCGAGCCGAACCCATGGAACGCAGCCCGCCTCCGAAGATTCTATGCCTAGCGCCGACTAAGAGTTCGCCCCTTCCCCGCATAAATTATTACATTTCATCTGTCTTTTGTTTCTCTTTCTTCCCTCATCTCTTTTCCTAAAAAGCCCTTACGGGCCTACTTGTGCATTGTTCGCACACACTTGATGTGCCATCCGCACTCATTATACCTGGGGGCTTCTTTACCAGAAGCTTAATTATAAGGGCTTCATGCCCAGCACATGTGTCAAGCTTCCACATGTACCTTTTATTCACCATTATATGCATCGATATGACTTAAGTTTTGGCCAAGCTGGGTTGCTGGCTCTGTGCTTACCCCTATGTTCCCGATTGTTCGGCTAGGAGGTAAAGGCGATTGTTACTACCGGTCACCGGATGTGTACCTCGGATCGGGTGAAGCCGAAGCTAGCGTTCTTAAGGGAATATTCGGTCGGTGATTTGAAAGATGATCTTTTTACCTACTTATTTATCTGCCCCGGATGTTTTTCTCGCTTTTTTCGCAGTCCGGACATGCACTTTAGGGCATGCCTCCCAGGGAAAGGAACCCTTAACGGAACTATTCTCCTGGAAGATGTTTCTTACTAACCATGTAATATAACATAACTAGTTGGGCACTTGTCCGATAAAGCACTCATGACCCCTACGCCGGGTCTCCATGCATACCCGGTTGTTTCTTAACCGAGAAGGTATTCGACACACTCCGGACTCTAGGGTCCCGAGGTTGAAGCGAAAAGGTCGATAAAGACAAACGATCTACAATCCGCTAGAAGGCATTTCACATGTCATTTTAAAATACATTGTCAAATCTATTGATCAGATTCCTCCTCAATCCCGCCTAACAGTCTGTCTAATTTACAGTCCCATTGGGAAAATTTAGCGGCCAACTCTACTTGGTCAGATACTAAACTCACAGGATCTCCTTCCCATCGGGCCCCACAGTCCGACCTCGCCATGTGGTTGGGATCCGCCTTCTTGTACCGCGTCTTCACCATGGCCCAAGCCTCCACGGCACCTTGGCGGCAGGCCGAATCTTCCATAAATGGAAGTGCTGCCAAGACTGTGAAGCTTCTCCAAAGCTCCCCAAGGCCCTCGGGTAGGGAGAGGGCTGGCCATAAAGCCTGACGACGCCGCCATTGCCTGCCGAACTCGTTCGAGCAGTACCGCAACAGCTCGAAGTTGATCACCCGCTCATACGGGCATCTCCTCAGGCGACCTGTGAGTATACCTACAAGACATATTTTGTCAATTGACTTCCTCGCCAACTCTTCTTTTCAAAGGAGTCCGCTCAAGCACTTACTATAGATGCCGCGACGAAGCCAAGACAGCCTCCTTAACGGAGCCGGACAGCTCGGCCCGAACACCTTTCAGCTCTTCTCTCGAGCTGGGCGTGGGCATCCCGAGCTTGTTCCTTTCTGCTGCACCCTATTCAAGACCCTCTCGCCGCCTTCACCGGGCGCAGTAGTTCTTGCCTATCCGGATCTTGTCCGGCAGCACCTGCAACGTCATTATTAGACTTGCGCGCACGCCGCACACCACTTATCTTTTTAAAATAATGTGTTACCAGGAGGGGTCTCTGTGTTTCCTCCTGCGGCAGCAAGTGCGGCCTCGAGTTGGGCCTTGCACTCTTGCAGCTCCTGAGACAGTTGGGCATTCTTCTCCGTAAGATCCTGCGTTTCAAATGATCCATAAATCAGTTAATATAACTACTTTAAGTCTCGGGGGCTACTGGCATATACAACCATTAAATTCTATTACCCGTATGTCTTTTACATACTGCTCCGTGGCTCTGGTAAAACCATCTTGAGCAGCACGGAGGTGCGCGTCTCCCACGTTAAAGGTATTCAACGCCTTAGGGGAGAAGCACGCGTCACGAAATCTTGTCGGCGGCGCTTTGTGGTTCATGGCGCCTCCACCTCGACTTGGTGGCGGACAGTCAGTCGGCATCCTCCGTTGGAGGAGTGTCCGCTCGCGCCTTGTGCTCGCCTCCCCTCCGCACTGTCTGCCGAACTCGGCCGGTAGAGGTTGGATTAGCAACCTTGTTGGGGAACGTTGCGAAAATTTAAAATTTTCCTATGGCTTCACCAAGATCCATCTATGAGTTCATCTAAGCAACGAGTAACGGAGAGAGATAACATCTACATACCACTTGTAGATCGCGTGCGAAGCTTGCAAGGTGATGATGGAGTCGTACTCGAACGTGATTCAGATCACCGATGCCAAGTGCTGAACGGACAGCACCTCTGCGTTCAACACACGTACGGGACGATCGACGTCTCCTCCTTCTTTATCCAGCAAGGGGAAGGAGAGGTTGAGGAAGACAGCTCCACCGGCAAAGACGACGGCGTGGTGATGGTGGAGAAGCAGTACTCCGACAGGGCTTCGCCGAGCTCTTACGGAGGAGGAGATGTGTTGGGGAGGGGAGGGGCTGCGCCTTGGGAGTTGGTCCAGCAGCCCCCTCCCTACCCCCCTTTATATAGGCCCCCTGGTGGCGGCCCTGAGATCCAATCTCCGTGGGGCGGCGGCAAGGGGTGGAGTGCCCCTGCCGGTGGGCGCCCACCCCTAGGGTTTCAACCCTAGGCGCGAGGTGGGCCTAGGGGGTGCACCAGCCCCCTGTGGGCTGGTTCCCTTCCCCTTTGGCCCATGGGGCCCTCCGGGATAGGTGGCCCCACCGGTGGACCCGGGACCCTTCCGGTGGTCCCAGATTTTACCGAAACCCCAAACTTTCCCGATGGCGAAACACCACTTCCTATATATTATTCTTTACCTCCGGACCCTTCCGAACTCCTCGTGACGTCCGGATCTCATCCGGACTCGAACAACATTCGTGGTCACATACTTGACTTCCTACTAACACTAGCGCCACCGAACCTTAAGTGTGTAGACCCTACGGGTTCGGGAGACACGCAGACATGACCGAGACGACTCTCGGGCAATAACCAACAGCGGGGTCTGGATATCCATGTTGGCTCCCACATGCTCCTCGATGATTTCATCGGTTGAACCACGATGTCGAGGATTCGATCAAACCCTGTATGCAATTCCCTTTGTCAATCGGTACGTTACTTGCCCGAGACTCGATCGTCGGTATCCCAATACCTTGTTCAGTCTCGTTACATGGCAAGTCACTTTACTCATACCGTAATGCATGATCCCGTGACCAACACCTTGGTCAACTTGAGCTCATTATGATGATGCATTACCGAGTGGGCCCAGAGATACCTCTCCGTCATACGGAGTGACAAATCCCAGTCTCGATCCGTGTCAACCCAACAGATACTTTCGGAGATACCTGTAATGCACCTTTATAGTCACCCGCCACGCCAGACGCTTTGATACACCCAAGGCACTCCTACGGTAACCGGAGTTACACGATCTCATGGTCGAAGGAATAGATACTTGACATTGGCAAAGCTTCTAGCAAACGAACTATACGATCTTTTATGCTATGCTTATGATTGTCTTGTCCATCACATCATTCTCCTAATGATGTGATCCCGTTATCAACGATATCTAATGTCCATAGTCAGAAACCATGACTATCTATTGATCACAACGAGCTAGTCAACTAGAGGCTCACTAGGGACTCATTGGGTCTAAGTGTTCACACGTATTACGATTTCCGGATAATACAGCTTATAGCATGAACAAATGACAATTATCATGAACATTGAAATATAATAATCCTTTTATTATTGCCTCTAGGGCATATTTCCAACAGTCTCCCACTTGCACTAGAGTCACCAATCTAGTTACATTGTGATGAATCGAACACCCATAGAGTTCGTGTTGATCATGTTTTGCACGCGAGAGAGGTTTAGTCAACGGATCTGCGACATTCGGATCCGTGTGCACTTTGCAAATCTCTATGTCTCCATCTTGAAAATTTTCACGGATGGAGTTGAAACGACGCTTGATGTGCTCGGTCTTCTTGTGAAACCTGGGCTCCTTGGCAAGGGCAATAGCTCCAAGTTGTCACGTAAGAGTTTGATCGGCCCCGACGCATTGGGTATGACTCCTAGGTCGGTGATGAACTCCTTCATCCAAATTGCTTCATGCGCTGCCTCCGAGGCTGCCACGTACTCCGCTTCACACGTAGATCCCGCCACGACGCTCGCTTGCAAACCGCACTAGCTTATCGCTCCACCATTCAACATATACACGATCCGGTTTGTGACTTAGAGTCATCCAGATCTGAGTCGGCTAAGCGCCGACGTAACCCTTTACGACGAGCTCTTCGTCTCCTCCATAAACGAGAAACATGTCCTTTGTCCTTTTCGGTACTTCAGATATTCTTGACCGCTGTCCAAAGGTGTTCCTTGCGGGATTACTTTGGTATCTTGCAACCAAACTTACGGCAAGGTTTACATCGGTCCAGTACACAAAGATGGCATACATAATAGATCCTATGGTGAAGCATAGGGATGACACTCATCTCTTCTTTATCTTTTGTCGTGGTCGGATCGAGCCGAGCTCAATCTCACACCTTGTAACATAGGCAAGAACCCTTCTTGGACTGATCCATTTTGAACCTCTTCAAAATCTTATCAAGGTATGTACTTTGTGAAAGACCTATGAGGCGCCTCGATCTATCTCTATAGATCTTGATCCCTAATATATAAGCAGCTTCTCCAAGGTCCTTCATTGAAAAACACTTGTTCAAGTAGGCCTTAATGTTGTCCAGAGTTTCAGATCATTTCCCATCAAGAGTATGTCATCTACATATAATAGGAGAAATGCTACTGAGCTCCCACTCACTTTCTTGTAAACGCAGGCTTCTCCATAAGTCTCATATAACCCAAACGCTTTGATCATCTCATCAAAGCGAATGTTCCAACTCCGAGATGCTTGCACCAGTCCATAAATGGATCGCCGGAGCTTGCATACTTTGTTAGCGTTCGAGGATCGACAAAACCTTCCGGCTGCATCATATACAGCTCTTCCTTAAGATGTCCATTAAGGAATGCCGCTTTTGACGCCCATCTCGCCATATCTCATAATCATAGTATGCGGCAATTGCTAACATGATTCGGACGGACTTAAGCTTCGCCACGGAGAGAATGTCTCGTCAGTAGTCAATCCCTTGAACTTGTCGATAACCCTTAGCGACAAGTCGAGCTTTATAGATGGTAACATTACCATCCGCGTCCGCCTTCTTCTTGAAAATCCATTTATTTTCTATCGCCGCCGATCATCGGAAAGTCTCACAAAGTCCATACTTTGTTTTCATACATGGATTCTATCTCGGATTTCATGGCTCCAAGCCATTTGTTGGAATCCGGCCCGCCATTGCTTCTTCATAGTTCAAGGTTCATTGTTGTCTAGCAACATGATTTCCATGACAGGTTGCCGCACCACTCGTGCGGAACGTGTCCTCGTGGACCTTGAAGTTCAAGAGTAACTTGATCCAAGTACCTTGATCATCATCAACGCTTTCCTCTTCGCTGGTGTGGGTATCACAGAACGGTTTCTGCGTTGCACCACTTTCCCGCTCGAGAGGTAGTACTTCATCGAGTTCTACTTTCCTCCCACTTACTTCTTTCGAGAGAAACTCTTTCTCGTAAAGCATCCGTTCTTAGCAACAAAGATCTTGCCTTCGGATCTTAAGTAGAAGGTATACCCGACAGTTTTCTTAGGGTATCCTATGAATACGCATTTTTCCGACTTGGGTTCGAGCTTTTCAGTTGAAGTTTCTTGACATAAGCATCGCATCCCCAAACTTTTAGAAACGATAGCTTAGGTTTCTTCCCAAACCATAATTCATACGGTGTCGCCTCAACGGATTTAGACGGTGCCCTATTTAAAGTGAATGTAGCTGTCTCTAGAGCGATCCCCAAAATGATAGCGGTAAATCGGTAAGAGACATCATAGACCGCACCATATCCAATAGAGTGCGACACGACGCTCGACACACCGTTTACCGAGGTGTTCCAGCGGCGTGAGTTGTGAAACGATTCCACATTTTCTTAAGTGTGTGCCAAATTCGTGACTTAAGTATTCTCCCCACGATCCGATCAGAGGAACTTTATCTTACGGTCACGTTGATTCTCTACCTCACTCTGAAATTCCTTGAACTTTTCAAAGGTCTCAGACTTGTGTTTCATTAAGTAGACATACCCATATCTACTTAAGTCATCGGTGAGAGTGAGAACATAACGATATCCTCCATGAGCCTCAACGCCATTGGACCGCACACATCGGTATGTATGATTTCCAACAAGTTGGTTGCTCGCCCATTGTTCCGGAGAACGGAGTCTTGGTCATTTGCCTAAGAGGCAAGGTTCGCATGTGTCAAACGATTCATAATCAAGAGACTCTAAAAGTCCATCAGCATGGAGCTTCTTCATGCGCTTGACACCAATGTGACCAAGGCGGCGTGCCACAAGTATGTGGGACTATCGTTATCAACTTTACATCTTTTCGCATCCACACTATGAACATGTGTAATATTACGCCGAGATTCATTAAGAATAAACCATTGACCATCGGAGCATGACCATAAAACATATCTCTCATATAAATCGAACAACCATTATTCTCGACTTAAATGAGTAGCCATCTCAGATCAAACGAGATCCGGATACAATGTTCATGCTCAAACTTGGCACTAAATAACAATTATTGAGGTTTAAAACTAATCCCAGAGGTAAATGTAGAGGCAGCGTGCGGACGGCGATCACATCGACCACGAACCATTCCCGACGCGCGATCGTCACCTCGTCCCTTCGCCAGCTCCGCTTATTCCGCAGCTCCTGCCGTGAGTTACATATGTGAGCAACGGCACCGTATCAAATACCGGTGAGTTACTACGAGTAATCGGTAAGGTACACATCAATTACATGTATATCAAATATACCTTTGGTGTTGCCGGCCTTCTTATCCGCTAAGTATTTGGGGCAGTTCCGCTTCAAAGGCCCTTCCCTTGCAATAAAAGCACTCGCCTCGTGCTTGGGTCCATTCTTTGACTTCTTCCGCAACAAGCTTACGGGCGCGGCAACATCTTTGCCGTCCTTCTTGAAGTTCTTCTTACCCTTGCCCTTCTTGAACTTAGTGGTCTTATTGACCATCAACACTTGATGTTCTTTCTTGATTTCAGCCTCTGCGACTTCAAAGATCGAGAACACTTCAGAATGGTCTTTACCATCCCCGCATGTTGTAGTTCATCACAAAGCTCTTGTAGTTTGGTGGGAGCGATCGAGGATTCTGTCAATGACCGCCTCATCCGGGAGGTTAATGTTCAACTGGGTCATACGTCGTGCAACCCGGATCTTCGTGATGTGTTCACCGACGTAACTGTTCTCCTCCATCTTACAAGCTGAGAACTTGTCGGAGACATCATATCTCTCGACCGGGCATGAGCTTGGAAAACTAGTTTCAGCTCTTCAACATCTCATATGCTCCGTGATGCTCAAAACGCTTTTGGAGCCCGGTTCTAAGTCTGAGAGCATGCCGCCCGAACGAGGGAGTAATCATCAAGACGAGTTTGCTGCGCTCATAACGCCTTGGTTCTTCGACGGAGCGGCACCTAGCGGTCCTTCTAGGACATATTGCTTCTCGCAGCTATGAGGATGATCTCGTTTCCGACCCGATCCGATAGTTGCTGCCATCATCTTTCAGCTTGGTTTTCTAGGAACGCGTTGAAGTTCATGTTGACATTAGCGTTGGCCATTGATCTACAAGACATATTTGCAAAGGTTTTAGACTAAGTTCATGATAATAAAGTTCTTAATCAAAATTATGAACTCCCACTTAGATTAGACATCCCTCTAGTCATCCAAGTGTTACACGATCCGAGTCGACTAGCCCGTGTCCGATCATCACGTGAGACGGACTAGTCATCATCGGTGAACATCTTCATGTTGATCGTATCTTCCATACGACTCGTGTTCGACCTTTCGGTCTCCGTGTTCCGAGGCCATGTCTGCACATGCTAGGCTCGTCAAGTTAACCCTAAGTGTTTTCGCTGTGTAAAACTGTCTTACACCCGTTGTATGTGAACGTAAGGATCCATCACACCCGATCATCACGTGGTGCTTAGAAACGACGAACTGTAGCAACGGTGCACGCTTAGGGAGAACACTTCTTGAAATTTTATAAGGATCATCTTATTTACTACCGTCGTCCTAAGTAAACAAGATGTAAAAGCATAATAAACATCACATGCAATTATATAGTTGTGACATGATATGGCCAATATCATCAAGCTCCATTGATCTCCATCTTCGGGGCTCCATGATCATCTTGTCACCGCTTGACACCATGATCTCCATCATCATGATCTCCATCATCGTGTCTTCATGAAGTTGTCACGCTAACGACTACTTCTACTTCTATGACTAACGCGTTTAGTAATGAAGTAAAGTAGTTTACATAGCGCTCTTCAATGACACGCAGGTCATACAAAAAATAAAGACAACTCCTATGGCTCCTGCCGTTGTCATACTCATCGACATGCAAGTCGTGAATCCTATTACAAGAACATGATCTCATACATCACAATTCATCATTCATCACAACTTCGGCCATATCACATCACATGATCAATCGCTGCAAAAACAAGTTAGACGCCCTCTAGTTGTTGTTGCATCTTTTACGTGGCTGCGATTGGGTTCTAGCAAGAACGTTTTCTTACCTACGAATCACCACAACGTGATTTTGTCAACTTCTATTTACCCTTCATAAGGGCCTTGTTCATCGAATCCGCTCCAACTAAAGTGGGAGAGACAGACACCCGCCAGCCACCTTATGCAACTAGTGCATGTCACCGGTGGAACCGGTCTCACGTCAGCGTCACGTAAGGTTGGTCCGGGCCGCTTCATCCCACAATACCGCTGAGCAAGAAAAGACTAGTAGAGGCAAGTAAGATGACAAGATCAACGCCCACAACAAATTTGTGTTCTACTCGTGCATTAGAGAACTACGATAGACCTAGCTCATGATGCCACCGTTGGGGAACGCTGCGAGAAAATTAAAATTTTCCCACGGCTTCACCAAGATCCATCTATGAGATCATCTAAGCAACGAGTAACGGGAGAGAGATAACATCTACATACCACTTGTAGATCGCGTGCGGAAGCTTGCAAGGTGATGATGGAGTCGTACTCGAACGTGATTCAGATCACCGATGCCAAGTGCTGAACGGACAGCACCTCCGCGTTCAACACACGTATGGGACGATCGACGCCTCCTCCTTCTTGATCCAGCAAGGGGAAGGAGAGGTTGAGGAAGACAGCTCCACCGCAAAGACGACGGCGTGGTGATGGTGGAGAAGAAGCATCTCAAGCTGGGCTTCCGAGCTCTTACGGAGGAGGAGATGTGTTGGGAGGGAGGGCTGCGCCTTGGGAGTTGGTCCAGCAGCCCCCTCCTCCCCCTTTATATAGGCCCCTGGTGGCTGCCCCGAGATCCAATCTCCGGGGCGGCGGCCAAGGGGTGGAGTGCCCCTGCCAAAGTGGGCGCCCCCCCCTAGGGTTTCAACCCTAGGCGCGGGGTGGGCCTAGGGGCGCACCAGCCCCTGTGGGCTGGTTCCTTCCCTTGGCCCATGGGGCCCTCCGGATAGGTGGCCCCACCGGTGGACCCGGGACCCTTCCGTGGTCCCAGATTTTACCGAAACCCCAAACTTTCCCGATGGCGAAACACCACTTCCTATATATTATTCTTTACCTCCGGACCCTTCCGAACTCCTCGTGACGTCCGGGATCTCATCCGGACTCAACAACATTCGGTGGTCACATACTTGACTTCCTACTAACCCTAGCGCCATCGAACCTTATGTGTAGACCCTACGGGTTCGGGAGACACGCAGACATGACCGAGACGACTCTCGGGCAATAACCAACAGCGGGTCTGGATATCCATGTTGGCTCCCATGCTCCTCGATGATTTCATCGGTTGAACCACGATGTCGAGGATTCGATCAAACCACGTATGCAATTCCCTTTGTCAATCGGTGCGTTACTTGCCCGAGACTCGATCGCTTGTATCCCAATACCTTGTTCGCCTCGTTACATGGCAAGTCACTTTACTCGCATCAGAATGCATGATCCCGTGACCAACACCTTGGTCAACTTGAGCTCATTATGATGATGCATTACCGAGTGGGCCCAGAGATACCTCTCCGTCATACGGAGTGACAAATCCCGCCTCGATCCGTGTCAACCCAACAGATACTTTCGGAGATACCGTAATGCACCTTTATAGTCACCCGCTTACGTTGTGACATTTGATACACCCAAGGCACTCCTACGGTAACCGGGAGTTACATGATCTCATGGTCGAAGGAATAGATACTTGACATTGGCAAAGCTTCTAGCAAACGAACTATACGATCTTTTATGCTATGCTTATGATTGGGTCTTGTCCATCACATCATTCTCCTAATGATGTGATCCCGTTATCAACGACATCTAATGTCCATAGTCAGGAAACCATGACTATCTATTGATCACAACAAGCTAGTCAACTAGAGGCTCACTAGGGACTCATTGGGTCTAAGTGTTCACACGTGTATTACGATTTCCGGATAATACAGTTATAGCATGAACAAATGACAATTATCATGAACATTGAAATATAATAATCCTTTTATTATTGCCTCTAGGGCATATTTCCAACAAACCTCTACGCCCGCAGTCTGGTGGGCGCTTTTTCTCCTACAAAAGTCATGAGCACTCAAACGCTTCCTAGGAACGTTGCTCCAAATAATTAACTGCAAGCTATACCTTTGCGGCGACGTTTGATCACGCCAAGCTCCCTCTTCCGCCTCTCGGTCCGGATCGGCCTTTGTTGGTCACCACTGCTGGCTCGGCTTCCCGCCTTGAAGGCGCTTCTGCAAAAACACCATCGATGCGAAGGTCGAACGAGCAAGGAAGAGATAATGGTGTCGGGACTTCCGTCACAATCACACGGAAGCCGGATATAGTCCGGGGTAGTCACCGTAATGGCAACTAAAGCATTATCCATGCTGAGCTGGTGGAACACCCGTCGATTAGCTCCACCAGTATGTCGATCCTCTTCGAGGCGGATCCCGGATCTCTCTCGATCCTCGGGTTGCGGGCTCGACTTATCATGTCCTCCATAACCGACGCAGTTCTGCGTCGAAGACATAATATAAGAAGCTTAAACTTTGAAAGCATGGGTCGGGCCCTTAAAGTGTTCGCTACCCAACGCCGAGGGTTATTCATGGAGAACCCATTCAGCGGGTTCGTCTCGAGAAAGTCCTCCTTCTCCCCTTGTACAGGCCGGACAGATCTTCACCAGATCCTCGGCGAATCCGTCCTTCTGCGGCCATGACGGGTGGCATCGTCTTCCCGCTGAAATCCCACATGGGTGGCCTCAGATTGCAATGGCTGCACCCCACAGAATGCATGTTGCCATGACTCCAATCATGGTCAACCCGAATGGGCCAAGAATCTTATCCGCCCATCAAATAATGGACGCTCTTGTCTTCCTCCGCTTGGGGGCTCATGGCGCCAACTAAGGCGTTTTTTAGAGGAGCAAGATCAACTCCGGAGGCCGATCCGAACAGGGTCCGGCAGCGGAGCGTCTTCTATGTAAAACCATTCCAAAGGCCAGTCTTCGGACGCCTTCTTAGGGGTTCCGGATGGATATCCGGTCCCGGCAATGCGCCATATTTCGCGCCGCCCACTTGATATATTGACCCCTCGTGAGAGCGGGGTACAAGGCAGAACAACCTCTTCCATAGTGCAAAATGGGGCTCGATGCCTAGAAACAGCTCGCAAAGAGCTACGTAAACCGCGATATGCAGGATAGAGGCGGGCATTAGGTGATGGAGCTGGAGTCCGTAGAACTCCAGGAGCCCGCGGAGGAACGGATGTATAGGAAACCGAGCCCCTTATCGATATGGGACGGCATACCCGCCCCTTTGTTGGGACTTGGGGTAGCCTCCGCTTGCTTCCCACCTTGGTAGCTGGCCAACCCGGCTCGAATCGGGACCATGAAGGTCGGAGGGAGATACCCCTTTGCTTGGAGCGTCACCAGCTCGTTGTGCGGGATGAACATCTCCGCCATCCTCCGGTGGGCTGGGGCGAGAGGAGGAGCCGTGTCGGCGGTCCATGATGGAATGGATTTTTTTTGGTCGAGGCGCTCCGATGAGTACTCATGGAAGGAAGATGGTGTGATTTGGATCTGGATTCTTGTCTCTCATATAGGCAGATTATTTGCACAGCAGGGGGTAAAACATAAAAGATACCTTGGCTTTTCGCATTCATGCGACGCGTGGAAGATGGCCATTATTGGGCGTGGAAGCCAAGAAGCGCAACATTGATAAGGAGCTCGGACACTGTTCGGCAAACACACGGAATTTGGAGGAGAACCCGCCTTGCAACGCCGAAGACTATATACGCGCTGGACTTATCGTCATTGAAGCCTGGTTCGGGGGCTACTGAGGGAGTCCTGGACTAGGGGGTGTCCGGACAGCCGGACTATCATCGTCCGCCGGACTCCAAGACTACGAAGATACAAGATTGAAGACTCCGTCCCGTGTCCAGACGGGACTTTCCTTGGCGTGGAAGGCAAGCTTGGCGATACGGATATGTAGATCTCCTATCATTGTAACTGACTCTGTGTAACACTATCCCTCTCCGTTGTCTATATAAACCGGAGGGTTTTAGTCCGTAGGACAACAACCATTACAACAGTCATACCATAGGCTAGCTTCTAGGGTTTAGCCTCCTTGATCTCGTGGTAGATCCACTCTTGTACTACCCATATCATCAATATCAATCAAGCAGGAGTAAGGTTTTACCTCCATCGAGAGGGCCCGAACCTGGGTAAAAACATCGTGTCCCTTGTCTCCTGTTACCATCCGCCTAGACGCACAGTTCGGGACCCCCTACCCGAGATCCGCCGGTTTTGACACCGGCATGGACTGTTTCTCTAAAATGGCTCATTTTATCCCATGCAATAAGATAGACGATGCTTCACATGTTGCCAATCTCTTTTGTAGGGAAATCTTGAGGTTGCATGGCGTGCCAAAGACAATTGTGTCGGATTGAGACGTCAAGTTCTTAAGCTACTTTTGGAAGACACTATGCGCCAAGCTCGGGATCAAGCTACTATTCTCCACGGCATATCATCCTCAAACCGATGGCCAAACGGAAGTCACCAACCGGACGCTTGCGACTCTCCTACGTGTGCTGATCAAGAAGAACATCAAGGAGTGGGAGGAGTGCCTACCCATCGCCGAGTACGCCTACAATCGTGCAAGACACTCTACAACCGACAAGTCCCCCTTTGACGTCGTCTACGGTTTCAACCCTTTGTCACCATTGGACATGCTTCCTCTACCGCTTCAAGAACGAGCAAACATGGACGCAAGTGCAAGAGCCGCCTACCTCAAGAAGATGCATGAAGAAACATGTTCCACGATCGAGCGCCAAGTGCAACGCCTCTCCGCCAAGCTCAACATCAACAAGTCTCCGATGGTGTTCCAACCGGGTGATCAAGTATGGATACATCTCCGCAAAGACCGCTTCCCCAACGAACACAAGTCCAAGCTACTACCACGAGTCAACGGCCCATTCAAGGTGATCGCATGCTATAACGACAACGCCTACAAGGTCGACATCCCACGCGACAAGTACAACGTTAGCGACATCTTCAACGTCAAAGACTTGGCCAAGTACCATGGTGATGAAGAGCACGATTCGTGGACGGATCTTACCCAAGGGGGGGAAGATGATGCGGAGCATCCCTCGACTACTCGCACTGACACTCCATCACCAACGCAAGCTCCAAGTGGACCAATGACACGAGCATGTGCATGCGCCATCGAGAACGAGGTTGATTCTCTCCTCTTCGAGTTTCGCTCGGTTTCACATGAGAGCTGGATTCTACCGTCATCAAAAACATTGTGCATGCTTAGGTACCAAGGAGATGATAATGAGAAGGAGAAGACGGAGACTCAAGTGACCAGGAAGCAAGGGAAAGAAGAGAACGAAGGAGAGAACGAGAAGAAGGAAGAAGGAGGAGAAGGGGCAAAAACCCCAGGACATCCCGGGTGCCCGGCCATGGCAGCCCCGGGTGCCCAGCCTCTACCTGGGCCATGCCCCAGCCGGCCCCGGGTGCTTGGCCCCTCTCCTGGGCTCAGCCTAGCCGGCCCCGGATGCCCGGCCCATTCCCAGCCGGCCGCTGGGAGCTACCCCGGGTGCCCGGCCCCTCGCCCGCCTGCTCCTGTCTTGGCCGGGTGCCCGGCCACTTCCCCTCCGGGTGCCTTGCCCCGCCTGGGCGCAGCCCCTTGACCGGTCCGGGTGCCCGGCCGGTTCCACCCTGGGTGCCCGGACCCTTCCCCGTGATTACGCGTTTTTAGGGACTTTTTGGTCCTTTGTATCCCCTCTCCCTAATATTTTGTCCCTAGACTATATAAGTGGAACTCCTAGGTCATTTGTGAGCTAGCAAAGATTAGACTAAACATTGTGAGCCTTTGCTCATTGTATCCCCTCCTCTTAGGAGCTCAATCCCCCACCTTGGGAAGAATCCATAGGATTATCAAGGCCTCCTCTTGGAGAAGATCATCAAGACCTCACATAGTGGGAAGAATTTTACCAAGTGCTACTCTCCTTGTATTGATCTTGTAATCATGTGGATCTTATGTGTGCCACTCTAGTGGATGTGATACTTGGTTTGTTTGAGAGATTTTGTTCTTGGTGTTCTTGGTGTTCTTGAGTTTTTCCTCCTTTTCCCCCCTCCAAGAGTGAAAAGATCCTTCCTAGGGTTTGACCCTACAACACAATGGGATATCACGTGATCCACTTGATGTATGTTTTGGTGATCAACTTGTGGGTTACGCCCATGAACCTATGCATAGGGGTTGGCACACGTTTTCGTCTTGACTCTCCGGTAGAAACTTTGGGGCACTCTTTGAAGTACTTTGTGTTGGTTGAATAGATGAATCTGAGATTGTGTGATGCATATCGTATAATCATGCCCATGGATACTTGAGGTGACAATGGAGTATCTAGGTGACATTAGGGTTTTGGTTGATTTGTGTCTTAAGGTGTTATTCTAGTATGAACTCTATGATAGATTGAACGGAAAGAATAGCTTCATGTTATTTTACTACGGACTCTTGAATAGATAGAACAGAAAGGATAACTTTGAGGTGGTTTCGTACCCTACCATAATCTCTTCATTTGTTCTCCGCTATTAGTGGCTTTGGAGTGACTCTTTGTTGTATGTTGAGGGATTGTTATATGATCTATCTCTGTTATTATTGTTGAGAGAACTTGCACTAGTGAAAGTATGAACCCTGTGCCTTGTTTCCTACCATTTTAATACCATCTGTGCTCACTTTTATCATTAGTTACCTTGCTGTTTTTATATTTTCAGATTACAAATACCAACATCTGCTATCCATATTGCACTTGTATTACCATCTCTTCGCCGAACTAGTGCACCTATACAATTTACCATTGTATTGGGTGTGTTGGGGACACAAGAGACTCTTTGTTATTTGGTTGCAGGGTTGTTTGAGAGAGACCATCTTCATCCTCGCGCCCTACGGATTGATAAACCTTAGGTCATCCACTTGAGGGAAATTTGCTCTTGTCCTACAAACATGTGCACTTGCAAGCCCAACAACGCCTACAAGAAGAAGGTTGTGTAGTAGACATCAAGCTCTTTTAAAGGCGCCGCTGCGGGAGGTGAGTGCTTGAAGGTATATCTTTAGATCTTGCAATTGAATCTTTTTGTTTCTTGTTTTATCACTAGTTTAGTTTATAAAAGAAAACTACAAAAAAATGGAGTTAAGTTTGTCTCATACGCTTCATGTTTTTAATATCTTTCCTGAGAATGATGGAAAGGAAAATTGTGCTCAAGTGCTAGAAGAAGAATACATTAGAATGTTTGGTACTAGATCTTTGTATGATGAGCATGATTGCAATGTTGTTACTATGAATTCTTTGAATACCCATGATGCTAATGATATGCAAAGCCACAAGCTTGGGGAAGCTATGTTTGATGAAGATGATATTTTTTGTCCCCCAAGCTTTGATGAGAATATTTATTATGATGAAAGCATGCCTCCTATTTATGATGAATATATTGATGAAAGTGGGTTTGGAAGAGTGTCAACTTTAGGAAGTAATGATCCCACCATTTTGGAGGATGTTGAATCTTATTGTGATGAATATGAAAGTGGATTTGGAAGAGTGTCAACTTTATTTAGTGATGATTCCACTATTTCGGAAGAGGTTCCAATTGATTATGAGAACAAAGTTGCTATCTATGATGATTATTGTGATGACATGTATGCTATTAAGAATAATGATAACCATGAAACTTGTCATCATGATTTTAGTTTATTAAGAATAATGATGATTATTGTGATGACATGTCGGAGGAGGGGAAGAAGATCTTAGGCGTCTGGAGATGGAGCCCGAGGTACTTCTCCACTGTGATGGAGGGTTTCGTCGTTGGAGCATCGCAAGCAAGAGCAAGAGCAAGAGCAGCAGCGCGAGCAAGAGCAATAGCAAGAGCAGACCAGGCAGGGGACCGAGAGCAAGAGCAGAGCAGCAGCACGAGCGAGAGCTAAAGCAGCAGCAGCTCCTACTGATGTGGATGTTGCCGCCGAGGGAGCGACGCCGTGGAGGAAGTGGCCGGCAACGCCGCCGTGGATGGAGCCGCGCCGTGTCGGCTCGGGACCGAGCGCCAGCAGCACCGTGAGATCGAATCAAGAAGAAAATGCGGTGATTAGTGTACAACCTCTTTGGTGGCGCCGATTAGGCCGCAGCTTCATCCGAGGAAACGGTGATGATGATGTTCTTCCAGTGGTGCAGGTGAAGACGGCGGTGTGGGAATGGAGGTGGCGCGAAAGACGAGGGGAACATCAGGGCAGCTCCTTGGAGGTGGAGGACGGGGTGGCTGAACCGGCGGGACGATGAGATCGACGACGGATCCTCATCCGGTATGGTGGATGAGGGACGTCAAGGTGTTGCTGTGGACGAAGTCATCGGGGAAGAGGCTCCGGCTGGGTGGCAGACGGAGCAGGGTGTGGGGTTTCGTCGTGGGTTTTCGCAGCCTCGGTGTACGAATGGGTGGGCGGATGGGATGGCAGTGGGGAACCATGGCTTAGAGACGCGCTTGTCCGAAATGTGGGGTAGGTTACGAAAGTACCCCCCACTGATGTGAGGCGGTTCTTTCGGTTTAGGGGTACCATGGGCATTTCGCGTGTTGGGATTTCACAGGAGGTGGGAGTTTTCATGCGCGTTGTAATTTCAGAATAGCAAGGCGCGGGTAGAGATGGAGGGAGTTGTCGGAGCACAACGAGACAAAGATATATCTTAAATATTTCGGGCTAACAAGGCACGGGTTGAAATTTCCGGACAAGCCTAACGTGTACTGTACCAAATCAATGCGCACTACAAATGTCAATCAAAACTTTGAATTCATGTTATATTCAATTAAAATATTTCGCTACGTGTATAATGCATGCAACCTACTACTCAAATGAACATTTTAGTGCATTCCAAACGTACTACCGCTTCAATATGAACTAAATTTGAATAAGATCTACAGTAACGATTGTTGTGAAGTCAAAGCATTTGAAATCGTTTCTATGTTTTAATAAGATCTACAATCATCATTATTGTCAAGTTAAACCATCGTTTGTGTATTATCTTCACAGCACACCACATGATTAGTCTCGAGTTACATATGAACTATGTGTACTATATGAACTCGAACTAGATTTTTTGAATCCACTTTATTTTGATTTCAAGTCACATTACATTTCTAGCTCTAGCTAGATCTTCATAATCTAAACCATGTCTCATATGTATAATGTGTTTATCACATTATGTATGGTGCCCCGCCCCCTACGCCTACAAGTATTTAGATGTGAGTTGCAAAAACCACACATTACCACAAATTCAAATAAAATGTGAGATTGTTTGATGTATAGTATGGTTTAGATTGTTCGGCATTTAGCTGTGAGTTGCAAACGCCATGCATTAACACATTATGGTATAACATGTGCACAACACGTGTATCACCGCTATATTCATGCATGTAATGTTTAAAACACTATGATCTCCTATTCAAATATATGATTCCGCTTTCATATCAAATTATGATCTTTGTTAGTCTCTTACACCCACACAATCCTATAACCTTTGTAGCTACCACTAACTTTCTCTCGTGCATGCACATGCCCTCCTCGCCCTCCCCCTCCCTCGGCATTCTATCCACCGGGCACATTCATTTTTTTTCTTTAGGTCATTCTCCCAGAGTCTCCACAACTCCTTTCCGACACACACCGATTGATAAACCTCTCCAGTGATGCCTGCCTACAGCATACACACACAGCTTCAATCTCCTCCTTTATGTGTCCTTGCCTCGTGTCTCTCATATGGTAAGACACACATGTAAACTCTCGCCCCTCTTTTCATCGATCTCACAACCGCACACTCCTCCCCCTATCTAGCTAGTAGTTGGGCCTCTCGCACCACCTCCTAGCTCCATTCTCTCTGTCTATCCATCTCGCTGGGCCTTATTTGCCTCTAACAAATGGGCGTACACCGATCGATCTCTCGCTATACATATAACCAGCTAGGTCCTTATAACTCGTTTTTACCCACACATCGATCGATCTACCTCATTAGTTGTGTCTCTCCCTTCCTCCGACAAACAACAATTGATCTACCGATCTAGTTAGGTTTGCTTACCAAAAACATGGTTCCCCTTCATCATCCATGGATGCGTCCCGACAGATCTATCACGCATGTGCACACACGTAAACACATCCCCACTCTTATTGATAACATTGCGCTTCCACCCTCGCTTTGTCTAGTAGGCCTCTCCAACATCTCCGAGAAGCAACTCCATCACCCATCCAAGACTCTACCCCTCTCCCTTCCTCTCTCTCTCTCTCCTCTCTCTCTCTCTCTCCGTCCCATCATATTTCCCGTCCTTCAGTTATGTATGGATGTCGACCAATCTCCCTCAAGACATAGCTGGGTCTCTCCTTGTCAACACATATACGAGTCGTTCTACCTCTATAGTAAGGCCTCTGCCTACCCCTCCCCCACCCCCTCCCCCCACACACACCAATACATCAAGCGCCTAGTCATGTCTCCTGCCACACACAAACTTGACATGTGCCCTCTAACGTTCCGGTAGGCCAGTCACCCTATATCTTTGACTTGCACACACACATACAATTTTGATGGCTCTCTTCATCGATCTCGCACCCACCCACTTGATCCTCTCTTCGACTCTATTGATAGCTATGACCCCTCCCTCTCTTCTCGTGGATTGCCCGACCCTCTATCTATGATATGGATAGGCCTCCATTTCACACACATTGCATGCAAAATTTTGTTTGAGATGTCATCGACACATATTCCCACAAATAATTCATGAAATCAACCCCCACCCCACCCCCACCCCCACCACAAAACAAAAAACACTCACGAACATGGTTTGTATCTCTCACACACACCCACGTAGGTGGGGGACGTGCACGAAGAGAAGAGGTGCATGCACGGCGCACGTACTCCCGTCTCTTTCCCAACCACACCCGCGCGGGTACACGGTGGAGCTCATTTCTGTACGAAAAAGGCAGCCCACGTGGTAATTTGGCATGTGTACTGGTTGTCCACTTGGTGGAGGGAGAATCCTCTACCACGGGTGAACAAACAAATTGCGACTTGACGCGTTATGTTAAATTAAAAAAAGAGGCAAACCATGTGGGGCCTACCTTAGAGGCAAGGCTCTATACACTGGAGTACTTTTGATGTGTCCCGTCAACTCGCAGAACGAGGAGAAGCTTGCTTAGTACACCGTCTCCCCCGCCCACGGGCGCGGTGGCTCGCAAGATGAGGTGAAGCTTGCTCCTCCCTCGCCCATGCGCGCGGTAGCTCGCAGGACGAGGAGAAAAATTTACTACTCCCTCCGTTTACTCCTCGTCCCTACTACCTTGGTTATAGAGATTATATCATATTGTTTGGAATATATATGTCCTTTAGTAGATTTCAATATGAACTACTAGTACATACTCCAAACACTGATGTATATAGACGTATTTTAGAGTGTACATTCACTCATTTTGCTCCGTATGTAGTAGCACTCTCCTCGCCCTCGACACTCATGCGTGGTGGACATGCAGCAATTCATTCGGTCTCATATAACCAGAACGATATATACTGCACTACCATTATTGCTCGACTTCCCGAAGAGGCGAAGAGCCAATCGCAAGGTTAATATTTTGGAGATGCCAAGCGCAAGGTTATAGGAGAACGAGTAGTAGGTGCCGCGTCATTTATAAATAATTTTTTTCTTCAATGGCACGTACGCAATATGATAGGTTCATATGGAGAGAAAAGGAAACCGCTCCACTATATACATAGTCAGGACGGGCCAGCCTACACGGTTGCTTGCTGGGGTTGCTCTCTTCACACTCTCTCGCACAAAACGACTGTGGCCACATCTCTAACATCCCGGCGGATCACGTCCGCTTGGGGAAGGGGTGGATGCTTAGTGTAGATGCGGTGGCCGTCGCCGACGGCGAAAACCCACTGTCGGCACGTCCCGATCAGGGGTCCCCGCCGTTCTCTCTCACAAAGCCGGTGAGGTTGCCTTCGTCCCTTGCTCACTGCCGCGACGTGGGCAGTTGCCACCTCCTGACGCCCTCCTCAAGGTTGAGCTACGTCCCTCAGGTACAACTCCCTTTACAGCCGGCTTGCACCACTACTCCAGCTGCCCACATCACTCCCTGTGGATATTTCTCTACTTCTTTGCCCCGCACATACCTGATACCTCTACTGGCTTCTACGTACTGTATTTGTGATGAGTTTATGTCTCATCAACTAGTCCTAGTAATCTTATTCTAATCACACTTCTTCAATTTCTTTGCCACAAGGATGCTCATCTCGATTTTGGTGAAACTGCACAAAATGATCCGATGGTCAAAAGGTTGCAAACTTCATTTATTAGGAAGCTCGAATGTTGCCAGCAAATTGAAGCCTGGTCAGGGTTCACGGTTCAAGGGCTAGGGACTGCATGGATCGCTTTTTTCTTTAGCTGCCTCTGTTCCAAAATAAGTGTCAACTTTAGTAGTAGTACAACTTTGTACTAAAGTTTGCACAAAGTTGAGACACTTAGTTTGGAACGGAGGGAGTACATATTTGCTATGATCTGTCAATCATTGAGATGCAATAGCATGCATGTTAGTCTCCTTTGTATTTGATGAAATGTTGCAATGGGCAACCTTGGACGCAAGATACATGTAACAGAGCTGGAAGCTTCATAGCATTGTACAAATTTATCTCACGATAAATTACAAGACGTACTAGTACTATACTAGTACTTCCTCCGTTCCTAAATATAAGTCTTTGTAGAGATTTCACCATTAACCACATGCGGATATATATAGATGCATTTTAAGTGTAGATTCATTCATTTTGTTCCGTATGTAGTTCACCTAGTGGAATCTCTACAAAACTTATCTACTAGTAATAGCTAGCCCCCACTACTAGGAATTCTCTATCCTCTCCTTGAGCCACATCATCAAAATTGACGTAGCCATTAGATGAAGTAAATCAGTCATAATAGCCGTCTGATCTAGATGTTGAGAGGCTCCGCACTAAGCCACATGCAAGCATGCAGAAATACCATGGCACATGCATGTGAGTGGGTTTTAAATCACATCAACATGTCTGCATGCAAGCATGCACCGGTAGCATGCATGTAAGTGAGCTTTTAAGTCCCATTAACATGTCAAAAAGAAAAATATAATCCCATTATGCAGTAGGAGTTGGCTGATCTTTTTTCCTTACGTGGGATGATCTAAATGATGATGGGAATTTATTTAGTTTGGCTACCACATTTGTCATGCGGTTATAGATTTTTTTTTAGTTCTATGAAATCGATAATTTTGCGCAGAGAGATATACCGCTGTTCCGCTGCAACGCGCAGGGACTCATCTAGTAATATTTAGGAACGGAGGGAGTACTATGTAAAGAGTTAGGTGTCGCACGGTGATAGTGTGAGGTGGGCCATGTAATCACTGAGCTTGCGTGTTTTCACTGCTCTTGCACTCCTCCGCTGTAAGAATGGAGAAAATTGTAATCTACTACCTCCTTTCGCCGAAAGCGTGGGACATCCAGCAGTCCTACCACCTCAGTAATAAAGACCAATGAGCCGTCAAATCACATAGACCCAGCAGTAAGTCGGACGGATGAAGCAACCATCACTCTTGCGCCAGTGAGAGGTCACGTCCGCTCTGCCCGGGCATGAATGCGGCACCGATTCTTTGGAGTGGCGCTGACCATTTCGGGCAGGAAGCACGCGCGGGCGATGGAGGGGCTTTGGGTAGGCCAGGCTGGTCAGGAGCGGGTGTGGCAGCTGTCCACATGTCCCTACCGGACACGCCCGGAAACGAGAGGATGCACCGACTCTCGCGGCTAAAATCGTACACTACACACCATATCTCTATAGGAGTAGGTCGATCTGTTGCACTCTCTAACGCACACATGTTGTTAAACACACACACGCACACGCACACGCATGCACCTTGGTCCCGTTGCACCTTCTAACGTGGCTTATTACACCTAGACGGAGGGAGTAGTAAGTATACGAGATACGGTGGCACACTGACTTAAGTCGAATACAAGTGCCCAAAATTTGTGTGCATGTTATAATAAGGATTCACTTAAAATAGTACGTGAGCGAACAGAGGGATCAATTGGACAGTGTTCCTGAGCGGTAGCGAGATGTGTGAGGTAGTAAGATACACCGCTGGCGCTTTTAAATTTTCTTATTAATTTGTTTGTTTCACCCTCTGACTGGTGGGACCCAACGTACTACGTGGAGAGAGGTAAGGTGACTAAGGCTGCATTATTTCTGCACCACTGTGGATAGTCTTACCACCAAAGCCACATGACATGATTATGATTGAAATCCTAATGACTCCCACACACACACAAAAAAAAACACGGCATGCCCGCACACGAATGCAGGAATGTATAAAGGTTATTTTCCTCTCGTTGAACATAACGGAGGGTTGTGTAGCTGGTTATCCTGTTCGCTCATCAAACTTGAGGTCTCGGGTTCGATAACTACACTTGAGCATATTTTTGCCAGAGGATTCTTTGACCGTCAAAATGTTTTCTAGGGTTTGCACGCTTCACACTCTCTCTCCAAGATATATATATATACACGCTGGAGCCTCGGCGCTTGTAGTTGCTCTCTTCACACTCTCGCCTCTCTCACTGGAGCCTCGGCGCTTGTAGTTGCTCTCTTCACACTCTCGCCTCTCCAGATCTAAACAAGACTTCGTTGGCCTCTCACTCCCTCACTTGCTGCTCAAAGAGCCGGCAGGATCCGTCCGCCAGAAGGGAAGGAGGCTTAACACTGCTGCGTCGGCGAGGAGGGAATCCACTACAGGCGCTGTTGTTCACTTTCCACCCAGCGGCGGCGCGGGAGGGCCTCCGACCCCTTCTTCTTCGCCGTTGTCCCGTCGCCCACCGAACCACGCCCAAGAACCTTAAGGTATATTTTACTTACTCCACATGCATTGCTCTAGCTGCATGTATACCATGAATCTAGGACGTGGTTCAAAGAGGAAAGGAGTGGGGGAAAGTAGTGGGAAAAGTTGTATATAGCATGAACCTAGGACGTGGTTCAAAGAGGAAATGAAGGGGGAAAGTTGTATAGCATGAATCTAGGACGTGGTTCAAAGAGGAAAAGAATGGGGGAAAGTAGTGGGGAAAGTTGTATCGCATAAATCTAGGATGTGGTTCAAAGAGGAAAGGAAGGGGCAAAAGTACTAGTTCAAAAAGGAAAGGAAGGGACAAGGTCAGAGAGTTTGAGCAGACTAGATTTGTCTTTGCGCTCACATAGGGAAAGGTGTCTAAAGATAACAAAAATGGGACCAACACAAATATGCTCCTTGGTTGTTGTTCTTTGTTGCAACAGACTGTGCATGACCACAGTACATCGGTAGATGCACATGGTGCTGGTGCGTCCACTGTCCCGTGCAACTCATTAGCTGTTGTTAATCTATGGCCCTATTTGGTTAAAAACTCCCTAGTCCCTACCTGCTTGGTTCCAGGGACTAAACATGGACTAGAGGTTATTAAATGACATGATAAAAGACCATGTTACCCCTAGTAATGAACTAATAGAAATAAGGTGCGATGCGTGGCAGGGGCAACTGTTGGAAAAAGTCCCAAAAAGACTCCCTCGGGGTCTTCTTTCTTTAGTCCCAAATGCCCACTTTTAGTCCCGAGAACTCCCTCTTCTTTGGTTTAGATGTGACTGACACGAAGTTTTTTTAGTCCCTACACCAAAATGTCCCTGTAGACAAACACCCTCTAATAATGCCGCTGGAAAATTGATGCAATGCCATAGTTAAAAGCAAATTACATGTTTAACGAATTTTATTGTTAATATAATCTCTATGTTAATATTAATCAATGCCACCGTTTGAGAAATGCTACTGTCTTGCTTTCTTTCCCATTTAGATGAGGTAGATGCTTCTTTTTGTTGGCTTCTGTGTCATCCACCGTTATTGACCACTAATTGTTTCCTTTGCACCTCTATGTAAACAGGGTTATCTACTTCACCTCGTTGCCATTGTCACCTTTTGTTGCACTGCACAAAACACTTTTGTTTTAAGAGTGTTTTGTGCAGTTCAACCAAAATGTCACACCGACAACATTGCTTGATTGCTTGATCTTAGTGGAACTGCACAAGAGGAGATCTTACTTCCTATCCGTTAAGTCGAATTTGGTTCAGATCTTCTTCTTGTGAGTTGTTTGAATTCCGCATCATGAGAGGTCAGTACTAGCCTTCTTTCACATGATTCTGCAGTGTGCTTTCATATGTTGTGCTACTTGTATGATAATGTTGCTTGATTTTAGTGAACTGCACAAATGGAGACAAGACCTCCAATCTGTATGTGCACCGTAATATCCCATTGAGGTAAGATAAGGATATTTCACAACTGCGGCTGTATTTTGCCACTTTCATCGAAAATTAAGTTTAGTACTATACTTGTGCTCCCTAATTGACATGCCAAATCTTACATTGAAGGCGAAGCTTGTCTGTTATTGAACCAAGTGATGAAGGGGAAGAACAAGCGGAAGAAAAACAAAAATCAACTCCCAGTGCTGTAATGAAGCACTAGAATTGTGATGACACAAGTAATGATATAGTTTTGCATCTTAATTTATTGTTATGGCTGGAACGAGCAATTGTTTTACCACTGATTTGATGTCATACGTAGACAGGGATCTTCTTTGAAGATACCACATATTTTAGTGGAACTGCACAAGAAGATGTTGGAAACTTAAACTAATCGAGGAGTATATAGTAAGCATGGCCACCCCCGTAGATAGCAACAGATGGCTCCCGAGAAGTGCTTCATCTGTATGCTCTACACAATCAGCCTCCTGACAAATGTTGGTACTCACCCACTGATTTCATCCATATGATTGAGCTTTGTCATCTCTATTGGTGTTGTGCTACTGTTTAGATACTGTCATGAAAAGGTGCATTGTCCTTGGGAAGTGCTTCATCTGTGTTGTTTTAAATATCCCCTTCCTTTTTTTCAAGCAAACAGGGATCATCTTCCTTTGAAGAAGAATATGGAGTACGTGAAGTGACTAGTTCCGATTATGCCAGGATGAAGAAGCCCTGTCTATCTTCTCATCAGAAGGAGCAGTTGAAGGATGGTTACATTACTCCCCACAAGACCAAACTAACTTCAGCTCAGAAGGACTGACAAATCTCCATTTTTTTGCTGTGATGTGCGAGTACAATGTTGTTCTAGGATTCTTTTTGGTGAGTTCCATTTTTCTAAAAGTGTGCTCTACATGGACCATGTATGCGCCTGTTGAAACTATTAATTCATAGTACAGTTTGCTTTATACTAATCACTTTTTTGTATTTGTGCAAATAGGGGTGCTCAGCTTGATTTCAATGGGAACTGCACAAAATGTTCAAGAATACATCAAATCATTCATTTCCACCACAAGAAAGGAGGTGCCCACAAGTTCAAGGCATTGCAACATATAAGGGCGAAATCATACAAGCTACGCGCGAATTTGGTTGATTTTGATGGAACTGCACAAAAAGAACAGCTGGTTTATTTAGCACGAGGTGCCATGTCAATGTCCGAACTGATGGCAAACCCTGCCCATTCCACAATCGTAGGCATTTGATATTTTGGAATGGGACAACCTTGTCAAATTTTGCTCATTGATTTTAGCAAGATATGCATTTGATATTTTTGAATGGGACGCCCTTTGCTGTCAACAGCGGCGATCAATTTTTTATTTATTCTTTAATTGTGAAGTAAATATTGCCTCTGACATGTGAGTCACTGAGATGCATAATTATCGATTGTTTTGAATGTTCTCTATGAATTGCCAGGCCTGTGTGTTTGATTGCAATGTACAGAAACGCTAAAAAGCTGCTCAAACTCTTTGTACTCATACATTTCCTTTTACTTAGCACATTGTGAAAGTGCATACTTTTTGTATAAGATTGGTCAAAGTAGAGATACTTTGACCGCAGACAAAACTTGTATGCAGACTAGAAAGGACCGGAGGAGTACATGTGAAATCTGCTGCAAACGTGGTGATAACCACAGGAATAATGCTAGTACGTATTGTTTTGCATGTTCATCCAATGCCGTGATACAGAATTGAACTAATCAAATAAATTCATTCATACACGGTCGAGTTTCATATAAACATGCCGGATTTCATTACATTTCATACATTCTTCAACTAAAAAGGGGTGTTTGTGGCCGCATGCATCTCCCAGATGCAGAGGCCGGGGCCATCCTCCTTTTCTAAAAAAAACTAAAAGGGTGCTACTGGAGGTATAATTAATTAACCGGTTACCCAATCGTCCCCCGAGAGCGAGAAAGCTTGATGACTTAGCTGCAGTGTGCGATTCGAATCGACATGTGGCCTGTTGGGCCCACGTGTCGATCGACCAACCGCACCAATGAGTTAAGTAGAAGCAGTGTTCTTCTCCAGCGCAGCTCTCCGACTCCACGTCTCGGCCAAGAAGCTAACCGGCCGTCAATGGTCAACCAGCCTAGCTTGGCTTCAACCGGAGGTTAGCAGCGGTGGCCTTACTTGGACCCGAGCGGCAGCGACCTACCGTGTTCTAATCTTCCTCGTTTTCTGTGTGGCGCGGCCTCGTTGGCAGTGGGGCGGGGCCTCGGCGGAGCCGCCGATGTCCTCTGTCTTGTTGCCGGCGGGCGGCGCCTCAGCGGAGCGGTGGAAATCCTCCCCCACGTTGCCGGTAGGGTGGGGCCTCGGCTGAGCCGGCGATGTCCTCTGCCTCATTGTTGGCGCCACGGGGCCTCGGCGGAGCCGACGGTGTCCTCTGCCTTGTTGGCGTCGCGGGGCCTCGGCGGAGTAGGGCGTCGTCGACGCCAGCGGAGCGGGGACTCGTCGGAGCCGGCATTCTCCTCTGCCTTGTCCTCGGTCTCGCCAAACAGCGCCTCGCCTGCTTCATCGCCCTCTTTGCTAGCCTCTTTGTAGGCGGCCGCAGCCTCCGCCACCCGCATGCGGTACTGCCAGCGCTCGAGGCGGCCCTTGCAGGCAGAGCGGTACGAGTCGAGCAGCGCCTCCTGCTCCGCCCGCTCCGCCATGATCTGCTCCTCCGCCTGTAGGTGCTCCTGGAGGAGATGGTGGTTGTAGGCGGCATCGGCCTGCGCCTCCCGGAACTGCTCCTCATGCATCTGCCTCACCCCATCCATATATTGGGCACGGACCTCGCCGATGGTCATGGTGCAATGCACCGGTGAGGATGGCACGGAGGAGGGGGTTGGCGCCGGATCGTCGACTACCATGTTCTCCATTGGGACGTCGTCGTCCTCCGGCTGCCTGCCGGGGCAGCAATGGCTGCCATCTCCTTGTGGTCCGTCGTCCGCCCGTCCCGAAGAGCGCTGGAGCGCGAGGAAGCCATGGTGGGTAGTAGTGGTGTGGACAGGAGAAAGGGAACGGATGCGGATGACTGCGGCTATGGCTGGCGCAGCAGTTTATATAGCAATGGTGGGCGTGCGGAGGGACGGACGTGTGGCGCCGGAGTAGCCGCCTCGGCAACCGTGTATCATTAATGTGTGCGGCAGATGGATTCGACGGACGACACTTGTGTCGTTTGAAAGCGAGCAATCGCTTTGACTGGAAGCGGGCAGCCAACACCGATCGCTTTTAGGCGGAAAGCGTCTTGTGAGCGAGAGATGACTTTACTTGGATAGGATGACAATGGGGACCCACCAGGTCCATAGCCTCACGTCGCAAGTGCCTCCTTATTTCATATATATATATATATATATATATATATATATATATATATATATATATATATATATATATATATATATATATATCTTATTCAAGATATCTTCCGATATTCCGATAAATCGGCGATTTATCGCCATCGCTGTTCTAACCAATAAGGTAAATCGGCCGATAAATCAGCCGATATGACGATAAATCGCCCGATATGCCGATAAACTGGACGATTTACCCCTTATCATGGGTCGACCAATAAGTTCCCGATAAGCGATATCCCCAACATTGATATATATATATATATATATATATATATATATATATATATATATATATATAACTATAATTTATTTTGCTTCCTCCTGGTTTCCTGACATCACGGTCCCACACCATTGTTACCTATGTAATAGTCAATAAACGAGAGAATTGCACAAGAAGCGGCCGACAGCTGGGACCAAGCAGCTCGAGCAGTATTTGTGTTTTTGAGGTGTGAGCACTGCAGAGTTTTTCGATGTTTACCCCAGATATTAATTTTTCTCCTCTGAACAACAACGAAAACATCGCTGCAGGTATTAACTGGGCGGGCAGTGGCCCGTCTAGCCCAGGCCAGATATCCAGCCCAGAAATTAATTTTTTTCAAGCTGAAAATGGCTAGCCCAAATTTATACTTTTTTAGGAATACCCGAGCAAGGTCAAGTTGTTATTCTCCGCCCCGCTGGGCTGCAAATCTTTCCTAGGAGGGAGCATAAGGCTTAATAAGAAAATGGGCTTTAAGAAATAATAAATGGGATCCAATTATAAAAACTGGGTAGTATGTAACACCCCGGATGTAACTTTCCTTATTTGTAACTCCAACTCTTGCCATTTTCGGCCATGTGCTATGTTATTTCCCTCCGTGGTTGGGTTTTTTGTTTTTCGTTTTGCATTTTATTCATGTCATGCATATCATATCATGTCATCATGTGCTTCTCATTTGCATACGTGTTCGTCTCATGCATCCGAGCATTTTTCCCGTTGTCCGTTGCGCAATCCGACACTCCCACGTGCATCGGCGCACCCCTCTTGTCCCTTTTCGTGTGCGGGTGTTAAAACGTTCTCGGAATGGGATGAGGCTTGCCAAGTGGCCTTGGTACACCACCGGTAGACCACCTGTCAAGTTTCGTGCCATTTGGAGGTCGTTTGATACTCCAACGGTTAACCGGGTAACCGCATAGGCCTCTTTTGGGTTGCAGCCCAACACCCCTCCAAAACAGCCCAATAACCGATCTAAGTCACTTCCATGCTCTCCGTCGTCGGATCACGATCGTGTGGGCAAAAACCTCACTTCATTTGGAGCCTCCTAGCTCCCTCTACCTATAAAAACACCCCTCCTCCCAATATTTCGGATCAATCCACCCTAACCCTAGCTCCCTCGCCTCTTCTCCGCCGGACACGTCCGGACGGCGCCGACGCGTCGCCGCCACGCCAAGAGCCAACCAGGGGCTGCCACGTGGGCAGCCCGCGCCCACATCAACACCGCCTCCAGCAGTTCCCAGCTGGCTCAGCGGGACCCTCCCTGCCGGGCCCGCTGGCTGCGCGCCGCCGCGCCGCCATCCGCCTCGCCGTCCGGCCGCCCACACATTGCGCGCTGCCGCCGCGCCAAGGCCCAGCACGCCGCCAAGCCCGCCGCCACGCGCCGCCCGCCCCGCCTCACAGACGCTGCCGCCAACCGGTGCCGGATCCAGCCGCCCCGACCCCGCCGGCGTCCTTCTCCGGCCCCTCCCGACCAGCATCTCCGGCGAGGCTCCGGCGCCGTGAAACGCCCTCGATGCGGCTATATCTCCCACGTGTCGAAGCACGACTTAGAGTCATAACCGCATTGAAAGCAATGTCGTAAGTGAGGTAATCTTCACACAACCCATGTAATACATAAGGGAAAGAGATACATAGTTGGCTTACAATCGCCACTTCACACAATTACATGAATAAAGCATTACATCATCCAGATACAATCAAGGTCCGACTACGGAACCAAAATAAAAGAAGAACCCCAAATGCACAAAGGTCCCCGATCGACCCCAACCTGGGCTCCACTCTTGATCAACTAGAACGAAACAACACAAAGGGCAAGATCTTCAACGAGCTCCTCCTTGAGCTTGGTTGCGTCACCGCTTTCGGTAACATAGGCACCGCAAACTGGTTTTGGAAGTATCTGGTGAGCCACGAGGACTCAAAGAATCCCATTACCATGAGTATCAAGACTAGCAAAGCTTAATGGGAAAGGAAGGGGTAAAGTGGTGAGGTTGCAGCAGCGACTAAGCAAGTATGGTGGCTAACATATGTAAATGAGAGCGAGAAGAGAAACAAGCGGAACGGTCGTGAAGCTAGCAATGATCAAGAGGTGATCCTGAACACCTACTTACGTCAAACATAACACAGAAACCGTGTTCACTTCCGGACTCCGAGAAGAGACCATCACGGCTACACACTCGGTTGATGCGTTTTAATTCGGATCGGTGTCAAGTTATCTACAACCGACATTAACAAATTCCCATCGCCACATAACCATGGGCACGGCTCTCGAAAGTTTATACCTGCAGGGTGTCCCAACTTAGCCCATGACAAGCTCTCGCGATCATCGAAGAATAGACCTTCACCCAGAAGACCCGATAAGTCTCAAATCCCGTACATCAAGACATTTCGACAATGGTAAAACAAGACCAGAAGACCTCCCTGCGTGCCGACATCCCGATAGTAGCCGCGTATCTCGCCTCGAGCCCACGACCGGATGAGCGATGCGTCGACACCGACGATACCCCAAGTTGCCTAGGGCGGCACCGCAGTGGCTCTAGTTTGGACCAACACTTAGACAAGCATTGGCCCGGGGCTGAATAAAGATGACCCTTGGGTTAATTACTCCCAAGGGAAAAGTAGGTGGTGGTGAGGCAAATGGTAAAAGGCAATGTTGGGCCTTCTTTGGACAAGTTTTATTCAAAGCGAACCGTCGGGGGTCCCATAAATCACCCGACCACGTAAGGAACGCAAAATCCGGGAACATAACACCGGTATGACGGAAACTAGGGCGGAAACAGTGGAACAAAACACCAGGCATAAGGCCGAGCCTTCCACCCTTTACCAAATATATAGATGCATTAATAATATAAGAGATATTGTGATATCCCAACATAAACCCCATCCACCATGGAGCAATCTTCAACTTCACCGCAACTAGCAACGCTATAAGAGGGCTGAGCAAAGCGGTAACATAGCCAAACAGTGGTTTGCATAGGAAAGGTGTCAAAGGATTAGAGGTGCATGGCAATATGGGATGGCTGGACAAACAGGTAATAGGTAGCGCAGCATAGCGAAAGAACGAGGCAACTAGCATAGCAATGATAGTAGTGAGATCCAGGGTAGCGGTCATCTTGCCTGAAATCCCGCTAGGATGGAGAACGAGTCCAAGAAGAAGGCGAACGGGAGTAGTCGAACGAGTCCTCACAACTCCAGAACGAAACCGAAGCTAACGGGAGAAGCAAACCGGAAAGAAACAAACAACATAGTAAACAACCATCACATAAACATGGCATGATGCGCAACCAAGTATGATGCATGTCCGGTTTAATGAGGCATGGCATGGCAAAGTGCAACGAACAACACTACAAATTAAGTGGAGCTCAATATGCAACGAGTTGCATATTGACGGAACACCACATTCAAGTATTTAGTTCGCTCTCGTTTAGGTACACAACAATGTTAAATGTTGTTAAACATGGCAAGAGGTGGAGCATAATGAAACTACCTAACTAGACAAGTTTAAATGAGGCCGGAACAACAAATAACAATTTCGGAAAATCCCCATGTGCATATTTTAGATTCGGTACTGTTCGGCCCTAAACACCATTTTAATGTTGTTAAATAGCAAAATAAAGTGCACCATGTTAATCTAGGCATTTTTCCACCCCATTTACATATAAAGTTTATTAAATTCGGAGTTACGGTTAAATAGTTATGAAATAAATCATTTTAGCATGGCATAGGAGCAAATTAATGTAAACAACATTTTAAACATATTAACATGGGATGAAAGTGGCATATTGTGAAACTAGATAAAATTCTAAGCATTTTACATGTTTAAATCATTTTAATCCGATGCACGGTTAATGAGTTATTAGATGCATGAACATGAGGGGGTTTTCTGCAAAACTGCCAATCTCTCGATTAATAGCAAAATCGCAGGCGCTGAAAAAAACACGGCCTGGGCCGAAACTGCAGGCTGCGGGGATGCTCACCATGGGCTTCAGCCCGTTCGGTGGAGGAGGCTGAGGCAGGCCGGAAGGGGGGCGCGCTGGGCGCTGTGGCTGGGCCTTGGCGGATCGGCCTACGCGGGCTGAGGTCGTCCTCCCTCCCATGCCCGCACGGACAGGGAGACAGGGGCGGCGGACAATGGCGGCGGGGAGCCGCTCCGGCGATGGAAGGAGGCCGGGGATGGCCGGGATGAACGGATCCGGCAAGGGGGGCCCGTTCTCGGCCAGATCCGGCGACAATGGGCGCTGGCAGGACGGCGTTCAGCGGCGGCAATGGCGGTCTGTTTACGGCAAGAGGAGAGAGAGAGCTGAGGAGATAACCGAAGAAGGAGAAGGGCGCAGCGGCGACCTGGGGTCGGACGGCGAGCGGCGTGGGGCGGAGGAGGCGCGCTCCGACGAGGCGACGGCGGGGACGAGGCGCGGAGGAACTCGGGCGCGGGTTAGCTCCTCCTAGGAGCGGGCGCGGGGATGTTGGGGCGCCTCAGGCCCAGATGGGTTTCGGCGGGCCTGGGACGGCGGCGGAGGACACGTGGCAGGCGGGGATTGGAGGAGCCGGCGGCGGGGGCGATGTGGCGCCCTGTGATTGGCCGGGGTGATGTGTCCGGCGCGGGCGGACACGTCCGGCGGCGGAGAGGGGAATTTTAGGGTTTCGGGGGAAATCATCCGGGATTTAGAATGGGGGGTGTATATATAGGCATAGAGGGAGCTAGGAGAGTCCAAATGAGGAGCGGTTTTCGGCCACGCGATCGTGATCGAACGACCGAGAGCATGGAGGGGAGTTAGGTGGGTTTTGGGCCACTTTGGTAGGGGTGTTGGGCTGCAACTCAAAGAGGGCTTTACGGTTACCCGGTTAACCGTTGGAGTACCAAACGAGCTCCAAATGACACGAAACTTGACAGGCGGTCTACCGGTGCTATACCAAGGCCGCTTGGCAAACCTCGGGCCATTCCGAGAAAGTTTAACACCCGCACAAGAGAAGAGAGAAGAGGGGGACGCCGGAGGACATAGGAGCGCCGGATTGCAAAACGGACAACGGGGAAATGCTCGGATGCATGAGACGAACACGTATGCCAATGCGATGCACATGATGACATGATATGAAATGCAGATGATGACATGAGACGAGATGCATAATAAGAACAAAATGCAAAACAAACGAGAAAAACCCAACCACGAAGGAAGTCTCATATAGCATCTCCGGAAAAGGCAAGAGTTGGAGTTACGAATATGGAAAGTTGTATCCGGGGTGTTACAACACTCCACCACTACGAGAGGATCTCGTCCCGAGATCTAGGATGGCACCAGAGGGAAAAGGAAGAGGAAGAGGAGAGGTAAAACTAAGTTGCTTCTTTGACGAACGAGTGAAACCATGAACCTTGAGAGGTTGAGCAATTTAAAAGAAACAATACAACAGAGATGAACGAGATTGCAAACAATCCCGTTAGAAAAGAGGAAGAAGGAACATTACGAGAACTTGAAGGTTGAAAGACATGGAAATAAGAGTTTCACGAACGAAAAGAATATGACCACATCGGTATAATGAGATAGCCAAGGAACAAGAATGACAGAATTTGGACAGCACTCCGGTAGAAAAGAGAAGAAAACTTGATGAGATGAAAAGATATTGAAAAGATGACACAACACTCCGGTTAAATGGATAAGCACGAAAAACATGATCCTCACAATTCGAGATGATGGGTGAAGAGCACAACATCACAATGCCTCCGGAACGAAAGAATAGAAGATAGATCACTGGAATAACAGAATGTAGGAGAAAAAGCAAACTTCTGCCACAAATGGGCTCGGAAAGCACCCTTCCAAGAAGGTCATAACAGAGTTGTTGGAAAACCAACAACGAAAAGAATAAGCTTGTGGCGGGCTTATGAAAACATCTCAAAATTATGAGGTGAGCTTCTGCCACCAACGGAAACAAATGATTGGATTGATATCAACAAGGAGACGAGAAACTTATTTCACCGGGAGGACAAATGAAGAACTTGGGTCATTTATAAGCACCATAATTAGCAACAATGCTTAGGGAAAGCTTTAGGTGAACTATAACCCAAGATAACTCCAATGAAGAGACTGATGGATTTAAAATACCTCATTCTTGACAACATGTGAATCACGAAACATGAATGGAAATTATCAAGAATGACATATCACCATCTCAAAAGATAAGGTAGAAAGAATTGCACTTTGGAATGCAAGATGAAGAATACTTGAGCTTCTCAAAACAAAACAAGTGTTGGGCACCCTATTTAATTTTGAGTATAGCTTGGCGGATCATAACTTCAAGAGAAAACTTGAAGAACAAATCGAGAATGAAAGGAATCCTTGACGAACCGTCATGTAGAGTCTCCATGAAGAACTCCGGTAATAAAAGGATGATGAAAAGAAAGAGAAGTTGAAAACACAAGGTGAATCCTTGCAATGATTTAGATGGAGCTTCGTGGTGATGAGAGCTTGGAGCTCCGGGAAAAGAAAAGATGAAACAACTGAAACCGAGAATTTATTCATCATGAACAAACTCGAAAGAAGGAATTAATCACTTGGATGAAACCAGAATAAGAATTATGTTATCGTATCCTTCACCAATTTAAATTGATGACAAGCAACGGATTTGGCATACTACTTATTCTCGTAGAAAGGATTAAGAGAGATATGGCGAAACTTGAGAAGGTCTTGATGGAACCACCGATGGGATTTGGAAACAACGAATGAATTGATATGATAACAAAAGAAGTGAAATCTTGCACGAACCACCATAAGAATTGAAAATGAAAATAGCAAAGTCACAATTCACCGGGAAGAATTGGAAAGCGAATGAAGATATATGAGGGATTTAGATGCAAAAGAACAAAGAGATCATGAGGTGATTAAAAACACTTGAGCGAAGCACCGTAAGATTTGGAGAACGATAGCTACACGCTGAGAATGAAGAATTATGACATGATGGCCTTCGGAGGAAAGAAGTGGAAACAACTCATGAAATGCTCCGGATGGGTGAAAAGAATTCCCACAATCGAAAACAATTATGAGAGGATGGCATCAAGCTAGAACCATGAATCTTGAAGAGAATGGAGCAAGATTTAAGAGAAACTCTTCTTCGGTCTTCAAATGATGAGAATGACAATGAGAAACACCACCAAGAATTATTGAGGCACACTGGAAGAATCAAAAGCGAAGAGGTTGAGCCAACTATGAAAAGAATTTAAAAGATCTTGGAGAAAGCATTTGACTGATGATAACTCATTCTTACGTCAAACTTGGAGAAGAATTTAGGATAGCTCTGGGAAAATAGAAGAGTCGTAAGATCCTCGAAAAGACCTGTGGGTTAGGGCCCACTCAAAAGAACACCGTTTAAAAGATTTAAAAGAGATGTTGCACCGGTTGAATTAAATGACTTGAATGAGATACCCATCTCGAAAGAGCTTAAACGAATGCAGAGTGGAAACACGAATCTTCGAGATATCTTGAGCACTCTGGTATAACAAATAGCGAGAAGTAGAATGATAATGAGGTGCACCGGTATGAGAAGACATTGAAATGAGGAAAAAGGTATGATCAACAAAACTTGACTTGAATCCACCGGAGAAGAGAAAGGAATGAGGAATGACGAACTAGTAGAACATCTTCTTGAGAACCACCGGGTAAGAACATTGACGGAAAGAATGAAGAGACTTCACATGAATAAATGGATACTTGATTAAAATAAATGAGTCCTTGAAGAAAAGGGGTGGGAGGGCGGGGAAAAACAAAGACAACTTGGGATGAACGAAAGAAACACCGTTGAGAAAAACTTAGAATTGATTTTGCAGATGGGGAGAATGATGGGATCATCTCGAAGAGAAGCACACCGGTTGGAAAGAATTGACATGACAATCTCGATGATCAAGAAGGATTGATATTCACATCGGAGTATGAGAACACTATTTCGGAAAGGTATGGAATCAACACTTGACATTGAAGCAACTCGAATACCACAACTCAAAACAAAAACAAAGGACTGGCTTGCAGAATAAGCCGGAACAAACATATGATAGAGATTTACCCAATCCCATAGCATGCATCTGTCGGAAGATATTCTAGGAGCTACTTGAATTCCCACCTATAAAACTCCCAAAACTTTCTGGTTATGCAATCTGGTGTTGGGGATACAGGGGAAGCAATATATCTCACCCAAACTAACAATACCTACATCCAAGCTATATCCATCCGTCAACACATAACCAAGAAACCTTCGGAAATCGTGTACCTCAACCTTCGAAACGCATCCGTTATACGAGTCATGGCAATACTCCCGTACTCACCTCAATACTGGGTTAGCGGGGTTATCTCACCAACAACTGCATAAAAGAGATTTTCGATGTCGGCGTACTAAACTCGGTATTCCGAATCGCAACGATAAAATTATGACGACAACACCTCGAGCTCAACTCCCGGGACACCTCCACTAAAAAACCCCGCCGACGGGAGGCACCAAGACAATGTTGTCATCATAAAACCATCGGAACGATTCTAAGATACCCGTGATCCTAAAAAAATTTAGTGAAATTTGAGAAGAGAAGAGTCAAAACTCTCGTCGATACCTCACCAGAGTGACGAAGGGACCGAGGAGTAAAAAGAATTCTAACTCTCCGATATATATAATCCTAAATGACTCAAAACATTTTTCTAGACACAACTCGGCCGCTAAAATGATCAAGCGGTGGGGCTCTAAGGTCGGGATGGCTCGATTACCAACTTGAACGCCTCGATGCGGCTATATCTCCCACGTGTTGAAGCACGACTTAGAGTCATAACCGCATTGAAAGCAATGTCGCAAGTGAGGTAATCTTCACACAACCCATGTAATACATAAGGAAAGAGATACATAGTTGGCTTACAATCGCCACTTCACACAATTACATGAATAAAGCATTACATCATCCAGATACAATCAAGGTCCGACTATGGAACCAAAATAAAAGAAGAACCCCAAATCGACAAAGGTCCCCGATCGACCCCAACTGGGCTCCACTCTCGATCAACTAGAACGAAACAACACAAAGGGCAAGATCTTCAACGAGCTCCTCCTTGAGCTTGGTTGCGCCACCGCTTCGGTAACATAGGCACCGCAAACTGGTTTTGAAGTATCCGTGAGCCACGAGGACTCACCAATCCCATTACCATGGGTATCAAGACTAGCAAAGCTTAATGGGAAAGGAAGGGGTAAAGTGGTGAGGTTGCAGCAGCGACTAAGCAAGTATGGTGGCTAACATATGCAAATGAGAGCGAGAAGAGAAACAAGCGGAACGGTCGTGAAGCTAGCAATGATCAAGAGGTGATCCTGAACACCTACTTACGTCAAACATAACACAGAAACCGTGTTCACTTCCGGACTCCGCGAGAAGAGACCATCACGGCTACACACTCGGTTGATGCGTTTTAATTCGGATCGTGTCAAGTTATCTACAACCGGACATTAACAAATTCCCATCTGCCACATAACCGCGGGCATGGCTCTCGAAAGTTTATACCTGCAGGGTGTCCCAACTTAGCCCATGACAAGCTCTCGCGATCATCGAAGAATAGACCTTCACCCAGAAACCCGATCGGTCTCGGATTCCGGTACATCAAGACATTTCGACAATGGTAAAACAAGACCAGCAAGACCTCCGGTGTGCCGACATCCCGATAGTAGCCGCGTAGATCTCGTCTCGAGCCACGACCGGATGAGCGATCGTCTGCAACCGACGATACCCCAAGTTGCCTAGGGCGGCACCGCAAGTGGCTCTAGTTTGGACCAACACTTAGACAAGCATTGGCCCGGGGGCTGAATAAAGATGACCCTTGGGTTAATTACTCCCAAGGAAAAAGTAGGTGGTGGTGAGGCAAATGGTAAAAGGCAATGTTGGGCCTTGCTTGGACAAGTTTTATTCAAAGCGAACCGTCGGGGGTCCCATAAATCACCCGACCGCGTAAGGAACATAAAATCCGGGAACATAACACCGTATGACGGAAACTAGGGCGGCAAGAGTGGAACAAAACACTGGGCATAAGGCCGAGCCTTCCACCCTTTACCAAATATATAGATGCATTAATAATATAAGAGATATTGTGATATCCCAACATAAACCCTGTCCACCATGGAGCAATCTTCAACTTCACCTGCAACTAGCAACGCTATAAGAGGGGCTGAGCAAAGCGGTAACATAGCCAAACAGTGGTTTGCATAGGAAAGGTGTCAAAGGATTAGAGGTGCATGGCAATATGGGATGGCTGGACAAACAGGTAATAGGTAGCGCAGCATAGCGAAAGAACGAGGCAACTAGCATAGCAATGATAGTAGTGAGATCCAGGGTAGCGATCATCTTGCCTGAAATCCCGCTAGGAAGGAGAACGAGTCCAAGAAGAAGGCGAACGGGAGTAGTCGAACGAGTCCTCACAACTCCGGAACGAAACCGAAGCTAACGGGAGAAGCAAACCGGAAAGAAACAAACAACATAGTAAACAACCATCACATAAACATGGCATGATGCACAACCAAGTATGATGTATGTCCGGTTTAATGAGGCATGGCATGGCAAAGTGCAACGAACAACACTACAAATTAAGTGGAGCTCAATATGCAACGAGTTGCATATTGACGGAACACCACATTCAAGTATTTAGTTCGCTCTCGTTTAGGTACACAACAATGTTAAATGTTGTTAAACATGGCAAGAGGTGGAGCATAATGAAACTACTAACTAGACAAGTTTAAATGAGGCCGGAACAACAAATAACAATTCCGGAAAATCCCCATGTGCATATTTTAGATTCGGTACTGTTCTGCCCTAAACACCATTTTAATGTTGTTAAATAGCAAAATAAAGTGCACCATGTTAATCTAGGCATTTTTCCACCCCATTTACATGTAAAGTTTATTAAATTCGGAGTTACGGTTAAATAGTTATGAAATAAATCATTTTAGCATGGCATAGGAGCAAATTAATGTAAACAACATTTTAAACATATTAACATGGGATGGAAGTGGCATATTGTGAAACTAGATAAAATTCTAAGCATTTTACATGTTTAAATCATTTTAATCCGATGCACGGTTAATGAGTTATTAGATGCATGAACATGAGGGGGGTTTCGCAAACCGCCAATCTCTCGATTAATAGCAAAATCGCAGCGCTGAAAAAACACGGCTGGGCCGAAATCGCAGGCTGCGGGGCGCTCACCGTGGGCTTCAGCCCGCTCGGTGGAGGAGGCCGAGGCAGGCGGAAGAAGCGCGCTGGCGCTGTGGGCAGGCTTTGGCGGATCGGCCTCGCGCTGCCGAGGCCGTCCTCCCTCCGTGCCCGCAGACGAGGGAGACAGGGCGGCGGACAATGGCGGCGGGAGCCGCTCTGGCGATGGAAGGAGGCGAGATGGCGGGATGAACGGATCCGGCGAGGGGGCCTGTTCCGGCCAGATCCGGCGACAATGAGGCCGGCAGGACGGCGTTCAGCGGCGGCAGCGGCGGTCCTGTTCACGGCAAGGAGGAGAGAGAGAGCCGAGGAGATAACCAAGAAGGAGAAGGCGCGCGCGACTGCGGTGGACGACGACGAGCGGCGTGGCGGCGGAGGCGCTCCCGACGAGGCGACGGCAGCGGGACGAGGCGCGAGGAACTTCGGCGCGGTGAGCTCCTCCTAGGAGCGGGCGCGAGGAGGTTAGGCGCCTCGGGCCCAGATGGGTTCAGCGGGCCTAGGGCGGCGGCGGAGGACACGTGGCGGCGAGATTGGAGGAGCCCGGCCGGGGGCGACGTGGCGCCTGTGATTGGCCGGGTGATGTGTCCGTGCATGGGACACGTCCGTGGCGGAGAGGGAATTTTAGGGTTTCGGGGGAAATCATCTGGGATTTAGAATGGGGGGTGTATATATAGGCATAGAGGGAGCTAGGAGAGTCCAAATGAGGAGCGGTTTTCGGCCACGCGATCGTGATCGAATGACCGAGAGCATGGAGGGGAGTTAGGTGGGTTTTGTGCCACTTTGGTAGGGGTGTTGGGCTGCAACTCAAAGAGGGCTTTACGGTTACCCGGTTAACCGTTGGAGTACCAAACGAGCTCCAAATGACACGAAACATGACAGGCGGTCTACCGGTGCTATACCAAGGCCGTGGCAAACCTCGGGCCATTCCGAGAAAGTTTAACACCCGCACAAGAGAAGAGAGAAGAGGGGGACGCCGGAGGACATAGGAGCGCCGGATTGCAAAACGGACAACGGGGAAAATGCTCGGATGCATGAGACGAACACGTATGCTAATGCGATGCACATGATGACATGATATGAAATGCAGATGATGACATGAGACGAGATGCATAACAAGAACAAAATGCAAAACAAACGAGAAAAACCCAACCACGAAGGAAGTCTCATATAGCATCTCCGGAAAAGGCAAGAGTTGGAGTTACGAATATGGAAAGTTGTATCCGGGGCGTTACATGCCGCCTCGATCTACGCGCCCATGGCCGATCTAGATCTGGACGAGGTTGACCCCGAAAATCCTCCAAGTCATGTTTCTGTCAGTATTTTGTTGCATATTCATCATGTTATAACTCTACACCCGTGGCTCCGTTTTGGGCGTGTAGCATACCGAATTGTTCGTCTCAATGAGTACATCATTTCACCTCATTGCACCATTTTCATTTGAGCTCATCTTGATGCCAGAAATGCTGTTGGAAGAGGGCTATGTGATGTTAGTTTCTGTTTCTTAACAGAACATGCACTTTTGTCATTTTTACCATGATTGATGTGTGCATCTTATGAACTTGAGCCCTACATGTGTTTTGAACTATGCCATGCCAGATTTACAGGGGTGTATGCCATGTATTTTTGTGAGTTATGTGGTGACTAGAACAAGCATGCAAACTAGGGATCATAATGTTGTTGATTTCAGGGACTTAGTAATTTCACAAAGTCATGTCATGTTGTTATTTTTATGCCATGTGTTCATGTTGTTACAGAGAGATCTATGCCCATTTTGAGCATGATCAGTAAGGGTGTTTTGAACATATGGATGTGCTCTATCCGTCCATGCCTTTGTTGGCAATTATGGAGTAGTATAGCATGTCATTTTCGTGCTCTACTTTTGCTACAAAATGTTTCCTGGCAGATTGTTTACATGATATTCAATTTTTACAAGGTTGTTGTAGTTGATCCTTGTATGCTATGATGTTTTTCTTGCCATGTATAGCTTCTATGCCATGTCTTCTTGATGGATGTATGCTTAGTTTATCATGAAATGCTCTGTAGTGAGTGCGTCGAGCTCACGAACATGCCTACTTGTTATCTGTTTTTGCCATGTCCGGTTTTTCTGCCAAGTCTCAGATCTGTTATGAAACTATCTATGTTTACATGGGTGCCATCATTTCTTCTAGTCCTTTTTGGCTTATGGTCAGTAAGGGACTTTTGATCTATGCTTTGAGTAGATTCCTTCCATGTCTTGTTTTTCTATTATAAGTTCCTGTAGCAGGTTGTTTGCTTGCTCTAAACATGCCTTCCTTGTGTTAATTTCTGGCATATTAGTATTTTCACCAAGTCTGTGAACCTGATATTTTTTTGCACTTTCACCATGCTTGTTTGAGCCTGTTATGATGTGATTTAGACATAGCTCAGTGTTCCTCTTTTGTTAAGCATCTCCTGTAGATCACTGACATATGCTTTGTTTTTATGTTGGGGTGCCGTAGCATAGTTTCTTGTTGCATGCTAAGTAGCATCGTGCTGTTAAACGCAGAATTGTGCCATTATTGTTTTGCTTGCCATTTGCAAACCGTGCATCCGTTTCCGGTGATCTTCAAATCGATTTCAACCGAAATCATCTCATCTTTCCATAGGCATACTTGGTTTGCCAAGTTGATGCCTTGTTCATCATTTTCCTTCCGGAGCACACATATGCATTGCATATCACAACTCGCATAGCATGTCATGTATTGCATCATATTGCTTGTGCATTGCTCCATGTTTGATTGTGGTTCCATTGCTTGTGTTCTTGCTTTGGGTAAAGCCGGGAGACGAGTACGTGAACGAGGAACCTGTTGAGAACGCCTCACGAGGATCAAGCCTTCGACAACTCGAGAACCTTGCGAGCAAGATGACCATACCCTCGAAATCACTTCTATCTTTGCTTGCTAGATGCTCGCTCTTTTGCTATGCCTATGCTACGTTACCTACCACTTGCTATATCATGCCACCCATATTGCCATGTCAAACCTCTAACCATCCTTTCCTAGCAAACCGTTGTTTGGCTATGTCACCGCTTTTTGCTCAGCCCCTCTTATAGCGTTGCTAGTTGCAGGTGAAGATGAAGTTTGTTCCTTGTTGGAACATGGATATTTTTGGGATATCACAATACCTCCTGTTTAATTAATGCACCTTATATATTTGGTAAAGGGCGGAAGGCTCGGCCTTATGCCTGGTGTTTTGTTCCACTCTTGCCACCCTAGTTTTCGTCATACTAGTGTTATGTTCCTTGATTTTGCGTTCCTTACGCGGTTGGGTGATTTATGGGACCCCTTGACAGTTCGCTTGGAATAAAACTCCTCCAGCAAGGCCCAACCTTGGTTTTACCATTTGCCACCTAAGCCTTTTTCGCTTGGGTTTTCGCGAGCCCGAGGGTCATCTTTATTTACCCCCCCCCCCCCTGGGCCAGTGTTCCTTCGAATGCTGGTCCAACCTGGGCGATGTCCAGCGTCCCCTGGGCAACCAGGGTCTATACCAACCCGACGTCTTGCCCATCCGGTGTGCCCTGAGAACGAGATATGTGCAGCTCCTATCGAGATTTGTCGGCACATTCGGGAGGCTTTGCTGGTCTAGTTTTACCATTGTCGAAATGTCATGTGAACCGGGATTCCGAGACTGATCGGGTCTTCCCGGGAAAAGGTTTATCCTTCGTTGACCGTGAGAGCTTATGATGGGCTAAGTTGGGACACCCCTGCAGGGTATTATCTTCAAAGCCATGCCCGCGTTATGAGGCAGATGGGAATTTGTTAATGTCGGTTGTAGAAAACCCGAAGTTGACCTTAATTAAAATACATCAATGCGTGTAACGTGATGGTCTCTTCTCGTGGTCCGGGAAGTGAACACGTGTTGGAGTTATGTTTGACGTAGGTTGCTCTAGGATCACTTCTTGATCGCTACTAGCTTCACGACCGTGCCTTGCTTCTATTCTCGCTCTCTCTTGCGTATGTTAGTCACCATATATGCTAGTCGCTTGCTGCAGCTCCACCTCATTACACCACCCTTCCTTAAGCTTAAATAGTCTTGATCTCGCGGTGTGAGATTGCTTTGAGTCCCGTGGCTCACAGATTCTACCAAAACAGTTGCGAGGTGCCAACGATGCGGTCAGAGATGACGAACCGAGCTCAAGTGGGAGTTCGACAAGGAACGTGGTCGTTACTATGTTTCGTTTCCAGACGATCAGTAGTGGAGCCCAGTTGGGACGATCGGGGATCTGTGTAGCATTTGGGGTAGTCTTCTTTTATTTTGGTTCCGTAGTCGGACCTTGAGTTTAATCTGGATGATGGATGTTTATTTATGTATTGTGTGAAGTGGCGACTGTAAGCCAACTATGTATCTCTTTCCCTTATGTATTACATGGGTTGTGTGAAGATTACCTCACTTGCGACATTGCTTTCAATGCGGTTATGCCTCTAAGTCGTGCTTCGACCGTGGGAGATATAGCCGCATCGAGGCGTTACAAGTTGGTGTCGAGCCATCCCCACTTAGGAGCCCCCGCTTGATTGATTCTTTGGCGTTGTTGAGTCTAGAACAAAAATGTTTTGAGTCTTAGGATTATATATATCGGAGAGTAGGATTGTTTTTACTCCTCAGTCCCTTCGTCACTCTGGTGAGGTCTCCTGAAGTAGAAGTTTTGACTTTCCTCTCCTCAAATTTCACTAAAAAAAATTTAGGATCACGCGGGTATCTTGGAATCGTTCCGATGGTTTTGTGACGAGAACATTGTTCTTGGTGCCTCCTGACATTTAGGGGTTGTGGCAGTGTCCCGGGAGTTGAGCTCCGAGGTGTTGTCGTCACAATTTTATCGTTGCGATTCGAATACGAGTTTTGCCGACATCGAAAATCTCTTTTATGCGCTTGTTGGTGAGATAACCTCGACGTCACCCAGTACTGGGGAGTTCGGGAGTATTGCCATGACTCGTATAACGGATGCTTTTCGAAGGTTGAGGTACACGATTTCCGAAGGTTTCTTGGTTATGTGTTGATGGATGGATCTGAATTGAATGTAGGGATTGTTAGTTTGGGTGAGATATATTGCTTCCCCTGTATCCCCAACACCTGATTGCATAACCGGAAAGTTTCGGGAGTTTATAGGTGGGATTCAAGTAGCTCTAGCATTTCTTCCCGCAGATATTTGGTTTGTGATTGGGTAATCCTTACCACTTATTTGTTCCATTCGTACCTTGCCTTTTATTTTTCTTTCATCAATACCTTATCAAGTGGCTTCTCACCTTAATGGACGTGATGTTTACTTTGGAATTCATTCGTCCATCCTTGTTCGAATGTTTATTGTGAAGACTATATGTTGCAAATTCTATCCGTTGATTCAACTTGTCTATCTGTCTATCAAGATGCTAACGGATGTCACCCTCTTTAGGATGGTTCCACCAATGCGTCAGAATCCGGAACGCAGTGATGGGAGTTAGGTGAACCCTCCACCTTCACCTCCGCCTTCGGAGGCATGGCAAACTTTGATGGCAACCACTAACGCCAACACTCAGTTGTTGATTCAGCTGATGCAAGAGCGTAACCAAGGCCAAGGCAACCAAGGGAATCAAGGTCAAGGGCAGTTCAACCATCAGCCTCAGTTTCCTACCCTCAACCAATTCCTTGCAAATCAGCCGAAGTCTTTCAGCTACTGTGCCGAGGCCATAGACGCCGACGATTGGCTCGTGGATATCAACAAGCATTTCGAATGCAGCAATGTCAGGCCTGAGGACTACGTCGGGTTCGCTTCTTTTCAGCTCAAGGATCAGGCAGCTGATTGGTTCCAGCAATATAAGGATTCCAGAGGAGGTCGAGTGATTACTTGGACTGATTTCTGTCGGGACTTTAAAGCTCACCACATTCCTACCAGTGTTGTTGAGAGCAAGCGTGAGGAGTTCCGCAATCTCAAGCAAGGCAACATGTGAGTGTACGAATATAACAAGCAGTTTCAGAAACTTGCTCGCTTCGCTAAACAAGACGTTCCTGATGAAAAGAGTATGATCTATCAATTCAGAGGTGGCCTTAGAGATGATCTGCAGTTAGCTCTTGTTCTTGTTGAGCCTACTCAGTTTGATCAATTCTACAATATGGCCCTCAAGCAAGAAGGTGCTCAGCTCAAGTGTGAGGCTTCAAAGAAGAGAATCAGGGATGCAGTTCAGTCTTCTTCTTCCTCCCAAGTGGCGGCTAAGCAGCAAAAGTTCTACCTTCCTCCTCCTTCGTTTCGTCAGCCTCACCAGCAGAAGAACTCAGGTGGTCGTGGATATTCCCACCCACCCAACCCAAGCTACCAGAACAAGTCTCAGCCTCAAGCTCCAAGGTCAAATGCTCCTTATCACCGTCCGCTCTCAGAGGTGACTCGCAACAAGTGCCAGCAGAAAGGTCACTATGCGAACAAATGCTTCAACCAAAGCGCCTTCCTCCTCCTCCTCTGTGGGATCTTCAAGCAATGCAAAGGTCAAGCATAATCCCAAGTCTCAAAAGGTGAACATGATGAATGCAGCATAGCGGAGGAATCTCTTGACGTGATAATGGGTAATCTTCCAGTTAATGATATTCCTGCAAAAGTTTTATTTGATACGGGTGCTTCTATTTCATTCATATCAAAGCCTTTTGCATCCATGCACGATTTGCACACTATTGATCTGCCTAAGCCGATAGCGGTTTCCTCTCCGGGTTTATTCATGAACACCAAAATGATGGCTCCGGATGTTTCTATCAAGATGGGCGACTATAGATTTCTATCTTCTCCAATGGTTCTTGGCGACTCTGATATTGATCTAATTCTCGGGATGGACTGGCTTTCGCAGCACAAGGCTCAGCTTGATTGTGCTGCCAGGGAAAATCAATTGACACACTCTTCTGAGGATGTTATCATCTATGCCGCTCGTGATGAAACCATTCGGTTGTTTTCTCTCAATGAGAAGGGCGAGCTACACGCAATCTCTCAGATTCCAGTCGTTTGTGAGTACCAAGATGTCTTTCGGAAGAGCTTCGGGTATGCCTCCGCATCGGCGAGTCGAATTCGTTATCGATCTTGAGCTTGGCACTGAACCCGTTTGCAAGCGTCCATACAAGCTTGGACCTGAAGAACTGAAGGAATTGAAGAAACAGCTCGATGAACAAGAGCGTCTGGGTTTGATCAGACCGAGTTCATCTCCATGGGGATGTGGAGTTCTTTTTGTCCAGAAGAAGGGTGGCACGGACCGACTTTGCGTCGATTACCGTCCATTGAATAAGAATACAATCAAGAAAAAGTATCCACTTCCCAACATCAATGAGCTTTTCGAGCAACTCAAAGGTGCTAAAGTATTCTCCAAGCTTGACCTCTGTATGGGTTATCATCAGATTCGCATTCGTGAACAAGATATTCCCAAGACAGCATTCAGAACAAGCTATGGTTCTTATGAATATACTGTCATGTCTTTCGGCCTTGTCAATGCTCCTCCAACATTATCTCGAATGATGAACTTTATATTCAACCCCTACACCAATGAGTTCGTCTTGGTGTATCTCGATGATATTTTGGTCTTCTCCAAGAACAAGCAGGATCATGCCAAACATTTGCGATTGGTGCTCGACAAGCTCGAGAGCATCAATTCTATCGAAGTTTTCCAAATGTGAGTTACGGCTTGATGAAGTTCTTTATCTTGGTCACATCATCTCCGCCAAGGGCATCGCTGTTAATCCCGAGAAGGTGTCTTCAATTGTGAATTGGGAACCTCCTCGAATGTCAAGCGACTCCTATGATTTTCTCGGTCTTGCAAGCTATTGCGAAGATTCATTGAGAACTTCTCTAAGATTGCAAAGCCTCTTTCCAACCTCCTCTAGAAGCATGTCAAGTATGTCTCGGGCCTTTGAGTGTGGCGTTGCTTTCAACACCCTCAAAGAGAAGCTAGTAACAGCTCTGTCTTGACTCCTCTGATGAATCCAAGCCATTCAAGTATTCTATGATGCTTCTCTTCAAGGTCTCGGTCTTTGTGTTAATGCAAGAGAAGAAAGTTGTGGCCTATACCTCTTGTCAGTTGAAGCCCAACGAAAAGAACTACCCCACTCACGATCTCGAGTTGGCGGCAGTTACCCATGCATTGATAACATGGAGACATCTCTTGTTGGGAAGGAAAGTGGACATTTTCACCGATCACAAGAGTCTCAAGTATATCTTCACTCAACCCAACCTCAACCTCAGACAAACTCGATGGGTCGAAATGATTCAAGAGTATAATCCGAGTATTGAATATACTCCAGGCAAGGCCAATGTCATTGCAGATGCTTTGAGCAGGAAGGCTTATTGCAACAGCTTAATTCTCAAGCCCTTCCAACCGGATCTTTGTGAAGCTTTCCGCAAGCTGAATCTTCAAGTTGTTCCTCAAGGCTTTCTTGCCAACCTCATAGTCTCTCCTACTTTGGAAGATCAAATTCGTGAGGCATAACTCCTGGATACCATGGTGAAGAAGGTGAAACGTGGTATCGACAAGGGCATTTCCAAATACAAGTGCCATCGCTTGGATGACAAACATACTCTTTTCTTCGAGGATCAAATTGTGGTTCCTAAAGGCGATCTGAGAAAAGTCACTATGAACGAGGCACACAGCTCCCTCCTATCCATTCATCCTGGAAGTACGAAGATGTACCATGACCTCAAGCAGTCATATTGGTGGACTCGAATGAAGTGAGAAATTGCTCAATTCGTGAATGCATGTGATGTATGGAGAAGGGTGAAAGCAGAACACCAAAGACCAGCTGGTCTCCTTCAACCTCTTGCTATTCTGGAATGGAAGTTTGATCATATCGAGATGGACTTCGTGACTGGATTTCCTAAGTCCAAGCGTGGAAATGATGCTATCTTCGTTGTCATTGACAAGCTTACGAAAGTGGCTCATTTTCTTCCTATCAAAGAATCTATCACAGCAGCTCGGTGGCGAGCTATACACCTCCAGAATTGTCTCCTTGCACGGTATTCCACAATTGATCTCTTGAGACCGTGGAAGCATCTTCACTTCTAAGTTCGGGACTCCTTCGAAGGCCATGGGCACCAACATTCGTTTCAAAGACAGCTTTCCATCCTCAAACAAGTGGCCAAGTCGGCGAGTCAATCAAATCCTTGAATATATGCTCAGGGCTTGTGTCATTTCCTTTGGCATGAAGTGGGAAGATTGTCTTCCATATGCCGAGTTCTCCTACAACAACAGCTTCCAAGCGAGTTCGGGCAAGGCCCCATTCGAAATTCTCTATGGCAGAAAGTGCCGTACTCCTCTCAATTGGTCCGAGGGCAATTGAGCGCCAACTTCTTGGTAACGACTTGATCACAGAAGCTGAAGAAATGTGCAAAGTCATTCGTGAGAATCTCAAAGCCGTGCAATCGCGCCAGAAGAGTTACTATGATAGCAAGCACCGTGACTTGGCTTTTGAAATCGGAGACCATGTCTACCTCCGCGTCTCTCCAATGAAAGGCACTCGTCACTTTGGTATCAAAGGGAAGCTTGCCCCTAGATACGTGGGTCCTTTCAAGATCATTGGCAAAAGAGGCGATCTCGCCTATCAACTTGAGCTTCCGCCCAATTTTGCAAACGTGCACGATGTGTTTCACGTGTCACAGCTTCGCAAGTGCTTCAAGACTCCTAAGCGCACTATCAACTTCGAAGAAATTGACCTCCAAGAAGACCTCTCTTATCATGAGCACCCCATTGCTATTCTCGAAGAAACCGAGCGCAAGACTCGCAACAAGTCACTCAAATTCCTGAAAGTGAAGTGGTCACACCATTCCGACCGAGAAGCCACCTGGGAGCGCGAGGATCACCTCCGTTCCGAATATCCGGAGTTCTTTCAGTCCTAGATCTCGGGACGAGATCCTCTTGTAGTGGTGGAGTGTTGTAACACCCGGGATGTAACTTTCCATATTTGTAACTCCTACTCTTGCCATTTTCGGCCATGTGTTATGTTATTTCCCTCCGTGGTTGGGTTTTTGTTTTTCGTTTTGCATTTTATTCATGTCATGCATATCATATCATGTCATCATGTGCATCTCATTTGTATACGTGTTCGTCTCATGCATCCGAGCATTTTTCCCGTTGTCCGTTGCGCAATCCGATACTCCCACGTGCACCGGCACACCCCTCTTGTCTCTTTTCGTGTGCGGGTGTTAAAACGTTCTCGGAATGGGACGAGGCTTGCCAAGTGGCCTTGGTACACCACCGGTAGACCACCTGTCAAGTTTCGTGCCATTTGGAGGTTGTTTGATACTCCAACGGTTAACCGGGTAACCGCATAGGCCTTTTTTGGGTTGCAGCCCAACACCCCTCCAAAACAGCCCAATAACCAATCTAAGTCACTTCCATGCTCTCCGTCGTCGGATCACGATCGTGTGGGCAAAAACCTCACTTCATTTGGAGCCTCCTAGCTCCCTCTACCTATAGAAACACCCCTCCTCCCGATAATTCGGATCAATCCACCCTAACCCTAGCTCCTCTCCTCTTCCCGCGGGACACGTCCGGGACGGCGCGACGCGTCGCCGCCACGCCTCAGCCAACGAGGGATGCCACGTGGGCAGCCCGCACCCACATCGCCGCCGCCTCCCGCAGAGCCGCCTGGCCCAGGCGGGACCCTCCCGACCAGCGCCTCGCCGCCTCCGGCCCGCGCCCGCCCGCCGCCCGCGCCGCCATCCGCCTCGCCGTCCGGCGCCGCCCGATCAGCGCCGCCAGCGCGCCACGGCCGCCGCCACCGACGCCGCCGCCCCGCCTTCAGCGTCTGCCGCCCGCCGGCCAGGTGCGGATCCAGCCGCCCCGACCCCGCTGGCGTCCTTCTCCGGCCCCTCCCGACCAGCATCTCCGGCGAGGCTCCGGCACCGCCTCGATCTACACGCCCGTGGCCGATCTAGATCTGGATGAGGTTGACCCCGAAAATCCTCCAAGTCATGTTTCTGTCAGTATTTTGTTGCATATTCATCGTGTTATAACTCTGCACCCGTGGCTCCGTTTTGGGCGTCTGGCATACCGAATTGTTCGCCTCAATGAGTACATCATTTCATCTCATTGCACCATTTTCATTTGAGCTCATCTTGATGCCCGAAATGTTGTTGGAAGAGGGCTATGTGATGTTAGTCTCTGTTTCTTAACAGAACATGCACTTTTGTCATTTTTACCATGATTGATCTGTGCATCTTATGAACTTGAGCCCTACATGTGTTTTGAACTATGCCATGCCAGATTTACAGGGGTGTATGCCATGTATTTTTGTGAGTTATGTGGTGACTAGAACAAGCATGCAAACTAGGGATCATAATGTTGCTGATTTCAGGGACTTAGTAATTTCACAAAGTCATGTCCTGTTATTATTTTTATGCCATGTGTTCATGTTGTTACAGAGATATCTATGCCCATTTTGAGCATGATAAGTAAGGGTTTTTTAACATATGGATGTGCTCTAACAATACATGCCTTTGTTGGCAATTATGGAGTAGTATAGCATGTCATTTCCGTGCTCTACTTTTGCTACAAAATGTTTCCTGGCAGATTGTTTACATGATATTCAATTTTTAGAAGGTTGTTGTAGTTGATCCTTGTATGCTATGATGTTGTTCTTGCCATGTATAGCTTCTATGCCATGTCTTCTTGATGGATGTATGCTTAGTTTATCATGAAATTCTCTGTAGTGAGTGCATCGAGCTCACGAACATGCCTACTTGTTATCTGTTTTTGCCATGTCCAGTTTTTCTGCCAAGTCTGAGATCTGTTATGAAACTTGCTATGTTTACATGGGTGCCATCATTTCTTCTGGTCCTTTTTGGCTTATGGTCAGTAAGGGACTTTTGATCTATGCTTTGATTAGATTCCTTCAATGTCTTGTTTTGCTATTATAAGTTCCTGTAGCAGGTTGTTTGCTTGCTCTAAACATGCCTTCCTGATGTTAATTTCTGGCATATTAGTATTTTCACCAAGTCTGTGAACCTGGTATTTTTTGCACTTTCACCATGCTTGTTTGAGCCTGTTAAGATGTGATTTAGCCGTAGCTCAGTGTTCCTATTTTGTTAAGCATCTCCTGTAGATCACTGCCATATGCTTTGTTTTTATGTTGGGGTGTTGTAGCATAGTTTCTTATTGCATGCTAAGTAGCATTGTGTTGTTAAACGCGGAATTGTGTCATTATTGTTTTGCTTGCCATTTGCAAACCGTGCATCCGTTTCCGGTGATCTTCAAATCGATTTCAACCGAAATCATCTCATCTTTCCAGCGGCATACTTGGTTTGTCAAGTTGATGCCTTGTTCATCATCTTCCTTCTGGAGCACACATATGCATTGCATATCACAACTCGCATAGCATGTCATGTATTGCATCATATTGCTTGTGCATTGCTCCATGTTTGATTGTGGTTCCATTGCTTGTGTTCTTGCTTTGGGTAGAGCCGGAGGCGAGTGCGTGAGCGAGGAACCTGTTGAGAACGCCTCTCGAGGATCAAGCCTTCGACAACTCTGAGAGCCTTGCAGGCAAGATGACCATACCCTCGAAATCACTTCTATCTTTGCTTGCTAGATGCTCGCTCTTTTGCTATGCCTATGCTACGTTACCTACCACTTGCTATATCATGCCACCCATATTTCCATGTCAAACCTATAACCATCCTTTCCTAGCAAACCGTTGTTTGGCTATGTCACCGCTTTTTGCTCAGCCCCTCTTATAGCGTTGCTAGTTGCAGGTGAAGATGAAGTTTGTTCCTTGTTGGAACATGTATATTTTTGGGATATCACAATACCTCCTGTTTAATTAATGCACCTTATATACTTGGTAAAGGGTGGAAGGCTCGGCCTTATGCCTGGTGTTTTGTTCCACTCTTGCCACCCTAGTTTCCGTCATACCAGTGTTATGTTCCTTGATTTTGCGTTCCTTACGCGGTTGGGTGATTTATGGGACCCCTTGACAGTTCGCTTTGAATAAAACTCCTCCAGCAAGGCCCAACCTTGGTTTTACCATTTGCCACCTAAGCCTTTTTCCCTTGGGTTTCGCGAGCCGGGGTCATCTTTATTACCCCGGGCGGTGTTCCTTGAATCTTGGTCCAACTGGCGATGTCCGGCGTCCCCTGGGCAACCAGGGTCTATACCAACCCGACGTCTTGCCCATCCGGTGTGCCCTGAGAACGAGATATGTGCAGCTCCTATCGGGATTTGTCGGCACATTCGAGAGGCTTTGCTGGTCTAGTTTTACCATTGTCGAAATGTCATGCGAACTGGGATTCTGAGACTGATCGGGTCTTCCCGGGAGAAGGTTTATCCTTCATTGACCATGAGAGCTTATGATGGGCTAAGTTGGGACACCCCTGCAGGGTATTATCTTTCGAAAGCCGTGCCCGCGGTTATGAGGCAGATGGGAATTTGTTAATGCCCGGTTGTAGAAAACCCGAAGTTGACCTTAATTAAAATACATCAACCGCGTGTGTAACCGTGATGGTCTCTTCTCGGCGGAGTCCGGGAAGTGAACATGGTGTTGGAGTTATGTTTGACGTAGGTTGCTCTAGGATCACTTCTTGATTGCTACTAGCTTTACGACTGTGCCTTGCTTCTCTTCTCGCTCTCTCTTGCGTATGTTAGCCACCATATATGCTAGTCGCTTGCTGCAGCTCCACCTCATTACACCACCCTTCCCTTAAGCTTAAATAGTCTTGACCTCGCGGGTGTGAGATTACTGAGTCCCCGTGGCTCACAGATTCTACCAAAACAGTTGCAGGTGCCAACGATGCCAGTGCAGATGACGCAACCGAGCTCAAGTGGGAGTTCGACGAGGAACGTGGTCGTTACTATGTTTCGTTTCCAAATGATCAGCAGTGGAGCCCAGTTGGGACGATCGGGGATCTGTGTAGCATTTAGGGTAGTCTTCTTTTATTTTGGTTCCGTAGTTGGACCTTGAGTGTAATCTGGATGATGGATGTTTATTTATGTATTGTGTGAAGTGGCGACTGTAAGCCAACTATGTATCTCTTTCCCTTATGTATTACATGGGTTGTGTGAAGATTACCTCACTTGCGACATTGCTTTCAATGCGGTTATGCCTCTAAGTCGTGCTTCGATACGTGGGAGATATAGCCGCATCGAGGGCGTTACATAGTAACTATAAAAAAATGCACCAAACAGTGATTACTTTATAAAATATTATTTTTGGAATATTGAAAAAATTAATTTCATTAATTGTTGCGAGCGCAATGTTTCGTTGGATTTTTACGTAATATAAATGTATATTAAAATTGTATTTAATCTGACTAGAAATTTCGAGATAAAAATATTCTGATCCCATCAAAATGTGGGAAATTTTATTGAATTCTGTTTTGAACGGTTGGTTGAAATGGGTTGTACTTTTAACAAACTGTAATGGGTTGTAGTAAATTCCATTAGAATTCAAAAATGGGCTACACATTCTTACAAATCTCAAATGGGCTATAAGTTCTCTGCCCCACACTTCTGGCCTTACGAAGTTGACGCGTCCCCTAAAAAAACAGAGTTGACGCATATGCAAGGCTTTGTCAACTTATAGTCAACACACGGTTCTAGCAGCAGTGGTCGTTGGATGTCCATCCAACGGATGCCGTGCTTCTTCTTCAATCTTGGATATTCTAGCTTCACCCGCCAAAAATGATTCCTCCCCGACATCCAGGCGCCTTTGTTTGGAAGTCGACACAGGGCCTACTAAGTTGGCGTACCAAGGGCTTTGTCAACTTAGTCAATATAAACGATTCTAGCTGCAGTGACCGTCGATGTCCATCCAACGGCCGTCGTGCTTCTTCAACCTCTGGTCTTCTTGCTCCGGCCGCCCAAAGCGATCTTGGACGTGCACTTTGCTCCTGCCTCCGTGGCGGGTGTCTTGTCGCGAGGCCCCACCGCCTACTACTCCCACCGCTGGCGTGCCATCCCTCCACTCACCCACACCCCTGTTATTCTCTGGCGGCAGCAATGCCGCCGAACCAGTGAACCTTCGTACTCCTCTCGCATGTGCATCCACCGCGCGTCTTCCCGGCTCGCGCCGTCTCCTTCCTAGGCCTCGCTATCGTCCACCGCCGTGGTGCTCTCGGCGCGGCGTGGTCAACGTGGTCAAGGAACGACTTCCATCGGACGTGGATCAGATGTGGAGAGGTCAATACCGGTCCACGGCAACCGCAAGGAAGTGCCTCCTTATTACGCGCAAAATAATTATTCCTCCACGGCAATGGGACCCACCGGACGGGCCACCGTATTCGTGAAAAAATGATTCGCCCGTGGATCGCTGGGACCCACGAGCTACATCTTTGCATGCAAGGAAGTGCGTCCGGAAAAAACGATTCGCTTCGATCTGGGACCCACTACTACATCTTCGCACGCAAGGAAGTGCGTCCAAAAAATGATTCACCCCATTGCTGGGACCCACCAGTACACCTTCGCACGCAAGGAAGTGCGTCCGGCAAAAAACAATTCACCCACATCGCTGGGACCCAGCGAATACACCTTCGCACGCAAGGAAGTGCGTCCGCAAAACGATTCGCCCCGATCGCTGGGACCCAGCAGCTACACCTTCGCATGCAAGGAAGTGCGTCCGGGCAAAAAACGATTCGCCACCACGATTGCTGGGACCCACCAGCTACATCTTCGCAGAGCGGAAGTGCACGGCGGTCGGGACCCACCTGGTGAAGCATACATAGTGTTGTCATCCCGGTCACGAACGTGTACGCATATATCTTGGTCGATGTAGAGGCGCCGCGTGTCGTAGTAGAGGCACGCGTATCATAGTAGAGGCGCCGCGTAGCATGTACACGTCGTCTGGCGCCGTGGTGCAAGAAAGAAAATACGGCCACGTATGTGTACATACGGGCGGGGTCTCAAACGCCTAGTCGCGCATACGTACGGCGTGGGCTCGTGTTCATGGGGAGGCAACGGAATGTGTCGTGTTCATGGGAAGGCAAGGGAATGCGCCGTGTTCATGGGGAGGCAACGGAATGCGTCGTGTTCATGGGGAGGCAACGGAGTGCGTCGTGTTCATCGGGAGGCAACGGAACGCATGGGAGCCAACCGGCTTGGACGGAACAGGCGATGGAAATGAGGCCTGCCGTACCGCACAACGGAGGAAATGGACCTCCTATGTTCGGAACGGGGTCCTGTTGATTGGGAGGGGTGTGGCGTACCGCAAAACGGAGGAAACGAACCTCCTACAGTCGAAACGGGGGTCTTGTTGATCGGGAGGGGTGTGGTGTACCGCAAAATGGACGAAACGGACCTCCTACGGTCGAAACGGGGGTCATGTTGATCGGGAGGGGTGTGGTGTACCGCAAAATGGATGAAACGAACCTCCTACGGTCGAAACGGGGGTCCTGTTGATCGGGAAGGGTGTGGCATACCGCAAAAACGAAACGGACCTCCTAGGGTCGAAACGGGGGTCCTGTTGATCGAGAGGGATGTGGCGTACCGCAAAACGGACCAAACGGACCTCCTACGGTCGAAACAGGGGTCATGTTCATCGGGAGGGGTGTGGCGTATCGCAAAACGGGCTCCACGGATCTTGTTCATCTCCACCGTCGACCTCCTCCACCTCGGCGGGCTACCGTCGACCTCCTCCAGCCTCCACGGGCTCCTGTTCATCCAGCCTCCACCGCGTGCTACTCCACCGGCTACTGTTCAACCACCCCTCCACGGGCACCCCTCCATCGTCTACTGTTCATCCAGCCCTCCACACCATGGGGTCCTGTTCAACCACCCCTCCACGGCCACCCCTCCATCGTCTATTGTTCATCCAGCCCTCCACACCATGGGTTCCTGTTCATCCAGAGGCAATGCCATCGCTCACTGTTCATCCCCCCCCCCCCGCAACGCTCACTGTTCACCCAGAGGTAGCATCGATCGGCTTCAATTAGCAGCAGCAGCGAAGGAATCACTCCATCGGGTTCAGTTAACAGCCATAGATCGATCGCTCGGGTTCAGTAACGCGTAGCCTGCAGTGCAATCTCTCGGGTTCAGTTAGAGCCCAACGCCTCGCTCGGGTTCAGTTAGAGCCAACGCCTCGTACACACGCGTGTACGTGTACGAGAGAAATGCGCATCGCTCGTCCCCCGACCTCCCACCGTAACCGGCAACTCCCCAAAATTTTCCTCCCCCTCGCTTCTACCATGGTTTTTCCCGTCATGGACAGCCCAAAGAATGTCATGCGGCTGCGTCTCCGGCCCGCCCAGGACGAAAAGCCCATTTTTTGTCATGATTTTTTGTCATACAAGTAGGAGCCCACCACATTTATGATGATACCGGGTTTTGTCACAATTATCGTCATAGAAGTGTCATATGTATGACAGAAAAAAAATTCGTTCGACCCAAAATGTCACGGATGTGTCTTTTTTTTGTAGTGATGACAGTACCCACTATGAAGGTAGTAACATAGACTTATACTACCCACAGTGGGAAGTAACTTAGACTAGTAACATGCATATGTTACTAGTCTATGTTAGGTTGCTCATAGTGGGAGTAACATCGGTAGTAACATAGATGCCACATAAGCAAAAATGGTGAGGTGGCAAGTAGTTAATGAGGAGAGAGGCAAATAGAGTAACATAATATGTTACCATCACATAGCATTTCCAAATGCAAAATGAGTATACAAATTAATAAATAAAGACATCTATGTTACCACACATATGACACTACCTACTATGAAGGTAGTAACATAGACTAGTAACATATGCATGTTACTAGTCTAATTTACTCTCCGCTATGACTAGCCTTACTAGCCTCTACAGTGGAGAGTAACATATGTGTGGTGTCATACAACTCTTCATTTATTGATCAATAAATAGATTGATTGGAAATTTAACCTATGTGTTTGGTGGGAGGGAACATGGAATAAATAATTTATTGATCAACTCTTCATTTATTGACCAAAAAATAGATTAGTAACTAGCCATGTTACTCCATGCCTCTCTCTCATCATTAATTACTTGTCATGTCATCTATTCTGTCTAGATAAGTGTGATGTTATCACCTATGTTACTCCCACTGTGGGTAGTCTAACACATGCATGCTATTAGTCTAAGTTACTTCTCAATATGACTAGCCTAAAAGGTTCGATCTACACATTTATATTACCCTTATTTCCTTTTTTAACTATGTCCATCTGAAGGGTCATTTTTTCACACTTGAAAAGACAAGCGATTTTGCTACTCCCTATTATCCATATTTTATTGTAAATCAACGACAATTAATATGGATCGGAGGGGGTATCGGAATTATTGTATCATTTCATCTTTCTTCATAAATTGTTTCTATTTGTACACGGGATGACTTGGACATATTCTTTAGATATTCCTTGAAGCCACACGGTGCTTGAAGAACTGTATTTTAGATAGATTTTTCTAGAAGATAGATTGTATTTTATACGAAAGGCAGGCAGTGCACACCAACTCTATTTTTTAAGCATGTATGCTAATAGTTGAAGTGAGAATGAGTAATGGTGTGGTGCATGCTACTTCTTGAGCTTACGTTGGTTTTTCCCTTGAAGAGGAAAGGGTGATGCAGCAAAGTAGGGATAAGTATTTCCCTCAGTTAGAGAACCAAGGTATCAATCAGTAGTAGAAACCACACAAATAAACAAGACCTGCACAAACAATCAAACAACTTGCACCCAACACGATAGAGGGGTTGTCAATCCCTTCACGGTACTTGCAAAAGTGAGATCTGATAGAGATAGATAAACAAAAAGTAAAATATTTTTGGTATTTTTGGTTTATAGATCTAAAAGTAAAAGATTGCAAAATAGTAGATCGGAAACTAATATGATGGAAAATAGACCCGAGGGCGATAGGGTTCACTAGTGGCTTCTCTCAAGATAGCAAATAATATGGTGGGTGAACAAATTACTGTCGAGCAATTGATAGAAAATCGCAAAGTTATGACGATATCTAAGGCAATGATTATGAACTATAGGCATCACGTCTGTGTCAAGTAGACCGACTCCTGCCCGCATCTACTACTATTACTCCACACATCGACCGACTCCTGCCTGCATCTAGAGTACTACGTTCATGAAGAACAGAGTAACGCATTAAGTAAGATGACATGATGTAGAGGAATAAACTCAAGCAATATGATGTAAACCCCATCTTTTTATCCTCGATGGCAACAATACAATACGTGCCTTGCTGCCCCTACTGTCACTGGGAAAGGACACCGCAAGATTGAACCCAAAGCTAAGCACTTCTCCCATTGCAAGAAAAACCAATCTAATTGGCCAAACTAAACCGATAGTTCAAAGAGAATTACAAAGATATCAAATCATGCATATAAGAATTTAGAGAAGATTCAAATAATATTCATAGATAAGTTGATCATAAATCCACAATTCATTGGATCTCGATAAACAAACCGCAAAAGAAAATTACATCAGATAGATCTCCAAGAACATCAAGGAGAACATGGTATTGAGAAGCAAAGAGAGAGAGAAGAAGCCATCTAGCTATGGACCCACATGTCTGAGGTAAACTACTCATGCTTCATCGGAAGGGCAATGGAGTTGATGTAGAAGCCTTCCATGATCGAATCCCCCTCTGGCAGGATGCAGGAAAAGGACCCTAGATGGAATCTCACGGGTACAGAAGGTTGCGGCCGCGGAAAAGTGTTTTCGTGGATGCTTCTGGTGGTTTGGGGATATTTGGGAATATATAGGACGAAGAATTAGGTCAGGGGAGTCACGAGGAGCCCACAAGGCAGGGGGTGCGCCCTACCCCCCTGGGCGCGCCCTCCCCCTTGTCGTTGTCTCGTGGCTCTTCCGACTTGATCTCCAAGTCTCCTGGGTGTCTTCTGGTCCAAGAAAAATCATCGTGAAGGTTTCATTCCGTTTCGACTTCGTTTGGTATTCCTTTTCTGTGAAGCTCAGAAACAAGGAAAAAACATAAACTGGCACTAGGCTCTAGGCTAATAGGTTAGTCCCAAAAATAATATAAAATAGCATATTAATGCATATAAAATATCCAAAACAGATAATATAATAGCATGGAACAATAAAAAATTATAGATACGTTGGAGACGTATCAGTGCATGCCTGCACCAGCATGCAGCTACTTCATGTTACTTTGAGATCGTTGTATGGTACTGCCATTTCTCTCGGACAAGAGCCCTGCACTTGGGAAGTCCCCTTCTACACACGAGCTCAAATCAGCTCAGGATGAATAGTAACTTGAAAAACATATAAAAATATTCAAAAATCTGATTTTTTTTATGAAAAACTTTGACAAATGTTCTAAGAGTTTGCTAAATTTCATTATGAAAAAGTCGTGGTAAAAACAAACAAAATCAGTGCTCCAAAATGCTTTTGAAAGTAGCATTTTCAGAGTATCAGTTTTGTTTTTGCCACGACTTTCACAAATATGATTTCATGATAAAACTTTACAAGCTCTTAAAAACATCATCAAAGTTTGGCATAAGAAAATTCAGATTTTTTTGGAAAATTTCTTAAACGTTTTCTGATTTTACTGTTCACCAGGGCTCATTTGAGCTCGGGTGCAAAAACTTCACTTCCCCTGCACTTAGCTTTCCTATGGGCTTGCCCTTCTATTTGAGGACTATCTGTGGGAAACCATATGACTCATTTATTTTATAATTGCCCATATAGAAATTCAAGAACAATTGTTCTGATCAAACCCGTGTCAAGTCAATGCCAAGTTTGATCTGTATTGTTAGAAAAGAAAAAGATCGAACAACTAAATTACCGCATTTCAGTATTCAGTTAACTATTCGCAAAAGGAGATCAAAAGAATCTTTTAAATTGGAAAATATAAAACGTAGAAGTGCAAATTTGAAACAAAGATTAGACATATGATGAGAATGAAGGCTGAGGGGAAGAGTTTGTTGGAAATATGCTCTAGAGGCACTAATAAATTGGTTATTATCATATTTCCTTGTTCATGATAAATTTTTATTATTCATGCTAGAATTGTGTTGACAGGAAACTTAAATACATCTGTGAATACATAAACAACACCATGTCCCTAATAAGCCTCTACTAGACTAGCTCGTTGATCAAAGATGGTCAATGTTTCCTAACCATAGACATGTGTTGTCGTTTGATAACTGAATCGCATCATTAGGAGAATGGTGTGATGAACAGACTCAACCATAAGCTTAGCATCTGATCGTATCACTAAGTTCACTTTGTCGTAGCTTTTGTAATGTCAATTATATGTTCTTTAGACCATGAGATCATGCCACTCCCGGATACTGTAGGAATACTTTATGTGCTATCAAACGTCACTTTGTAACTGGGTGATCATAAAGGTGCTCTATAGGTATCTCCGAAGATATTTTTTGGGTTGCATGGATCGAGATTGGGATTTTTCACTCCGTGTGACAGGGAGATATCTCCGGGCCCTCTCAGTAATACAACATCACAAGAAGCTTGCAAACACGTGACTAGTGTGTTTAGTCATGGGAATCTTGTATAATGGAACGAGTAAAGAGACCTGCCGGTAACGAGATTGAGCTAGGTATGGAGATACCAACGGTCGAATCTCGGGCAAGTAACATATCGCCGGACAAAGGGAATTGCATACAGGATTAACTGAATCCTTGACATCGTGGTTCAATCGATAAAGATCTTCGTGGAATATGTAGGAACCAATATGGACATCCAGGTCTAACTATTGGTTATTGATCGGAGAGGAGTCTCGGACATGTCTACATGATTCTCAAACCCGTAGGCTCGCACGCTTAACGTTCGATGACGCTAGAGTAGTATTGGGATAATTGATGTTGGTGACCGAATGTTGTTCGGTGCCTCGAATGAGACCCGGGATATCACAAGGAGCTCTGGAATGGTCCGGAGGTAAAGATTTATATATGAAAAGTCATTTTCGGGGTTCCGCAAAAAGTTCGGTTTTTCCAGTATGTACCGGGAAGCTTCCATAAGGTCTCGATGGATTTCGGAGGGGTCCAGAAGTCCACGAAGGGTTCCCTCACATCAAAGGTCGGCATGGGCTAAGAGGAGGATCCCTGGCCTTATTGGGTCAGGCGCACCAGCCACCCTTAGGCCCATGCGGCTAGGGATGGGAAACCCTAGAGGGGAGGGCGCCCCACTTGCCTTGGTAGGAAAGTTCCCTCCCCTAGCCGCCGGCCCCTCCTTGGAGGAGGGGCTAGGGGTTGGCGCACCCCTCCCTCACCCCTATATAAAGGGTGGAGGCGCAAGGGAAGGGGCTCACCCCTTTGCCTAGCTGCAGCTCTCCCCATCTCTCCCTTCTCCTCATTTCGATTTTGCTTAGCGAAGCCCTGCCGGTACTCCACCACCACGTCGTCGTGTTGGTTGTGTTCCTATCTACTTCTCCCCTTCGCTTGCTGGATCAAGCAGGAGGACACGTCACCGAGTTGCACGTGTACTAAACTCGGAGGTGTCGTCTGTTTGGTGCTAGATTGGTCTGGATTGTGATTGGATCGTGAAGAGTACGACTACATCAATCGCGTTATATACGCTTTTTCTTTTGGTCTACAAGGGTACATAGACATACTCCCCTCTCATTTCTATGCATCTCCTAGATTAGATCTTGGGTGTTCCGTAGGGAAAAATGATTTTCATGTAACGTTACCCAACAATGGCATCATGAGCTAGGTCTGTGCGTAGGTGTTATGCATGAGTAGAACACAAAGAGGTTGTGGCCGTTGATGTTCAGATTTCTTACCTCCTTTATTATTTTGGATTCAGTGGTATTGTGGGATGAAGCAGCTCGGACCAACCTTACTTGTCATCGCACAAGAGACTGATTCCACTGACTAACATGCAACTTGTATTGCATAAAAGGGGATGGCGGGTGTCTGTCATCAACGCCGCCATCTCCACCCAGGGTCGCCGCCCTTGCTTCCAAAGCCCCTCACGCCAGCACGAGGCAGCAGATCCTCGCTGCCACCTTCACCGAAAGACGCACGGTAGCCGGTGGGCTCCTCGGGTGGCGGTGGGGAGGGGGAGGAGGGAGGAGAGGTGGTGACTGCTAGGGTTTGGGGCCACTCCCGTGTAGCCCGAGAGGGGCGATGCGAGAGCCGAGGGGGAATCTCTGTCAAGAGTGAAATTAAATCCAGAGATCTTGTGAAGCCACGGCCTCGAGTATGATGGTGGAAGCTTTCACATGGCCCCTATACTGTCCCTGACAAGCAGAAGGGCAGTTCTTCCACTCCCGGTGCATACAATCTATGCTACCAAGCATCCCCGAAAAGCCCCTGCTGGCATTCATCGCCAACAAGCGGGCTGTATCTGCAACATTTGGCTCTCTCAAGTACTCAGGGCCAAACATTGCTACCATAGCCTTACAGAACCTATACATGGACTCGAGGCACGTGGACTCGCTCATACAGACATACTCATCAATGAGATCACCAGGAACTCCGCATGCAAGCATCCGAATAGTTGCAGTGCATTTCTAATAAGAGGAGAAGCCAACCTTTCCAAGGGCAACCTCCCAGCACTCAAAATACCTATCGTATGCCACCACCCCCTCCTGGATATGGTTGAAAACATGCCTAGCCATACGGAAACGACGCGGGAATAGGTGATGTTTGAAGAGCAGGTTGGGTGTCTCGAAGTAGTCATTCCAGAGTAGGAAATGGTCGCTCTCTCGGTTGCGATTCAACGCCGGAGTGTGCCCTGGAATCGAGCCCCGGAACATCGGCCGCTGCCTACTACTAGTACACATGCACGTGCAACGCACGTTTCAACCAATGCACATGAAATTGAAGTGATGATTCAAATATATCACATACATCATGTTTCTATGAAATGCTAATCAATTCATACTAAAAGAATAAAGTAGGCACTCCTCACCTCGACGTCAGTTTCATCCGGAGGTAGTTAAGCATCAGCCTCCCAGCACCTCCCAGTTTAGTATTGGGCACGTCAAGAAAGTTGTAGTTTGCTTCCAAAGTAATCTCATGCACTCAACTGAAAGGAAGATTCTGATCGTTCAAATATTGAGATTTCAAGGCCTGAATTGAAGATAACTGGCAACTACACCAGACCTGGCCGCTGCCGCTACGTCCCCGATCCACTCCCCACCATCCAGGTTGATCCATGCACAGGAGACAACACCTCTTAACAGTACAGTTTTCTGTGTGTTTTCACTTCGAACTGAATGACTGACAGTCAAAGTTTCAACAGAGGTACATTTTCAATATGAAAAGACGTGTGCTTTTTGAAGATTTGAGTCTTGCAAACCGCAGAAAAATCATGGAAAACTATATTGTTTGGTAGGATACAACAACCATACATATTTTAAGGAAGTTCACAGTCATACTGTGAACAGGCTACCTTGCTAGTTGCAATACCCTCTTCCTTATCTTATTTATACTATTATGTAGCAAAACTATGTATTCCTCCTTTCCAGCACAAATTAAATAAAAAAGAGAAAGCTTCACTTAATATATTGAAAATGAAAATGATGGAAAGGTGCCATGTAGCGAAGGAGGCGAACATACCAAAACAAACGTACCCTTTAATAGTAAAGATTTGAAGTACATTCATCAAGGTACTGCCCAAAGTTCGTCAATGAGAATTATAGAGTGAATCATTGAGACACAAGAGTTAATCGACATGAAATTATGACACAAAGTATGGGATCAAACTGGAGCTCCTCTTTCCTTCCTCTAGTGCATCTACCCCCTAATTGTTTTTCATTTCTGGTAGCATTTCCAAATGGTTTGGCAGTGCTGAATTTTTCATTGAAGTTTTCATACTGTTTCTCATCCAAGACATGATGGGCATATGAATTTCTCATCTGTGTTACTCATCTATGTGTCTTTTAGTATCTTCCTCATTTTGTATCTTCTACCTGTGTGCAAATTAACAAGAAAAATTAGAAGGCATGACAGTACACAAGTTTGATAGTTTTTTGTGAAAAGATACAAGAATGTAGAATAGATGGAGTACTTACATATCAACACCATTGCTGATACAGTAGTATCATTCCCTCTGGTTCCTTCGCTATCACATCCGTACATTTTCATGACCTGCTGAATTCCAATACATTTAGGAGCAGTGGCGGAGGACGGAGGAAAATCAAGGTGGGGCTGACTCTAAACTCCAGAGCAGAAAAGAAATGGTTTGATGCAAAGCAAAAACAAAGTATTTGACACCTTGACCAGTACTATCAATAGACCACTACTATGCACGATCTTCAGTTGACAGAAATTCAGAAACTTATATTGCATCGCTATAAATTCAGAAAAAACGAATTAACAACTATGGTGACCCCTGCCCCTTTGCGTTTACTGACCCCTGCCTCTCCCCTTCATGTCCAACTTCTGGCTAGCAGCTAGGCTAATGCCGAACTTAGCCACCGCCCGGACTTCGGTGACACTGTGAAGCTGTTGTCGTCCTGCTCTACCAGAGGTTGTTGTCCTTCCTCCAGAAGACGGGAGTACAGGCTCCAGCATTTAGGCTGGAGCAGAGCCGTCTTCTTGCGCAGTCTGATGCCGACCGTCACACTAATTGTTGCGGTACTTGCCTGCCAGAGTACCGGTTGGCGCTAGCGATCGCTTCCTCAGCCAAACGCATGATGATTAAGCTAGCGAATGACCGACCAAGCCACACCAACAACGTGCCCTAGTGCCTCGACCCACACTAAAACGGGCATGTTTCACTCGAGCACGCCGGCCAAGCCCATGATTGCTCCTTGTCCCCCTTTTCTTCTTCCTCTCAGCGATGAATAACACAGCCACGGCCACCACGCTTTTTCGCCATCAAATTGTATAGAAACAGTGATTAAGAAATGAAGAAGCAGATGCACCTTAAGACAGGTTGCTACAGAACAGAATCAACGAGGCATAAAGTGCAAGAATGTAGTTACACTGAAATGCTTGAGACATCACTGAATATTTTTCATCCTCTGTCGTTTATCAATAACTGAAGTTTCTCAGGCAAAGTATTTGAAGCTCAGATTCACATGCTCAAAACCAATCTCTCAAACATGAACAATAATATGGTGCATGAAACCAAGAATGCATACACTTATGCGTTCTGAGGATTTTATCAGGATAGTATACACACTTCAAACAGAAATACTTATGTTATTCTGTGGCATTATCTCCCAGCTCCTCAATTTCGAAGGAGAAAAATAACCCACTGTCACATAGGATATGTAATTTTGTTAGCAGACATGAAGTAATTTGATCCACATATACTCTATGTTGTAGAAGAACGCGACTCAGGAAGCACATGTGAGGGATGCGATACTTACATCACATGTGAGGCAGGGAGCATGTGTGAGGGAGGAAATACTTTCACTTCTTGGCACAGAGTGCTGGTCGTTTGCGGCAGATTTAGATGAAGTACTCAACGATCTTTCCCGTAGAATGGCCAGTAGAGAGGAGACCAGTGCGGATCTCAAACCGGCAGGGAGCAGACCGCCGCGCCGCGGGCTCATTCGCCGGCGGCCGCCCTGCATGCACCCACTTCGTGCTTAGGGAGCAGACCGGTGCAATCGGAGAGGCGAGGGATGCAGGCGCCATAGCGCCACCGGATCGCTCGCCGGCGGCCGCCCTGCATGCACCCACTTCGTGCTTAGGCAGCAGACCGGTGCGATCGGAGAGGCGAGGGATGCAGGCGCTGGATCGCTCGCGGCCTCATTGGCCGGCGGACGCCCTGGGTGCGTCTATTTCGCGCTGAGGGAAGAGACCGGTGCGGCCCGAGAGGCGAGGGGGAGCGGGCGCCGCCGAGCTGTGGGAGACTTGTGCGGCTGGAGAGGTTAGCGCTAATTTCGGGGTTAGATTAGATGGAGGCTAGCGCTAATTTTGGTGACGCGGGTGAGGTGGACCTTTCGTTCGCTTCTGGCAGAGTTTTCGTCCGCGCTAGTTTTCTTGTTTAATAGTAATAGAGATAAGGTGGTCATGGACGACCAACACAGCAGCCACAAGCTCCTCATTGTCTGATGAAGAATCATCCGAGTCGCAAATGAAATTGTGGAAAAATAACTCGTCGGCGGAGTCCATTTGTATCTTGCGGGCAAACCGTCGAACAGCTTGCGGGCGTCGTTGAAGAAGCTGGTCGGTGAAGAGTAATACGCCTCCCCTGGACCTGGTAGCAGGCCTTGGTGGCGTCCGGAGAGCATGGTGGCGTCAGACGAGCAAGGTCGTCGCGCTTTTGACCGCTTGAGCGGGGCCGACGGCATGGCTGGCGCGAGTCTTGGCGGCGGCGTCGGGAAGCTTCGACGACGCAGCGACCAGCGCGGTGGCGGCGACGTTTAAAGGTGGCGTGCTGTGGGGGAGGTATGTGGGCGCGGACGGCTGGCCTGGGCACCGGAACTGGGCGGCGGCGGCGACGGGGTAGGGCGGCTGGATGTGCTAGCTGTCGATTGGAGGAAGAGAATAGCCTATGTGCCACCGACTGGCGGGCCAGAGGGAGAAGTAGGCGAGCGTCGCACGCCTACTCTTCGTGTCCGCACCGATGCAAATGAGGCCCAAATATGAGCCTGGAATGGGTCACCCGGCAAACAAAAAGCAGACGTATGTCTGTTTGGGTCGGTGCGTTGGGCCGACTTTTGTATCCGTTTCGACCCAAACGGACACGTGCGGATGAATCGGGGAGGCGCGTTGGAGTTGCTCTTATCTTGAGTGGAAGGCACTGATCCTTGTCTGACTACAGAGTTGACTAGGACTGATGTACTAGCCTACAAAAATCGATCCTCCACTCAAAGGTAGCAGTATATTTTTCTGGAAGATGTCTCTGAACAATGCAGTGGCATTTCATAGTTTCAGTACTATATTTTGCATTCGGTCGACAATACCTGATTTACGTTGATCATTCTAAGTTGAGCACGCAACATGGAGCATATGGTACATCCATTGTGTCACTTCTTCATGACAGGCATACAGATAACCAAAGGTCACATATATACAAAGATACACAGCTTACACGGTACCGCATTTCGCTTGGTTTTATGGTGATGGCATAGTGCATAGAGCATTTTTTAATAAGTCTCCACACCAGCAGATCTGCACTCGACGTCGAACCACACTTCATTGACACGGCCGACGATGCGGAAGGGGCTGTTGTACTGTGCGATCGAGTAGGCGTTCTTGCTAGGGTGATTTGTGGAGTTCCCCCACGGTGTCCGGCTCAAGCTCACTGCGAGTTTCTCAGCTTCCTCGACGACATTGTGGTCGCGTGCGTAGCCAGAGAAGCTCCTGACAGCAACGCAGTGGCCTGGCCACCTATCTGGATGTAGGTTCAGCTCCGGGAGAGGGACAGGAGGGGAAGCTTGGAATTCTACTGGTAAGTAGAGCCGGACAAAGTAGGCCGAAGAGTGCAGAGGCCCCGCGCCTGGGACGATGCTCGTTAGGATAGGGGTCGTCATTCTGATCCTGGAGGAGTTGAGGTTTGCGCCCATCAGGTATTGGAACAACCTGCCAGAAATCAGTGACAACATTGAAGGTTCAGAGCCACTGAATATGATAATAGGGTTTGGACCCAGTAGGTAAATTCATCAGACAGGAAACTTTCAGAATGGGCAATGGAAAGCAAATCATGGACAAACATCAATATACTTGATTCATGTAACTAAATGTGCACGCGATAAACTACCTGGAATGCTGGAAATTAAAATAATAACTTCCCCGCAAAAAAAGTCAAAATAGCTTGCAGATTGTAATGCTGTCATAAGTGAACAATCACCACATGCAATTATATTTTATATTTCACGAGCTAGCAAAGTTCATATATCCACCAGTTGAAATTTTGCAAAACCTAGGTGGAAACAACACTTGGGATCGAGCCAATTGTTTGGGCCCTTTGAGTTATCAATTTCACAAATCAAAAGATCTGTTACACATCAAGAACTATTCGCAGATGGAGGCAAAGATCTTAATATCACTTCGTGGAATTAAGAAAAGCCTCTAACATATGGCTAAATGAAAGAGGGCAGTGCAGAATCACTGAATTGTTCGTGTTGATGCAGACTACGGCCCTGGACGGGTAGCAGTAAACATAAAATAATTATTTGGACCTATCATAATTCAGATAGCCTAGTTATTTGGGAGTCTGGTCTGTTTCATAAGTACTCTACATCAGAGCAGCAAAGTCAGATTATAGATGTACTAACATATCTTGTATCAGGTCAGAAATGGATTATGTTTGTTTAATTTTGCAACAAGAATGGTTAACTCTTGTCTATACTCGAGGTGATTCACAACCGAGGTTCAATCATTCTCATGGAGTAGTGGCTGATCCTACATTTCCTTGTGCTACAGATTCCTCCTGCCAACTTGCACAATTGTGCATGGCAACACACTCTCTACTCACAGGATGACCGATGACATGCTTCTCAACTCCCATGTCTCAGCTGAGATGTACTAGCATCCTGATGAAAGGTAAACGGGACAGCGACCCCCTAACTTGCGCATCAATTTCTTCCAGAAGTTATCCATTTCTTCCCCGATTCCCTAACCCTACGCAAGAATCGACACGCCAACGGAACAGATCGAAGGATGGGAATCATAAAAAAGAGTAAAAAAGAACACGAGGATTACAAGTCGACACCCCCTAAATCGAAGGATGATAGGATTGCATCTGGACAGACTGCGGACCCAGAGGACGGCGTGCTTAAGGAATCAATCAGTCAGTCAATCAGGCGATTCCGTAACGATCCAAGCAAGATCGTGGAGGGACGGTGAGAAGCGTATCACCTGTGGAAGCCGAGCTTGGTGGCGACGTGGAAAGAGATGTCGTCGGAGGGGGCGGACATCCAGATGGTGTCGCGGTAGTGCCGCACCTCGAAGTCCGACTCCGCGTGCACCGTCGCGTACTGCGGCGACTCCGAGCCGCGGGCGGCCGGCGAGACCAGCGCGAGGAGGAGGAGGATGGGGAGCAAGGGCACCGCCGGATGCTGCTGCTCCATGGTCTTCGCCTCGCCCGCTCGCCGGCAGCTGCGGCGTCAGTCTTCGCTCTCGCCTTGCCGGACCAGGGGGAAATGGGACTGTGTTCGGAAGAAATCACTCGGTTTAAAATAAAACGTTTTTTCTGCTGTATAATACTCCCTCCGTCCGAAAATACTTGTCCAAAAAATAGATGTGTCTAGACATATTTTAGTTTTAGATGCATCCATTTGTATTTCAACGACAAGTATTTTCGGACGGAGGGAGTAGTATATCATCTTCTCCTCTTTTTTTTGCGGCAAAGAGATTATAAATTAACTAGTACTCAATATTGAGAACCACCACCACATGCCACCATGCATAGAAAAACAATTCTCCATTCTATTATTATATTCTACTTATATATCCAATAGATATTCTCCATAAGTCATTTGTATTTTAAATTTTGATTCAGATATTATTAATCTAAATATTTCAATGAATACAATGCATCTGACTTCTGCGGCAATGCGCGTATCATCTATCTAACTGAAAAAGGACGTACATAAATTTGCATGGTACATTAAAAAAATAGAAGAAAAAACAAATGTATTTTAACATACCGTGGTTGTATAATTTAAGTTGATGTGACAAGAAAAATTTGTTGCCATGACAACAAGTTTTAAGTTTTCGATGAGAATGATTCAAAATTAAAATGTTAAAAAGCAAAAGAAAATTACCATAATCTAAATATAAAATTTCCATGACATTTTAAAATAAAAATTTCATGATCTTAAAAATAAAATTTCCATGCTCTATATTTTTTATCATAACATACAACCGCACATGGAAAACTGCCATGATCCAAATAATAAAATTGCCATGCTATTTTTATTTTTTGAACATGATACAATCGCGGATGCCCACATACACATCACACACTCATATCATTGAATGCATCGTATGCATACCTAGCCTAATGAGCACCTTCAAAATACTAAACCGGCATCGGAAATAATCCAAGAATATGTGAGCATCTGTGCCAAGTCTAGGACTTGAACCCTAGCGAGCGGGTCCCATCACAAGAAATCTAACCATCTGAACGACACATAGTTCGCAAATTGCCAGGACAGATAAAAATTGCCATGCTTTATACACAAGAAGTCGACCGTCAGAAAAAGGTTGCAAAAATATGAAATTTAGAAAGGTTGTTTCAAAGAGTAATGGTACCTAGATAAAAAAAACACAACTAACATTACTATTATGCCATTACAACTAGATAAAAACACATCTAAAATTGCTATTATGCCATGGTAACTAGACACAAAAACGCATCTAAAATTACTATTGTGCCATGGCAACTATATACAAAAAATATATACAGTATATATTACCATGGAAATTTTAAATTACCAGCCTAGAAAAAATTGCCACCCGCAAACTAACCATGGACCAAAAACATCTTAATTTGCCATCCTTGTGACACAAAACTAACTTTGCAATGGCAACTTTTGCAGTGACACAAAAATTGCCATTTGCGAAATTAATCATGGACCAAAACATTTTAATTTTCCATCCTAGTGACGCAAAACTAGATCTGCCATGGCTATTTTAGTTATACAAAAGATGTCCTTCAAAAAGTTAGCAATGGACCAATGCATCTTATTTTCCCATTCTAGTGGCACAAATTTAATTCTATTTTGCCAGAACAACTTTTTCGATGACAGAAGTTGCCATCGGCGATATTAACCATGGACCAAAAACTTCTTAATTTGCTTATCCTAGTGTCACAAAACTAACCATGCACAAAAAACTTAAATTCAGAGGATGATAGGAAAAAAGAAAAATATTGGCAAGCATCAAGCAATGTTGTCGTGATAAAAAGCATAAAATTGCCATGATAGAAAGCATACAATTCCCATGATATAGAGCATAACAAATCCACATATCAGGCAAAAGCACACACAATTTGCATAAAATGAAAAGGTTATAAAACATAAGTTGCCAGCCTAATGACACACATTTAGCCATGAAAACAAGTATGGAGTTTCCACTATGTTATTACATGAGCTGGTGCATCCTCTTAGCCCAACATAGCTGACATTTGGAATAAAACAACCCCATTTCATCTAGAAGGTTTATAATACAAATTTCTTCACATTTAGAAATATAAAAGTCAACACAAATCTGTTGAACTGATGTAAACGAAAAACACAGTAAACACACAATTACAGGGAGCACAAACACATAAGAAGAAGAGGAAGGAAGAGAATTGAGTAGGGGAAAAAGAACCCAAAGGATGAGCAGGCCACGGTCGGCGCGAGGCGAGCATGGTTGGAGGCTCGGGAGCCACATGTGTGTGGTGGATCTAGCGCAGATGCTCTATGCGGCGGCTGGAGGAGGACATGGCGAGCGGCTGGGCGCAACGTCTCAAGGTCGAGGCGCTGGCGTCGGTCTCTTTCAAGGGCAACGGGTGTTGCAAGGCACGGTAGTGCAACGGACGCAAGTGTGTCTATCCATGGCAGTTCGGGCAACGCCTGTGCTGCGAACCACCACTACTCCTCCCCCTGCGTGCCCTACCTCCTCAAGCAGTGCCGCATCGGCCCCTGGCGGCCGCCGCCGCTCCTCCCCCTCCGCGTCCAGCCTCCTCAAGCACCCATCAGCTCCGCCTCCTTCGAGGACAGTGGGGCGGGGATGGGTCCGTTGGCCACTGTCGCGTCGGGAGCGCCATCCGGAGCCGTAGCAAGGAGCCGTCGACGACCACCATGAGGACATCAATGTCATGGGACTTTGGTTCGGGAATGAGAAGAGCAAGGGAGAAAGAAAGAAGGGTAAGGGGGAGAAAAGGTGCTCACCGTTCGTGTGGGTCTGAATGTAGCAAATTCATGTAGAAAATGACGTGGCGATCACCCTTGCTTTAAAATCCGCACCGACCGTCCGAAGATCAGGGAGACGTTCGAAGATTGCAAAATAACTAACATTTTCCTACTAAACTTTTTATTACTCCCTCGGTCCGAAATTGCTTATAGCGGAAATAGATAAAAATGGATGTATTTAGAACTAAAATATACATCATTTTTTGTTATCTCTATATTTTTTTTCCTCCACTTCTTTTCATAGATAGATAGATGTATGTAGATCTACTCGGCCAAAATCTCCCCATCTTCATTTCCTCCCCGAACCAAGCAGTGCCTACTTGTCTCCCTCCGCGAATCTCTCCCTCCCACGCTGATCTCAATCTGCCCGTCCCTCCACGGGCCTGCCCGCCTCCCTCCCTCCCTCCCTCCCCGCCGCATCGCCGGCGGCCTCAGCTTCGCACGCTCCGATGGTGCCGAGGTGGGTTTTCTTTCTCCTGGAAGAGACCCCCGCTCGCTCCGCCAGGAATGCCGTGGTTCCTCCTCCTCCTAGAAGAGGCTCCCGCGCGCTCCGCCCAGCACCGGGACGCCGTCTCCGCACACGCTTAATTAAGCCATTTGCCCTCTACGTCTCTCAACCCGCGAAAACCCTAATTCCTCCTCAGTTATCTTTCCGCGCTGCTCGTGTGCACAAGCACTGGCCGTCTTTGGGGTTTTTCTGAGTCCCGTTTGTTCCCTGTTCCTTCCTTTGCAGATTGGTCACTTGCTAGTGCTGGCGGCTCAACCTGCGGAACGCGTCACCGCCATGGAGACTCCGCTGACGGTGCAGATTGTCGAGTTCAACACGAAGGTGTGCTCTTTGGGCTCCATTTCCCCCCGGTTCATTTTGGGTTTTCGTGCAGTGCTGTGAGGCTGTTGCTCTACATGCTGGTGTTGGTGGACCTGCTTTGCAGGTGATGCAGGAGGAGCTGAAGAAGCTGGGGCTCAAGGTCAACCACCATGAGGCCAACATCACGTTCCTCAAGTCTGAGATCTATGCTATCGAAGAGTCGATTGCTGACCTGACAAGTAAGATTTTGTGTGTTTGCCACCCCGGCTCTATGCACTCTAGGTTACGCTGTTCTTGTCTGGGAATGCAGCATGTGGATACCGTCTGGCAGACCATGAAACATGTTAATTACGTTGTGGTGTGTTAGTCAACCATTAAGTTGTCTAAGTCCTTGGTAGTTAAGGTCTGTCATTTATGTTACTTTATTTGCCAATATTCATATGTGGCTCTGTTTCGGACCACGTTATCAATATTTTGTTGTTTGAAATCATTTAAAGTGAAATCGACAATGTTCAGACTTGAATGACCATCCTTGTGTGTGCTGAACCCTGAATTGGATTGTCCATGAAAAAGCTAATAAGATGATATGCAGTACTCTTACTTATAGGGCACATGTCCTGCAAAATTAATATTATTTTCAAAGGCTGAAAATGCTGTGCTAAAAGCACACGTGCAATCATACAAAAAGGCTAAAAAATATGTAATACCATGAGGGGCTCGTTGTACATCCATGCAATTTTTTGAATTGTAATTCACTGTATTGTTTGAGATGCACTTCTTTTTTCTGAATCAAGTTTGAACTTGGAACTTTGTATCCGCGCACATCAGAAGTTTGTATGAACTTATATGTGTATATTTGGTTTGAACAACATTTGTGCACTTAGCTATCATTCACTACAACACGGCTGTTGAAAGAAGGCGTATTGGCTAGGGTGTTTCTCTAAATGCCTCAAAATTGTGCTTAAGGAGGTGTTTTGGAGAATTCGCCTTAAATCATCTCTAGCTTAAGGTGTTTTTGCAAACCTCCTCGGATTGTGTGCAGCTTTGGAGACATTTTTACAAATCGTCTCGGACTGTATGCAGCTTTGGCGGTGTTTCCTAAAAAACCTGTAACTGGTAGAGATTTTGAGGCGATTCTCAAAAACACCTCCTGATTGATTGTGGGTTTCTCGAAAATTGCCTCCAATCGCTGTGCTGTTTCCTATTGCGGGGCATGTCCATGTATATATGTATAATTTATCACAAAGGTCATGCTTTGTTACATCACAATATATTCACTGGTCTGGTGGTAGTGTGCTTACAATGGTTTGCAGCCGGTCCTGTGCTCGAGTCTTCCGTGCGTCGGAATGTTGCAGGCATATTCTTTACCTGTGTGAGGTTCTGTCTTTTAGTACCATACTGCTTAGCGAACAAGAGATTGCCGTATAAAAGGAGGAAACATGGTCGCTGATTCAGAAATCAGAACTACTGGTTAATGGGCTTAGGGTCCAGTCGCGCGATTGAACATTTCCGCCCGGTATATATGCGCCATGATACAGACGTTGAGGCCTGGCCGGAAAATAGAAAGCCGACGTTGATTCTTTTCTCTCAGTTTGGGGTTTCGGTTGAGAAGTTTAGCAGTGCTTTAGGAAAACGCCCTAAAACACCAGCAGATTCAAGGCGTTATTGGGAAATGCCTTGATTGACCTTACCCTTTGCTACCATCTACAGCGTCGTAATATCAGCCGCGTTGTAGCGTCTAGGACTAGCCAATATTTCATGCTCATTTTCAAAATTAGAATATGTTAGCACCACGGTCTGTGCATTGCATCGGATCGTGGAATTGTTTGGGAAAAAAAATAGGTGGCTGTGCTAGATTAGTATCATAATGTGTAGGTAATACGTCTCATTTTATACACAATGTTAAGAGTTGTTCAATACTTCTCTTAATTTATTATTCCTATTTAGATGCTAAACCTCAGAACCTTGTCAGTTACACCTGGAAAGGCTGCTGTAATTGCAAATAATGGTACATCAGTTGTCCTATACCTTTTCCATCTGTTGCCCCTATTTATATGCTGAACCTGGAACTTTTATCAGTTAAACGTGGAAAGAAGGTTGTAGCTTCAAGTAATGGTACATCAGTTCAAGAAGCTGAACAGCGTACAATTGAAAGCATATGTAATCAGGACAAGACAGCAGCTTCGCTTATATGCCAGCTCAAGAAACGTCATTCTGCACAAATATCAACAATGCCAATGATGAAAGATATCCTTGGTGTTGTGGCGACCTTAGGAAAAACAAATGATGATAATCTAAGCAGGTCAATTTTCACCTTGTTTTGAATTGAATTTAGCTCCTCTATTGGTGCTAATTTACTTCACATGATATGTTTGTTTGCTTACGTTTACTGGTATCTTTTTGTTTCTGTAAATTTGTGACAGCCTACTCTCAGAGTACTTGGGAATAGACAATATGCTTGGTCTCGTTTGCAAGACTTATGATGGCATAAAGAGTCTTGAAACATATGGCACAGAAGGCAACATTGATAAGAAAAGTGGCATTCATGGACTGGGTGGCTCAATTGGAAAGTTTCTGCATGGGAGGTTTACCGTGTTTTGTCTTGAAAACATAAGGTGCCATTCTAACTATCGAATGTCCTTATTCTCTCTTGGACCCGACCATATGAACACTTAAATACTGTGCACTATTACACTCTGCAGGCCATTTTCTGGAGAAGTTGTGATTGATGATCCACAAAGATATCTTATGCTGCGTAAACCAAGGTTGCCTAACGGGGAGTCTCCTCCTGGTTTTCTTGGTTTCGCAGTAAATATGATACTTATGGACCAGGCATACTTTAGTTGTCTCACACCCCATGGCCATGGTCTTAGGGAGACTTTGTTTTACAGTTTGTTTTCTCATTTACAAGTTTATAAGACTACAGCTGATCTACGGCGTGCTATTCCCTTCATAAATGATGGTGCGGTTTCTCTAGATGGTGGTATATTGAGGCCTAATGGTTCATTCTGCCTTGGTGATAGGTACACAAATATGCAATTGATACCTTTACATCTAACTTTGATGATGGACGATACAGTGTTTGAGTTTTTGCCTGTTTTAGTTTTCTTTTTCTTGAGTTTTGCTTGCTTGTATTCTTGTGCCATCTTGGTACTTTCTTCTAATGCAAAATGACACGCACTTGGGTGCGTAATCGAGAAAAACATGTTTTGCAGATTGTCCTAATTACCACGTATTTTCACGTGCAGCCATTTCACGGCTTCACAAGCTCAATTTACCACAAGTGTTCCAGCTAAAATGAAACAATAACATTCATTCCAGTAAGAGCTATACACCACGCAAAACTTTTAAGGATCTGCAGTCAATTTGCCTTCTTATTTATTTATAACCCCTATGAAAGGCACATTGTAAGTTTTATTTATTATCGAAAGAGTAATCTACTTCTACATTTTTGATCTCCCGGATTTATGTACTCAAAGCTGTTCACTCGCACTAATAAGATACGCATTATTGATTTTTTGTATTAAAATTTATGTCATCACTTTTTTCTTGATGAATAAAGATGACCTTTGTAGGAAAGATGTAGAAGTGAAATTTACTGTAGCTTTAAGCTCTGGGGATTCAAACACACCTGGAAGTATCACTGAAGTGGAAGAGCAAGTTAAACTGAAGAACTGGGAGAAGGAAAGGCTTGTCGAGGATATAAAAAGGGAGGAAGATTTGTTAAAGCAAGTTAAGGACTCATTCAGCAATCAAAAGCAACAGCTTGTGGACTATATCACTCAATCACCAGCGGCAAAGGTGCGTTCACAATATTGATCTATTCTCTCTGAAACTTCAGCTACTTAATAAGTCATAGTGGTACAATGCAATATTTTCGTATATACTACTATTAGCTTCCCTATCATGAACTGGTGGTCTTTTTCTGAGATTTGATCGATCTATTCTCTCTGAAACTTCAGCTACTTAATAAGTCATAGCGGTACAATGCAATATTTACGTATATACTATTAGCTTGCCTATGACGAACTGCTGATCTTTCTCTGAGATCTGAAATATTTAACTTTTAATTATGTAAGTTTTCTTTCTTCTGAAAATTAGATATCTGTATGGTGCATCTTGGGCATAGCTGCTTGGTGAACTGGAGAGAGAGGGGGGGGGGGGGGCAGAGGGGTCTGTTTGAGAATAAAGAACAAAAAACCGTTTCACTTTTTCCTGATCTACAAGTGACGGACCAGTAGTACCATTCAACCTTGACATGCTGCGCCAGTAATCTGTTGGTTTCAACGTGATATTGATGGAGTATCTTAAGACTTCCAAATTACTCCCTCTATTCCTAAATATAAGTCTTTTTAGAGATTCCAATAAGGTACTACATACGGAGCAAAATGGGTGACTCTACACTCTAAAATATGTCTATATACATCTGTATGTATTCCATAGTGGAATCTCTAAAAAGACTTATATTTAGGAACGGAGGGAGTACGTGATAGCATGGTTAGAGGATACGGATAGTCTGATAGGCTTTGATTCCTGTGTTATGAGGTTTAATCATTGTTTTGGAGAATACAAACATGCTTGATTCGCCCGTAGTTGAATGCTTTATCTATGCTGATGTTTATTAGCTCTGGCCGGTTAGGCAAAGATGAAATTTTAAGGTGCTGCACATTAGTGTGACAAACTCCGAAGGAAGCAGCAGTTATGCGGCAAATCATCATTGATCAGTTTTACGTACTTCCCATGTCTACTGATACCAAGATACCTTTTTCTCTCAAAAAAAGGGAAATACTTCAATGCTCTCATGTAGTATGTCGCAAGAGCTTCAAGAGATTTATACATTTCTCTTCATTTACATCCCCAATTTACTGATGCTCTTTCCTTTCAACAGAGGGTGCAGGGTTCACCAACCATTCGCTCACCTGCAACTCCGGGAAGTAATCCATTTGCAGCAACTCCTGGGCGTAACCCGTTTACATCAACTCCTGGAAGTCACCCATTTGCTACAACTCCGGGAGGCAACCCATTTGCAGCTACTACTCCTGGAGGTTACCCGATTGCAGCAACTCCTGGAAGTCACCCGATCGCAGCAACTCCTGGAAATATTTCGTTTGCAGTCAAGCCTCCCCACATGCGCTGACAGCGTAAATGTCCGCATGCGATTTCCTTTTGCTGGGAGTTTGTCATGCTCTGGTTTTATCCATCCGTAACCAATTGCATTTTGCGAAGTTCTTAACGCTAGATTGTAGTGCACAGTAGGGATGCAAAAAGTTAGTACATAACCACCGACTTTTGTTCATAAGTTGGGGCCTGTCTCCGGTCTCTTATTTTGTTACTAGTCCTTTTGTGTATCTCGTCGAAAGGAAAGATACGGTGATAGAGGAGTCCCCACCTAACCAAATCCAAGAGAAGGTTTGACAGCAACATTGAAATGCCAGTCTGGTTTCAGCATTAGCTGATCTGTTTCACTTCTGAACCTTCCTGCTGGAAGAAGGCAGGAGGTGCTTTTTGTTTCTTCACATCATGCTTGTAGGAAACATGATGTAACAAATCAGCGTATTGTCAGCGAAGCAGCAAGCATATACTATTAGTCAGAAGTGACCATTCTTGACACCTCTTGGCTCATCTGGTGGTTACATGAGCCATTGTTTTGGCTGTTATGTGTGAATGAATCTCCTGGCCTAGAATTTCCTGAAACCGTTGTGCTGCTATTAGATTTGGCAAGCGAGATGTAAACATAGAAGAGTGGAGTACATTTGCCGTCCATTCGGAGCTACGTACAAAACTTCGATATGGGAATTGATTCTGCAGGCTGGATGAATTACAGCGCTGCTCGAACAATCTGACCTAGCTAGACAACGTCGAGCCTGAAACAAAATCTAGGAAGGTTGAACAATGGACATCCTTCTCCAGCACATGCGGTGCACTCCAGTTCCTTGAGGTGGATCATTTGTCACTGCAAGTCGCAAAGCCAAGTGAGATGAGATCAGCTCTTGAGCTACACACGATGGCCAGGTTATCACGTACCTTTTCTTTTTGTCGGAGGCGACTTTCCGTCCCTTGCCGGCTATGACGTCGTCCATGCTCTGGCCGTAGCGCCGGTACCGGCCGCCGGAGGCGACAAAGCCAGGGCACGGCCGGTAGGCCTTGATCGGCCACCACCCGAACAAGGGGACGGCGGCTATGCCGCCCATGATCCGCCCTTCGCCGTTGCAGCCCCTCTCGGTTTCCTCACGGCCGCACCCCTTGCAACCCCTAAAGTATAGTTAGAAACACATCATGTATGTTTTAAACCGAAGCACGCCATGTAAATCAAAGTGAATTTAGGGTCAGTTCTTTTGCTCGCTTAGAATAAGTTAGAATAAGTTGCCTCTTACCCAGCTTATTCTAAAAGCTCAACCAAATTTATTTTCTTAGAAGGCTACTAGTTAAGTCTTACTACCTCCGTGTGTTTTATTGGTCCTCTTCGCATTTTGTGATATATTTTGACCTTGGATTTAACTAATAAAATGTTAATATATGTAATAAAAAATAATATCACTGGAAACTACTCCCTCCGTTCGGAAATACTTGTCGGAGGAATGGATGTATCTAGATGCATTTTAGTTTTGGATGCATCCATTTATACCCATTTCCTCGACAAGTATTTCCGGACGGAGGGAGTATGTTCAAATACGAATCCAACGATATAATTTTTGATGACATGCATTATTATTTTTTTAATTAAATCTATGGTCAAAGTTTAGCACAAAATAAGCAATAAACCAGGATGGAGGTAGTAGCTAATAGGCTTCTAAAAAAATAAAATTGGTTGGGCCTCTAGAATAAGCCGCCAAAACAACAAACAAAAGAAATGACCCTTAAACATGACTCAGCAAACATACGGTACTGCCAAAGCTAAACTTTCTTCTCTAGAACAAGTTTGAAATGCTAGCTTACTCTTATCCATTTTTTTTCAAGTAAACAGCATTTTCTCATCTTAGTCTAAATTTGCAACAGCAGATTGTTATAGAGGTTTAGGAAGGTCGAAAGATTCATTTTAGCAGAAGTTGACAACAATAGGCTGTGGTCTCAGTCAATAAACGTACTGTCACAGTGGCAAAAATAAATCAAAATATCATAAAAAATAAGGTTCCACCGAGACTTGAACTCGGGTTACTGGATTCAGAGTCCAATGTCCTAACCACTAGACCATGGAACCATTTGTTGATGCGATGTTGAACATAATTAAACTTAAACATAACGTTGACGCTTAAATAGTGACACGCTTGTGGGCTTCACCCCTGTCTCCAAGGCAACAAAGCTTAGGTGGTAAGTAAGTTGACTGGAAGTAGACCAGCGTCAACATGCAAGTACGCAGCAGTTTCTTGGAATGTGCTTTGCATGTTCATGCTAGTAGTCACGTAGGTGATATGCATGTTCGTAGTAGTTTCCTAGTAGTCTCCGGGGAGTTTACTTAGCTTGACCAGGACCCATATATGTAGCCTATAAAAGGACCTGTGCCCCATCGGTTGTAAGCAGGCCATTCCAATTTCATTACAAGGCAGCTCAAGTAGTACTCCTTCTCTCTCACGTGTGTGTGCATGTTCAGTGTAGAAGCAAGTGAGCTCTACTCTGCTAGTACGTGTGTGTTGCTTCCGTGAGTGCTTGGCTACCGTAGTTCGTTCCTGAGGATACTAGCCAGCTACGTTGTAGTTCTGGGCTAACAATTGGCATCAGAGCCTCTGGTTGTGGTAGCCATGGCCGGTGGTAAAGGAGTGCAGCAGCGCACCACTTCGGGTGGTTCCCAGTCGCGGCCATCACAGGACGGCTCCCAGTCGCCGGCTCCGGAGGAGCGGCGAGGGCGCAGCCGCTCCAGGCGCGGCCATCGCGGTGAGGTCGTGGTTAGGGAGATCATGCGCGAGACCGCAATCAGCGGTAGCGTGCCCATCACCTTCCCGATGCTCACGCGCTCGAACTACAGCGAGTGGGCGTTGATCATGGAGTGCAACCTTCATGCGGCGAGCCTCTGGGCTCCCATGGAGGACGATCTGGTCGAGAGAAAGGATGACAGGAAAGCCGTGGCGGCGCTCATGCGCGCCACGCCGCCGGAGATGCACGGCATGCTCGCGGCGAAGGCAAGCGCCAAGGAGGCGTGGGAAGCCATCCGTACCCAGCGCCTCGGCAGCAACCGCGTGCGCGAGGCGAACGCGCAGAAGCTGCGGGCAGACTTCGAGAACATCGCCTTCAAGGAGGGCGAGCTCGTCGACGACTTCGCCATGCGGATCTCCAGCGTTGCGTCACAGCTCCGCGCGCTCGGCGACACCATGGACGACGCGAGAGTCGTGCGGAAATTTCTCCGCGTCGTGCCATCTCGCTTCGCTCAGGTAGCGGTCTCCATCGAGACCTTGCTTGACCTGAGTGAGCTCTCCATCGAGGAGCTCACGGGCCGGTTGCGTGTGGTCGAGGACCGCCTTGATGACGGCCGCGAGAGCTTCGGCGGCGGACAACTCCTATTCTCGAAGAAGTGGGAGGCGAGGAAGCGTCAAGGACGTGGTGGAGGTGCCTCGAGCAACGGAGGTGGCACCGGCAAAGGCGGCGGTCGCACCCAGGGCGGAGCCGGACGAGGTGCCGACAACGACGACCGGGACAAGTGCCGATATTGTAGCATCAAGGGCCACTGGGCCCGTGAGTGCCGCAAGAGGATGGCTGATGAGGATGCCGCGGCCGCGGCGAACCTCGTCGAGGCTGAAGAGGACGGTGGGCCAGCAATGATGATGGCTTGTGTCGAGACCATGCAGGAGGGCACAGCGCCTCCGGCAACCATGGTCCCGACAAGCATCGAAGCCGTGCAGGAGGGCGCAGCACCTCCGGCGACCACGGTGCCGGCAACCGTCAAGTCTGTGCGGGAGGCACGGAGCTCTTCAAATAATCCCCTCCCCACATCGGTAGCGCTCTCCCCGACAACAACGTTCTCGGGAGACTACGATTGGGAGGAGATGAAGACCCGGGTGTGGGGGAGCCACACCCCGGCAACCACGTCCCTTGTGATGCTGGTCAAGCCCGTGCAAGTTGGCACGGCAATCGCGGCCCCGACATCCTCGGGACCCGACAAGCCCGTGCAAGTTGGCACGGCAAAGGCGTCGCCGACATCCTCGGGACCCAACAAGCCCGTGCCAGGAGGCACGGCAACGACGCATATGGTGGGCCACGTCCCAGCCATGATGCTGGCGACCAGTGAGCCCGTGCAAGAGGCACGGTACTCTCAGGTCGGCCACACCCCGACAACCAGGTTCTCGGGGTTCTGCAAGCCCGTGTGGGCGACACGGCACTCTTCGACAGGCCTCAACTGGGGGGCGATGAAGAGACGGTCATGGGGCGACAAGGCCTCAACCATGACTATGGCGGCCATCGAGACCGTGCTGGAGCCACGGTCCTCTATGGTAGGCCACACCACGACCTCGACACGCTCGGGGTCCATTGAGTCCGTGCAGGAGGCACAAAACTCTCTGGTCGGGCACGCGCCGACCACGCCGGTGGCGACTGTCGAGACCGTGCAGGAGGCACAGTGCTCTATGGTCGGCCATGCCGCAACCCCGAAGCGCTCTGGGTCCATCGAGTTCGTGCGGGAGGCACGACTCACAACTGTCAGGGGAGACCCGACAAGCAAGATTGTTGGGAAGAGCGACAAGGAGTCCGCTACCTTGGGAGAAGCAACTCCGGGTAGTGTAGTGTCCGACAAGTCATCCCCGGGAAGGGAGTTACCGGGTAGCATGACGTCTGACACGACGACCCCGGGAAGGGAGTTCCCGGGCAGTATGACGTCAGGAGCTATGACCCCAACAACATTGACGCCCAAGAGCGAGGTGGTTCTTGGGCAGTTTTTGTCCCCGCCTACAGCGCGGTCGGACCTGTTCAACACCAACAACGTTGGCGATCCACACAGGTTGCGACGCCTAGGGGGAACTTCTCGGCGAGCCCGCGGGACGGCCGCAGCACCCCGAGATCAAGAAGGACGAGCACGGCGCCATCATCAAGCACAAGGCACGCCTCGTCGTGAAATGTTACGTACAGCGCATGGGGGAGGACTTGCAGGAGGTCCTCGCTCTGGTGGCAAAGCACGAGCAGGGCGTACGGGCTACTCAAAGCCCAAGAAGGCGGACAACCCGACAAAGGCACTTGGTCATGTCCGGTTCCACGGGCTGCGTGACAAGGTCGGGATTATCAACATCCAACCCGTTCGACAGGGTTGAGGGGGAGATTGTGGGCTTCACCCCTGTCTCCAAGGCAACAAAGCTTAGGTGGTAAGTAAGTTGACTGGAAGTAGACCAGCGTCAACATGCAAGTACGCAGCAGTTTCTTGGAATGTGCTTTGCATGTTCATGCTAGTAGTCACGTAGGTGATATGCATGTTCGTAGTAGTTTCCTAGTAGTCTCCGGGGAGTTTACTTAGCTTGACCAGGACCCATATATGTAGCCTATAAAAGGACCTGTGCCCCATCGGTTGTAAGCAGGCCATTCCAATTTCATTACAAGGCAGCTCAAGTAGTACTCCTTCTCTCTCACGTGTGTGTGCATGTTCAGTGTAGAAGCAAGTGAGCTCTACTCTGCTAGTACGTGTGTGTTGCTTCCGTGAGTGCTTGGCTACCGTAGTTCGTTCCTGAGGATACTAGCCAGCTACGTTGTAGTTCTGGGCTAACAACGCTCAGTAGTAGAACTGTCATATATCTTTCCGACAGTTACATACTCGGTAAATTTGAGACAGTAATTCACTAAACCTGGAACAGCAGCCCGTACCTGAAGTTGGGGTCATCCTTGTAGTCGTACCTGACAGCCGCCGGAGCAGGGGCAGGGGACGTCGCCTCTGCTGCTGCTCCCTCTTGATCTTTGGTCACAACAGGGGAAGCAGAGGACGAGGAGCTACCAGATGAGCTGTAGGCAAGATTGCCTCTGGCTCTGGCCGGTGCGTGCTTCCTGTGCAGCAGAGGCGACGCAGGCGCGGAAGGAGGAGAGGGGCAGTGGCTGGTCGAGAGGAAGACGGCGCTGTGAAGAGGAGAGGGGAGCCAGAGGGAGGCCGCCATTTTTCAGGGGTGGGCGCGCTCGTGCCACACTCCCTCCCTGCGCCTCGCTTCCTTTCCCCTGGAGATGCGGCCAGGGGAGGAGGGAGAAATGGAGGAGAAAACTGGGGGACGTGGGAAAAGATTGGAGGAGGAACTTGCGGCCACGTACGTCGTGAGGAGGCCGTGTTTTCTGTTGGAGATAATGCGCGGTGGGTGCTGCTCCTACGATTTTATTGGTTCTTTTTATCTCGTCTCTGAACCGGTTCGTTTACAGATTTTGTTTTGCAGATGGGAAAAAGGGACTGGTTATCTGAAAGGGATTACCGCTGTCCGAACGTGAGAAGTTAGTCAAGGAAGTTACTGTCCATGAGGAGAAAAATGAATGAAAACGAAACAAAAAAATGAGGTTCTACCGAGACTTGAACTCGGGTTACTGGATTCAGAGTCCAATGTCCTAACCACTAGACCATAGAACCATTTGTGGTTTATAGGCCTGACATTAATTTTATATCTGTATTGCTCTACTCGATTTTTCAGCACCGAACGAAACTGCACAAAGCATATAGCTAAGCTAATAAAAAAATGTTACTTTACGAAGTTTTGCGATTAGAATAAGTATAGACGCGCACACACTGACGCCAAATGCATTTCAAGCCGTTCAACAGCTTCTCGCCAAGCCTGAATTTCTACTAATTTTCAAAGGATAGTTAGTGTGATTTTTATTTAGTGTTTGCTTAGCTCAAATGGTAGGAAAGATGACTATAATTTAGTGTTGTGTATGTGTGATGCGGGTCATGCTCGAATTGTTTTCCTTTCTTCCCATTAATGATGCCTTTTCTTTGAGTGATCCCCCGTACATGATATCATGTGTGTGTATGTGTTGTACTGCTGAATATTAGTTGAGCTATAGGTCCATTTAACAATTTCAAAAAATTCCTAAGGGCCCATGCTGTCAAGGGAGTGGTGGGAAGTTTAGTCTCACATGGCTAGTTGAGAGAGATGTACACCAATTTATAAGGGGCGTATTTGGTTACATTGCCAATCCAGCCTGGCCCGGCAAGCCTGGCTCTATTGAGCCGGTTTGAGGGGATGCATGACAAAAAAATCTAGATGCACATAGTTTGGTTGTCTGCATGCCCCTAGTTGCATGAGACAACCATTTTCGACCCGGCGTTTGGTTGCCCGCATTGCATTAGGCGCACATATGACATGGTGTTTGGTTGCAACCTGCATAAGGTGTTGTCACCACTTTTAACTAGTGGTGAGCTTACCACACAGAATCTGAACATATGTAGCGCCAACTACTTAAACAAATGAAGTTCATCCTAACTACTATCAAATGACAGTTCAAATTATTAAGAGCCACTGGCTAAATAGGGGATAGTTCATCGGTGTTGTCGCTACCAGATCTTCCTCTTCCTCTTCTTCTTCTTCTTCTTCTTCTTCTTCTTCTTCTTCTTCTTCTTCTTCAAATCCTACACTGACCTCTGTTAAGCCACATCGCCTCTACCCACTCCAACCTTTTGTTCTTCCAAGCGTCATTGTCAAATGCCTCCACACCATGGCCCGAGCTAACAACATCGTCAGGCTCGACCTCTTCCTCCTCAGGCACGTGTTCATCAAAGCCCCACTGGAGGATCCAGTTATGCAGAATGCAACAAGCAAGAACTAGCTTAACCTGAGTGGAGTATGGGTGGAATGGCTTCTGATCGAGGATCTTAAACCTATTCTTCAGAGCTCCAAATGCCCTCTCAACAGTTACCCTAAGGCTGGAGTGTCTAAGATTAAACAACTCCTATGTAGTCCTAGGATAGTTCCTACCAGAGAACTCGTTGAGATGGTACCTGGTTTTCCTGAAGGGTGGAAGAATACCCGGCCGACATGCATAGCCAGCATCTCCAAGGTAGAACTTGTCGTCGGGGATGTTGATCCCATCAGGTCGACTCATGCTGTCAGTGAGAATGTTAGCATCATGCGCTAACCCTCCCACCCAGCCAAAGACATATGTGAACTTGGATCAAAGTCAACAAAGACAAGCACATTAAACTGCGTAGTGCTTCCTCCCCGTGTATGCTGCAGACTATGACCGGGGAACTCTGGCAGTGACATGAGTACCATCTATTGGCCCAATGCAATCCTGAAAATGGCATCACAAGCCTGTGTTAGTGCTCAACTTGAACAATACAAGCATATCAAGCCATGAATAGTGTATATTGTCAATGCTCACCATGAAGTATGGATACCATCTTGGGCTTCTGCGAATCTTGGGTGGAGTCTGACCAGATGGTCTCCTGATCATCTCTCCTCTAAGCTACCCAATAGCAAAAAGCACTTGCTTGAAGTACCTAGAGATGGTCTCCATTGATCTCCTGGACGTGTTGTGAATGACCCTGAACCTCTGGTTATGGCCAACAACATGGCGGAACATGGGCACTTGCTCTTCGACACTGGTGTTGATGCTATCTTGTAGCAGCCCCCTGCTCCTGAAGGTCTCGACAAGCCTGGCAAATGGCGCTCTTTTCATTCGAAGCATCCACAGAGCTTCGACGACATTGCAGTTGTAGATGTAGTTTAGATTTTGGATCCTCTCCTGTTCCCGGGGAAACAATGGACCATAGCGGATCAAAGGTCTCCCAGCACGACGAACAACTCTCTGGTGCATGAACATGACCCATGCCCGAATCACACTAATCAGTGCTGCTGCCTGGATTATCAGCCTCATCCATGCGCCCATAACCTAGTCGACATCGATGATTCGTTCAGTGGAAAATCGATCATACACCTAGCCTAACGGCCTAACCACTGAGCTAACAAAAGGGGGAGGGGGTGCTGCTTACCGGCATCGGAGACGAGGACGGGTTAGGGGGAGCCATGGCATAGACAAGGTCGACCAGACGGTGGCCAACAGCAAGGGGAGCACCAGATCTACAACAAACGCCACCGCCTCTTTCGCTGCCGCCACCGCCCACTCTAGTGCAGATCTGAAATCGCAGCCGCCGCCGGTGGTGAGGCGGTAGGGAAGAAAGGGGGCAGTGGCTGTGGGTGAGCGAGTGAAAGGGGGGTGAGGCTAGATTTGGCGCTGGGACGGCGCGCCAGATTTCCATCTCCCGCCACCCCCCTCGCCCTCGCCTCGCACCCGCCCATGCGACCTTGCGCCGCACTCAGCCTGGCTCGCGATAAACTGTCGATCCGAGTGTTTCCTGCGAGCCAGGCTCTGGGCTGCTTTGAGAAGCGTGCGATGCAGGCCCAATAGTGAAACCAGGCAACCAAACGGGCCTCTCCCTTCCCGTGCTGGCCTGGTTGGGCTCGATGCGGGCAACCAAACACGCCCAAGGTGAGCACTTCTCCCACTAGTATAAGTTGGTGTAAAGGAAAGAGAGGTGTTCCACACGCGCGCTCCTCCTCCGCCACCCGCCTCGTCACGACGCGCGCACCGTGGGTTGCGGGAATGAGCCGAGCTGATGCAATGTTTTGCCGGTCAAAATTGGAGAGTCCATTGTAGACACAAAATGAATATGAGACGTCATATTCTTGCGGAAATGGAATCGTTCATAATAAATATGTTTTATTGTGGAGATGGAAACGTCTATAATTAAACGTGCTTATTATGGAGACGAAACGCCTGCAATTAAACGTGCTTATTGCTGGACTATTCTCCTACCCGGCTGGATATATATATGAGGCATCGTAGCTCAGCCATACACACAACACTTCACACCTCCACTGCTCCCTGGTCGTTCCTTTCGCTGTTGTTGCCTTCGGTGATCCCATCTTGTCTACCATGTACACGGCTGACGGGAGAGCAGGCCTCCAAAACCCCGCTTCTCCAAATCCTGTACAGGAGAGAGGCGATTAGGTTTTCGGGGAGCGACTGCTCGCCTCTGTTTGACTACTTCCTCTACATCGACTACTTCCGTGTCACCTTCGTCTTCACCATGAGCACTGATGCCGACCGCGTAGCTGCCGAGAAGGCCGCTGCTGACAAGAGGATCATCGACGAGGCCACCACCTCCGCTGATGCTACGGCCTACTGGCCTACTGGAGGGTATAACACATTTACCTCGCTCCTATTTATTTTCATGTGTGCAGTACTAGTGGTTTGCGTACATGTTTCTACTATATGCCTAGTACGTGCGTATATCATCAAAATTCAGTATGTCATTAGCACTGCCTATGTAATGTTCATGATTTATTATTGGATTAAATTAATCGAACAATTGCTTAATTTCTCAACAATCCAAAAACCTAATCTATGTAGGCAATTTTCGATCGATGGTTTTGTTGCTACACTAAAACCAGCCCCGTTTACGGGGACGTATTTTAAGCGTTGGCAGACCAAAACCGTCTTATGGCTCACGGTGATGAACGTGTTCTGAGTCGCCGGTGTTACTCCCACGGGAACGATCGCTCCTAAATAGGAGAAGGCGTTCAGGGAGGCCACCGTCGTCTTTGTTGGATGCATTCTGAGCGTGATCGGAGATAAGCTGGTTGATGCATACTTACATATGCGGGTTGCCAAGGACTTGTGGGAGGCGCTCGAATCTAAATTCGGCGCAACGGATGCTGGGAGCGAGATGTATATTATGGAGCAGTTCCACGATTACAAAATGGTCGAAAACCGTTCTGTATTGGAACAAGCTCATGAGATACAGTGCATTGCTAAGGAGCTTGAGCTTCTCAAGTGTGTGCTGCCGGGCAAATTTGTCGCGGGTTGCATTACCGCTAAGTTACCCAATCCCCGAGGAACTTTGCCACTACTCTAAAACATCATAGGCGTGAATTCTTAGTTGAGGATGTCATTGGCCATCTGAGTGTCGAGCAGAATTCGAGGGCAAAGGACTCGCACGGAAAAGGGACCGAAGGGACCTCTGTCGCCAATGTGCTGCAGAAGAACTTCAACCCCCACAAGCCCAAGGGGAAAACTGGTGTCCAATAGAATACCGAGTTTAAGAAGAAGGGCAAGAAGACCTTCAAGAAATATAAGAAGAAGGGTGGTTGTTTCACTTGTGGTTCAGATGAACATTGGGCTGCCAAGTGCCCAAGCAAGTTCAAGAAGCCAGGACATGACTCTAAGACTGTCAACATGATTGTGAGCAACGATGAGAGTGGGCCATCTAGGTACGGTAATTTGTTTACTGTATTTTTAGTTTGTCAGTCTACCGATTGGTGGATTGACATAGGTGCAAATATTCATGTGTGTGCTGACATTTCATTGTTTTATTCTTATCAGGCCATAGGGAACAGGTCTGTACTGATGGGGAACGACGCGAGTGCTTCTGTTCATGGTGTTGGCACGGTCGATCTGAAGTTTACTTCGGGAAGGATCGTGCAACTGAAGAACGTGCAACATGTCCCCGCCATCAAAAAGAATCTCGTTAGTGGTTCCCTTCTATGTAGAGAAGGGTTTAAGTTGGTATTCGAGTCTAATAAAGTAGTCGTTATGAAATATGGACTGTTTGTTGGAAAAGGTTATGAATGCGGAGGTCTGTTCCATTTTTCCCTCGCTGATTTTTGTAATAAAGTCGTGAACAATATTCATTCGAGTGTTAATGAAATAGAAGTTTGGCATTCACGTCTTTGTCACTTTGGTTTTGGTAGTATGACACGGTTAGCAAAATTGAATTTAATCCCAAGTTTCACTTTAGCCAAAGGTTCTAAGTGCCATTCATGTGTGCAAGCAAAGAAACCTCGCAAGCCCCATAAGGCATCAGAGGAGAGACATTTGGCGCCGTTAGAACTCATACACTATGATCTCTGTGAGTTGAACAGTGTATTGACTAAAGGTGGAAAAAGATTCTTCATGACGCTGATAGATGATTCTACTAGATATTGCTATGTATATCTTTTAAACACTAAAGATGAGGCTCTACACTACTTTAAAATCTATAAGGCAGAGGTTGAGAATCAACTTGAAAATGAAATAAAATGAGTTTGGTCAGATCATGGTGGAGAGTATTTCTCTAATGAGTTTGATTCTTTCTGTGCGGAACCACGGAATTATTCATGAGAGGATGCCTCCCTATTCACCTCAGTCAAATGGGGTTGCCGAACAGAAAAACCGTACTCTAACAGATTTGGTTAATGCCATGTTAGATACATCAGGTTTATCCAAGGCATGGTGGGGGGAGGCTATATTGACATCATGTCATGTCCTGAATAAAGTTTCGACAAAAGATAATGAGATCACTCCCTATGAACAATGGGAAAAGAGAAGAACGACACTCTCATATTTACGTACTTGGGGCTGCTTGGCGAAAGTCAATGTGCCAATCCCCCAAAAGGGTAAGCTTGGACCAAAGATCATGGACTGCGTTAATTTGGGCTACGCTAAGAATAGCGTCGGCTATAGATTTCTGGTAGTGAAATCTGGGGTACCTGACATGAAGGTTGGTATGATTATGGAGTCTAAAGATGCTACATTTTTTGAGGATATTTTTCCTATGAGAGATATGCAAAGCACTTCTAGGCTGGAATTTGATGAGACTCCTGAACCTGCCATTCCGATGAAATATTATGAACATACACATGATGGAAATTCTGAGGAGGATGACAAGGAAACCCTTGGTAGGGGCAAGAGACAGAGGACTACAAAGTCTTTTGGTGATGATTTCCTTGTATACCTTGTGGATGATACTCCCACTTCTATTTCAGAAGCTTATGCGTCTCTGGATGCTGACTACTGGAAAGAAGCGGTCCATAGCGAGATGGACTCCATCATGGCTAACGGGACATGGGAAATTACTGAACGTCCTTATGGCTATAAACCATTGGGATGTAAATGGGTGTTCAAAAAGAAGCTTAGGACCGATGGTACGATTGAAAAGTACAAGGCTAGGCTTGTGGCCAAGGGCTATGACCAGAAAGAAGAGGAAGATTTCTTCGATACTTATTCACCTATGGCCAGACTGACCACCATTCGAGCATTACTCTCGTTGGTGGCCTCGCATGGTCTTCTCATCCACCAGATGGATGTTAAAACGACTTTCCTGAATGGAGAGCTAAACAAGGAAATCTACATGCAACAACCAGATGGCTTTGTGATAGATGGCCAGGAAGGAAAAGTGTGTAGGTTGCTGAAATGTTTGTATGGCCTGAAACAAGCACCTAAGCAATGGCATGATAAGTTTAATACAACTCTAACATCTGCTGGTTTTATTGTTAATGAAGCTAACAAATGTGTATACTATCGCCATGGTGGGGGCGAAGGAGTTATACTGTGTTTGTATGTTGATGACATACTGATATTCGGAACCAACCTCAAAGTCATTGAGGAGGTCAAGTCGTTTCTATCTCAGAACTTTGAGATGAAAGACCTTGGTGTGGCTGATGTTATCTTGAACATCAAGCTACTAAGAGATAATGAGGGTGGGATTACACTTCTGCAATCCCATTATGTTGAGAAGTGTTGAGTCGTTTTGGTTATGCGGACTACACGCCATCTCAAAACACCATATGATCCTAGCATGTTGATTCAAAAGTCCAAAGGCACGGCTATAGATCAATTAAGATACTCTCAAATCATTTGTTCACTTATGTACCTAGCGAGTGCTACGAGGCCTGACATCGCTTTTGCTGTGAGCAAACTGAGTCAGTTTGTTTCAAAACCGGGTGATGTACATTGGCATGCTGTTGAAAGAGTTATGCGCTATATGAAGGGTGCTATGAACTATGGACTTCACTATACCAGATACCGGTCGGTACTTGAAGGGTATAGTGACGCGAATTGGATCTCTGATGCTGATGAGATGAAGGCCACAACTAGGTATATGTTTACTCTTGGAGGTGGCGCTATTTCCTGGAAGTCTTGCAAGCAAACGATCTTAACGAGATCGACAATGGAAGCAGAATTAACAACATTAGACACATCTGGTGTCGAAGCAGGATGGCTTTGAGATCTTTTGATGGACTTGCCATTGGTGGATAAACCGGTTCCGGCTATCCTTATGAACTGTGACAACCAGACTGTCATCACTAAGGTGAAGAGTTCAAAGGACAACATGAAGTCCAACAAACACATAAGAATGAGACCAAAGGCTGTCAGAAAACTAAGAAACTCCGGAGTGATAGCGTTGGAGTATGTCCAAACGGCTAAGAATCTGGCAGATCCCTTTACAAAAGGGATATTGCGTGTTGTGATAGATAATGCATCGAGGGAGATGGGTATGAGACCCACATGAGTTGCCATGGTGGTAACCCAACCTATGTGATCGGAGATCCCGTGAAGTAGGACCTGAGAAAACAAGCTAGTGGTTAACTGAGGAGAGTATTTTAACTAACCAACTCCGTTGGAGATGCACAACTCTCAGTAACTGTATGGCAGGTTGACTTTTGTCTTAGTGTGTCCCAAGGCTTGTAAAAGCAAGATGCTATCCTACAGAGCGATCTTTGGAGGAACACACCTATATGAGCCTGACTCCTGGTCACAGTCTATGAGATTAGGGTGATCTCTAGTAAGTTCATGAACAGTCCATGAGTGACCAATATGCTCCACCCGAGGGGTCAGCCTTCGGCAGCCTAGTACTGGTAAGACACTTGGTGAAACCCCTTCATGCCAAATTGACAATTCAAGGCCTAGTCTATTGTTCAGTTATGGAGGAGTGTAGCTATTCGTTCTATGTGGATGTTTAACCTTAACGGGTCTCCACTGAAAATACTGGTATATCAAAACAGAGTTTGGAACAGAGGACAACACCATGGGCCTTCGGGATCTGGTGGGGGATTGCTGAATATTAGTTGAGCTATAGGCCCATTTAACAATTTCAGAAAATCCCTAAGGGCCCATGCTGTCAAGGGAGTGGTGGGAAGTTTAGTCCCACATGGCTAGTTGAGAGAGATGTACACCAATTTATAAGGTGAGCTCTTCTCCCACTAGTATAAGTTGGTGTGAAGGAAGGAGAGGTGTTTCACACGCGCGCTCCTCCTCTGCCGCCCGCCTCGCCTCGTCACGACGCGTGCACCGCGGGTTGCGGGAATGAGCCGAGCTGATGCAATGTTTTGCCGGTCAAAATTGGAGAGTCCACTACAAACACAAAATGAATATGGGACGTCATATTCATTGCGGAAATGGAAACGTTCATAATAAATACGTTTTATTGTGGAGATGGAAATGTCTGTAATTAAACGTGCTTATTATGGAGATGAAACGTCTTTAATTAAACGTGTTTATTGCCGGACCATTCTCCTACCCGGCTGGCTATATATATGAGGCATCGTAGCTCAGCCATACACACAACACTTCACACCTCCACTGCTCCCTGGTCGTTCCTTTCACTGATTTTGCCTTCGGTGATCCCATCCCGTCTACCGCGTACACGACTGACGGGAGAGCAGGCCTCTGAAACCCCGCTTCTCCAAATCCTGTACGGGAGAGAGGCAATTAGGTTTTGGGGGAGCGACTGCTCGCCTCTGTTCGAGTACTTCCTCAACGTCGACTACTTCCGCTTCACCTTCGTCTTCACCATGAGCACTGACGCCGACCGCGTGGCTGTCGAGAAGGCCGCTGCTGACAAGAGGATCGCCAACGAGGCCACCGCCTCCGCTGATGCTACGGCCGATTGGCCTACTGGAGGGTATAACACATTTACCTCGCTCCTGTTTGTTTTCATGTGTGCAGTACTAGTGGTTTGCGTAGATGTTTCTACTATATGCCTAATACGTTTGTATATCGTCAAAATTCAGTATGTCATTAGCACTGCCTATGTCATGTTCATGATTTATTATTGGATTAAATTAATAGAACAATTGTTTAATTTCTCAACATGTACTACCTCCATCCCAAATTGCTTAATTGGAAGATCTGTCATGCGTAGCACCTGCTGACCAGGCATGACAAAGTGTAGCACCTAGCGGCCAAGCATGACTTGACATGTCCACCGAAGCTCCGTTCAAGACAAAGCCGCTCCAGCTCTGCCTCCCAGAGCCGCTCCACAAATGATACTCCCAAGAGAGAAACGACACCGTAGTGCCGCCATCGGGCGCCATCGGGATTTACTATCAAGGTTTAGTGCAAACGCCTACAATCCTTCGCCATGTACTACTTTTGTTTGAAAACACCACATATATTAATTAATACAAAAAATATTCTTACAACCATTCGTTACAACATACACCATGCAGGGCAGAACAGAACTAAAAATAATTTCATTGGACCTAGTACTAAAGCTAAACTTAGCAATCTCACGTGCCACCCCATTGGCAATCCGAGTTATCTTTGAAATATTAAATTTTTGTACCATCGTGGAGATACTCAGAGCCTCATTCATCAGATCAGCCAGAGGGGACCTGTCAAGCTTCTCATTTGCAAGAAACGAATGTACAAAACCACATCCAGTCTCTAAAATAATAGGTAGGTGAGGGGTGATACCTATATAAAGTCCTATGAGGCAGGCGCGGGGCTCACTTTCATTCACACTGGTATACCCATCAATAAAATCCCATGAAGAAACAATAATTTCTCTAGAAGAATTACGAGCTACAACCCCCACACTGGCTGCATTAGTACTCTCCACAAAACACGCGTCAACGTTGATCTTGATATGGTCATTAGAGTGAGGTATCCACACCACTTGATCTTTAACGGTGCATAATCAGCTACAACACCGCTCACCTTCTCCTTACCTTTGTTGCTAGCGTCCAATTGAATGGTGCCGTGATTGGATGTGAAAGTGTCCCAATAATTGTCCACAAAATGTGCAGAGGCATTAACGGATTTTCCCCTTCCCAAAATTAAATCATTTCTCAAATGCCATGCTCTCCAGAAAGGAAACAAGATTTGCTCCCTCTGCTGCAAGCTCAATTGCGCAAGCAAAATCGATAACCATTCTAGTCCCAAGCACTTGAAAAACTCTTCATTCGGAATATTCCACAACTCTCTCAAGGCCAGTAGTAGAGCACGAGCTTTAGAACAATTCACCAGAGCATGAAAAGTGTCTTCATCTTCTACACCATTAATAGAACACATACCCGAGTCAGTCAGATGGTGCTTAACTCTATTCATCTGGACCGTCAAGCTATTCGTTGTAGCTCGCCACGCAAAAATCTTGATCTTCCGAGGGATATTAGCCTTCTAGATTAACTCCCAAATCCCTCTTTCCCCTTCTGGTTCGCCACTGGATTGGCTAAAGGTATCTTGACTATCCTTCAATTTAAGCGCAAAATTTTATGCACTTTTAACGGAAAACATACCATTCTTCTCATGATGCCATGCAACCATAACCCCCATCCCTAGAGGCTTGAATACGAATCTTAAGAATTTCCTCCACATCATGTGGATAGAAAAGATCATGTGGATAGAAAAGATACTTAATCAAATTTTCATCCCAACCTTACGCCCTCTCATGAATAAATCAGAAACCCACTTCAACCTGGTATTATACCTTCTAGCTGAAATTTTTAGGCCATGCCCTAGGTATCCAATTATCCCTCCAAATATTAATACTAGGTCCATCACAGACCCGCCAAATGACCCCCTTCTTAAGAAGTTTCAGACCATGTGTAATACCTTGCCAAGTCACTAAAGTAGCATGCACTACAAAAAAAATACACTTCCGTGATGATACATGTTTGTCACAGTAGGTCACGTTTTCTATCATGCATGTACATCCCATAACGATTTTATGATAGAATCAAGATAGTCATACTTGTGCTGTCATAGAAGTGTTCCATGACATTACCAAAATTATCATCACAGAAGTGTCCACTTCCATGATGATAAATCGCGCGTCATAGAAGTGCTTTCGTCAAGGGTGACCGATGATATGTCTCCAACGTATCTATAATTTTTGATTGTTCCATGCTATTATATTACTCATTTTGGATGTTTATGGGCTTTATTTTACACATTTATATCATTTTTGGGACTAACCTACTAACCGGAGGCCCAGCCTGTATTGCTGTTTTTTTGCCTATTTCAGTATTTCGAAGAAAAGGAATATCAAACGGTGGAATGAAACCTTCGGGAGCGTGATTTTTGGAACGAACGTGATCCAAAGGACTTGGAATGCAAGTCAAGAAGCAGCCGAGGCGGCCACGAGGGTGGAGGGCGTGCCCACCCCTACAGGGCGCACCCCCTATCTCGTGGGCCCCTCAGGCGGCCACCGACCTACTTCTTCCTCCTATATATACCCACGTACCCCGAGAACATCCAGGGAGCCAACAAAAACCAATTTCCACTGCCGTTACCTTCTGTAGTATCCGCGAGATCCCATCTTGGAGCCTTCGCCGGCGCTCCGCCGGAGGGGGAATCGACCATGGAGGGCTTCTACATCAACACCATAGCCCCTCCGATGAGTTGTGAGTAGTTTACCACAGACCTTCGGGTCCATAGTTATTAGCTAGATGGCTTCTTCTCTCTTTTTGGATCTCAATACCATGTTCTCCTCGATCTTCTTGGAGATCTATTCGATGTAACTCTTTTTGGGTGTGTTTGTCGAGATGCGATGAATTGTGGGTTTATGATCAAGTTTATCTATGAGAAGTATTTGAATCTCCTCTGAATTCTTTTATGTATGATTGAGTTATCTTTGCAAGTCTATTCGAATTATCAGTTTGGTTTGGCCTACTAGATTGATCTTTCTTGCAATGGGAGAAGTGCTTAGCTTTGGGTTCAATCTTGCGGTGTCCTTTCCCAGTGACAGCAGGGGCAATAAGGCACGTATTGTATTGTTGCCATCGAGGATAAAAAGATGGGGTTTATATCATATTGCATGAGTTTATCCCTCTACATCATGTCATCTTTCTTAATGCGTTACTCTATTCTTATGAACTTAATACTCTAGATGCATGCTGGATAGCGGTCGATGTGTGGAGTAATAGTAGTAGATGCAGGCAAGAGTCAGTCTATTTGTCGCGGACGTGATGCCTATATACATGATCATACCTAGATAATCTCATAATTATTCACTTTTCTACCAATTGCTCGACAGTAATTTGTTCACCCACCGTAATACTCATGCTATCTTGAGAGAAGCCACTAGTGAAACCTATGGCCCCCGGGTCTATCTTTTATCATATAAGCTTTCAATCTACTTTTATTTGCATCTTTACTTTTCCAATCTATATTATAAAATACCAAAAATATATTTATCTTATCATACTATCTCTATCAGATCTCACTTTCGCAAGTGGCCGTGAAGGGATTGACAACCCCTTTTATTGCGTTGGTTGCGAGCCTTTGTTTGTTTGTGTAGGTGAGTGGGACTTTTGAGGAGCCTCCTACTAGATTGATACCTTGGTTCTCAAAAACCGAGGGAAACACTTACGCTACTATTGCTGCATCACCCTTTCCTCTTCAAGGAAAACCAACGCAAGCTCAAGACATAGCAAGAAGGATTTCAGGCGCCATTGCCGGGGAGGTCTTCGCTCAAGTCAAGACATACCAAGTACCCATCACAAACTCATCTCCCTCGCATTTAGATTATTTGCCATTTGCCTCTCATTTTCCTCTCCCCCACTTCTCCCTTGCCGTTTTATTTGCCCTCTCTTTCCCAATCTCCTCTCTCTCTTTCGCTTGCCTTTTTCTGTTTGCTTGTGTGTTGGATTACTTGTCGCCATGGCGCAAGATAATACCAAATTGTGTGATTTCTCCAATACCAATAATAATGATTTCCTTAGTACTCTAATTGGTCCTCTTAATGATGTTGAGTCTTGTGAAATCAATACTGCTTTGCTGAATCTTGTTATGAAAGATCAATTCGATGGCCTTCCTAGTGAAGATGCCGCTACCCATCTAAACAACTTTGTTGATTTGTGTGATATGCAAAAGAAGAAAGATACGGACAATGATATTGTTAAATTGAAGTTATTTCCGTTTTCCATTAGAGATCGTGCTAAAGTTTGGTTTTCGTCTTTGCCAAAAAAAGTATTGATTCTTGGAATAAGTGCAAAGATGCTTTTATCTCTAAGTATTTTCCTCCCGCTAAGATCATCACCCTTAGGAATGATATTATGAATTTTAAACAACTTGATCATGAGCATGTTGCCCAATCTTGGGAAAGAATGAAATGGATGATTCACAATTGCCCTACTCATGGTTTGAATTTATGGATGATCATACAAAAATTTTATGCCGGATTGAACTTTGCTTCTAGAAATCTTTTAGATCCGGCCGTGGGAGGCACGTTTATGGAAATCACTTTAGGCGATGCTACAAAACTTCTTGATAATATTATGGCTAATTATTCTCAATGGCACACCGAAATATCTACTAGTAAAAAAGTGCATGCTATAGAAGAAATTAATGTTTTGAGTGGAAAGATGGATGAACTTATGAAATTGTTTGCTACTAAGAGTGCTCTATGCCTTTGTCTACTTTGATTGAGAATAATAATGAATCTATGGATGTGATTTTTTTGGTAGGAATAGTTTTGGAAACAATGCTTATAGAGGAAACTTTAATCCTATACCGTTCCCTAGTAATTCCTCTAATAATTATGGAAATTCCTACAATAATTCTTATGGCAATTTTAATAAGATGCCCTCTGATTTTGAGAATAGTGTGAAAGAATTTATGATAGAATTTTAAAGCCTTGCTTGAAGAAAAATTGCTCAAAGTTGATGATTTGGCTAGGAACGTTGATAGACTTTTGCTTGATGTTGATTCTCTTAAACTTAGATCTACTCCTCCTAAGCATGACATCAACGAGTCTCTCAAAGCCATGAGAATTTCCATTGATGAGTGCAAAGAAAGAACCGCTAGATTGTGTGCAAAGAAAGATTGCTTTTTAAAGGCGTGTTCTTCTAGTTTCCATGAAAATAATGATGAAGATCTTAAAGTTATTGATGTGTCCCCCATTAGATCTTTGTTTTGCAATATGAATCTTAATAATAATGGGACTGGAGATGAGTCAACTTTAGTTAGAAGGCGCCCCAATAATTCAGATTTTTTAGACCTTGATGCTAAATTTGGTAAAAGTGGGATTGGAGAGGTCAAGACTTTAAATAGCATTGAACCCACTATCTTGGATTTCAAGGAATTTGATTATGATAATTGTTATTTAGAAGGTTGTATTTCCTTGTTGCAATCCGTTGTGAATTCTCCTCATGCTTATAGTCAAAATAAAGCTTTTACCAAACATATCGTTGATGCCTTAATGCAATCTTTTGATGAAAAATTTAATTTGGAAGTTTCTATACCTAGAAAACTTAATGATGAGTGGGAGCCTACTATAAAGATTAAAAATTAAAGATCATGAGTGTTATGCTTTATGTGATTTGGGTGCTAGTGTTTCCACGATTCCGAAAACTTTATGTGATATTCTAGGTTTCCATGATCTTGATGATTGCTCTTTAAATTTGCACCTTGCGGATTCAACCATTAAAAAGCCAATGGTAAGGATCAATGATGTACTCATTGTTGCAAATAGAAATTTGATGCCCATAGATTTTATCGTTCTTGATATAGATTGCAATCTTTCTTGCCCTATTATTCTTTGTAGACCTTTCCTTAGAACGATTGGCGCGATTATTGATATGAAGGAAGGGAATATTAGATTCCAATTTCCATTAAGGAAAGGCATGGAGCACTTTCCAAGAAAGAAAATTAAATTACCTTATGAATCTATCATGCGAGCTACTTATGAATTAAGTGCCAAAGATGGCACTACTTAGATCTATCCTCGCTTTTATGCCTAGCTAGGGGCGTTAAACAATAGCGCTAGTTGGGAGGCAACCCAATTTTATTTGTGTTTTTTGTTTTTGTTTCTGTTTAGAAATAAATTTTGCATCTACCTTCTGTTTAGATGTGTTTTTATGTTTTAATTAGTGTTTGTGCCAAGTAGAACCTATAGGATAACCTACGGTGATAGTTAATTTGATTCTGCTGAAAAACAGAAACTTTGCACGCACGAAATTAGTTTTGTTAAATCACATAAACGTGCTTTTGCGTTTATTTTTTTATGTAGATCAATAGAAAAATTTTCCAGGACTTCCTATTTTGTTAGGATTTTTAAAGTTTCGGAATTATTCGTGGGTTACAGATTGCTACAGACTGTTCTGTTTTTGATAGATTCTGTTTTTCGTGTGTTGTTTGCTTATTTTGATGCATCTATGGCTAGTATTAAGTCATATGAACCATAGAGAACTTGGAATACAGTAGGTTTAACACCAATATAAATAAAGAATGAGTTCATTACAGTACCTTATGTGATGGTTTTGCTTTCTTTCACTAACGGAGCTTATGAGATTTCCTGTTGAGTTTTGTGTTGTGAAGTTTTCAAGTTTTGGGTAAAGATTTGATGGACCATGGAATAAGGAGTGGCAAAAGCCTAAGCTTGTGGATTCCCATGGCACACCAAGATATTAAAGAATAGCCAAAAGCCTAAGCTTGGGGATGCCCCCGGAAGGCATCCCCTCTTTCGTCTTCGTTCATTGGTAACTTTACTTGGAGCTATATTTTAATCGCCACATGATACGTGTTTTGCTTGGAGCGTCTTGTATGATATTAGTATTTGCTTTTTAGTGTTCCACAATCATCCTTGCTGTACACACCTTTTGGGAGAAGCCCACTTGATTGGAATTTATTAGAATACTCTATGTGCTTCACTTATATCTTTTGAGCTAGATAGTTTTTGCTTTAGTGCTTCACTTATATCTTTTAGAGCACGGCGGCGGCTTAATTTTGTAGAAATTGCTAGTCTATCATGCTTCACTTATATTATTTTGAGAGTATCTTAGAACAGCATGGTATTTTCTATGGTTATAAAATTGGTCCTAGAATGGTAGCCATCCAAGTTGGGTATAATAAAAACTATCATAGGAAGTGAATTGGATGCCATGATCAATTTGATACTTGATAATTGTTTTGAGATATGGAGGTAGTGATATTAAAGTCATGCTAGTTGGGTGATTATGAATTTAAATAATGCTTGTGTTGAAGTTAGCAAGTCTCGTAGCATGCATGTATGGTTAAAGTTGTGTAACAAATTTGAAACATGAAGTGTCCTTGGATTGTGCATCCTTATGAGTGGCGGTCGGGGACGAGCGATGGTCTTTTCCTACCAATCTATCCCTCTAGGAGCATGCGTGTAGTGCTTGGTTTTTGATGACTTGTAGATTTTTGCAATAAGTATATGAGTTCTTTTGACTAATGTTGAGTCCATGGATTATACGCACTTTTACCTTTCCATCATTGCTAGCCTCTTCAGTACCGTGCATTGCCCTCTCTCACCTTGAGAGTTGGTGCAAACTTCGCCGGTGCATCCAAATCCCGTGATATGATACACTCTATCACACATAAACATCCTTATATCTTCCTCAAAACAGCCACCATACCTACCTATTATGGCATTTCCATAGCCATTCCGAGATATATTGCCATGCAACTTTCCACCGTTCCGTTTATCATCATGACACGCATTACTATTGTCATATTGCCATTGCATGATCATGTAGTTGACATTGTATTTGTGGCAAGGCCACTTTGCATAATTTTTCATACATGTCACTCTTGATTCATTGCCCATCCCGGTACACCACCGGAGGCATTGATACGTCTCCAACGTATCTATCCATTATATGCATCGATATGACTTAAGATGTGGCCATGCTGGGTTGCCTGGCTCTTGTGTTTATGCCCTACGTTCCCGTTAATTCGGCTAGGGCATAAGGGGAGCACCTCTGCGATTGTTACTGCCGGTTCAGCCGGATGTGTACCTCAGACTGGGTGAAGCCAAAAGCTAGCGTTCTTAAGGGAATATTCGGTCGGTGAACAAGAGATGTTTCTTTCGTTTATTACAAACGTGAATCCCCAGAAGTTTTGTATCTTGGGTTTCTGTTCGCAATCCGGACATGTACATTGATGCATGCGTGTCCAGGGAAAGGAACCCCTAACGGAACTATTCTCCCTGGAAGATGTTTCTTACTACCCATGTAATATAACATAACTAGTTGGGTACTTGTATGTTCAAGCACTTATGACCCCGGCGCCTGGTTTCCACGCATACCCCGGTTCTGCATAACTGAGCGGGTATTTGGATACACCCCGGACTGTCGGATCCGGGGGCTCAAGCAAAACGGTCCGCCATGACAAATGATTTTTAATCCAGCTAGGGACTACATATGTCCATTGAATTACATAGTCACTTGGACTGCCTATATTCTTCCTCTATACCTTCCAATGGGCTATCTAGCTTGCAATCCTGTTGGGAATACTTTGCGGCTAACGCTACCTAGTCATACACCAGACTCATGGGAATTTCTTGCCCATCTGGCCCCGCCGGTCCGACTTCGTGTTGGGGAACGTAGTAATTTCAAAAAATTTCCTACGGACACGCAAGATCATGGTGATGGCATAGCAACGAGAGGGGAGAGTATTGTCCACGTACCCTCGTAGACCGTAAGCGGAAGCGTTATGACAACGCGGTTGATGTAGTCGTACGTCTTCATGATCCGACCGATCCAAGCACCGAACGTACGGCACCTCCGTGTTCAGCACACGTTCAGCTCGATGATGTTCCCTGGGCTCCGATCCAGCAAAGCGTCGGGGATGAGTTCCGTCAGCACGACGGCGTGGTGACGATGATGATGTCCTACCGGCACAGGGCTTCGCGTAAACTCTGCGACAATATGACGGAGGTGGAATATGGTGGAGGGGGGCACCGCACACGGCTAAGGAACAAACGTAGATCAACTTGTGTGTCTTAGGGGTGCTTCCCTCCCCCGTATATAAAGGGGGAGAGGAGGAGGGGGCCGGCCAAGGGGAGAGGCGCGCCCTAGGGGGGCAATCCGACTCCAAGTAGGTTTGGCCCCCCTTTCCTATTAGGAGTAGGAGAGGGAAGGAAGAGAGGGGAGGGAAGAAGGAAAGGGGGGGCCGGCCCCCCTCCCAATTTGGATTGGGCTTGGGGGGGGGGGCGCCCCCTCCTTTGCTCCTTCTCCCTCCTTTCCACTAAGCCCAATAAGGCCCATATACTTACCGGGGGGTTCCGGTAACCTCTCGGAGCTCCGGTATAGTCCCAATCTCATCCGGAACCTTTCCGGTATCCAAATATATCCGTCCAATATATCAATCTTTATGTCTCGACCATTTCGAGACTCCTCGTCATGTCCGTGATCACATCCGGGATTCCGAACAAACTTCGGTACATCAAAACTTATAAACTCATAATAAAACTGTCATCGTAACATTAAGCGTGCGGACCCTACGGGTTCGAGAACTATGTAGACATGACCTAGAACTATTTCCGATCAATAATCAATAGTGGAACCTGGATGTTCATATTGGCTCCTACATATTCTATGAAGATCTTTATCGGTCAAACCGCATAACAACATACGTTGTTCCCTTTGTCATCGGTATGTTACTTGCCCGAGATTCGATCGTCGGTATCCAATACCTAGTTCAATCTCGTTACCAACAAGTCTCTTTACTCGTTCCGTAATACTTCATCCCGTAACTAACTCATTAGTTACAATGCTTGCAAGGCTTAAGTGATGTGTATTACCGAGAGGGCCCAGAGATACCTCTCCGATAATCGGAGTGACAAAACCTAATCTCGATATATGCCAACTCAACATGTACCTTCAGAGACACCTGTAGAGCACCTTTATAATCACCAGTTACGTTGTGACGTTTGGTAGCACACAAAGTGTTCCTCCGGTAAACGGGAGTTGCATAATCTCATAGTCATAGGAACATGTATAAGTCATGAAGAAAGCAATAGCAACATACTAAACGATCAAGTGCTAAGCTAATGGAATGGGTCAAGTCAATCACATCATTCTCCTAATGATGTGATCCCGTTAATCAAATGACAACTCATGTCTATGGTTAGGAAACATAACCATCTCTAATTAATGAGCTAGTCAAGTAGAGGCATACTAGTGACACTCTGTTTGTCTATGTATTCACACATGTATCATGTTTCCGGTTAATACAATTCTAGCATGAATAATAAACATTTATCATGAAATAAGGAAATAAATAATAACTTTATTACCTCTAGGGCATATTTCCTTCAGTCTCCCACTTGCACTAGTGTCAATAATCTAGATTACATAGTAATGATTCTAACACCCATGGAGTCTTGGTGCTGATCATGTTTTGCTCGTGAGAGAGGCTTAGTCAACGGGTCTGCAACATTCAGATCCGTATGTATCTTGCAAATTTCTATGTCTCCCACTTGGACTTGGTCCCGGATGGAATTGAAGCGTCTCTTGATGTGCTTGGTCCTTGTCGGTGTCAAAACTGGCGGATCTCGGGTAGGGGGTCCCGAACTGTGCGTCTAGGCGGATGGTAACAGGAGACAAGGGACACGATGTTTTTACCCAGGTTCGGGCCCTCTCGATGGAGGTAAAACCCTACTCCTGCTTGATTGATATTGATGATATGGGTAGTACAAGAGTGGATCTACCACGAGATCAAGAGGCTAAACCCTAGAAGCTAGCCTATGGTATGATTGTTGTAATGGTTGTTCGTCTTATGGACTAAAACCCTCCGGTTTATATAGACACCGGAGAGGGCTAGGGTTACACAGAGTTGGTTACATTGGTAGGAGATCTACATATCCGTATCGCCAAGCTTGCCTTCCACGCCAAGGAAAGTCCCATCCGGACACGGGACGAAGTCTTCAATCTTGTATCTTCATAGTCATGGAGTCCAGCTGACGATGATAGTCCGGCTGTCCGGACACCCCCTAGTCCAGGACTCCCTCAGTAGCCCCTGAACCAGGCTTCAATGACGATGAGTCCGGCACGCATATTGTTTGGCATTGCAAGGCAGGTTCCTCCTCCGAATATTTCATAGAAGATTGTGAACACCAGGATAGTGTCCGGCTCTGCAAAATAAATTCCACACTCCACCGTAGAGAGAATAATATGTACACAAGTTCAATCTGCTGACGTGCTTTGTGGCGTGACGTCATGCCACTACCAAGCCTTTACTTGAATCGTTTTTTATTATACCACCTCAGCGCATTTAGCGAAGCGGTTTCCTTGGCACGTCTTGTCGAAGCAGAGATCGTGTTCCCCTTATTCTGGGATTCTCATCAATACGGACGTGGGTAACCCAGCCGCGCCATTGATGGTGGCGCTTGGGAGATAAGCGAGTTTTACCAGGCCGGTAGGGATGCATAGTCTTCGTCCGCCCATATATAAGGGGATAAGGATCCACCTTTTTACCTACGCCTTCTTCTTCCTTTGCTTATCCATCTCCGCGCACTCGACTCCAGCGCCCAAGCCCGCACATCTCGTCTCAACCTTCTCCAGTCATGTCCGGAGCGGGAGGCAAGTGGTTGGCTTCCTCCGTTACGGAGGAGCACATCAAGAAGCTGCGCGGCGCCGGATACTTGTCTGGCGACATCGCATACCGGCTACCCGACAAGGGGCAGCTCATCCCCACCCCCAGGCCCCATGAGAGGGTCGTATTCCTTCCCCACTTCCTCCGCGGACTGGGCTTCCTGTTGCATCCCTTCGTCCGGGGGCTCATGTACTACTACGGCCTCGATTTCCACGATCTGGCGCCAAACTTCATCCTCAACATCTCGGCGTTTATCGTCATGTGCGAGGCCTTCCTCTGCATCCAGCCCCACTTCGGCTTGTGGCTCAAGACCTTCAACGTCAAGCCGAAGGTAGTGAAGGGCGTCCAAGCGAATCTTGGAGGTGCCATGTTGGGCAAGATGCCCAACGTCATCCGCTCGAAGGGGCCTTCGTGGAGTCCGTCAAGGGTGGCTATCGGGGTGGTTCTACATCACCGAGCGCGTGACCCTAAATGGGCAGCGGTCCCGAGTTCAGATCTGGTATCCCTATGCAGCTCACCTCAAAGAAGAAGGGCTTGCTATGGGGCGATTCGGAGGAGCTGTCGGGACTTGGTCCTGTCTCCGCACCTTAGTGAACAAGAAGCTTAGGCTTGTCAATGTTATCGAGTCATGCTCGTCCGCGGATTCTCCCCGCCAACAGCGGGCCTTCAATTTGTGGGAGTTCGACCGGCCTGACACGGACCTGGCGGGCTCTTGACCTGACGTCATTTAAGATGCAGGAGGGTCTTGTTCAAGCGAAGAAGCCCCGCGTCCATGACGGAAGACCGCGGATTCAGCACCAAGCGTCCGGCCGGCGAGGTAAGCTTTGTTATCCTCTATGGGACATTTATTTTCTTTCACAATTTAATTTTATGTGGGATCTAAAACTCCCAATGCCTTTGACAGATCGGCGGAGGGCGTCCGGACAGTGGTCTGGCTCCCTTCCCGAAGAACCAGCGGACGCCCGTTTAGCGGGGCTGCTAGTCCCGGCACTTTATGTGGTGCCGAAGAAGAAGGCCAAGAAGAAGGCCACGGGAACTCGAAGAAGTTCCCGGCGCCAGGTGATATCGGACTCATCGTCCGATGGCTCTAAGGCGGACTCCTCCCCCGAAGACGAGGAGGAGAAAGAGGACACTCCCCTGGAGGGGGGAGAGAGGAAAAGGAAGGCTTCCCCAACGGGGGAGGCCGAAGGGTCCAAGAGGGGAAGGACCCTTCCTCTGGACAGCTCCGCCAACGCCAACGGCGGCGATGAGGAGTGGCCCTCAAGGGCCAAGCCCCTGGAAAGATCGTAAGCATCCGGACTCCTTTGTAGTTTGTTTTTCGTGCCACGCAGTGTCCTAATGCCGCATACTATCTGTAGTCCGGCCGAGGAGGATCTTCCCGCTTCATCGAGCGGGTCCTTGGCTCCGTCGGACGTGGATTCCATTCCGACCGCCTCCACCCCTCGTGATGCTGATGACGCCGAGGTAGGATCCCAGGAGGGGACCCACCAGGAGGGGGAGGCTCCGGAGGTGCCTCAAGGCTACCATAGGCTAGCTTCTAGGGTTTAGCCTCCTTGATCTCGTGGTAGATCCACTCTTGTACTACCCATATCATCAATATCAATCAAGCAGGAGTAGGGTTTTACCTCCATCGAGAGGGCCCGAACCTGGGTAAAAACATCGTGTCCCTTGTCTCCTGTTACCATCCGCCTAGACGCACAGTTTGGGACCCCCTACCCGAGATCCGCCGGTTTTGACACCGACAATGAGTATGACCTATGATCAAATGTTCTCATTTGACTCCTAAGTCAATATACTCATATATAGATGACCTAGTCATCGCCAATTGTTTGATAGATGCTAGAATTGGTTGTGCATGCTTTGCCACATATTTCATTTGCTATCTTATTGTGTGAGCATGTTGGTGCATATTTCACTCATTCAAGGACATCCACTTGTTGTTTTGATTGTTTGGTCTCTTGTCTTTTTGCCAAGTGGATGGACAAGAATGCCTAAGAACTTTCTCTAGCTATCTATGCTTTTCTCGTCTCAAACTATTCATGCTACATCACAAAATTTGATCAAGTCAGATTCAAACCACTCTGTGTGAGGAGCACTCGGAGTCCCCGATTCGTCATAGACTTAAACTTCCAAAACCTCTTTGTGACTTTTGGTCTGACCGATTCCTCCATTTCGGTCCTACCGAGATCATTAAGTTGATCTGAGTTTTCAATCTCGGTGCAATCGATTTGAACTTTTCGGTCACACCGATTTGTCTTTATGCTTGTACGATTATGCATCTCGGTGCCACCGAGTTGTTCCACTCGGTCACACCGACAGGGTCGGGATAGTGACGGGCAAAATTTTGGAAATTTCTCCGAACCCCTTTCACCCGCGCAATAGCTCGCTCTGCCATCAAAGGTCTCCGGATCATCTCCTCGTCACCAGCTGCCTCCAGTAGCTGGTCTCCGCCGCCGTCAACGGATTTCGCCCCGCCGTTGTCGCCGTAGCGAGTTCATCGCCAAGCTAGGGTATGAACTCGATCTTTGTGCTATCCTCGTATGATTCCTAGCACATTGTGTTCTTATTGAATCTTGCCACGATTGAAACAATCCTATCTAGCCAATGTAGTCCGTAGATTAGATGAGATTCAAAATTTTAGGGTTAGGTTTCCGCGAAACCATCTCGGACCCACCGAGTTGAAAAACTCGGTCTCACCGATTTGGCTTATGCCATTGCACTAGTAACTTTCGGTCTGACCGAGAATTACTAATCGGTGCGACCGATTTTAGGACTTTGTGAAACCCTAGCAGTCTCGGTGCCACCGAACTGTGACTCGGTCCAACCGAGATCATCAGTTTAGGTTCCAAAATTGCTTCGGTATCACCGAGTTTGAAAATCGGTTGATCCGAAATGCTTTCTGTGGAAAACTAAAACTGAATTTTTGAATCATTCTTTTGCAAAAATCTCTGCATTTTGTGATGCTCATCCACTCTATCTCATCTATAACTCTTCACAGGGTCAGCAGTTAGCTTTAGCAGCATGTCAGACCAGAGTGACAGCCAGAATAGGTCAGAAGAGCAAATTGACATGAGCAAGGGCACTAGTCCCTCAAGCTCTACAGATGAAGGGAGCAGAAGCACTCCTAGCAACCTGCCTAATGCTGCTACCAGGCAAAGAAGGAAGAGAACCTCAGACTCAGAGGATGAGGACTATAAAGCTGAAGAAGATGAGGCTACTTCCAAGAAAGTAGTGCTCAAGAAGGAATATGGCTCTGCACATAGCATAAAGCCTGGACTGAAGAAGAAAGTTCCTTCCAAGAGGACACCAATGCCCAAGGCCAGAAGGTCCACTCAAGTGCCAGAGCAGACTGAACCCAAAGATGCACCTGCGAAGAAAGTCACAACTTCCAAATCTCAGAAAGTTCCCACTGGAGAGATGTAAGTGCATCTAGTGCCCCTTAGTAATTTTGGTGTATTGAAGACTTATAGGTTAAGGGACTGATGCGTTTGTAAGTGTACACAGGTCTATAAGTCTATGAGGAGTTTGATATTTACAGAGAAAGTCGACCCCTAAAAATGAAGTTCTTCGACTGAAGACTTTGATATTCTGAAGACTTTCTGAAGACTTTGAAAGTAAAGAAATTGGTGTGACCTTGAAGACTTGATATTCATTTGAGGAACATGAAGCGTGATGACTTTTGTTTTCGTAGTTTCATTTTCTCTTTCTTGAGTCATAGGAAACACCGTCTTTGTTAAAGGGGTCGAGGAAATACTAAGGAAAAATTTCCATGTGATGCTCAACTCAAAATCCTACACCTACCAATCCCTTGAGTGAAGCCATTGGAAATCTCATACTGATTCGTCAAGTTCTTGATGTGAGAGCGCAGTTCTTACGGTCACTAATGACTTTGCTCTGGTGAGGAGTTAGGAATTCGCCAATGCGAATTGCCTACCAATGAGGAACATGATAGCCCGAGGAATTTGAGAGTCAAATTTCCGACCGTTCTTTGTCTTCTTGTGGCTGTCCCAAAATATCTCATCCACCTAACGGTCATATCATTGAAGGGCATTTATGTCTTATCATGTCGGGCTGCTCCTAGGCTATAAATAGCCGCCCCTACAACCACTAGTTGGTTGGCTGCTCGAGAGAACTTGACACTTGTCATTTGAGAGCAACCCATCCTCCGAGGACTTTGGCGAAAATCATCAAGTGAGGAAAATCCCAAAACCAAACCCCACAAACCCAAAGTGATTGAGCATCATCAAGAAATTGATCCCGCGTGGATCCGGCGCTTATTACCTTTGAAGGCGTGCTTCTTCCAGACGGTTAGGCGTCAAGGTCTAGAAACATCAAGAGGAATTGTGGATTGCCGAGTGACCAAGTCTGTGAAGGTTTGGAAGTCACTGAAGACTTACCACGAGTGATTGGGCGAGACCTGCGTGGTCTTAGTTCAAGGAGAATACGGTGAGGATGGGTGTCTGAGTTGCGGCTCGAGAGACTAGGTGTCCGGACTGCGTGTCCTCGAGTTTAAATACTCGGCCGCTCCAACCAGACGTATAACCGAGAGACAGCAGTTGGAACTGGTTTACCAAATCACCGTCTTCACCAACTAATCGGTTCTATTTCCTCAACCCTTCCATTTCCTCATTCTTGTGTTGAATGTTGTTCATATCGTGCTTGAAGACTTTGACCAAGACTTTCACAAATTCCTCGCCAATTTCTTGATCATTTTGTCTTCATCTTGTTATCCTGTGTTTACGCTTTCTGTACTCTGTGCTTGTCTTCATTTCATCATGATGACCATGCTTGTATCTTGTTATGTTTACCTCTGAGTACTTATTCCGCTGCAAGTAGTTCTTCGCTAAGGAATTTCCTCACCAACAAATTCCTCAGTGAAGAATTCATAAAAATTGCCTATTCACCCCCTCTAGTCGATATAACGCACTTTCAATTGGTATCGAGCAAGGTACTCCTTGTTACGTGTGATTTTAGTTTAACGGCGTGGAGTTTTAGTTATGTCGACCGCAGTATGATCAAGGTCTCGGCTGGGTGTCCTACCTTTGATGGGACGGACTACCCCTCTTTGGAAGAACAAGATGCGAATGCATCTTGAGGCAATTGATAACGATCTACGGTATGTTGTGGAAAATGGTGTTCCTCCGTCTCACCCTCCTTTGAACACTACCGATGTGAAGAGATTCAAGCAACTCGATTCTCAGCGAAGAATATCATATGTGGCCATCCGAGCAAAGGCGTTATGGAAGAGTGAGTGCTTTGGAAGCTGCTAAGCATATCTGGGATAGGCTGTCCAAAGTAAATGAAGGAGTTTACGTTGGGGAGCGTGGCAGAAATTCAAAATTTTCCTCGTGTCACCAAGATCTATCTATGGAGAAACCAGCAGCGAGGGAAGGAGAGTGCATCTACATACCCTTGTAGATCGCTAAGCGGAGCGTTCAAGAGAACGGGGTTGAAGGAGTCGTGCTGTCGTGATCCAAATCACCGGAGATCCTAGTGCGAGCAGACGGCACCTCCGCGTTCAACACACGTACAGCCGGTGATGTCTCCCATGCCTTGATCCAGCAAGGAGAGAGGAAGAGGTTGAGAAGACTCCGTCCAGCAGCAGCACTGTGGCGTGGTGGTGGTGGAGGCGTGGCAATCTGCGAGGCCGCCAAGCACCGCGGAGAGGAGGAGTACTTGGGAGAGGGAGGCTGCGCCGAGAGGTGTGGTGCGGCTGCCCCCCCCCCCCACATATATATATAGGGGCAAGGGAGAGGGGCGGCCCCTCGGATCAATCTGAGGAGGGGGCGGCGGCCAAGGGGGGAGGAGTGCCTCCCAAGTCAAGTGGAGGCCCTCCCCTTTAGGGTTTCCCCTCTCCCATGCGCATGGGCCTTGGGGGGGCTGGTTCCCCTGGCCCATTAAGGCTAGGGCGCCCCCTTATAGCCCATGCTGCTGTATTGGACGTGGTGGAACAATTTCCGGACCTCCGGACCCCTCCGGAGTCCTCCGGAACCTTTTGGAAGCTTCCCGGTACAATACCGAAAAAACCCCGAACTTTTTCCGGAACCCGAACAACAACTTTCCATATATAAATCTTTACCTCCGGACCATTCCGGAACTCCTCGTGACATCCGGGATTTCATCCGAGACTCCAAACAACATTCGGTAACCACATACAAACTTCCTTTATAACCCTAGCGTCATCGAACCTTAAGTGTGTAGACCCTACGGGTTCGGGAGACATGTAGACATGACCGAGACGTTCTCCGATCAATAACCAACAGCGGGATCTGGATACCCATGTTGGCTCCCACATGTTCCACGATGATCTTATCGGATGAACCATGATGTCAAGGACTCAGTCGATCCCGTATACAATTCCCTTTGTCTAGCGGTATTATACTTGCCCGAGATTCGATCGTCGGTATACCGATACCTTGTTCAATCTCGTTACCGGCAAGTCTCTTTACTCGTTCCGTAACACATCATCCCGTGATCAACCCCTTGGTCACATTGTGCACATTATGATGATGTCCTACCGAGTGGGCCCAGAGATACCTCTCCGTTTACGGGTGACAAATCCATCTCGATCCGTGTCAACCCAGACACTTTCGGAGATACCTGTAGTGCACCTTTATAGTCACCCGATTCGTTGTGACGTTTGATACACCAAAGCACTCCTACGGTATCCGGGAGTTACGATCTCATGGTCTAGGGAAGAGATACTTGACATTGGAAAAGCTCTAGCAAGCGAACTACGATCTTTGTGCTATGCTTAGGATTGGGTCTTGTCCATCACATCATTCTCCTAATGATGTGATCCGTTATCAACGACATCCAATGTCCATAGCGAGAAACCATGACTATCTGTTGATCTGTGAGCTAGTCAACTAGAGGCTCACTAGTGACATATTGTGGTCTATGTATTCACCCGTGTATTACGATTTCCGGATAATACTGATTATAGCATGAATAAAGACAATTATCATGAACAAGGAAATATAATAATACTTTTATTATTGCCTCTAGGGCATATTTCCAACAGTCTCCCACTTGCACTAGAGTCAATAATCTAGTTCACATCACCATGTGATTAACACTCACAGTCACATCGCCATGTGACCAACATCCAAAGAGTTTACTAGTGTCACTAAACTAGTTCACATCATCATGTGATTAAGACTCAATGAGTTACGGGGTTTGATCATGTTTTGCTTGTAAGAGAGGTTTTAGTCAGCGGTGCGCAACTTTCGGATCCGTATGTACTTCATAAATCTCTAGGTCATTACAGTAAATGCTGCTTCCACGCTCCACTTGGAGCTATTCCAAATGGTTGCTCCACTATACGTATCTGGTTTGCTACTCAGAGTCACTCGGGTAGGTGTTGAAGCTTGCATCGACGTAACCCTTTACGCCGAACTCTTTATCACCTCCATAATCGAGAAACATGTCATTATTTACTCCTAGGACAATTTTGACTACTGTCCAATGATCCATTCCTGGATCATTCTTGTACCCTAGTGACTCATGGCAAGGCACACTTCCGGTGCGGTACACAACATAGCATACTATAGAGCCTACGTCTGAAGTATAGGGGACGACCTTCGTCCTTTCTCTCTATTCTGCCGTGGTCGAGCTTTTAAGTCTTAACTTCATACCTTACATCTCGAGCAAGAACTCCTTCTTTGGTGATCCATCTTGAACACCTTCAAGATCATGTCAAAACACGTGCTCATTTGAAAGTACTATTAAGCATTTTGATCTATCTTATAGATCTTGATGCTTATTGTTCAAGTAGCCTAATCCAGGTTTTCCATTGAAAAACACTTTCCAAATAACCCTATATGCTTTCCAGAAATTCTACATCATTTCTGATCAACAATATGTCAATAACATATACTCATCAGAAATTCTATACTGCTCCCACTCACTTCTTTGGAAATACAAGTTTCTCATAAACTTTTGTATAAACCGAAAATCTTTGATCATCTCATCAAAACGTACATTCCAACTCCGAGATGCTTAGTCCAGTCCTTAGAAGGATCGCTGGAGGTAGCATACCTTTTAGCATCCTTAGGATCGACAAAACTTTTCGATTGTATCACATACAACCTTTCCTTCTGGCCGGTAAGGAAACTCGTTTTGACATCCATCGCGATTTCATAAATGCAGCTAATGCTAACATGATTCCGACGGACTTAAGCATCGCTACGGATGAGAAAATCTCATCGTAGTCAACTCCTTGAACTTGTGAAAACTCTTCGCCACAAGTCGAGCTTCATAGGCGGTGACATTACCGTCCCACGTCCGTCTTCTTCTTAAGGATCCATTTATCTCGGTTTCATGGCTTCTAACCATTTGTCGAATTTGGGCCCACCATTGCTTCTCCATAGCTCGTGGGTTCATTGTTGTCTAGCAACATGACCTTCAAGACAGGATTCTTGTACCACTCAAGCGTGCGCATCCTTGTCACCCTACGAGTGCGGTAGTGACTTGATCCAAGTTTCATGATCACTATCATAAGCTTCTACTTCAATTGGTGTAGGTGCCACAGAACAACTTCACGTGCCTGCTACACACTAGTTGTAGTGAAGGTTCAATAACCATATCAAGTCTCCACCATCCTCCCACTCAACTTTTGAGACAAACTTTTCCTCGAGAAAGGACCCGATTCAAGAAACAATTCCTATTGCTTTCGGATCTGAATTAGGAGGTATACCCAACTGTTTTGGGTGTCCTATGAAGATGCATTTTATCCGCTTTGGGTTCGAGCTTATCAACTTGAAACTTTTTCACATAAGCGTCGCAGCCCCAAACCTTTAAGAAATGACAGACTTAGATTTCTCTAAACCATAGTTCATACGGTGTCATCTCGGCGGAATTACGTGGTGCCCTATTTAAAGTGAATGTGGTTGTCTCTAATGCCTAACCCATAAGCGATAGTGGTAATTCGATAAGAGACATCATAGTACGCACCATATCCAATAGGGTGCAACTATGATGTTCGGACACACCATCAAACTATGGTGTTCGGTGGTATTAATTGTGAAACAATTTCCACAATGTCTTAATTGCGTGCCAAAGCTCGTAACTCAGATATTCTTCTCTATGATCATATCATAGACATTTTATCCTCTTGTCACGATGATCTTCAACTTCACTCTGAAATTACTTGAACCATTCAATAATTCAGACTTGTGTTTCATCAAGTAAATATACTCAACATCTACTCGAATCATCGTGAAGTAAGAACATAACGATATTCCTTTGCATGCCTCGGCACTCATTGGACTGCACACATCAAAATGTGTTACTTCCAACAAGTTGCTATCTTGTTCCATCTTCTTTGAAACCGAGGCTTTTCAGTCATCTTGCCCATGTGGTATGATTTACATATCTCAAGTGATTCAAAATCAAGTGAGTCCAAGCGATCCATCTGCATGGGTTTCTTCATGCGTATACACCAATAGACATGGTTAGCATGTCTCAAACTTTTCAAAATGAGTGAGTCCAAAGATCCATCAACATGGAGCTTCTTCATGCGTTTACACCAATATGACTTACATGGCGATTGCCACAAGTAAGTGGTACTATCATTACTATCTTATATCTTTTGGCATGAAAATGTGTATCACTACGATCGAGATTCAATAAACCATTCCTTTAGGTGCAAGACCATTGAAGGTATTATTCAAATAAATAGAGTAACCATTATTCTCCTTAAATGAATAACCGTATTGTGATAGACATAATCCAATCATGTCTATGCTCAATGCAAACACCAAATCTCGATGGTAGAGGGAGCGTGCGATGTTTGATCACATCAAACTTGGAAACACTTCCAACACATATCCTCAGCTCACCTTTAGCTAGTCTCCGTTTATTCCGTAGCTCTTTTATTTCGAGTTACTAACACTTAGCAACCGAACCGGTATCTTAATACCCTGGTGCTACTAGGAGTACTAGTAAAGTACACATTAACATAATGTATATCCAATATACTTCTATCGACCTTGCCAGCCTTCTCATCTACCAAGTATCTAGGGTAATTCTGCTCCAAAGGTTGTTCCCTTATTACGAAGCACTTAGTCTCGGGTTTGGGTTCAACCTTGGGTTTCTTCACTAGAGCAGCAGCTGATTTGCCGTTTCATGAAGTATCCCTTCTTGCCCTTGCCCTTCTTGAAACTAGTGGTTTCATCAACCATCAACAATTGATGCTCCTTCTTGATTTCTACTTTCGCAGTGTCAAACATCGTGAATATCTCAAGGACCATCATATATATCCCTGATATGTTATAGTTCATCACGAAGCTCTAGCAACTTGGTGGCAATGACTTTGGAGAAACATCACTATCTCATCTGGAAGATTAACTCCCACTCGATTTAAGTGATTGTCGCACTCAGACAATCTGAGCACAAGCTCAACGATTGAGCTTTTCTCCCTTAGTTTGTAGGCTAAGAAAATCGTTAGAGGTCTCATACCTCTTGACGTGGGCCCGAGCCTGAAATCCCAATTTCAGCCCTTGAAACATCTCATATGTTCCGCAACGTTTTGAAAACGTCTTTGGTGCCTCAACTCTAAACCGTTTAACTGAACTATCACGTAGTTATCAAAAGCGTGTATGTCGATGTTACAACATCCACAAGCGATGTTTGGGGTTCAGCACACCGGCGGTGTATTAAGGACATAAGCTTTCTCTTGTCGCATAATCGCTCTCACAACTTTCAACTATATTTTCTCTAGGAACATATCTAAGCAGTGGAACTAAAGCGCGAGCTTACGACATAATTTGCAAAGAAATTTTGACTATGTTCAGGATAATTAAGTTCATCTTATGAACTCCCACTCAGATAGACATCCCTCTGGTCATCTAAGTGATTACATGATCCGAGTCAACTAGGCCGTGTCCGATCATCACGTGAGACGGACTAGTCATCATCGGTGAACATCTTCATGTTGATCGTATCCTCCATACGACTCATGCTCGACCTTTCGGTCTTTGTGTTCCGAGGCCATGTCTGTACATGCTAGGCTCGTCAAGTTAACCCTAAGTGTTTCGCATGTGTAAATCTGCCTTACACCCGTTGTATGTGAACGTAAGAATCCATCACACCCGATCATCACGTGGTGCTTAGAAGCGACGAACTTTAGCAATGGTGCACAGTTAGGGGAGAACACTTCTTGAATTTTTTTTAAGGGATCATCTTATTTACTACCGTCGTTCTAAGTAAACAAGATGCATAAACATGATAAACATCACATGCAATCAAATAGTGACATGATATGGCCAATATCATTTTGCTCCTTTTGACCTCCATCTTCGGGGTTCCATGATCATCATCGTCACCGGCATGACACCATGATCTCCATCATTGTGTCTTCATGAAGTTGTCTCACCAACTTAATACTTCTACTACTATAGCTACCGGTTAGCAATAAAGTAAAGTAATTACATGGCGTTGTTCAATGACATGCAGGTCGTACAATAAATAAAGACAACTCCTATGGCTCCTGCCGGTTGTCATACTCATCGACATGCAAGTCGTGATTCCTATTACAAGAACATGATCAATCTCATACATCACATATCATTCATCACATTCTTCTTGGCCATATCACATCACATAGCATACCCTGCAAAAACAAGTTAGACGTCCTCTAATTGTTGTTTGCATGTTTTACGTGGCTGCTATGGGTTTCTAGCAAGAACGTTTCTTACCAACGCAAAATCACAATGTGATATGTCAATTGCTATTTACCCTTCATAAGTACCCTTTTCATCGAATCCGTTCCGACTAAAGTGGGAGAGACTGGCACCCGCTAGCCACCTTATGCACCAAGTGCATGTCAATCGGTGGAACCTGTCTCACGTAAGAGTACGTGTAAGGTCGGTCCGGGACGCTTCATCCCACAATACCGTCGAAACAGGATTGGACTAGTAACGGTAAGCATATGGAACAAAATCAACGCCCACAACTACTTTGTGTTCTACTCGTGCAAAGAATCTACGCAATAGACCTAGCTCTGATACCACTATTGGGGAGCGTGGCGAAATTCAAAATTTTCCTCGTGTCACCAAGATCTATCTATGGAGAAACCAGCAACGAGGGAAGGAGAGTGCATCTACATACCCTTGTAGATCGCTAAGCGGAAGCGTTCAAGAGAACGGGGTTGAAGGAGTCGTGCTGCCGTGATCCAAATCACCGGAGATCCTAGTGCCGAACCGACGACACCTCCGCGTTCAACACACGTACAGCCGGTGGCGTCTCCCATGCCTTGATCCAGCAAGAAGAGAGGAGAGGTTGAGAAAGACTCCATCCAGCAGCAGCTGGCGGCGTGGTGGTGGTGGAGGCGTGGCAATCCTGCAGGGCTTCGCCAAGCACCGCGGGAGAGGAGGAGTACTTGGGAGAGGGGAAGGGCTGCGCCAGAACTTGTGGTGCGGCTGCCCTCCCACCCCCCACATATATATAGGGGCAAGGGAGTGGTGGGGCGGCCCCCTCAGATCCAATCTGAGGAGGGGGCGGCGGCCAAGGGGGGAGGAGTGCCTCCCAAGTCAAGTGGAGGCCCTCCCCTTTAGGGTTTCCCCTCTCCCATGCGCATGGGCCTTGGGGGGGCTGGTTCCCCTGGCCCATTAAGGCTAGGGCGCCCCCTTATAGCCCATGCTGCTGTATTGGACGTGGTGGAACAATTTCTGGACCTCCGGACCCCTCCGGAATCCTCCGAAACCTTCTGGAAGTTTCCCGGTACAATACCGAAAAAAACTCGAACTTTTTTCGGAACCCGAACAACAACTTTCCATATATAAATCTTTACCTCTGGACCATTCCGGAACTCCTCGTGACGTCCGGGATCTCATTCGGGACTCCGAACAACATTCGGTAACCACATACAAACTTCCTTTATAACCCTAGCGTCATCAAACCTTAAGTGTGTAGACCCTACGGGTTCGGGAGACATGTAGACATGACCGAGACATTCTCCGATCAATAACCAACAGCGGGATCTGGATACCCATGTTGGCTCCCACATGTTCCACGATGATCTCATCGGATGAACCACGATGTCAAGGACTCAGTCGATCCCGTATACAATTCCCTTTGTCTAGCGGTATTATACTTGCCCGAGATTCGATCATCGATATACCGATACCTTGTTCAATCTCGTTACCGGCAAGTATCTTTACTCGTTCCATAACACCTCATCCCGTGATCAACCCCTTGGTCACATTGTGCACATTATGATGATGTCCTACCGTGTGGGCCCAGAGATACCTCTCCGTTTACGGGTGACAAATCCATCTCGATCCGTGTCAACCCAACAGACACTTTCGGAGATACCAGTAGTGCACCTTTATAGTCACCCGATTCGTTGTGACGTTTGATACACCCAAAGCACTCCTACGGTATCCGGGAGTTACACGATCTCATGGTCTAAGGAAGAGATACTTGACATTGGAAAAGCTCTAGCAAGCGAACTACATGATCTTTGTGCTATGCTTAGGATTGGGTCTTGTCCATCACATCATTCTCCTAATGATGTGATCCCGTTATCAACGACATCCAATGTCCATAGCTAGAAACCATGACTATCTGTTGATCTGTGACGAGCTAGTCAACTAGAGGCTCACTAGGGACATATTGTGGTCTATGTATTCACACGTGTATTACGATTTCCGGACAATACAGTTATAGCATGAATAAAAGACAATTATCATGAACAAGGAAATATAATAATACTTTTATTATTGCCTCTAGGGCATATTTCCAACAGTTTCAACTTAGCGTGACTCTCGAGTCGATGTTCTTTGAAATCTCTTCAACCGCTTCAAAAGACTCGACAATGAGAATGTCCAACAAACCTTTGATTGCCTCACTGACATTTCAAATCAGCTTCAAGCCCTCGGTGCCACTGACATCACTGATCATGAAGTAGTGAAGAAACTGTTGAGATCGCTTGATTCCTCATTTGATACTCTGGGACTGATGATACAAGAATGTGTTGATTACAAGTCTCTTGATCCTACCGATATCCTTGAAAGGCTGAATACTCACGAGTTCCAGCTTGCTGAAAAGAGAGATCTCTATGGTTCAAACTATGGCAAACCACGTGCCATGAAGGCCAAGGCGTGTCTCGACTCACGAATATGAAGATTACGGTAGTAGCCTTGGTGATCTGAAAAAATTGAGCGAGGAGCTAGCACTTTGCTCGTGAAGAAATTCGAAGTTCTCAAGGCGTGGCGCTTTGGAAAATCCTCAAGCGGTGATTCCTCATCCAAAGACTATAAGAGAAGGCTGTGCCACAAATGCAAGAAACCTGGTCACTATATCCAAGATTGTCCTCAGTGGGAAAAGGAAATGAAGAAGAAGAAATACAAGGATTACAGTTCCGATGATGCAAAGAAGAAGAAGAAATCGTCAAAATCTTCATCATCAAAATCCTCGAAGTCTTCATCTCACAAGAAGAGCAGCTCCAAGAAGGCTCGGCCATTCATTGGCAAGGAAATGGACTCTGAAGCTGAATCTAAGGAAAATGATGAAGAGGAGGCGTCTGAAGAATCTGAATCTGGTGTGGCGAGCCTGGCCGTCGCTACTGCTTTCGTCAGCAAGTCCATCTTCAACACTGAAGAAACTGACTCCACCGACAAGCCTGATGAAGATAATGATGGCTACGCTCCCACCTATTGCTTCATGGCGAATGGTGCTAAGGTACTCAAATACAACTCCTCTGAATCTAGTGAAAATGAATCTGATGAGGATCTCAAGCCCAGCTACTCTAAACTTGCTAAGATTGCTGTGAAACAACAACGGGCCTTTGAAAAAGTTCAAAACATGCTAGACAAAAGTGATGATATGTTGGGTGAAGAAATGGATCGCACTAAAGCCCGATCGAAAATCTTGAGACTTGGTCTAGGTTTGATAACCTTCAAAGTCATCATAACACTCTCTTATCTGATCATGAGAAACTTTCTTATGAATTTCTTCAAGAAAAGCAAGATCATGAGAAGCTTTCTCTTGAATCTCTTCAAAGAAAGGAAGATCTTGAAAAGCTAAAAGTGTGTTATGAAGATCTTCTGAAGGAGCGCGATTCATTACTAGCTCAACAAATCAGCTCTTCTCAGGAAGAATTTGTTCCCCCATGCTTAAAGTGCATTGAACGTGAATCTGCTAATTCTTCACCTGAATGTTCAAATGCTTCAACTGTTACAAATTCTTCATCTGCCTCTGCTATCACTAATTCCTCATCTAAGGACATTGCTAGTATCACTGACAATGCAGGGCTGAAGGAATTGTACATGACAGGCATGTACAAAAGCCTCAAATGGCATCGAGACACTTTGTGATGTGCTTAAAAGCGAGATCCTCAACGAAACCCTAGGAAAGAGGTATTGCCTTTGAGAGGAAACTCAATCTTGATGGAACATATTGGAAGCTTTGAGCGGTACCCCAAAACCTCGTGGGTTGTTGCAAAGGGACCTCAGTTGATCCATCTAACTTATCTGGCTTTACATGTGATTCTCCTCATTCTCTTGATGAGTCATTTGACTCAACTATAAACTGTTCAAAAATCGAATGGTGAAGTATTTGCTAGATATGTTGGCACTAAGCTGCGAGAGCGGTTCCCCTATGAAGAAAATCTGGGTTCCCAAAAGTTATGTTGAAAGTCTTGGTGAATGTCCTCATGACACCACACATGAAGAACAGAACCCCAGATCAAATTCTTCATATGGATCCAAGTCCTCATCTGGACCAAATTCCTCACATGGATCAAATTCCTCAAAAGGATCAAAGTCCTCACATGATTATCATCGTGCTAACAACTCTGTCTCGCGAGGTAGAGCTAAGGGCTATGAATATGTGCATTATTCTTCAAATCATTATGTTCATAAGTCCTCGAAGAATTACTCGCTTATTCATATGCTTACCTAACCCCTCTTATGTGAAACGAAACAGTTTGGCATCTTTGCCACCTTTCTCATATGGTGCTCGCAGAGTGATGAATTCTTTGCCACCCCTCCGGATGTGGGTGGTGAAGAAAAGAACTAATCTCTTCTGCAGGTCGAGGTCTCGGGCGTGCTTTAACGTCTGAAGAATTTCTTTGGAGACTGATGAAATTGCTGAAAGGGCGCAGCAAATCATGATGAAATGAACTTTCATTTCACACGTACTCATCTTGCTATATCATTTCTTTGCTTGATGAAATTCATCGATGAACTTGATATCATATTCTTCACCGATGAAGCATATGAGATTGTAAGCTACACTAATTCATCTGCAGGATGATCAACCCAAAACTATTGAATGGGTCCTCGATAGTGGATGTACAAATCACATGACTGGTGACAAGAATCTATTGATGGATGCTCCTTTAACACCATCACCTCTGAAGCATATCATCTTTGCTGACAAAGGCAAAAGTCAGGTATTGGGTCTTGGTAAGGTTGCAATCTCTAAGGATAAACACATGGGCAAAGTCATGCTTGTTGAGTCCTTAGGATACAATCTCATGTCAGTCTCAATGCTTTGTGATCTTGATATGGTAGTTGTCTTTGGCAAGTATCGTTGTGTTGTGATTATGGAAGCTGACAATTCCAAAGTATTCTAAGGCTTTAGGAGAGGAGATCTGTATATTGTTGATTTCTCTACAGGACCACAACCAGCCGTGTGTCTACTTGCAAAAGCTTCAGAAGGCTGGCTATGGCATCGACGACTTGGTCACGCAGGCATGAGGAATTTGAACACGCTTGCAAAGAAGAAGCATGTCATTGGCATTGAGAATGTCAAATTCCTCAAGGACCACTTATGCGGAGCCTGTGAAGCTGGAAAAATGACCAAGGCCAAGCATCCAACGAAGACTATCATGACCACTACCCGTCCATTCGAATTGCTTCACATGGACCTCTTCGGACCTAACCATTACTTAGCAGTCACTAATGATGCATCTCTATATGGTTTTGTCATTGTTGATGATTATTCTCGATATACATGGGTACACATTGTTGCTTACAAACATGAAGTGCGGAAGTCTTCAAGCGATTTTCCTCGAGGGCTTCAACCAACTTTGGTGTGAAGATCAAGCACATCGAAGTGACAATGGGCCGAGTTCAAGAATTCTAGTCTTGATGCCTATCTTGATGAACTTGGTATTACTCATGAATTATATGCTCCTTATACTCCTCGGCGAGAATGGCGTCGTGGGCGCAAGAACAGAACTCTTGTTGAGATGGCTCGCACTATGCTTGATGAATACAAAACGCCTCGGCGTTTTTGGATTGATGCAATTGATCTGCGTGCCACATCATCAACAGTATATCTTCACAAATTCTTCAAGAAGACGGCCTATGAACTCCTCAACGACAAGAAACCCAATGTGAGTTATTTCAAAGTCTTGATTGCTAAATGTTGGATTAGAGATCCTCACCACAACTCTAAATTTGCACGAAAGCACATGAAGGTTTTATGCTTGGTTACGGAAAGGACTTGCACACCTCTGAGTCTTCAACATTGTTCTTCACAAGATTGTTGACATTTGTAGATGTGCGGTTCGATGAAACTAATGGCTCGCAAAGAGAGCACCTACCTTCATGTTAGATGAACCGGCACCGAGGATGCTATCAAGCTCAAGGCAGCCGAGGATGTCATTCCTCTTGAAGAATCTGTGAAGAATTCATTCCTGTTCATGAAGAGCGTCGGTGATGCACTGAAGAACATGATGAAGAAAATGGTCTTTGAAGAAAATGCTGATCAAAATCCTCGGTGACAACCAGCTCATCCACGTGTTGCAAAAGAAGTGCAAGTGGAGAAGATCATCGATGACATTAGCGCACGGGTCCTCTCACACGCTCAAAAGCTTCACATTTATCTAACTTTTGTGGGCACTATGCTTTTGTCTCTATCACAGAGCCCACTAAGGTAGATGAAGCATTTACGAGCCGGAATGGATTCAGGCTATGCAAGAAGAATTACATCGATTCGAGCTTAACAATGTCCGGAATTGGTCAATCGCCTGATCCTCGCAAGCATAATATCATTGGCACAAAGTGGATCCACCGCAACAAGCAAGATGAAAATGGCCTTGTGGTGAGGAATAAAACACGACTAGTAGCTCAAGGCTACACACGAGTTGAAGGAATTGATTTCGATGAAACTTTTGCACTTGTTGCTAGACTTGAGGCTATTCGCATATTACTTGCTTACGCTAACCATCATGATATCATCTTATATCAAATGGATGTGAAAAGTGCATTCCTCAATGGTAAGCTTGAGGAAGAAGTATATGTTGCTCAACCCCCAGGTTTTGAAGATCCAAAGAATCCTGACAAAGTCTTCAGACTCAATAAGGCCCTCCATGGCCTCAAGCAAGCCCCTCGGACGTGGTATGATACATTGAAGGAATTCTTCGTGAAGAATGGCTTCACACCCGGTTCACTCGACCCTACTCTCTTTACTAAATCTTATGATGGTGAACTGTTTGTGTGCGAAATATATATGTTGATGATATTATCTTTGGCTGTACTGACCAACGTTATAGTGATGAATTTGCCTATATGATGAGTGAAGAATATCAAATGTCTATGATGGGAGAGTTGAAATTCTTCTTAGGTCTTCAAATCCGTCAGTAGCGCAATGGCATATTCATATCTCAGGAGAAATACCTCAAAGATGTACTGAGGAAATTCGGCATGCAAGATTGCAAAGGCGTCAAAATTCCTATGCCCACAAATGGCCATCTATGCAATTGATGAAAATGGTATTGACTTGATCACAAGGTATACCGCTCCATGATTGGTTCTTTATTGTACTTATGTGCATCTAGGCGGATATAATGCTTAGTGTTTGCATGTGTGCCCGATTTCAAGCTGCACCAAGGAATCACACCATAAGGCTGTGAAGCATATTCTTGATATCTAGCTCACACACCAACACAAGGATTATGGTACCCCAAGCCCTCTGCTTTTGATCTCATTGGATATCTGACTCGACTATCTTTGGTGATCGTGTGGACCTCAAGTCAACATCGGCACTTGTCATTTCCTCGGACGATCTTTGGTGCATTGGTCTTCAAAAAACAGAATGCGTATCACTATCTCTTCTTTGAAGCTGAATACATTGCTGCTTGGCTCATGATGTGCTCAACTGCTTTGGATGAAGCAAACCCTCAAGGACTATGGCGTCAACGTGAAGAATGTGCCTCTCCTCCGCGACAATGAGAGTGCCATAAAGATTGCTCACAACCCAGTTCAGCACTCGAAGACAAAGCACATTCAAATTCGTCATCATTTTCTTCGTGATCATGTGTTGAAGGGCGACATCTTCATCGAGCATGTGAAGACGGAAGAACAGCTAGCTGATATCTTCACCAAGCCCTTGGATGAGAAGAGATTTAGCAAGTTGCGGTGTGAGCTAAATATCTTAGAGTCTTCGAATGTTCTTTGAAAATGATACACATCCTAACACTTATGCAAAATTGATGACTTAGATGTGCAACACATGAAGAAACGTTGTTCTTCAATCAATGAAGAATAACACTCTAAGTGTGAAGAAATTAATGAAGAATTTGATTCTCAGAACCCTACGACAATTGTACGCGGTGTCTGAAATCATAATTCTTATACGGTGGACCACGCCACCACAAAAAGGTTGAAAATCTTCAATTTGAGTTTTTCCTCATTTTTGAAATTCTTCAGTTTTTCAAATTCTTCAACTTTGCAAAATCTTCACTGTTTCCGTCGTTTTCTTCATTGGCTATATATATGAGTTATGTCCTCTACAGCATTCACTTATGGCTATTTCTTCAAGTTGCGTTTTCTGCTAAGTGAATGTGATCGGACCCTTCCCCCTCTATGCTATACTCAACCCAATCTATTCACAAAATCTTCATGTGCGTTCTATTTGAAACCCGTTCAAAGTCTTCACTATGTCCTTGTCAGCTGAAGAAATTGCGAACAAAACTTTAAAACAAATCTTATCCAGATTTTCGGTTTTACCGCTCAAACCGTTCCGCATCCCACGATGCATTATTATAATCACCCACGATCTTACACGATCTCATCTGCACAGTACGTGGGTGACACATGTCGCGTGAAGGAGAAAGGGCAGGGGCATGTTCGTCCCAAAATCTTCGGGCGAACAGTTTTTACCGTGGCTATAAATACCCCTCTCCCCTTCCTCACTTCATTTACTCCGCGCGGTCGCTGTCTCTCGCTCAAGCTCCTCAAACCCTAGCGCCGCCGCTACTCCATCGCCGCCGGTGAGGAAGAGCTTCACTGCCTCGACCTCGTTGCCGTCGTATTCGTGCCGGCTGCGGAAATCTTCACTCCGCCGCCGCCGTAGCTGTCTCCCTCTGCCAAGTTAGGGCGTGGGAGATCTAACTTGACGAACTTCACCGCTGTTCATCTTAGTTCGTCGTGTTCTTCAGTTCGGGTAATTAAAAGTTACTTTTATTACTCGCTTTGATTCTCAAACTTTTCTGAAAATCTTCAAAGGTGTTTTATTCTTCAAATCTTCACATATGAACACCTCACACACTGTATGCTCTTGATCCATCTCTCTAAGCACTCATTTCTTCAAGAATCCTCAATTGTGCGGATTTTCGATCTGTACAACTCTGGAACCTAAGACAAGAATGCTTAGTGAAATTCCTCAAGGCTCAACTGGTCAAATTCCTCAAAACTTGTCGTTTGAAAAATCTTACGAGAACATATGACCTCTCCAAATTCCTCGCACCTACACTCTGTTCATAGGTACTCATGTCCGCCTTTGAATCACTAGGTTCTCATCAACTTAACTCATTTGCAGCGTTCCTCGAAGAAAAACTGCATACTTCTTGAGTGTTCAATTGTTCAAATTCCTCATCTGAAGAAAATGGTGAAGGAAAGAGACCGCAGAAAGGAGGAAAGAAACCGAGGTCATGATCGCTTTGAGATCACGATGAAATATACAAGGATTATTGCACACCTGATGAAGCCAAGTTTGGCAAAGAAAACAAAAACCAGCGCAAAGTGCGCATCCAGAGGATTGAACGAAGATGGGCACGAGAATGGAGGGAATATCAATATGTTACTCCTAAGTACATGATGAAATTCGCCTTAAATCCTCCATGCCCAAGAGCTCCATTGGCACCTAGCCAAGTAGCTGATCCCACCAGCATCAAGCGTGGTGAGGACTTTCCTGAAGAATGGGCTAGGCATCAAGCAAAACTGGCAAGACAAGCCAAGGAGGCAGTGAGGAAATTCAATGAGGATTACGCCCTTTTCTTTGTTGCCACGAGACCTTGGTCAAACCGAGAAATCAATGCCGAAGAAGCCTGCTCGTAAGCCAAGTGCTTCACCTTGGCGCCCTCACGGCCAAGTTCCTCACCGCGCCCTCACGGCAAATTCCTCAGATCTGCTCTTGCTCCACCAAAGTCCTCGGCAGCTCCTCAAAGTCCTCAACTCCTGTGCATCGGCTACATGTCAAAGGACTCGGGGTTTCTCAATTGCTTCGGTGTCTCGGCGAGTTCCTCACCGCACCAATGTCCTCATCGGCCCCTCCTTTGTTGAAGACAAAAGCAATAGCTGGACGCGGTCCTCGGCCAAGTCCAAGGAAGAAACATGTTGCATTCCAAGTGCCCTCTGAAGATGAGGCCTCTGATGAAGAACTTGCTGAAATCATCAGAGACAGACAAGCAAAGGCCGCTAGAGCCAAGGACACATCTGTGCCACTGCTTTTGGATCCAAAGAAGATCCTTGACTACATTGACCTCTGGCACCAGGATCCAAACACTCCAATGCCTGATCTGCCTCTGACTCCTGTCAAAGTCATATGCTGACCCATTTCATCTCTCAAGAGAAATGGAAGTTTGAAAAGGCTCATGAGATAAAGAGAGTTCAAGCTAGAAAGGAGAAGCTTCTGAAGAAGAACATTGTCAGACTGACACCTGAAGAACTTCTCAAGGCTCAATCTGAAATCCAAGCCCTCAGCAAGGACTTCGATGCATACAATGCTGATTGGCAAGGAGCCAAAGTGAGATTAAATCAACTTTGACGAAGAAAATGTCAAATGTTGCAGCCCCATCGCAACAAGAAAATCCTCGAGTGCAGACTTTGCTCAGCTTTCTTTGAAGAACATGCCAAGACCGCTGATGACTTTTAGCTTCATTGATGAGAATACAAGTTCGAGGGATGACGACTCCGTTCCAAATTAAAGAAATTGCCGGGGCATCCACTAGTGGTGCGCTGAAGAAATCAAGAGATCGGGCAACTCCATCGGTTGTGCAAAGAAAATCAACCACGATCCTCGGCTCCTCCCGCGCCTACTCCAACTCCTATTCTTCCGATACGCCTATGAAGTGAAGAAGACCAAGGCTGCAGAGCGAGGTGCGATGAAGAAAAGGAAGGCATCACTGCGTCAAATTCTTGACTCTGAAGAAAATGAAGCCAATGACCAGCTCTCTTGAAAATCCTATTGATGCGTTCCGATTTCCTCTATGTCATCAAAGGAAATTGTTCCTTATGGAAGACTACAAGATCCCAAGCGGATCGATGAAGAAAATCACTCTCTGCTTTCGTCGAGCAGCTTGATGAAAAATTGAAGTCGAAGCAATCCCTTCAACGCCATCGTTTCCTCACCTATGCCTCGGTTCACGGTGAAGAGGCTGGTGTTGAGAAGTGAAAATGAAGATGAAGATGTGGATATTGGATGCACTACGCCAGTGATGAATGATGACTTTTGGGGAAGTTAGCATCCCAATACTCCTCTCTTCACTCCTATCCAACAGATTCCGCAGTCCCCGGCTACAACTGTTCAAATGGGCTCTGAAGAAACTCATCCCACTTCATCTGTTCATGAAGAAATTCCAACCGCTAGTCTTTGAAGAACCTGCTTTGTTGATCCTCAAGTTGCACAAGAAGAGGAACCAGAAATTCCTCGACTGCAGCGCTGAGCTCGCGATTCTGAGGTTGTCTTTGCAAATCACTGATACTCCTTTGCCCAAGCCGAAGAATCCGTTCTCAAGCAAGCAAAAGTTCAAGGCTGAAGACTTCTTCTCTGAGCATGTGTTCTTCACTGATTATAATCCATATGACTCTGCTCGCATAAGGAAGAGGCGTTTCTGGACTGCTACTCAAGCCAACTTCTATTCCTCAGTGCTCTTTGACAAGGACAAAATCTTCGATCATGGACATATTCCTCATGTGGATATGGAATCTCTGCCGTGCTTCGAGCCAGTCCTCAGTGTTATTCACGATGCGGGACTCTTGAATTTCTGCTGATATCGTGATTGGAATGAAGAACTCATTCTTGATTCTACGCCACAATTGCATATCACGGAGATCTTTGAAGACATCAATTCATGGGTGCTGGATTGGATGACCGAAAACACTCACTACAAGGCACCAAAGAATGAATTGCTTTGTGTCCTTCCTCTTGATCCTCCCCATGGCGATTACGTTGCATCTACAATGACCCTGAACTGACGAATCGTTATATGCAAGTGCTCATGAAGCCTTTGAAGCCAGGGCAGGCCCCACGAACCAAATTCCTCGTCAAGGACTTGCTCTATGTGCCTCGGACTGTCTATCGAATCTTGACGAAGACAATGAGTCCAATCAAAGGCCACGACTCAAATGATGAAGATGTCGTTGGCATCATGAAGAACACGCTTTTCAACATCATTCATGGCGTTCCCATCAACTTCCATGATTTCTTCATGAGGACTCTGGCTAATGTTGCTATGTCACCTTTAGAAATGAAGCCCTATCGCCTTGGATTATGAGATTCATAAGGGCAAGATCTTCATTTGAATTACAAAGGTGACACTCTGAACCATGGTAGCTACTTGCCTCCCATTGAAGTCCTCAAGCGACCGTTTCATCATCGATGATAAAGGCAAGGCATTCTTGTGATCAATGAAGGCACTCGTCCATTGGATGGTCAATTTAAATGCAGCTACATCTTACTCTACCAATGACGATTCGCCACACATGACACCGCCCAAAAATACCTCAACCAAGCAAAAGCCTCAAGCCACAGCCCCTGTGGTGATGGTGACCGTGAGTTACTCCTCGGTCTTCATCGGAAGGTTGATCACAATCACAAATGGGTGAAGCGTCGGTTTGTTGCTATTCTTCACAACATGACCTCAACCCATAATGCTGTGAAGAAAAATCATTATCACCTTCAAGAAACCCTCAACCGCTTTTGGGCTGTTCTCACTCATGTATATAGCGGAAGAATCAAGACTATGGGTCTCCGAGAAGCATTTGGTGATCTGCACCACCTCAAAGAAATTCAAGAGAGTCAAAGTTCTGATCGGTGGCCAGCTCTTATTCTTCATCGCGTGGCCCGATGAGCATGAAGATTTGGACGACATTGCGGCAGGCCCTACTTCAATAAACAACCCCGACAACGCTGGCGCTCCTCCATTGACATGAAATTCTTCAGGGGCGTTAGTCCTCAGTTTCGATCCTTTTGGTCATTTGATGACAAAGGGGGAGAAATCTGAGTTAGTCTTCAAGCTGGTTTATATTATGGGCGTTTTTGTTAAGTTACAACTCTCGTTCTTCCGAAACTTTTTATTGGATCGAGTTGTAATCTTAAACCCGATGGTGCCTTGATACTTTTGGACGGTGCATGATGCTCTGATACTTTTGATGCCTTTGTGCTCGATATTTTGATGTGTTATTCGCATGCTTATTCCTCATTAATATTATTGCACGCATGCTGAATTTCATCGGCACCATATTTCATCATGCATTTCAAATTCTTCATATTATATATCAAATCGTGTATGAATTACAAGATATAGGGGAGATCTCCATGATTCAATTCTTCAAATGTGCATTGCTTCAGAAGCAAATTCCTCACTATGCACATATTCAGGGGGAGTTCTTCTATATCTTGCAATCAAATTCCTCAATATCAGTATTTACACTTCATATATTTATCCCCGTTGAAAACTTAACCTATGTTGTCATCAATCACCAAAAAGGGGCAGATTGTAAGTGCATCTAGTGCCCCTTAGTGATTTTGGTGTATTGAAGACTTATAGGTTAAGGGACTGATGCGTTTGTAAGTGTACACAGGTCTATAAGTCTATGAGGAGTTTGATATTTACAGAGAAAGTCGACCCCTAAAAATGAAGTTCTTGATGAAGACTTTAATATTCGAAGACTTTACAAGACTTTGAAAGTAAAGAAATTGGTGTGACCTTGAAGACTTGATATTCATTTGAGGAACATGAAGCGTGAAGACTTTTGTTTTCGTAGTTTCATTTTCTCTTTCTTGAGTCATAGGAAACACCGTCTTTGTTAAAGGGGTCGAGGAAATACTAAGGAAAAATTTCCATGTGATGCTCAACTCAAAATCCTACACCTACCAATCCCTTGAGTGAAGCCATTGGAAATCTCATACTGATTCGTCAAGTTCTTGATGTGAGAGACGCAGATTCTTACAGTCATTGATGACTTCTTCTGGCGAGGAGTTAGGAATTCGCCAGTCTGAATTGCCTACACATGAGAACATGATAGCCCGAGGAATTTGAGAGTCAAATTTCCGACCGTTCTTTGTCTTCTTGCGTCGGCTGTCCCAAAATATCTTATCCACCTAACGGTCATATCATTGAAGGGCATTTATGTCTTATCATGTCGGGCTTCTCCCTAGACTATAAATAGCCGCCCCTACAACCACTAGTTGGTTGGCTGCTCGAGAGAACTTGACACTTGTCATTTGAGAGCAACCCATCCTCCGGGACTTTGGCGAAAATCATCAAGTGAGGAAAATCCCAAAACCAAACCCCCACAAACCCAAAGTGATTGAGCATCATCAAGAAATTGATCCCGCGTGGATCCGGCGCTTGTTACCTTTGAAGACTGTGCTTCTTCCGGATGGTTAGGCGTCAAGGTCTAGAAACATCAAGAGGAATTGTGGATTGCCGAGTGACCAAGTCTGTGAAGGTTTGGAAGTCACTGAAGACTTACCACGAGTGATTGGGCCGAGACCTGCGTGGTCTTAGTTCAAGGAGAATACGGTGAGGACTGGGTGTCCTGAGTTGCAGCTCAGAGACTGGGTGTCCGGGACTGCGTGTCCTCGAGTTTAAATACTCAGCCACTCCAACCAGACGTACAACTGAGACAACAATTGGAACTGGTTTACCAAATCACTATCTTCACCAACTAACTGGTTCTATTTCCTCAACCCTTCCATTTCCTCATTACTGTGTTGAATGTTGTTCATATCGTGGCAGAAGACTTTAGCGAAGACTTTCACAAATTCCTCGGTTCAATTTCTTGATCTGTTTGTCTTCATCTTGTTATCCTGTGTTTACGCTTTACGTACTCTGTGCTTGTCTTCATTTCATCATGATGACCATGCTTGTATCCTATTATGTTTACCTCTGAGTACTTATTCCGCTGCAAGTAGTTCTTCGCTAAGGAATTTCCTCACCAGCAAATTCCTCAGTGAAGAATTCATAAAAATCGCCTATTCACCCCCCCTCTAGTCGATATAACGCACTTTCAAGAGACAATGAAGTTTACAATTGAATCAGAGGATGAAGGTGCTCAGGACAAGAAGAAGAAGAGAGCAAGAACCACAACTGCCCAGGTTCTTGGAAAGCCCTCTATGAGAAAAGATTACGAAGAGGAAGAAGAGGTTCTTTTTTGAAGCACCTAAGGCACCAAAGATTATGGGTGATGCTATAAGGTCAGGGGCTGCGACATCTAAGCCCAAGGAAGCACCTAAAGCTGCCTCCAAGGCCAAGCAAATACCAAAGAGGAATACTAGGAGTATTCCATTCTTTGAAAGAACAAGGCCCCAGTGCCAAATGTTCTTTGAAGAAGAAGATGAAGAAGGACAGGTCCTAAGGAAGCTCAAGCCCAAGATACAGCACCACAATGATGCACATTCTATGACCGAGGACATGAGGATCAGGGAAGGACTCGAAATTGAGGCTATGGAGGATGGAAGATCCATATGCCTCAAGGACAAGAACTGCTGTTGACTACAGGTTCCATACAAAGGAACAACGGGACTTCTATGAGACAATTCTGTTGGATAAGAAGCCCATAGTTTGTGACATGAGGTGGGTCGACTGGACCTACATCAATGACAATGAAGAGCACTATCCTGGAGTGCAAGAAAACTTTGTTGCTTATGGAGTTGCTGATTTTGTTGGGCAAAAGCTCACTCACTGGAATGATGAACTTATCATGCAATTCTACTCCACAACACATTTTTATCCAGATGGAAGAATTGTTTGGATGTCTGAAGGTACAAGGTACCAATCCACTGTTGAAGAATGGGCAAGTCTGATAAATGCCCCTAAGGAAAATGAGAATGACCCATCATCAGTTCAAGCTCAAGAGAAGAAGGAGAAGGCAAAGAAGGAGAAGGCTGCCAAGATGCCAACTCAAGAGGAGGCATCTGAATATTTCTTGAAGAACAAGCAGGAGCAGCTTCGGTTACTTAATAGCATCAACACTGAGGATTGAGAAGGGACTAGCCACCCTCACTCGTAATCGGAGAGCACGGAAAGAATCATGGAACTCAAATTCCATGACCTTGATGTCAAAATGGCGAGATTGATCGGTTGTAGAGCGATTCTTGAGGATGACATGCGGGAGAAGCGAGGCAAGACTACCACAAATGTGTTTGCAGAGTGCCTAGAGCCTAGAGGTCGATTGCGATGCTCGTGGCCAGACACTAGAGCAACATCTTGACACCGACTACAGCCCCTTCACTCGGTGCAACCAGCTCCGGCATCCACTCCGGCACCCTCTACTTCAATGAAGCCTTCGTCCAAGGAGTTATCCGGACACCACCACCAAGATCAAGCACGAGAGTCAATCTAGCACTATGCATTTTCTATGAACTTTTGGTAACTTGTTGCCAAAGGGGAGAAAAATGTATAGATCATAAACTTCGAGAGAGAGAGAGTGTTGCTTTTGTTCTCTCTTGCTTTATTTGGTGGTTAAACTTGTTTGCTTTTGATTACTTGAGATACTATGCTTGTGAGACATTGATGATCATGTGTTTGATCATAAGCTACACTTATGCATGTTTGATGATATTATCTTATCTATCCTATGTGATCATTCACTATGCTTGGTGATGAGTGCATGTATTCAATGTTTATTATTTTGAGCGCTCCACCAAGATGTATGTGACATGGAAGAGTAACCCATGAGCCTAATTCATTGTGCATTTGCAGTCCAAAGCAAATCTTAAACTATGCACAAATTTAGGGGGAGCTCTTGCTTATCACAAACTTCTCAAAGCGACGATGTTATTCAATCTTATTATCATTTGTCGAAGCTTTGATCTATATGTTGTCATCAATTACCAAAAGGGGGGAGATTGAAAGTGCAACTATCCCTAGGTGGTTTTGGTAATTCATAACAACATATAGCTCATGAGCTAATGCTATTCAAAGACTATTATTTCAGGAAAGCTCAATGAATGGCATGGCATGGATGATGAAAGTGGATCCCTCAAAATACTAAGGACAAAGCATTGGCTCAAGCTCAAAAGCTCAAGACTCTTCATTTTATATTTTAGTGATCCAAGACCACATTGAGTCTATAGGAAAAGCCAATACTATCAAGGAGGGATGAGGTGTTGCTTAATGAGCCGCTTGCTTCATGTGCTTTGTGATATGCTCCAAAACCCTCAGCTACTTTCCCACATCCACAAATGACCTAAACCCAAAGCCAAAATCGGTCACACCGATTCTTCCTATCCGGCGCCACCAATTCCAAAAGTCATAGCCACTGCCACAAACCCTAAGCAAATCGGTCTTACCGATAGGGATCTCGGTCTCACCGAGATGGGATTGTAATCTCTCTGTTTCCCTTCGTAACATTTCGGTCTAACCGAAGTGAGCGATCGGTCCCACCGAGATTGCAATGTAAACTCTCTGTTTCCTTTTGTAACATTTCGGTCTCACGAAAAGAGCCATCGGTCCCACCGAGTTTACGACCAACTCTCGAATCTTATTACCAAATCGGTCTCACCGAGTTTGTGTGATCGGTCTTACCGAGATTACGTTATGCCCTAACCCTAACCGAATCGGTCTCACCGAGATGCATGTCAGTCCCACCGAAAATCACTAACAGTCACTAGGTTTACTAAATTGGTCCGACCGAGTCTGTTGAATCAGTCCCACCGAGTTTGGTAAATTGTGTGTAACGGTTAGATTTTGTGTGGAGTCTATACATACCCCTCCACCTCCTCTTCATTCATGGGGAGAGCCATCAGAACGAACCTACACTTCCAACTTACCATTTCTGAGAGAGAACCACCTACTCATGTGTTGAGACCAAGATATTCCATTCCTACCATATGAATCTTGATCTCTAGCCTTCCCCAAGTTGCTTTCCACTCAAATCTTCTTTCCACCAGATCCAAAACCTATGAGAGAGAGTTGAGTGTTGGGGAGACTATCATTTGAAGCACAAGAGCAAATATTTCATCATCAACGCACCATTTGTTACTTCTTGGAGAGTGGTGTCTCCTAGATTGGCTAGGTGTCACTTGGGAGCCTCCGACAAGACTATGGAGTTGAACCAAGGAGTTTGTAAGGGCAAGGAGATCGCCTACTTCGTGAAGATCTACCACTAGTGAGGCAAGTCCTTCGTGGGCGACAGCCATGGTGGGATAGACAAGGTTGCTACTTTGTGGACCCTTCGTGGGTGGAGCCCTCCGTGGACTCGTTCAACCGTTACCCTTCGTGGGTTGAAGTCTCCATCAACGTGGATGTACGATAGCACCACCTATCGGAACCACGCCAAAAACATCCGTGTCTCCAATTGCGTTTGAATCCTCCAAACCCTTCCCTTTACTTTCTTGCTAGTTGCATGCTTTATTTTCCGCTGCCTATATACTCTTTGCATGCTTGCTTGAATAGTGTGATGATTTCTTGACTTGTCCTAAAGTAGCTAAAATCTGCCAAACTCTAAAATTGGGAAAAGGTTAAGTTTTTAATTGGTCAAGTAGTCTAATCACCCCCCCCCCCTCTACACATACTTCAAGGTCCTACATACTTTCACAATCAAAGATGGGCGATCTGATGGTCTTCAACGCCTCAGAATTAGGTGCCAAAGCACCTACCTCATCAACCTCGGCACCCCTAGATGCCACCTGGCCAACAGCCACATGTGGGACAACAATAGCAGCATCCAAACCCCCACAGTCCACAAAGGTGATCAGCTGATTGGGCTCCAACAACGGTGGTGAGGTCGCAGTTGGCATCGCCAAGGCCCCTCCAAGCGACTCCATCTCCTTAGGAAGCACCATCGAAATAGGCGAAGTGGGCTCCTCACAAAGCTTCTGCAGCTCAGGCATAATCTGCAGCACCGGAGCAACGACCTCAACAACCGTTTCACTCTCAGAAGCAATCGGCATGACACACAATGATGATAGGCAGGATGTAGCACGAGGGAAGAGATCTCCATACATGCACTCGCTTCCCCATCGGCGTAAACCATCGTGAATCTCGGCAGCAGGACTGTGGGCACAACTCGAGCTTGGCGAGAGCAGCCTCTGCACTTGCCAAAACACTCCCAACTTCAAGCAATGTAGTCCTGAAGCTCAGCGCGGAGTAGCTCATTCTGCTCCACAAGGACGGGCTGCAATGCCACATTGACCGGTGTTGCATCGACACCTGATGCAGGCGCTGACTGGACTAAAGTTGAAAATCTTGAATTTGAGTTTTTCTTCATTTTTGAAATTCCTCAGTTTTTCAAATTCTTCAACTTTGCATTGTCTTCACTCCTTCCGTCGTTATTCTTCATTTGACTATATATATATATATATATATATATATATATGAGTTTATGTCCTCAACAACATTCAACTATTGCTATTTCTTCAAGTTATTTTTTCTGCTAAGTTAATGTGATCGGACCCTTATCCCCCTCTATGCTAAACTCAACCTAGTCTGTTCACAAATTCTTCATGTGCGTTCTATTTGAAAATCATTCAAATTCTTCACTGTGTCCTTGTCAGCTGAAGAAATTGCGAACGACACTTTAAAATATTCTTATCTGAATTTTCGGTTTTTGCCGCTCAAACCGTTACGCATTCCACGATATACTTATCTATTCACCCACGATCACACACGATCTCCACCTCTCAGTATGTGGGTGACACATGTCGCGCGAATGAGAAGGGTCAGGGGCACGTTCGTCCAATTTCCTCGGGCGAACGGTTTTTCACCTTAGCTATAAATACCCCCTCCCCTCCTCACTTCGTTTTTTACTCCGCTCGACCTCACTCCCTCACTCAAGCTTCTCAAAACCTAGCGCCACCGGTACCTCCATCATCGCCGGTGAGGAAGAGCTTCACTGCCTCGATCTCATCGTCGTCATACTCGCGCCGGCCGCGGAAATCTTCCCTCCACCGCCAGTGAGCGTCTTCCTCCGCCAAGTTAGGCGTGGAAGATCCGAGCCGACGAACTTCAAATCTACACTTCTTGTTCATTGTGTTCTTCACCAAGGCGTTCCTCAGAGAAAAGTTGTATACTTCTTCAAAGAACTCAATTGTGCAAATTCCTCAGCTGAAGAAAATGGCAGATGGTAAAAGGCCTTAGAAAGGAGGAAAGAAGCTTGAAGTCAACACTACCTTTGAGATCCCTGCGGACATCTGTGCAGGGTACTGCATGCCTGATGAGGCAAATGATGGCAAGGAGACGAAGAATGAGCGCAAAGTGCGCATTCAAAGGATTGGAAGAAGATGGGCAAGAGAATGGAGGGAGTACATATATGTCACTCCCAAGTACGTGAAGAAATTCGCTCTTAACCCTCCATGCTCAAGACCTCCTCTGGCACCTGGCCAAAGAGCAGACCCAACAAGCCTTAAACATGGTGATGATTATGCTGATGAATGGGCCAGGCGGCAAGCCAAATTGGCAAAGCAAGCCAAAGAAGGAGTGAAGAAATTTAATGAGGATTAGCTCAGGCATAATCTGCAGCACCGGAGCAACGACCTCAACAACCGTTTCACTCTCAGAAGCAATCGGCATGACACACAATGATGATAGGCAGGATGTAGCACGAGGGAAGAGATCTCCATACATGCCTGCTTCCCCATCGGCAGAACCATCGTGAATCTCGGGCAACAGGGACACAACGGGCACAACCTGGAGCTTGGCGAGAGCAGCCTCTGCACTTGCCAAAACACTCCCAACTCGCGCAATGTAGTCGCGAAGCTCAGCGCGGAGTAGCTCATTCTGCTCCACAAGGACGGGCTGCAATGCCACATTGACCGGTGTTGCATCGACACCTGATGCAGGCGCTGACTGGACTAAAGTTGAAAATCTTGAATTTGAGTTTTTCTTCATTTTTGAAATTCCTCAGTTTTTCAAATTCTTCAACTTTGCATTGTCTTCACTCCTTCCGTCGTTATTCTTCATTTGACTATATATATATATATATATATATATATATATATATATATATATGAGTTTATGTCCTCAACAACATTCAACTATTGCTATTTCTTCAAGTTATTTTTTGCTAAGTTAATGTGATGGGACCCTTATCCCCCTCTATGCTAAACTCAACCTAGTCTGTTCACAAATTCTTCATGTGCGTTCTATTTGAAAATCATTCAAATTCTTCCTTTGTGTCCTTGTCACCAAGAAATTGCGAGCGACACTTTAAAATATTCTTATCTGAATTTTCGGTTTTTGCCGCTCAAACCGTTACGCATTCCACGATATACTTATCTATTCACCCACGATCACACACGATCTCCACCTCTCGGTATGTGGGTGACACATGTCATGAATGAGAAGAATTCGAGAACACGTTCGTCCAATTTCCTCGGGCGAACGGTTTTTCACCTTAGCTATAAATACCCCCTCCCCTCCTCACTTCGTTTTTTACTCCGCTCGACCTCACTCCCTCACTCAAGCTTCTCAAAACCTAGCGCCACCGGTACCTCCATCATCGCCGGTGAGGAAGAGCTTCACTGCCTCGATCTCATCGTCGTCATACTCGCGCCGGCCGCGGAAATCTTCCCTCCACCGCCGCCGTAGACGTCTTCCTCCGCCAAGTTAGGGCGTGGAAGATCCGAGCCGACGAACTTCCAAATCTACACTTCTTGTTCATTGTGTTCTTCACCAAGGCGTTCCTCAGAGAAAAGTTGTATACTTCTTCAAAGAACTCAATTGTGCAAATTCCTCAGCTGAAGAAAATGGCAGATGGTAAAAGGCCTTAGAAAGGAGGAAAGAAGCTTGAAGTCAACACTACCTTTGAGATCCCTGCGGACATCTGTGCAGGGTACTGCATGCCTGATGAGGCAAATGATGGCAAGGAGACGAAGAATGAGCGCAAAGTGCGCATTCAAAGGATTGGAAGAAGATGGGCAAGAGAATGGAGGGAGTACATATATGTCACTCCCAAGTACGTGAAGAAATTCGCTCTTAACCCTCCATGCTCAAGACCTCCTCTGGCACCTGGCCAAAGAGCAGACCCAACAAGCCTTAAACATGGTGATGATTATGCTGATGAATGGGCCAGGCGGCAAGCCAAATTGGCAAAGCAAGCCAAAGAAGGAGTGAAGAAATTTAATGAGGATTCTGCTCCTGCCGCTGCCACTGCTGAGGCTTCTTCAAGCAAGAAGGCTATGCCAAAGAAGCCAGCCAAGAAACCAACTTCCTCAGCAATGCCCTCACGGCCAAGTTCTTCTTCAATGCCCTCACGGCCAATCTCCTCAGTGCCATCAAGGCAAATTCCTCAAGCTGCCCCAGTTCCTCAAGCTGCACAAATGTCTCGGGTTTCAAAACCCTCGGCTCCTCTGGGAAAGTCCTCAGCACATGTGCATCTTGCCACGTGCCAAAGGACCACTGGCATATCAATTGCCTCAGGAGCTTCAGCAAGTTCTTCAGCTCACCCTTCATCAACTGGTCCCACACTGCTGAAGACCAAGGCCACTGCTGGACTAGGCACTAGATCAAGTCCTCACAAGAAGCAGGTGGTCTTTCAAACTCCATCTGATGATGCGGCTGATGATGATGAATTAGCTGATATCATCAAGGAGAGACAGCAGCGGGCCGCTAGAGCCAAAGGGAGTGTTGTGCCCCTTCTACTGGATCCAAAGAAGATCCTGGACTTCATCGATCTCTGGCACAAAGATCCCAATGCTCCAATGCCAGAGTTGGGCCTCACTCCTGGACAAATTCACATGGTGACGGCATTCATTGCTGAAAAAAAAGTGGAAGTATGACCAAGCCAGAGTGGCTAAGAAAGCGCAGTACAAAAAGCAACGCTGTCTAAAGGACAATGTCCTCAGTCTTTCGCCTGAGCAGCGCATTGCACTGCAAGCTGATATCAAAAAGCTCAGTGAAGAATTTGATGCCTACAAGGTAGAATGTGTTGGGGAACGTAGTAATTTCAAAAAAAAATCCTACGCACATGCAAGATCATGGTGATGCATAGCAACGAGAGGGGAGAGTATTGTCTACGTACCCTCGTAGACCGAAGCGGAAGCGTTGACGCAATGTAGAGGAAGTAGTCGTACGTCCTCCCGGTCCAACCGATCCAAGCACCGTTACTCCGGCACCTCCGAGTTCTTGACACACGTACAACTCGATAACGCACCCTGATCTTCGATCCAGCAGAGGCGCGGGGAGGAGTTCCATCAGCACGACGGCGTGGTGACGATCTTGATGTTCTCCTCTCGTAGGGCTTCGCCTAAGCACCGCTACAATATGACCGAGGTGTAATATCGTGGAGGGGGGCACCGCACACGGCTAAGGAATGATCTCAATGATCAACTTGTGTGTCTAGGGTGCCCCCCTACCCCCGTATATAAAGGAGGGAGGGAGGAGGTGGCCGGCCCTAGGGGGGGCGCGCCATAGGAGGAGGAAACCTACTCCAAGTAGGTTTCCCCTCTTTTTCCTAATCCAAGTTGGAGGGGGAAGGAAGGAGTAGTAGTAGTAGGAAGGAGGAGGGGGAAGGAGAGAAGGAAAGGGGGCCCGGCCCCCCACCCAATTCAGATTGGGCTTGAGGGGGGCGCGCCCCCTCTCTTGATCCTTCTCCCTCCCTTCCACTAGGGCCCAATAAGGCCCATATACTTACCGGGGGGTTCCGGTAACCTCCCGGAGCTCCGGTATATTCCCAAACTCTTCCGGAACCTTTCCGGTGTCCAAATATATCCGTCCAATATATCAATCTTTATGTCTCGACCATTTGAGACTCCTCGTCATGTCGTTATCATATCCGGGACTCGAACAACCTTGATACATCAAAATATATAAACTCATAATATAAGCATCATCGAAACCTTAAGCATGCGGACCCTACGGTTCGAGAACAATGTAGACATGACCGAGACATGTCTCGGTCAATAACCAATAGTGGGACCAGGATGTCCATATTGGTTCCTACATATTCTCTGAAGATCTTTATCGGTCAAACCGCATAACAACATACTTTGTTCCCTTTGTCATCGGTATGTTACTTGCGAGATTTGATCGTCGGTATCCAATACCTAGTTCAATCTCGTTACCGGCAAGTCCTTTTACTCATTCATGTCGTCATCTCATAACTAACTCATTAGTTATATGCTTGCAAGGCTTAGGTGATGAGTATTACCGAGAGGGCCGAAGATACCTCTCCGACAATCGGAGTGACAAATCCTAATCTCGAATTATGCCAACTCAACATGTACCTTGGAAACACCTGTAGAGCACCTTTATAATCACCCGATTACGTTGTGACGTTTGGTAGCACACAAAGTGTTCTTACAGTAAACAGGAGTTGCACAATCTCATAGTTGCAGGAACTTTGTATAAGTCATGAAGAAAGCAATAGCAGAATACTAAACGATCAAGTGCTAGGCTAACAGAATGGGTCACGTCAATCACATCATTCTTCTAATGATGTGATCCCACTAATCAAATGACAACACATGTCTATGGTCAGGAACCATGACCATCTTTGATTAATGAGCTTGTCAAGTAGAGGCATACTAGTGACCATAGTTTTGTCTATGTATTCACACATGTATTATGTTTCCGGTTAATACAATTCTAGCATGAATAATAAACATTTATCATGATATGAGGAAATAAATAATAACTTTATTATTGCCTCTAGGGCATATTTTCTTCAGTCTCCCACTTGCACTAGAGTCAATAATCTAGATTACATAGTAATGATTCTAACACCCATGGAGTCTTGGTGCTGATCATGTTTTGCTCGTGAGAGAGGCTTAGTCAATGGAGTGCGCAACATTCAGATCCGTATGTATCTTGCAAATCTCTATGTCTCCCACTTGGACTTGGTCCCGAATGGAATTGAAGCGTCTCTTGATGTGCTTGGTCCTCTTGTGAAATCTGGATTCCTTTGCGGGGCAATTGCACGATATTGTCACGGAAGATCTTCATTGGTCCCGATGCACTAGGTATAACACCTAGATCGAAAATGAACTCCTTCATCTAGACTCCTTCATTCGCTGCTTCAGAAGCAGCTATGTACTCCGCTTCACATGTAGATCCCGCCACGACGCTTTGTTTAGAACTACACCAACTTACAGCTCCACCGTTTAATATAAACACGTATCCGGTTTGCGATTTAGAATCGTCCGGATCGGTGTCAAATCTTACATCGGCGTAACCATTTACGACTAGCTCTTTGTCACCTCCATATCGAGAAACATATCCTTAGTCCTTTTCGGTATTTCAGGATGTTCTTGACCGCTGTCGATGATCCACTCTGGATTACTTTGGTACCTTCTGCTAAGCTTATTGCTAAGCATACGTCAGTCCAGTACACAAGATTGCATACATGATAGAGCCTATGGCTGAAGCATAGGAACTTTTTCATTTTCTCTCTATCTTCTGCTGTGGTCGGGCATTGAGTTTGACTCAATTTCACACCTTGTAGCACAGGCAAGAATCCTTTCTTTGCACGATCCATATTGAACTTTTCAATATTTTGTCAAGGTATGTGCTTTGTGAAAGTCCTATTAAGCGTCTTGATCTATCTCTATAGATCTTGATGCCTAATATGTAAGCAGCTTCACCGAGGTCTTTCATCGAAAAACTTTTATTCAAATATCCCTTTATGCTATCCAGAAATTCTATATCATTTCCAATTAATAATATGTCATCAACATATAAAACTAGAAATGCTCTGAGCTCCCACTCACTTTCTTGTAAATCAGGCTTCTCCAAAAGTCTGCAGATAAAACCATATGCCTTGATCACACTATCAAAACATTTATTCCAACTCGATGATGTTTGCGAGTCCATAAATGGAGCAATGGAGCTTGCACACTTTGTCAAGACCTTTTGGATCAACAAAACCTTCGGCTGCATCATATACAACTCTTCTTCTAGAAATCCATTCAAGAATGCAGTCTTGACATCCATTTGCCAAATTTCTTAATCATGAAATGCAGCAATAGCCAACATGATTCGGACGGACTTAAGCATCGCTACGGTGAGAAAGTCTCATCGTAGTCAACCCCTTGAACTTGTCGAAAACCTTTCGCAACAAGTCGAGCTTTATAGACGATAATATTACCATCGTCGGTCTTCTTCTTAAAGATCCATTTATTCTCAATGGCTTGCCGATCATTGGGCAAGTCAACCAAAGTCCATACTTTGTTTTCATACATGGATCCCATCTCAAATTTCATGGCCTCTAGCCATTTTGCGGAATCTGGGCTCATCATCGCTTCCTCATAGTTCATAGGTTCATCATGGTCAAGTAACATGACTTCCAGAATAGGATTACCGTACCACTCTGGTGCGGATCTTACTCTGGTAGACCTACGAGGTTTAGCAGAAACTTGATCTGAAGTTTCATGATCAATATCATTAGCTTCCTCACTAGTTGGTGTAGTTGTCGTGGGAACCGGTTCTCGTGATGAACTACCTTCCAACAAGGGAGTAGATACAGTTATCTCATCAAGTTCTACTTTCCTCCTACTCACTTCTTTCGAGAGAAATTCCTTCTCTAGAAAGGATCCATTCTTAGCAACGAATGTTTTGCCTTCGAATCTGTGATAGAAGGTGTACCCAACAGTCTCTTTTGGGTATCCTATGAAGACACATTTCTTCGATTTGGGTTCGAGCTTATCTTGTTGAAGTTTCTTCACATAAGCATCGCAGCCCCAAACTTTAAGAAACGACAACTTTGGTTTCTTGCCAAACCACAGTTCATAAGGTGTCGTCTCAACGGATTTTGATGGTGCCCTATTTAACATGAATGCGGCCGTCTCTAAAGCATAACCCCAAAATGATAGCGGTAAATCGGTAAGAGACATCATAGATCGTACCATATCAAGTAAAGTATGATTACGACGTTCGGACACACCATTTCGTTGTGGTGTTCCAGGTGGCGTGAGTTGCGAAACTATTCCGCATTGTTTCAAATGTAAACCAAACTCGTAACTCAAATATTCTCCTCCACGATCAGATCGTAGAAACTTTATCTTCTTGTTACGATGATTTTCTACTTCACTATGAAATTCTTTGAACTTCTCAAATGTTTAGACTTGTGCTTCATTAAGTAGATATACCCATATCTGCTCAAATCATCTGTGAAGGTGAGAAAATAATGATATCCGCCACGAGCCTCAACATTCATCGGGCCACATACATCTGTATGTATGATTTCCAACAAATCTGTTGCTCTCTCCATAGTTCCGGAGAACGGTGTTTTAGTCATCTTGCCCATGAGGCACGGTTCGCAAGTACCAAGTGATTCATAATCAAGTGATTCGAAAGTCCATCGAGATGGAGTTTCTTCATGCATTTTACACCGATATGACCTAAGCGGCGATTACCACAAATAAGTTGCACTATCATTATCAACTCTGCATCTTTTGGCTTCAACATTATGAATATGTGTATCACTACTATCAAGATTCAATAAAATAGACCACTCTTCAAGGGTGCATGACCATAAAAGATATTACTCATATAAATAGAACAACCATTATTCTCGATTTAAATGAATAACCATCTCGCATCAAACAAGATCCAGATATAATGTTCATGCTCAACGCAGCACCAAATAACAATTATTCAGGTCTAAAACTAATCCCGATGGTAGATGTAGAGGTAGTGTGCCGACCGCGATCACATCGACTTTGGAACCGTTTCCCACGCGCGCCGTCACCTCGTCCTTGGCGATGCTCGCTTATTCCGTAGTCCTGTTTGAGTTGCAAATATTAGCAGAAACCAAATCAAATACCAGTGCTACTACGAGCTCTAGTTAGGTACACATCAATAACATGTATATCACATATACCTTTGTTCACTTTGCCATCCTTCTTATCCGCCAAATACTTGGGGCAGTTCCGCTTCGATGACGATGCGCTTGCGGTAGAAGCACTCAGTTTCAGGCTTAGGTCCAGACTTTGGTTTCTTCTCTTGAGCAGCAACTTGCTTGCCGTTCTTTTTGAAGTTCCCCTTCTTCTTCCCTTTGCCCTTCTTCTTGAAACTAGTGGTCTTGTTGACCATCAACACTTGATGTTCCTTCTTGATTTCTACCTCCGCGGCTTTCAGCATCGCGAAGAGCTCGAGAATAGTCTCGTTCATCCCTTGCATATTATAGTTCATCACAAAGCTCTTGTAGCTTGGTGGCGATGATTGAAGAATTACATCAATGACACTATCATCGGAAAGATTAACTCCCAGTTGAATCAAGTGATTGTTATACCCGAACATTCCGAGTATCAGCGATGAACTATTCTCCTCCATCTTGCAGCTATAGAACTTATTGGAGACTTCATATCTCTCAATCCGGGCATTTGCTTGAAATATTAACTTCAACTCTGGAACATCTCATATGCTCCATGACGTTCAAAACGTTGTTGAAGACCGGTTCTAAGCCGTAAAGCATGGCACATCGAACTATAGAGTAGTCATCGGCTTTGCTCGCGAGACGTTCTTAACGTCGTCGGTTGCATCAGCGGCAGGCACGGCACCAGCGGTGCTTCGGGGCGTAACTCTTACGTGCAGCAATGAGGATAATCCTCGAGTTCTGGGACCCGATCCGTGTAATTGCTACCATCATCTTTCAACTTTGCTTTCTCAAGGAACGCATTAAAATTCAACGGAACAACAAAGACGAGCCATCTATCTACAAACAAACATAGACAAGCAAGATACTATCGGGCACTAAGTTCATGATAAATTTAAGTTCAATTAATCATATTACTTAAGAACTCCCACTTAGGCAGACATCTCTCTAGTCATCTAAGTGATCCGTGATCCAAATCAACTAAACCATAACCGATCATCACGTGAGATGGAGTAGTTTTCAATGGTGAACATCATTATGTTGATCATATCTACTATATGATTCACGCTCGACCTTTCTGTCTCCGTGTTCCGAGGCCATATCTGCATATGCTAGGCTCGTCAAGTTTAACCTGAGTATTCTGCGTGTGCAAAACTGGCTTGCACCCGTTGTAGATGGACGTAGAGCTTATCACACCCGATCATCACGTGGTGTCTCGGCACGACGAACTTTGGCAACGGTGCATACTCAAGGAGAACACTTCTTGATAATTTTTAGTGAGAGATCATCTTAAAATGCTACCGTTAATCAAAGCAAGATAAGATGCATAAAGGATAAACATCACATGCAATCAATATAAGTGATATGATATGGCCATCATCTTGTGCTTGTGATCTCCATCTTCGAAGCACCGTCGTGATCACCATCGTCACCGGCGCGACACCTTGATCTCCATCGTAGCATCGTTGTCGTTTACGCCATCTATTGCTTCTACGACTATCGCTATCGCTTAGTGATAAAGTAAAGCAATTATAGTGCGTTTGCATTTCATACAATAAAGTGACAACCATATGGCTCCTGCCAGTTGCCGATAACTTTGGTTACAAAATATGATCATCTCATACAATAAAATATAGCATCATGTCTTGACCATATCACATCACAACATGCCCTGCAAAAACAAGTTAGACGTCCTCTACTTTGTTGTTGCAAATTTTACGTGGCTGCTACGGGCTTAGCTAGAACCGTTCTTACCTACGCATCAAAACCACAACGATAGTTTGTCAAATTGACTCTGTTTTAACCTTCACAAGGACCGGGCGTAGCCACACAGTTCAACTAAAGTTGGAGAAAGCAGACACCGCTAGTCACCGTGTGCAAAGCACGGCGGTAAAACCAGTCTCGCATAAGCGTCTGCGTAATGTCGATCCGGGCGCTTCATCCAACAATACCGCTGAACCAAAGTATGACATCTTTGGTAGGCGGTATGACTTATATCGTCCACAACTCACTTGTGTTCTACTCGTGCATATAACATCAGCGCATAAAACCTAGGCTCGGATGCCATTTGTTGGGGAACGTAGTAATTTCAAAAAATTCCTCGCACATGCAAGATCATGGTGATGCATAGCAACGAGAGGAGAGTATTGTCTCGTACCCTCGTGAGACCCGAAGCGAAGCGTTGATGCAACATAGAGGAAGTAGTCGTCGTCCTCCGGTCCAACCGATCCAAGCACCGTTACTCGGCACCTCCGAGTTCTTGACACACGTACAGCTCGATGGCGCACCCGATCTCCGATCCAGCGAGGCGCTGGGAGGAGTTCCACAAGCCGACAGCGTGGTGGCGATCTTGATGTTCTCTGTCGCGAGGCTTCGCCTAAGCACCGCTACAATATGACCGAGGTGTAATATCGTGGAGGGGCACTGCACACGGCTAAGGAACAATCTCAATGATCAACTTGTGTGTCTAGGGTGCCCCCTACCCCGTATATAAAGGAGGGAGGGAGGAGGTGGCCGCCCTAGGGGGCACGCCATAGGAGGAGAAACCTACTCCAAGTAGGTATCCCTCTTTTCCTAATCAAGTTGGAGGGAAGGAAGGAGTAGTAGTAGTAGGAAGGAGGAGGAAGGAGAGAAGGGGGGCGGCCCCCACCCAATTCAGATTGGGCTTGGGGCGCCCTCTCTTGCTCCTTCTCCTCCCTTCCACTAGGGCCCAATAAGGCCCATATACTTACCGGGGGTTCGGTAACCTCCGAAGCTCGGTATATTCCCAAACTCTTAGGAACCTTTTCGGTGTCCAAATATATCCGTCCAATATATCAATCTTTATGTCTCGACCATTTGAGACTCCTCGTCATGTCCGTGATCATATTCGGGACTCGAACAACCTTGATACATCAAAATATATAAACTCATAATATAAGCATCATCGAAACCTTAAGCGTGCGGACCCTACGGTTCGAGAACAATGTAGACATGACCGAGACATGTCTCGGTCAATAACCAATAGCGGGATCTGGATGTCCATATTGGTTCCTACATATTCTCTGAAGATCTTTATCGGTCGAACCGCATAACAACATACTTTGTTCCCTTTGTCATCGGTATGTTACTTGCCCGAGATTTGATCGTCGGTATCCAATACCTAGTTCAATCTCGTTACCGCAAGTCTCTTTACTCGTTCATGTCGTCATCTCATAACTAACTCATTAGTTATAAGCTTGCAAGGCTTAGGTGATGAGTATTACCGAGAGGGCCGAAGATACCTCTCCGACAATCGGAGTGACAAATCCTAATCTCGAATTATGCCAACTCAACATGTACCTTCGGAAACACCAGAGAGCACCTTTATAATCACCCGATTCGTTGTGACGTTTGGTAGCACACAAAGTGTTCTTCAGTAAACAGGAGTTGCACAATCTCATAGTTGCGAGGAACTTTGTATAAGTCATGAAGAAAGCAATAGCAAAATACTAAGCGATCAAGTGCTAGGCTAACGAATGGGTCATGTCAATCACATCATTCTTCTAATGATGTGATCCCACTAATCAAATGACAACACATGTCTATGGTCAGGAAACATGACCATCTTTGATTAATGAGCTAGTCAAGTAGAGGCATACTAGTGACCATAGTTTTGTCTATGTATTCACACATGTATTATGTTTCCGGTTAATACAATTCTAGCATGAATAATAAACATTTATCATGATATGAGGAAATAAATAATAACTTTATTATTGCCTCTAGGGCATATTTCCTTCAGAATGGCAGGGTGCCAAAGTCAGATTCGTCAAGTTGATGAAGAAATTCACTTCAAGTGTTGCCGCTTCTGTGCATATTGAAGTCATTCCTGCTGAAGCATCTGCACAAGCCATTGAAGGAAATGCCAGCACCGCTAATGAAAATCAGGCTGCTGATGAAACTGCTAGTACCAGGGCTGCTGAAGAAATTCCAGCCTCTGAAGAAACTGCCAGGGCAACCACTAGTGTTGCGCGTGAAGAATCTGCCAGGCCAGTTGAAGACTCTGCTGTTGCGCCTGAAGAAATTGCTCAAGACAGGCCAACTGCATCAATTGTGCCTGAAGAAATTGATCCTACTCCCACGGCTCCACCTACACCAACACCAAGCCCAATTCTTCCTTCTACTCTGGAAGTGAACAAAACCAAAGCAGCGGAATGAGCTGCTCTGAAGAAGAGGAAAGCATCAGCTGCCTCAGAATCTTCGGCCCCCAAGAAGGCGAAGATTTTGAAAAGTTCAATTGACAATCCCATTGACGTTGTTCCTCTTGCAAACATGCCATCAAAGGTACTTGTTCCTTATGGTGAAGAATATCATATTCCTGAAGAATCTGCTGAAGAAGATCCCTCTGCTACTTCCATAGAGCAGATGGATGAAGAAATTGAAGTTGAGACTTTCACTTCAACTCCTCAAGTATCATCGCCAACGCCTCAGTTTACTGCTAAAGAGACCGGTGTTGAAGAAATGGAAGTGGATGAGGATGTGGACATTGGCTGCACTGTTCCAGTGATGAATGATGATTTTTGGGATAGTCAACACCCCAACTCTCCTCTGTTCACACCACTACAGCAAATTCCTCAGTCCCCAGCGCCAACAGAAGTTTAGATGGGCTCTGAAGAAATACACTTGCCCCTTACATTCATGAAGAAATTCCAGCCACTAGTGCTGATGAAAACGCTACTGAAGAAATGGAGGCCCAGGCTGCAAATGAAGCAGAAACTAAAATTCCTTGGCCTGCGGCTCCAGAAATTGACATGCCAGAGGTTATTCTTCAGATCACTGACACCCCTCAGCCACAGCCGAAGAATCCATTCTCCAAAACTCCGAAGTTCAAGGCCGATGCCTTCTTGGATGTGCATGTATTCTTCACTGATTACAATCCCTATGATTCTGCTCGTCTGAGGAGGAAGCGCTTCTGGACAGCCAGTCAAACAAATTTCTATTCTTCAGTGCTATTCAACAAGGATAAAATCTTCGACCATGAGCATATTCCTCACGTGGATATGGAATCACTGCCTTGCTTCACGCCAGTCCTTGCTGCCATTCATGATGCTGGCCTGCTCAATTTTTGCACTGACATATGCGATTGGAATGAAGAACTTATTCTTCAATTCTATGCGACGCTGCTGGCAATGCTGAAGATGTGAACTCATGGGTGTTGGACTGGATGACAGAGAACACACACTATAAGGCACCGGCCACTGAATTGCTTTGTGCCATGCCAGTCAGTCCTTCCCCAGAAGGTGCACATCTCATCTACTCTGAAACTGAGCTGTCAGATCACTTCATGCAAGTGTTGATGAAGCCATTGAAGCCTGGTCAAGCCTCAAGGACAAAATTCGTTGTGAAGGAATTGCAATATGTGCCAAGGACTGTCTACCGTATTCTGACAAAGACATTAAGTCCAATCAAAGGCCACGATTCCAATGATGTAGAAGTCATTGGCATCATGAAGAATCTGCTCTTTAACATCATGCACGGCATTCCCGTGAACTACTATGATTTCTTCATGAGGACTTTGGCAAACATTGCAATGTCCCCGTTCGAGTTGAAGCCTTATGCTCCCTGGATTATGAGATTCCTCAGATCAAGATCTTCACTCAACTACAAACCTGATACACTCAACCATGGCAGATACTTGCCCCCAATTGAAGTCCTCAAACGGACATTTTCCTTAGCTGATGAAAAGGGCAAGGCCACTGCTATTATTGATGAGGGCATTCGGCCATTGGATGGACAGTTTCGCAAAGCTGCTTCATATTCCACCAATGATGACTCTGCTACTCATGATTCCACCGCTAATGCCTCAAAGCAAAGTCCTTAGGCAACAGCTCCAAGGGTGATGACTGATTGTGAGCTTCTCCTCAGTCTTTGAAAGTGCGTTATATCGACTAGAGGGGGAGTGAATAGGCGATTTTTATGAATTCTTCACTGAGGAATTTGCCGGTGAGGAAATTCCTTAGCAAAGAACTACTTGCAGCGGAATATGTACTCAGAAGTAAACATAACTAGATACACACATAGTCAGCATGATGAAATGAAGACTAAGACTGAGTACGGAAAGCGTAAACACAGGATAACAAGATGAAGACAAACAAACTGAAGAAATTGAACTGAGGAATTTGTGAAAGTCTTGATCAAAGTCTTCAAACACGAGATATGAACAACATTCAACACGGTAATGAGGAAATGAATGAGTTGAGGAAATAGAACCAGTTAGTTGGTGAAGACAATGATTTGGTAAACCAGTTCCAACTGCTGTCTCGGTTATGCGTCTGTTGGAGCGGTGAGTATTTAAACTCGAGACACACAGTCCGGACACCCGATCTCGAGCCGCCTCAGGACACCCGATCCTCACCGTATTCTCCTTGAACTAAGACCACGCAGGCCTCGTCCAATCACTCGTGGTAAGTCTTGGTGACTTCCAAACCTTCACAGACTTGGTCACTCGGCGATCCACAATTCCTCTTGGATGCTCTAGACCTTGGCGCCTAACCGTCTGGAAGAAGCACAGTCTTCAAAGGTAACAAGCGTCGGATCCACGCAGATCAATTTCTTGATGATGCTCAATCACTTTGGGTTTGTGGGGTTTGGTTTTGGGATTTTCCTCACTTGATGATTTTCGCTCAAAGTCCTCGGAGGATGGGTTGCTCTCGGATGACAAGTGTCAAGTTCTCTCGAGCAGCCAACCAACTAGTGGTTGAAGGCGGCTATTTATAGCCTAGGAGCAGCCCGACATGATAAGACATAAATGCCCTTCAATGATATGACCGTTAGGTGGATAAGATATTTTGGTCGCCGGTCTTGACACAAAGAAGCGATCGGAAATTTGACTCTCAAAGTCCTCGGGGCTATCATGTTCTTCATTGTGTAGGCAATTCGACCTTTGGCGAATTCCTAACTCCTCGATCGAGCAAAGTCATCGATGACCGGAAGAACTGCGTCTCATCCTTTGAAGAACTTGACTGAATCGTATGAGATTTCAATGGCTTCACTCGAAGGGATTGGTAGGTGTAGGATTTGAGTTGAGCATCACATGGAAATTTTTCCTTAGTATTTCCTCGACCCCCTTTAACGATGACGGTGTTTCCTATGACTCAAGAAAGAAAAATGAAACTACAAAACAAAAGTCTTCTCGCTTCATATTCCTCGAATGAATATCAAGTCTTCAAGGTCACACCAATTTCTTCACTTTCAAAGTCTTGAAAGTCTTGAATATCAAAGTCTTGATCGAAGAACTTCATTTTAGGGGTCGACTTTCTCTGTAAATATCAAACTCCTCATAGACTTATAGACCTGTGTACACTCACAACGCATCATCATTACTTAACCTATAAGTCTTCAATACACCAAAATCACTAAGGGGCACTAGATGCACTTACAATCTCCCCTTTTGGTGATTGATGACAACATAGGTTAAGTTTTCAACGAGGAAAAACATATGAAGTGTAAATACTGATATTGAGGAATTTGATTGCAAGATATAGAAGAACTCCCCCTGAATATGTGCATAATGAGGAATTTGCTTTTGAGGCAATGCACATTTGAAGAATTGAATCATGGAGATCTCCCCATATATCTTGTAATTCATACACGCATTTGATATATAATATGAAGAATTTGAAATGCATGATGAAATATGGTGCCTGATGAGATTCAGCATGCATGCAATAGTATTGACTAGGAATAAGCATGCAGAATATCACATCAAAAAGTTTCAGAGCTCAAATATCACATTCAGAGCTTAGTGCTTCAAAAGCATCAGAGCACCAAACGTATCGAAGCACGATCAAAAGTATCAAGGCACCATCGGTTTAAGATTACAACTCGATCCAATAAAAGTTTGGAAGAGCGAGAGTTGTAACTTAAAAAACGCCCATAGTATAAACCGGCGAAGACTAACTCAGATTTCTCCCCTTTGTCATCAAATGACCAAAAGGATCGGCGAGGACTAACGCCTGAAGATTTTCAAGATGATGGAGGCGCCCGGCGTTGTCGGGTTGGATGTTGAAGTAGGGCCTGCCACAAAGGTCATCAAATCTTCATATTCATCGGTTTCACGCGATGAAGAATAAGAGCTAGCCACCAAATCGGGAACTTTGACTCTCTTCAATTTCTTTGGAGGTGGTGCGAGACCACCAAAGCTTCACGAAGACCCATAGTCTTCAATTCTTCATGGAATATACATGATTAAGAACAGCCAGTGCGGTTGAGGGTTTCATGAAGGTAGTACTGATTTTCTTCACCGCATTATGTGTTGAGGTCATGTTGTGAAGAATTGCAGCAAATTGGCGCTTCACCCATTTCGATTGCGATCAACCTTGATGAAGGCGAGGAGTAACTCACGATCGGTCATCATCACAGGTCTTTGTGGCTTGAGGATTTTGCTTGGTTTGAGGTATTTCTTGGCGGTGTCATGCGTTGCGAATCGTCATTGGTGGAGTAAGATGCAGCCTTGCGAAATTGTCCATCAATGGACGAGTGCCTTCATCAATTACAGCTGCTGCCTTGCCCTTATCATCGATGATGAAACCGGTAAACTGAGGACTTCAATAGGCGGCAAGTAGCTGCCATGATTGAGTGTCGACCTTGTAGTTGGTGAAGATCTTGCCCTTATGAATCTCATGATCCAAGGTGCATATGGCTTCACTCAAAAGGTGACATTGCAACATTGGCGAGTCCTCATGAAGAAATCATGGAAGTTGACAGAACGCCATGAATGATATTGAAAAGCATGTTCTTCATGATGCCAACGACATCTTCTTCATTTGAGTCGTGGCCTTTGATGGGACTCATTGTCTTTGTCAAGATTCTATAGGCGGTCCGAGGCACATCAGCAAATCCTTGACGAGGAATTTGGTTCGAGGGCCTCAGATTGGCTTCAGCGGCTTCATGAGCACTTGCATAAAGTGATCGGACAATTCACGGTCATTGTAGATGCAACGAGCGGTTTCATGGGGAGGATCAAGAGGAAGGACACGAAGCAATTCATTCTTTGGTGCCTTGTAGTGAGTATTCTCTGTCATCCAATCCAGTACCCATGAATTGATGTCTTCAGCATCTCCGGTGATGTGGAGGGTGGCATAGAACTGAAGAATGAGTTCTTCATTCCAGTCATAGATATCAGTGCAGAAATTCAACAGCTGAAAGCACATTTGCTCCCTGGGTGGTTTTGGTAATTAATGACAACATACTTTGTGGTTGGTCTAATGCTTTTATCAAGTATGTCTCAGGAAAGTCAATCACTCTGGCATGGCAAAAGGACTAGAAAGGTGGACCCCTAGGATGCTAAGGAAAGGATTGGCAAAAGCTCAAGACTCCATTTTGGTTTAGTGATCCAAGATCACATTGAGTCCATAGGAAAGCCAATACTATTAAAAGGGGGTGAGGTTATGATGATGATCTGGTTGCTCAAAGTGCTTAATGATTTATCTCTCAAACTATCAACAATCTTTCACTCCAACATAAACTCATAAGTAATCTCGGTCCCACCGATTCCATAAACTCAGTCACACCGAGATGAACCACCTCAGCCATATAGCCAAACCCTAGTAATTTCGGATTTTCCGATTCCAAACTCGGTCTTACCGAAATTGGTGTTGCCAACCTACAGAACATACGTACTCAAATCGGTGTCACCGAGATGAGAAAGTCGGTCCCACCGAGATTGGCAAACCCTAGACTTTGGAAGAATCGGACTAACCGAGATTGTATTTTGGTCCCATTGAAAATCCCAACGTTCACAAGATTTGAACTTTCGGTCTCACCGAGTTGTCAACTTTAGTCCGATCGAGATTGGTCAAATGTGTGTAACAGTTGGATTTTGTGTGGAGGCTATAAATACCCTCCACCTCCTCTTCATTAGTAAAGAGAGCCATCGTAAAGATCTACCACTCCTACCTTACATTTACGAGAAGAAAACTACCTACCCTTGTGTTGAGATCAAGTTGCTCCACTCCCACCATATGAAACTTGATTTCTAGTCTTCCCAAGTTGCTTTCCACTCAATCCCTTCTTCCACCACAGCCAAATCAGTGAGGAGAGTTGAGTGTTGGGGAGATTATCATTTGAAGCACAAGAGCAAGGAGTTCATCATCACCAACACCATCTATTACCTTTTGGAGGTGGTGCCTCCTAGATTAGTTAGGTGTCGCTTGGGAGCCTCCGTCAAGATGTGGAGTTGAACCAAGAAGTTTGTAAGGGCAAGGAGATCGCCTACTTCGTGAAGATCTACCCCGAGTAAGGCTAGTCCTCCGTGGACGTAAGCCATGGTGGCATAGACAAGGTTGCTTCTTCGTGGACCCTTCGTGGGTGGAGCCCTCCGTGGACTCTCGCAGCCATTACCCTCCGTGGGTTGAAGTCTCCATCAACGTGGATTGACGATAGCACCACCTATCGGAACCACGAGAAAAATCTCCGTGTCTCCAAATTGCGTTTGCTCTTCTCCACCTCTCCTTTACTATATGTGCAATTTACTTTCCGCTGCCATTACTCTAGAATTGCATGTGTAGTATGCTACTTGACTTGTTTGCATGATGCTTGACTTGATCTCCATTGTGAACTTGACAAAAACTTGTTCTTGTCAAAAGGCAAAACTTTTATCTTGTCGAGTAGTCTAATCACCCCCCCTCTAGACACTCTTACCTTCAACGATCCTACAATTGGTATCAGAGCATTGGTCTCCATTGCTTTGGTTTGCACACCATTGGAGGAAGATGGACGTGTCTACGTTTGGGAGTGTTAGCCATAGAGTGCCTATTCTTGATGGAGTGTCCTATAACTCGTGGAGGATTGAAATGCTTGCTATCTTTAAGATGTACAACTTGCGCAAATATGTTGAAACCCCATATGTACCTCCATTTGACCCCTTGCACCCTACTATGGATGAAGAGCTTGATTTGCTTCGTAACCTTAGAACTGTCAATCTTATCATTAGAGGTTTGCCCGATAACTTGCTTGAGCTTGTCACAAACTTTGAGTGCGCCCATGCTATGTGGAAGTTCTTGGAAGAACTTTATCCGGACTACTCTTTGAGAGGTCTTGATGAAATTCTATACAAGACTGTTGAATTTGATATGATGCGCCCCAATGATCCTAACTTTGACAAATGCTTCTTTGAGCTTCGTGATCTTATGAAATGGAAGGGTGATTCCGGACTTATCAATGTTCTAGTTAGAAATGCTCTTGTATTGCATTCCGATGATTATTGTCACTCTGACAAAACTAATGCAAGTCATTGTCAAATTGACCTAGGAATTGATGATGAATTGTCTATGGGTCAATATGATGATGAGCATGAGCGGGATGGCGATTACTCGATTCGGACACCGAGCTAGACAAGATCATGAAGAGTCTCGATCTTATGGCAAATTTGAGAGACTACATATCCGGTGGAAAAGAGTGGATTCTTGATAGTGGATGCACCGATCACATGACCGGAGATGAAGACATGTTTCGAGAGCTTGCAAAGAACGATGGTCCACGCAAGTATGTGACTTTTGGAGACAACTCCAAGGGTAAGGTACTTGGCCTTGGTAAGGTGGCCATATCTCATGATAGCTCCATTAAAAATGTCATGCTTGTTGAATCACTTGGATACAATTTGCTTTCCGTGTCTAGATTAGCTGACTTTGGATTCAATGTGCTATTCACTAAAGTAGATTGCCAAGTTTTTCGTCGTGACAATCATAACATGGTATTTACCGGTATTCGTAGAGGTGACCTATATGTCGTTGATTTCACTAAGAAAGCCCAACCTAGAACTTGCTTCATTGCTAAATCTGCTAAAGGTTGGTTATGGCATAGAAGGCTTGGACATGTTGGTATGCGTAATCTAGATAAGCTAATCAAAGGTGATCACATTCTTGGTGTTAAAGATGTTTTCTTTGACAAAGATAGACTCTGTAGTGCATGTCAAGCAGGAAAACAAGTAGGTGGAAGTCATCCCGTGAAGAACATCATGACCACAAGGAGACCGCTTGAGCTTCTTCATATGGATCTCTTCGGTCCCAATGCTTACAAAAGCCTTGGTGGTGACTCCTTTGGTCTAGTTATTGTTGATGATTTTTCCAGATTTACGTGGGTACTTTTCCTTGATGACAAATCGCAGGTTCAGAGAATCTTGAAAACCTTTGCCAGAAAGGCTCAAAATCAATTTGAGGTGAAGATCAAGAAAGTTCGGAGTGACAATGGAACGGAGTTCAAGAACGCCCATGTGGACTCTTTTCTCGATGAGGAAGGGATTCTACATGAGTTCTCGGCTACATACACACCTCAACAAAATGGAGTTGTTGAGAGGAAGAACGAGCAGCTCATTGAGATGGCGAGAACGATGCTTGATGAATACAAGACACCGAAACACTTCTGGGGTGAAGCCGTCGAGACAGCTTGTCATGCTATCAACATGCTTTATCTTCACAAGCTCCTTGGCAAGACTTCATACGAGCTTCTTACCGGTAACAAACCCCAAGTGGGATACTTTCGTGTCTTTGGTTCGAAATGCTATATCCTTGATAAGCATCGTCGGTCTAAATTTGCTCCTAAAACTCATGAAGGCTTTTCCTCGGTTATGGATCAAACTCTCACACCTACCGTGTCTACAATAATTTCACCCAAAAGTTGAAGAGGCGGTAGATGTGAAGTTTGATGAATCTAATATTTCGCAAGTAGAGCAAATGCCTATTGATGTAGGAGACAAGGACCCATCGGAAGCCATTCAAGATTTATCCATTGGAAAGATTAGTCCCATGGAAGTGAAGGAGAGTACCTCATCTACATATGTGGAGCCCCCTACCTCACGGAGAGATGAACCTCAAGGCAACATGGAGGCCTCCACAAGTGGAACTCACCAAGATGAGGAAGCGAGAAGAAGATCCACCACAACCTCCTTCTCCACCACCTCAAGACAACACCAACAACAATGATGAAGAAGAAGATGAGGATGATGAGGAAGCTCAGCCACGACCACGACAAAAGCTATCCCGAGTTCGAGCAAGAGTCAAGAAGGACCATCCCGTGGAACAAATGATGAATGACATCGACTCCGGGAGAATCACTCGCTCTAAAACTCGTTTAGCTAACTTTTGTGAGCACTACTCATTTATCTCTAGTCTTGAACCTATGAAGGTAGAAGAAGCACTTGAAGACCCGGATTGGGTGAACGCTATGCACGAAGAGCTACACAGCTTCAAGAGGAGATTGATGCATTCATTGAAGCACCCAAGGCCATGGTCAAGTGGGTTCCCAAGGAAACTTCAAGTTCTACTTCGACAAGCTCAACTACTACCCCAAGGATTCCCATCAAGATGATGTGGATCCCGAAGAGGAAGAACTAGAGAGTTCTTGAGGGTGACTCCGCCAACATACTTCACTCACATTCATTTTGGCAAAGAACTTGTGCAATCAACTTCCACATCTTGCACTAGTTCATGGAGTCACAAACCCTCATGTTGGTAAGTCAAGGGACAAGGTAATCATTGCTTTCATGGACATCATCTATTGTGTACTTCAATCTATGTCCATGGATATCCTTGTTTGTTCCTTGTGGGACTAACCCATGTAGGTATTGAAAGTGCCCGAATCCAAAGGATTGCTCCCAACTCTTGATGATCTTCATCAACATTGAGCATCCACATCTTCAACATCTACATGAAGTCTTCAACGACAACCCAAGGTTAGTTTGACCCTTTAAAAGGGGTTCTCACATCAAGGGGGAGCTTTGCTCTAAAGAATTGAGCTAAAGCATCTTCTAATGATGTGAACACATTAATGCTTTATGTAAAAGTGGTAACCCCATTTTTGAGCTTAAACGATGAGTATGACCTATGATCAAATGTCCTCATTTGACTCCTAAGTCAATATACTCAAACATAGGTGACTTTGTCGCCGACCCCTGTCTAGATGAAGTACATATGTTTTGGAATTTTGCTATTGACTCCTTTGATTCTCTCGTTGAGTTAGCAATCTTTTTATTTCTATTCTTTTGTTTTTTGTGAATATCTTTTTGGCTCTGATCAATTCCCTGAAAATCTTTTACAAATTCATTGCAAATCTTTTGAAACATTCCTTGCAAAGTGAGCTGAATTATTTCTGGATTCCCTGGAATTAAACTCGGCGTCACCGATTTAAATATTTCGGTCTGACCGAAAAGGTTCGGACACACCGATCCATATCAATTCGGTGTCACCGATTTACATTCACCAGGATATCATCTTCTGCAGTTCCACTAAATGATTTATTCTGCATACTTAATTTGCTCAGTTGTGATTCTTAAGGATCCCACTTCTTTCCTTCCATCTTTCCTGTCCTTCCTGGTTTACTGTCCTTTTCGGCACTTGACGTCAAAGGGGGAGAAGATTTAGGGGGAGCTTAGGGGGAGATTGGAAGATAAAGGGAGAAGAGAAAAGTTAAAGGAAGAAGAAGAACAATCTTACCTTAAGGGGGAGAGGATCACATCAAAGCTTTGCCGTATTTCTCCTTGATAATACTTTTGGCATTATTCTCTTGATTTTGCTTGCTTCCCTTGCTCTCACAATTGGTATCTTATGAAAAGCAAAATCTCTCAGAGCTCATTGAAAATCTTTTAGTCTTGGGAGACATGTTAGCTGATTCAAGCTAGTGCTCAACAAGAGACACTCTTTATACATGTCATCCCTGGCTTGGTACTCTTGATGTTCTTGTAGCTGGATGAAGAAATACTCTTGTGTTATCTAACCTTGTTTTCCCAAGTTTATTTCTTCAGGTACAATACCAAGGAACTTCAAGGTAAATATATGCATCTTGCAGAATGTGCATGATGGTGACTTGCTTGTGAATACTTGTTTGCGAGAAAATCACCATGCACATATCGTCATCCTTCACTTATCCTCATACGCTTTCGATGCATATAGCCAAGCTGCATGTAGCACATCTTGCTCTTCTCTCATGTGTGCTTGTGGTAGTCCAAAACCAAAATCTAAAATCTTGCACACTTGTAGGGGAGCCTGTACTACATGTTTGTCAAAGCTTTAATGATAATCCTGCCTTTCTTTTAGTAAGCTTTGATATCTTATTTTGTGTGTTGCCATCAATTACCAAAAGGGGAGATTGAAAGCACATTTGCTCCCCGGTGGTTTTGGTAATTAATGACAACATACTTTGTGGTTGGTCTAATGCTTTTATCAAGTATGTCTCAGGAAAGTCAATCACTCTGGCATGGCAAAAGGACTAGAAAGGTGGACCCCTAGGATGCTAAGGAAAGGATTGGCAAAAGCTCAAGACTCCATTTTGGTTTAGTGATCCAAGATCACATTGAGTCCATAGGAAAGCCAATACTATTAAAAGGGGGTGAGGTTATGATGATGATCTGGTTGCTCAAAGTGCTTAATGATTTATCTCTCAAACTATCAGCAATCTTTCACTCCAACATAAACTCATAAGTAATCTCGGTCCCAACGATTCCATAAACTCAGTCACACCGAGATGAACCACCTCAGCCATATAGCCAATACCTAGTAATTTCGGATTTTCCGATTCCAAACTCGGTCTTACCAAAATTGGTGTTGCCAACCTTCTGTAACCTTTTGTACTCAAATCGGTGTCACCGAGATGAGAAAGTCGGTCCCACCGAGATTGGCAAACCCTAGACTTTGGAAGAATCGGACTAACCGAGATTGTATTTTCGGTCCCACCGAAAATCCCAACATTCACAAGATTTGAACTTTCGGTCTCACCGAGTTGTCAACTTTGGTCTGACCGAGATTGATCAAATGTGTGTAACGGTTGGATTTTGTGTGGAGGCTATAAATACCCCTCCACCTCCTCTTCATTCGTAAAGAGAGCCATCAGAAAGATCTACCACTCCTACCTTACATTTCTGAGAAGAAAACTACCTACCCTTGTGTTGAGATCAAGTTGCTCCACTCCCACCATATGAAACTTGATTTCTAGTCTTCCCAAGTTGCTTTCCACTCAATCCCTTCTTCCACCACAGCCAAATTAGTGAGGAGAGTTGAGTGTTGGGAGATATCATTTGAAGCACAAGAGCAAGGAGTTCATCATCACCAACACCATCTATTACCTTTTGGAGGTGGTGCCTCCTAGATTGGTTAGGTGTCGCTTGGGAGCCTCCGTCAAGATGTGGAGTTGAACCAAGAAGTTTGTAAGGGCAAGGAGATCGCCTACTTGTGAAGATCTACCCGAGTAAGGCTAGTCCTCCGTGGACGTAAGCCATGGTGGCATAGACAAGGTTTCTTCTTCGTGGACCCTTCGTGGGTGGAGCCCTCCGTGGACTCTCGCAGCCGTTACCCTCCGTGGGTTGAAGTCTCCATCAACGTGGATTGACGATAGCACCACCTATCGGAACCACGAGAAAAATCTCCGTGTCTCCAAATTGCGTTTGCTCTTCTCCACCTCTCCTTTACTATATGTGCAATTTACTTTCCGCTGCCATTACTCTAGAATTGCATGTGTAGTATGCTACTTGACTTGTTTGCATGATGCTTGACTTGATCTCCATTGTGAACTTGACAAAAACTTGTTCTTGTCAAAAGGCAAAACTTTTATCTTGTCGAGTAGTCTAATCACCCCCCCTCTAGACACTCTTACCTTCAACGATCCTACAACAGCCCTGCATCGTGAAGAACACGGAGTACTGGCTCGAAGCACGGTAGTGATTCCATATCCACATGAAGAATATGCTCATGGTCGAAGATCTTGTCCTTGTCAAATAGCACTGAGGAATAGAAGTTTGCTTGAGTAGGAGTCCAGAAGCGTCTTTTCCTCATACGAGCGAGTCATATGGATTATAAGCGATGAAGAACACATGCTCGTAAAAGAAGTCTTCAGCCTTGAATTTTTGCTTGCTCGAGAACGGATTCTTTGGTTTGGGCAGAGGAATATCGGTGATTTGCAACACAACCTCGTGAATCGCGATCTCGTGTTCTTGGTGAGAATTCCAGTTCCTCTCCTTGTGCGGTTTGAGGATCATCGATGGGTTCTACAAACGCTAGTGGCTGGAATTTCTTCGTTGATGACGATGTGGGATGAGTTTCTTGAGCCCATTTGAGCAGTTGTAGCAGGGACGAGAGGAACTTGTTGAATCGGAGTGAAGTGAGGAGTATTGGGATCTTGACTTTCCCAAAAGTCATCGTTCATCACAGTGTAGTGCACCCAATATCCACGTCTTCGTCTTCTTTTCAATTTCCTCAACACCTGCCTCTTGGTGTGAATTGAGGCATGGGTGAGAAACAATCATGTGTGAAGGAATGCTTCCACTTCAATTTCTTCATCAAGCTGTTACGAGGTAGCAACAGATTGATTTTCTTCATCGATCCGCTTGGGATCGTGTAATCTTCTCCATAAGGAACAATTTCCTTAGGCGACATGGAGGAGATGGGAATGGCATCAATAGGGTTTTCAAGTGAGCTGGTCATTGGCTTCATTTTCTTCGCGAGTCAAGAATTTGGCGCAGCCGATGCCTTCCTCTTCTTCATCAGAGCTCGCTTCTGCAGCCTTTGTCTTCTTCACTTCATAAGCGAAGGAAGAATTGGAGTTGGTGTTGGCGCAGGAGGAGCTGAGGATTGTGGTACAGCTTTCTTGGTATGGCAACTGTGCAGCTTGCCTGTTTCCTTCAGTTTCTTGAGCGCACCACTAGTGGATGCCACAGGAATTTCTTCAAATGCCGGAATGGAGTCATCAGCCACGAACTTGTGTTTTCATCAAGACACTTGAAAGTCATCAGCGGTCTTGGCATGTTCTTCAAAGAGTGAGCGAGTCTTGACTGAGGATTTTCTTGTTGCGATGGGGCTGCAACAATTGTCATTTTCTTCGTCAAATTGATGAATGTCACCTTGGCTCCTTGCCAATCAGCATTATAAGCATCGAAATCCTTGCTCAGTGCTTGAATTTCAGATTGAGCTTTAAGAAGTTCTTCAGGAGTCAAGTTGATGATATTCTTCCTCAGAAGCTTCTCCTTTCTGGCTTGTATTCTTTTTAATTCACGAGCCTTTTCAAATTTCCATTTCTCTTCAGCGATGAAATGGTTCAGCATATGACTTTGACCAGGAGTCAGTGGCAGATCCGGTATGGGAGTGTTTGGATCCTGATGCCATAGGTCAATGAAGTCAAGGATCTTCTTTGGATCCAAAAGCGAGAGCACATTTGTTCTTTTGGCTCTAGCGGCCTTGGTCGATCTGTCTCGATGATTTCGCAAGTTCTTCATCGAGGCTTCATCATCGAGGGAACGTTGAATGCAACTTGTTTCTTCTTTGGACTTGGCGAGGACCGCGTCCCACTGTTGCTTTGTCTTCAGCAGAGTGGGGCTGTTGAGGACATTGGTGCGGTGAGGAACTTCTTGAGACACGAAGCAATTGAGAATCCTGAGTCCTTTGACATGTAGCCAGATGCACAGGAGTTGAGGACTTGGAGGGAGCTGTTGAGGATTTGGAGTGAGCAGCAGCAGTCTGAGGAATTTGCCGTGAGGGCGCTGACGGTGAAGCACTTGGCTTGCGAGCGAGCTTCTTGGCATGGATTTCCTCGGCTTGACCGAGGGCTCAGGCAGCAGCAGCAGCAGAATCCTCATTGAATTTCCTCACTGCCTCCTTGGCCTGTCTTGCCAATTTGGCTTGGCGCTGGACCATTCTTGGAAAGTCTTCACCACGCTTGATGTTTGGTGGGGTCGTGACTTGGCCAAAGCCAAAGGAGCTCGTGGGCATGGAGGGTTTAAAGCGAATTTCCTCATGTACTTGGGAGTAACATAGCGGTATTCCTCCATTCTCGTGCCCATCTTCTTTCTATCCTTTGTATGCGCACTTTGCGCTGGTTTTTGGTCTCCTTGCCAAAATTGGATTCATCGGTGTCTGATAATCTTTGTATATTTCCTCAGAATCTCAAAGGCGTCATGACCTCCGGTTTCTTGCCTCCCTTCTGCGGTCTCTTGCCTTCGCCATTTTCTTGAGATGAGGATTTTGAACAATAGAGCACTCTGAAGAAGTATGCAGTTTTTCTTCGAGGAACACCGCAAATGAGTTAAGTTGATGAGAACCTAGTGATTCAAGAGCGACATGAGTACTGTGAGCAGAGTGTAGGTGCGAGGAATTTGGAGAGGTCATATGCTTCTCGGATGATTTTCAAAAAGAACAAGTTTTGAGGAATTTGACCAAAGGAGCCTTGAGGAATTTCACTAACCGTTTTGTCTCGAGGTTCGAGTTGTACTGATTGAAAATCCGCACAATTGAGGAATCTTGAAGAAATGAATGCTTAGAGAGATAAATCAAGAGCATACAAAGTGTGAGGTGTTCATATGTGAAGATTTGAAGAACAAAAACACCTTTGAAGATTTTCAGAAAGATTTGAGAATCAACGCGAGTAATAAAAGTGACTTTAATTACCCGAACTGAAGAACACGACGAACAAAGATGAACTGTAGTGAAGTTCGTCACGTTAGATCTCCCACGCCCTAACTTGGCAGAGGGAGACAGCTACGGCGGCGGCGGAGTGAAGATTTCAGCGACGGCGTGAGTACGCATTTACGATGAGGTCGAGGCGGAAGCTTTTCCTCACCGGCGGCGATGGAGTAGCGGCGGCGCTTAGGGTTTGAGGAGAGCTCGGCGAGAGACAGACGACGAGCGAGTAAATGAAGTAATGGAAGGGAGAGGGTATTTATAGCCATCAGAAAACTGTTCGCCCAAAGATTTTGGGACGAACATGCCCCCGCCCTTTCTTCTTCATGCGACATGTGTCACCCACGCATCGTGTGAGATGAGATCGTAAGATCGTGGGTGATTAAACTAATGCATCGTGGGATGCGAACGGTTTGAGCGGTAGAACCGAAAACTTGGATAAGATTTGTTTTAAAATTTAGTTCGCAATTTCTTCACTGTCGACACAAAGAAGACTTTGAACGAGTTTCAATCGTAACGCATATGAAGAATTTGTGAATAGATTGGATTGAGTATAGCATAGAGGGGGAAGGGTCCGATCACATTCACTTAGCAGAAATAGCAACTTGAAGAAATAGCAATAAGTGAATGTTGTAGAGGACATAAATTCATATATATATATAGTCAATGAAGAAAAACGACGGAAACATTGAAGATTTTGTAAAGTTGAAGAATTTGAAACACTGAGGAATTTCAAAAATGAGGAAAAACTCAAATTGAAGATTTTCAACTTTTGGGGTGGCGTAGCCCACCATATAAGAATGATGATTTCAGACACTGCATACAATTGTCGTAGGGTTCTGAGAATCGAATTCTTCATTAATTTCTTCACACTTAGAATGTTATTCTTCATTGATTGAGAAAAAAACGTTTCTTCATGTGTTGCACATCTAAGTCATCAATTCTGCATAAGGGTTAGGATGTGTGTCCTTTTCAAAGAACATTCGAAGATTCTAAGATATTTAGCTCACACCGCAACTTGCTAAATCTCTTCTCATCCAAGGGCTTAGTGAAGATATCAGCTAGCTGTTCTTCAGTCTTCACATGCTCGATGGAGATATCACCCTTCAACACACGATCATGAAGAAAATGATGACGAATCTGGATGTGCTTAGTCTTCGAGTGCTGAACTGGGTTGTGAGCAATCTTGATGGCACTCTCTTTGTCGCAGAGGAGAGGCACATTCTTCATGTTGACGCCATAGTCCTTGAGGGTTTGCTTCATCCAAAGCAGTTGAGCACAGCATGAACCAGCAGCAATGTATTCAGCTTCAGCAAGACGGTGATACACGCTTCGCTTTCTTCGAGGACCAATGCACCAAAGATCGTCCGAGGAAATGACAAGTGCGAGACGTTGACTTGCGGTCCACACGGTCACCAAAGATAGTCGAGTCGAAATATCCAATGAGATCAAAAGCGAGCCCTTGGGGTACCATAATCCTAGTGTTGGTGTGTGAGCTAGATATCGAAGAATATGCTTCACACCTTATGGTGTGATTCCTTCTGCAGCTTGAAATCGGGCACACATGCAAACACTAAGCATTATATCCGGCCTAGATGCACATAAGTACAATAAAGAACCAATCATGGAGCGGTATACCTTGTGATCAAGTAAATACCATTTTCATCGATTGCATAGATGGCCATTTGTGGGCATAGGAATTTTGATGCCTTTGCAATCTTGCATGCCAATTTCCTCGAGACATCTTTGAGGTATTTCTCCGAGATATGAATATGCCATTCTTGCTGTGATTTAATTTGAAGACCTAAGAAGAATTTCAACTCTCCCATCATAGACATTTGATATTCTTCACTCATCATATAGGCAAATTCATCACTATATCGTTGGTTAGTACAGCCAAAGATAATATCATCAACATATATTTGGCACACAAACAGTTCACCATCATATGATTTAGTAAATAGAGTAGGGTCAAGTGAACTGGTGTGAAGCCATTCTTCACGAAGAATTCCTTCAATGTGTCATACCACGCCCGAGGGGCTTGCTTGAGGCCATAGAGGGCCTTATTGAGTCTCAAGACTTTGTCGATTCTTGGGATCTTCAAAACACAGGGGTTGAGCAACATATACTTCTTCCTCAAGCTTACCATTGAGGAATGCACTTTTCACATCCATTTGATATAAGATGATATCATGATGGTTAGCATAGGCAAGTAAAATCGAATAGCTTCAAGTCTAGCAACAGTGCAAAAGTTTCATCAAATCAATTCCTTCAACTCTGTGTAGCCTTGAGCTACTAGGCGTGCCTTATTCCTCACCACAAGGCCATTTTCATCTTGCTTGTTGCGGTAGATCCACTTTGTGCCAATGATATTATGCTTGCGAGGATCTCGGCGATTGACCAATTCCTGACATTGTTCAACTCGAATCGATGTAATTCTTCTTGCATAGCCCTAATCCACTCGGCTCGAAAATGCTTCATCTACCTTAGTGGGCTCTGAGATAGAGACAAAAGCATAGTGCCCACAAAAGTTAGATAAGTGTGAGGCTTTTGAGCGGTGAGAGAGGACTGGTGCCGATGTCATCGATGATCTTCTCCACTTGCACTTCTTTTGCAACGCGTGGATGGGTCGGTTGTCGCCGAGGATTTTGATCAGATTTTCTTCACACCATTTTCCTCATTATGTTCTTCAGTATATCACTCGACGTTCTTCATGAACAGGAATGAATTCTTCAGAGATTCTTCAAGAGGAATGACATCCTCGGTTGCCTTGAGCTTGATAGCATCCTCGGTGCTGGTTCATCTAACACGAAGGTAGGTGCTCTCTTTGCGAGCCATTAGTTTCATCGAACCGCACATCTACAGTGTCAACAATCTTGTGAAGAACAATGTTGAAGACTCTGTAGGTGTGTGAGTCCTTTACGTAACCAAGCATAAAACCTTCATGTGCTTTCGGTGGAAATTTAGAGTTGTGGTGAGGATCTCTAATCCAACATTTAGCACCGAAGACTTTGAAATAACTCACATTGGGTTTCTTGTCGGTGAGGAGTTCATAGGCAGTCTTCTTCAAGAATTTGTGAAGATATACTCTGTTGATGATGTGGCAGGCAGTATCAATTGCATCAATCCAAAAACGCTGAGGCGTTTTGTATTCATCAAGCATAGTGCAAGCCATCTCAACAAGAGTTCTTTTCTTGCGCTCCACGACGCCATTCTGCTGAGGAGTATAAGGAGCAAATAATTCATGAGTAATAACAAGTTCATCAAGATAAGCATCAAGACCAGAATTCTTGAACTCAGCTCCATTGTCACTTCGATATGCTTGATCTTCACACCAAAGTTGGTTGAAGCCCTCGAGGAAAATCGTTTGAAGACTTCCTGCACCTCATGTTTGTAAGTAACAATGTGTACCCATGTATATCGAGAATAATCATCAACAATGACAAAACCATATATAGATGCATCATTAGTGACTGCTGAATAATGATTAGGTCCGAAGAGGTCCATGTGAAGCAATTCGAATGTACGGGTAGTGGTCATGATAGTCTTCGCTGGATGCTTGGCCTTGGTCATTTTTCCGGCTTCACATGCTCCGCATAAGTGATCCTTGAGGAATTTGACATTCTCAATGCCAATGACATGCTTCTTCTTCGCATAGCGTGTTCAAATTCCTCATGCCCGCATGACCAAGTCGTCGATGCCATAGCCAGCCTTCCAAGCTTTTGCAAGTAGACACACGGCTGGTTGTGGTCCTGTAGAGAAATCAACAATATACGATCTCCTCTCCTAAAGCCTTCAAGACTTTGGAATTGTCGACTTCCATAATCACAACACAATGATATTTGCCAAAGACAACAACCATATCAAGATCACAAAGCATTGAGATCGACATGAGATTGTATCCAAGGACTCAACAAGCATGACTTTGTCCATGTGCTTATCCTTAGAGATAGCAACCTTACCAAGACCCAATACGACTTTTGCCTTTGTCAAGAAAGATGATATGCTTCAGAGGTGACGGTGATAAGGAGCATCCATCAATAGATTCTTGTCACCAAATCATGTGATTTGTACATCCACTATCGAGGACCCATTCAAGGGTTTTGGGTTGATCATCCTGCAGATGAATTAGTGTAACTTACAATCTCATATGCTTCATCGGTGAAGAATATGATATCAAGTTCATCGAGGAATTTCATCAAGCGATAAACAGATATAGCAAGATGAGGACGTGTGAAATGAAAGTTCATTTCATCATGATTTGCTGCGTCCTTTCGGGCACTTTGTCGTCCCCAAAGAAATTCTTGAGACGTCGAGCACGCCCGAGACCTGACCTCGCAGAAGAGATTAGTTCTTTTTCTTCACCACCCACATCTGAAGGGGTGGCAAAGAGTTCATCAACCTGCGAGCACCATGTGAGAAAGGTGGCAAAGATGCCAAACCATTTCGCTTAGCATAGGAGGGGTTAGGGTAAGCATATGAATAAGCAGAGTAATTCTTCGAGGACTTATGAACATAATGGTTTGAAGAATAATGCACATATTCATAGCCCTTAGCTTTACCCTACGAGACAGATTTGTTAGCACGATGATAATCATATGAGGACTTTGATCCAGTTGAGGAACTTGATCCTCGTGAAGAATTTGGTCCATATGAGGAATTTGATCTGGGGTTCCTGTTCTTCACAGGTGGTGTCATGAGGACATTCCCCTGAAGACTTTCAACACATCTTTTGGGAACCCAGATTTTCTTCATAGGGGAACCGTTCCTGCAGTTAGTGCCAACATATCTAGCAAATACTTCACCATTCTGATTTTTGAACAGTTTATAGTTGGAGTCAATTGACTCATCAGAAGAATGAGGAGATTCACATGTAAAGCCAGATAAGTTAGATGGATCAACTGGAGGTCCCTTTGCAGCAACCCATGAGGTTTTGGGATACTGCTTAGGCTTCCAATATGTTCCATCGGCATTGAGTTTCCTCTCAAAGGCAATACCCTCTTTCCTAGGGTTTCTGTTGAGGATCTGCTTTTTGAGCACATCACAAAGTGTCTGATGCCCTTTGAGGCTTTTGTACATGCTCACATGTACAATTCCTTCAGCCCTGCATTGTCAGTGATACTAGCAATGTCCTCAGATGAGGAATTAGTGATAGCAGAGGCAGATGAAGAATTTGTAACATTTGAACATTCAGGTGAAGAATTAGCAGATTCACGTTCAATGCACTTTAAGCATGGAGGAACAAATTCTTCCTGAGAAGCGCTGATTTGTTGAGCTAGTAATGAATCGCGCTCCTTCTGAAGATCTTCATAACACACTCTTAGCTTTTCAAGATCTTCCTTTCTTTGAAGAGCTTCAAGAGAAAGCTTCTCATGATCTTGCTTCTCTTGAAGAAATTCATATGAAAGTTTCTCATGATTAGACAAGAGAGAGTTATGATGACCTTGAAGATTATCATACCTAGACTGAAGTCTCTGAAGATTTTCAGTCAAGGCTTTAGTGCGATCCATTTCTTCACCCAACATATCATCACTTTTATCTAGCATGTGTTGAACCTTCTCAAGAGCCCGTTGTTGTTTCACAGCAATTTTAGCAAGTTTAGAGTAGCTAGGTTTGAGATCCTCGTCAGATTCATTTTCACTAGAATCAGAGGAGTTGTATTTGAGTACCTTAGCTCCTTTTGCCATGAAGCAATAGGTGGGAGCGTAGCCATCATTATCTTCATCAGGCTTGTCGGTGAAGTCAGTTTCTTCAGTGTTGAAGATGGATTTGCTGATGAAAGCGATAGAGTAACGGCCGACTTCGCCACACGGCACTCAGATTCTTGGACTCCTCCTCTTCATCATTTTCCACAGATTCAGCTTCAGAGTCCATTTCCTTGCCAATGAATGCCCGAGCTTTCTTGGAGCTGACCTTCTTGTGAGATGAAGACTTTGAGGGTTTTGATGACGAAGATTTTGACAATTTCTTCTTCTTCTTCATTTCCTTTTCCCACTGAGGACAATCTTGAATATAGTGACCAGGCTTCTTGCATTTGTGGCAAAGTCTTCTCTTGTAGTCACTGGATGAAGAATCATTTCCTCTTGAGGGTTTTCCAAAATGACCACGTCTTGTGAACTTCGGAATTTCTTCACAAGCGAGCTAGGTCTGGCTCGCTTTCTTGAGATCACCAAGGCTACTACCAGTCCTCACATTCAGAGTCGACACAACCTTGGCCTTGAGGCACGTGGTTTGCCATAGTTTGAGCCATAGAGATCTCTCTTTTCAGAAAGCTGGAACTCGTGAGTGTTAAGCCTTTCGAGGATATCAGCAGGATCAAGTGACTTGTAGTCAGCACATTCTTGTATCATCAGTCCCAGAGTATCAAATGAGGAATCAAGCGATCTTAGCAGTTTCTTCACAACTTCATGATCAGTGATGGCAGTGGCACCGAGGGCTTGAAGCTCATTTGAGATGTCAGTGAGGCGATCAAAGGTTTGTTGGACATTTTCGTTGTCGGGTCTTTTGAAGCGGTTGAAGAGATTCCGAAGAACATCGACTCGAGAGTCACGCTGAGTTGAGACTCCTTCATTTACTTTGGACAGCCTATCCTGGATAAGCTTAGCGCTTTCCAAAGCACTCACTCTTCCATCTTGTCCTTTGCTCGGATGGTCACAGATGATATTCTTCGCTTGAGAATCGAGTTGTTTGAATCTCTTCACATCGATAGCGGTCGGTGTTTGATGTGATGAGGGACACCATTTTCCACAACATACCGTAGATCATTGTCAATTGCCTCAAGATGCATTCGCATCTTGTTCTTCCATAGAGGGTAGTCCGTTCCATCAAAGGTAGGACACCCAGCCGAGACCTTGATCATACACGAGGCCGACATAACTAGAACTCCGTGGTTAAACCAAAATCACACGTAACAAGGAGTACCTTGCTCTGATACCAATTGAAAGTGCGTTATATCGACTAGAGGGGGGGTGAATAGGCGATTTTTATGAATTCTTCACTAAGGAATTTGCCGGTGAGGAAATTCCTTAGCAAAGAACTACTTGAAGGGAATATGTACTCAGAAGTAAACATAACTGGATACACACATAGTCAGCATGATGAAATGAAGACTAAGACAGAGTACGAAAGCGTAAACACGGATAACAAGATGAAGACAAACGATGAAGAAATTGAACGAGGAATTTGTGAAAGTCTTGATCAAAGTCTTCAAGCACGAGATATGAACAACATTCAACACGGTAATGAGGAAATGAATGAGTTGAGGAAATAGAACCGAGTTAGTTGGTGAAGACAATGATTTGGTAAACCAGTTCCAACTGCTGTCTCGGTTATGCGTCTGGTTGGAGCGGTGAGTATTTAAACTCGAGGACACACGATCCGGACACCCGATCTCGAGCATGCAACTCAGGACACCCAGTCCTCACCGTATTCTCCTGGAACTAAGACCACGCAGAGCCTCGTCCAATCACTCGTGGTAAGTCTTGGTGACTTCCAAACCTTCACAGACTTGGTCACTCGGCGATCCACAATTCCTCTTGGATGCTCTAGACCTTGGCGCCTAACCGTGCGGAAGAAGCACGATCTTCAAAGGTAACAAGCGTCGGATCCACTCAGATCAATTTCTTGATGATGCTCAATCACTTTGGGTTTGTGGGGTTTGGTTTTGGGATTTTCCTCACTTGATGATTTTCGCTCAAAGTCCTTAGAGGATGGGTTGCTCTCGGATGACAAGTGTCAAGTTCTCTCGGAGCAGCCAACCAACTAGTGGTTGTAGGGGGCTATTTATAGCCTAGGGAGCAGCCCGACGTGATAAGACATAAATGCCCTTCAATGATATGACCGTTAGGTGGATAAGATATTTTGGTCATGGCCAAGAAGACAAAGAACGGTCGGAAATTTGACTCTCAAAGTCCTCGGGGCTATCATGTTCTTCATCGTAGGCAATTCAATTCGCCTGGCGAATTCCTAACTCCTCGATCGAGAAAAGTCATCGATGACTGTAAGAATCTGCGTCTCATCAAGAACTTGATCGAATCGTATGAGATTTCAATGGCTTCACTCGAGGGATTGGTAGGTGTAGGATTTGAGTTGAGCATCACATGGAAATTTTTCCTTAGTATTTCCTCGACCCCTTTAACGATCACGGTGTTTCCTATGACTCAAGAAAGAAAAATGAAACTACAAAAACAAAAGTCTTCACGCTTCATATTCCTCGAATGAATATCAAGTCTTCAAGGTCACATCAATTTCTTCACTTTCAAAGTCTTGAAAGTCTTGAAATATCAAAGTCTTGATCGAAGAACTTCATTTTAGGGTCGACTTTCTCTCAGAATATCAAACTCCTCATAGACTTATAGACACATGTACACTCACAAACGCATCAGTTACTTAACCTATAAGTCTTCAATACACCAAAATCACTAAGGGGCACTAGATGCACTTACAGTCTTCATCAAAACGTGGATCTCAATCATAAATGGGTAAAACGTCAGTTTGGTTCTATTCTTCACAACATGACTGCCACATATAATTCTGTGAAGAAGAACCATTACTACCTCAATGAAGTTTTTGATCGCACCTGGGCTATACTGTCTCACCTTTACGGTGATGAAGATCTCAAGCAGATGGGCTTCAAGCAGGACTTCGGCTGGTCTAAGCCTCCACCGAAGAAATTCAAGAAAGTTGAAGTTCCTCCTCTGGTGCCTAGCTCATATTCTTCATCCCGTGATACTGATGAAAATGAAGATCTGGACGACACTGCGGCAGGCCCTACTCCAACAAACGACCCCAACAACGCTGACGCTCCTCCATCGACTTCATGATGAAATTCTTCAGGGGCGTTAGTCCTCACTTTTCGTCCCTTTTGGTCATTTAATGACAAGGGGGGATTTGAGTTAATCTTCAAGCGGGTCTGTATATATGGGCGTTTTTTTTGTTAAGTTGCAACTCTCGCTCTTCTAAAACTTTTGTTGATTGAGTTGTAAACTTAAGTCCAATGGTGACCTGATACTTTTGCTCTGTTTTTTTGCATGCTATTTCCTCATTAATGTTATGTACGCATGCTGAATTACATCGGTCACCATATTTCATCATGCATTTCAAAATCTTCATTCCATATGTTAAATGTGTGTATGAATTACAAGATATAGGGGGAGTTCTCCATGATTCTACTCTTCAATTGTGCATTGCTTCAAAAGCCAATTCCTCACTATGCACATCCTCAGGGGGAGTTCTTCTATATCTTGCAATCAAATTCCTCAATATCGAGTACTTTCAATTCATATGTTTCTCCCCGTTGAAAACTTAACTTATATTGTCATCAATCACCAAAAAGGGGGAGATTGTAAGTGCATCTAGTGCCCCTTAGTGATTTTGGTGTATTGACGACTTATAGGTTAAGGGACTAATATGTTTGTGAGTGTACACAGGCTCTATAAGTCAATGAGGAGTTTGATATTTACAGTGAAAGTTGACCCCTAAAAATGAATGTCTTCGGCTGAAGACTTTGGTTCTCCTGAAGACTTTGAAAGTGAAGAAATTGGTGTGACCTTGAAGACTTTGATATTCATGCGAGGAATCTGAAGCGTGAAGAATTATTTTCGTAGTTTCATTTTTCTCTTACTTGAGTCATAGGAAACACCGTACTATCAAAGGGGGTCGAGGTAATACTAAGGAAACTGATTTCCAAGTGATGCTCATCTCAAAATCCTAGACCTACCCAATACTTCGAGTGAAGCCATTGGAAATCTCATATCAGTTCAGTCAATTTCTTCAATGACAGAGGCGAAGATCTTCTGGTCTCTGAGGAATTTGTTCTAACTTAGGAGTTAGGAATTCGCTAGTGTGAATTGCCTAGAGGAATATGATAGCCCTGAGGAATTCGAACCTCAAATCCGACCGTTGCTGTGCCACGCGCCAGCTGTCCAAAATATCCTACCACCTAATGGTCATATCAGACAAGGGCATTTATGTCTTATCATGTCGGGCTGCTCCTTAGGCTATAAATAGCCGCCCCCTACAACCACTAGCTGGCTCCGAGAGAAACTGACACTTGTCATTTGATAGCATCCCATCCTCCGAGGACTTTGAGCGAAAATCATCAAGTGAGGAAAACCCAAATCCCAAACCCAAGCCTACAAAACCCAAAGTGATTGAGAATCACTGAAGAGATTGTTCCTATGTGGAAACAACGCTTGTTACCTTTGAGGACTGTGTATCCTCCAGAAGGTTAGGCGTCATGGTCTGAGCATCCAAGAGGAATTGTGGATTGCTGAATGACCAAGTCTGTGAAGGTTCGGAAGTCACCTGTGAAGACTTACCACTAGTGTTGGGCGAGGTCTGTGTGATCTTAGCTCAAGGAGAATACAGTGAGGACTCTGTGTCCGGGACTGTGTGTCCTCGAGTTTAAATACTCAGCCGCTCCAACCAGAGATACAACTGTCACAATAGTTGGAACTGGTCTACCAAATCATTATCTTCTCCAAGCTAACTGGTTCTATTTCCTCAACCCTGTCATTTCCTCAGTTATGTGTTGATGAACCTGATCATTACTGTTTGAAGAATTTGACTGAAGACTTCCTCTAATTCCTCAATCCTATTTCTACAGTCTGTTTAGTCTTCATCCTCCTGTGTTTACGCTTTCTGTACTGTGTGTTTGTCCTTCATTTCATCATGTTGACTATGTTGTTGCTCTGTTATGCTTATACCTGAGTACTTATTCCGCTGCAAGTAGCTCTTCACTTAGGAATTTCCTCACCCTGAAATTCCTTAGTGAAGAATTCATAAAAATCGCCTATTCACCCCCCTCTAGTCGACGTAATTCACTTTCAGACCTCTACTTCACATACATAAAGGTGAATCATCTTCTTTACACGTGTTCACTTGACCCCTTCGAGGATAGTATACTACTTGACATTCCTCTCGTGTGCATGCATAGGTATTGACGGAGCTTCATGGACGACGAGGAGGAGCGCAAGCGCCAAGGAACGCCTACACCATCCGCGAGGGAAGCGTGGAAGAGAATACGGATGAAACGGAGCTGCTACAAGCTACAACCACCGGACGCCTGGACAACACTGGACATCCGGTACCTGATGCATCCCAGACAACTAGAAGAACTACAGTTGACGAGCGCTATAGCGGCCGGACGACCAACAATCACTATACATCCGACAAGTCCCAGCGAGCGGACGACCCACTCCGACCGGAAGTCTGACGACACCTGTCCAGAGAAGAAATGTCGGTAGTCCGGCCCTTCGGATGACCGGACCCCTGCGAGTGACAGGACATCCGGTAACCACCGGACGTCCGACACTGCTTGTGCGCAGCCGGGCCTTTGGCCTTGTATCCCTCTCCCACTTACCCCTTCGTGGATTAGACTATAAATAGAACTCCCCCTTCTCCTTCCTAGGGATAGCAAATATGGTAGCTCATTTGTATGTGAGCTATGCTCCTTATCCCCTCTACTCTTGAGAGAGAGAGAGAGAGACCACTCCCATGGAGTTCAAGACCTCCATGTGAGAAGATCCCTAGTGGATTCCAGACCCCATCTAGGGAAGATCCATCTCGGATTCAAGACCACAACTCCTCATGGATTGGGATGAACTAGGTACCATTTGTATCGCCCTTTGTTGGATTTGAATCGTGTATCTCTCCGTGTGTATGTGGATCTAGCACATGTATAACCATTTCTCGTTGATTTGAGTGTTTCCTCTCATTTCCCCTCATGATTTCCTTCATGTGTTCATCTTGTTCTTCGGGAATCCCCCTCTAAATCGTGAAAGATTAGCCACTAGGGTTCCACCCTACATCAGATCTCCTCCTTTCATCTTGTTTAGACGAGATCTCAGCTTCCTTAATATTTCATCCTTGATAAGAAGTTCATCCATCTCCCCCAGAATTTTCTTTCTTCCCAACAAAGCAGAATGATCAGTTTTGTTAAACAAAAATTCCAGTCTCTTTCGAGCCCAGTGAAGTTTCTTTGGCAGATACCCAATATGCACCCAACTTCATCCATGAAGAGATTCATTAATTTTTCTAAATTATTGGCAACATCTTTCAGATCCTTAATATTTGATCCTCTATTCCAACAAGCATTAATCTGTTCATCCAAAACACAACCTTCCCTCTCCGAGTAAGATTCGTATTTCAACTGTTTACCAACCCTCCCACCCCACACATTACCCATTAACTCAATTAAAATGGGAGCAGTATAAGACTTGGAGCTAATAATATGGGAGGCCTTACACTGAGGGAAAATAGAAGACCAAAGCGGGCAAGCCACTACACGGTCAAGACGTACCTTAACATTCTTGTTGCCCTCTTGCTTATTATTTTACGTCCACTGAACACCTTGAAAGCCTAAATCAAATAAATTGCACTCCGATAGAACTTCAGGAAAGTTGGCCATCAGTCTAGATCTCTTATGTCGAGAGAAGTGTTCACTTTTCCACAAAGCTTCATTAAAATCCCCCACCATAAACCAAGGCCCAACACACAAAGGTTCATTCTGCCTCAAAAGATTCCACATAACATGCCTTTGGATCGCCTTAGGCTCTCCATAAATAAAGGTGCACCTCCACTTTGTACCATCACCCTTCTTGACGCACCTATCCACAAAATGTTCACCAAATTTGTTCAACTCACAAGAGTACGCTTCATCCCAAAACACGGCTAGACCTCCACCTTTACCATGGCCAGAAACAGTAAACACATAATTCATACCCAACCGGTAACGCAAAAGCTCAAAATACTCTTTATTTTTCCTAGTTTCGGAAAGAAAGATAACACAGGGACAATGTGTATTAGTCAGACACACAAGCTCTTGAACCGTACGAGGTTGTCCCAGCCCTCAACAGTTCCAACTGAAAATTTTCATGGCTCCCGACGGGCGTCATCAAACGCACCCGTCAGTTGACCGGCAACCCCAGGACCGGTTGCTTCCTGTGGAGTGCAACCTTCCTCCTTTTCCTCTCCCATAGATTCTCATCCTCTCCCGAAGTTCTTCCTCACCCCCACCTATCTCATTAGTTCCATGAACCATAACCCCATCAACACCTACTACAGCCTCAATCCTCTCAGCACACACTCTTTTACAAGTTACAGAGATGTCATTCTCACTCTTATACTCTAAACTCTCTGAGCTATTGCCATTCATAGTAAAAACTAAGCTGTGATCTTCAGAACGATGCCTCTTACTTCCCTCCATGATCTCTAGGATGGCAGCATAGGCGACCTTGCATCTGGATAACTCGCTGCCACTATTAGGGGAGTGGGAACCCCAAACTTGACATGCTTGGCACACACACCATGAATAACATCACGCTCCACTTGCTCCTCTCTGTACATTATTTTCCAATGGCCCCTGTCGGTGTCAAAACCGGCGGATCTCGGGTAGGGGGTCCCGAACTGTGCGTCTAGGCAGATGGTAACAGGAGACAAGGGACACGATGTTTTTACCCAGGTTCGGGCCCTCTCGATGGAGGTAAAACCCTACTCCTGCTTGATTGATATTGATGATATGGGTAGTACAAGAGTAAATCTACCACGAGATCAAGGAGGCTAAACCCTAGAAGCTAGCCTATGGTATGATTGTTGTATCGTTGTTAGTCCTCACGGACTAAAACCCTCCGGTTTATATAGACACCGGAGAGGGCTAGGGTTACAGAGTCGGTTACAATGGTAGGAGATCTACATATCCGTATCACCAAGCTTGCCTTCCACGCCAAGGAAAGTCCCATCCGGACACGGGGCGAAGTCTTCAATCTTGTATCTTCATAGTCTTGGAGTCCGGCCGACGATGATAGTCCGCTATCCGGACACCCCTAGTCGAGACTCCTCGGTAGCCCTCGAACCAGGCTTCAATGACGATGAGTCCGGCGCGCATATTGTTCGGCATTGCAAGGCGGGTTTCTCCTCGAATAACTCATAGAAGATTGTGAACGCCAGATAGTGTCCGCTCGCAAAGTAAATTCCACATTCCACCGTAGAGAGAATAATATGTACACAAGTTCAATCTGCTGACGTATTTTGTGGCATGACGTCACGCCACCACCAAGCCTTTACTTGAATCGTTTTTTATTATACCACCTCAGCGTGTAGCGAAGCGGTTTCCTTGGCACGTCTTGTTGAAGCAGAGATCGTGTTCCCCTTATTCCGGGATTCCCATCAATACGGACGTGGGTAACCCAACTACGCCATTGATGGTGGCGCTTGGGAGATAAGCGAGTTTTACCAGGCCGGTGGGGACGCATTCGTCCGCCCATATAAGGGGATAAGGATCCACCTTTTTACCTACGCCTTCTTCCTCCTTTGCTTATCCATCTCCGCGCACTCGAGCTCCAGCGCCCAAGTCCGCACATCTCGTCTCGACCTTCTCCGGTCATGTCCGGAGCGGGAGGCAAGTGGTTGGCCTCCTCCGTTACGGAGGGGCACATCGAAAAGCTGCCCGGCGCCGGATACCTTTCAGCGACATCACGCGCCGGCTGCCCGACGAGGGGCAGCTCATCCCACCCCCAGGCCCCATGAGAGGGTCGTATTCCTTCCCCACTTCCTCCGCGGGATCGGGCTTCCCACTTCATCCCTTTGTCCGGGGCTCATGTACTACTACGGCTCGACTTCCATGATCTGGCGCCAAACTTCATCCTCAACATCTCGGCGTTTATCGTCGTGTGCGAGGCCTTCCTCTGCATCCACCCCCACTTCGGCTTGTGGCTCAAGACCTTCAATGTCAAGCCGAAGGTTGTGAAGGGCGTCCAAGCGGAGTGCGGAGGCGCCATGGTGGGCAAAATGCCCAACGTCACCTGGCTCGAGGGGGCCTTTGTGGAGTCCGTCAAGGGGTGGCAATCGGGTGGTTCTACATCACCGAGCAGCGACCCTAAATGGGCAGCGGCCCCGAGTTCAGATCTGGTATCCCCATGCAGCTCACCTCACAGAAAGAGAGGGCTTGCTATGGGGCAGTTCGAGGAGCCGATATGACTCGATCCTGTCTCTGACCTTGGTGAACAAGAAGCTTAGGCTTGTCAATGTGATCCAGTCATGCTCGTCCGCCGGATTCTCCCCGCCAACAGCGGGCCTTCAATTTGTGGGAGTTCGATCCAGCCAAAGACACGAACCTGGCGGGCTCTTCGACCTGACGTCTGAAGATGCAGAGGGTGCTGTTCAAGGGCGGAGAAGCCCCGCATCCGCGACGGCGGATTCAGCACTAGCGCTTGCCGAGGTAAGCTTTGTTATCCTCTATGGGACACTTATTTTCTTTCATAGTTTGACTCTATGTGGGATTTAAAACTCCCAATGCCTTTGACGGGACTGGCAGAGGACGTCCGGACAGGTAGACTGTCCGGCTTCCCTTCCCGAAGACCCAGCGGACGCCCGTTTAACGGGGCTGCTAGTCCCGGCACTTTATGTGGTGCCGGAGAAGAAGGCCAAGAAGAAGGCCACGAGAACTCGAAGAAGTTCCCGACGCCAGGTGATATCGGACTCATCATCCGATGGCTCGAGGCGGACTCCTCCCGAAGACGAGGAGGAGAAGAGGACTCTCCGGAGGGGGAGAGAGGAAAGGAAGGCTTCCCCAACGGGAGGCCGAAAGGTCCAAGAGGGAAGGACCCTTCCCGGACAGCTCGCCAACGCCAACGTTGGCGGCGAAGAGTGGCCCTCAAGGGCCAGCCTCCGCAAGATCGTAAGTATCCGGATTCCTGAATGATTTATAATTTCTCTTTTGTGTCACATAGTGTCCTTCTAATGCCGCACACTACCTGTAGTCCGGCCGATGATGATCTTCCCGCTTCATCGAGCGGGTCCTTGGCTCCGTCGGACGTGGATTCCATTCCGACCGCCTCCACCCCTCGTGATGCTGACGACGCCGAGGTGGGATCCCAGGAGGGGACCCATCGGGAGGAGGCTCCGGAGGTGCCGCAAGGCAGCCTCCCGGACTTTGCACCGGACTCCATGCCGGAACCCCCAGTGGTTCCGGAGTCCGGCAGGCGGCCCCTTCGTAAGAAGGGCAAGACCGTGACGCCGGCAGCCTCCGTCCAACCGGAGGCGCTAGACAACTTGTTGGAGGCGCTTAACGGCGCTTCCATCAAGGAAGAACACCACACTATCATGAGTGCGGTGATTTAGAAGGTTCAGCTCGCCAAGAGCGGGCCGATCAAGCTCGCAGAGCCTTCTAACAGGCTTTGAGGTAAGAAGTTTAAAATATGTAATGTGATACCGCATAGACAAGTAGCCCGATGCTCGGTTCGGTGTTGGAAAGAAAAACCGGATGAGGATCTAAAAAGATATACGCAGGAGTGCTAAAAATTATGTCAATATGGGTTTGCAGTGCTGCATTCTTGACCTCTGCCGCACTAATCTGCGGAGGTCGGTGCTTTGAAGCAGGACCTCGGCGGTCCGAGCAAGAGCTTGGCCTTGCCAAGAAGCAGCTCGAGGACAAAGAAGGTGAGTAACACCACTTTTAAATTTGTACCTTCTGAAAAAGGATTTTGGTTGCAATAGAAATAACAAGGATAACGTGGGTACTGCAGGGGCCACGAACGAGGTGGCGACCCTGAAGGAGGCCGTGTCCGCAGCCGAACGCAATGCGTCCGCGGAACAAGCAGAGCGAGAGAAGCAGGAGGCGCGGGTGGCGGAGGTGCGGCAAGAGCTCCAGGCTCTCATGGAAAAGCATGAGAGTTTGGAGCGCGAGTCGAAGACTCGAGAGTCCGAGCTTGCCTCGGCTCTTGAAAGTGCCAAAGCCGCTAAGGCCGAGGCCCATAAGTCCCTCCAGGAGATTGAGGCGATGAAGAAGATAGCGGCGGGTAAGGCATTTTTCATGCAAAGCAAGCATGTGAATGTAAATTACATTACTTACCCGAATTCGGAGCTCTCGGGCGTTTGCAGATCTGCCTCAGGCGTGTCCGATCGCCGCATTCTACCGGCCGAGGAGGGAGCTCAGCGGAGAAGGTCTTCGGTCTCGAGACGCTGAGGCGGACATCCGGTGCCCCTAGCGACCAGGTGAAGCGGTGGTCGAGCTCCTAAGGTAGCCGAGCAGGCCATGAAGGGCCTCATAGTCCGGCTGTGGCTGGAGAGGCCATGCACAGGAGCTACTTTGGCCTCGTCTTGGCGGCTGGTGGATGCGTGCCCGGGTGGAAGTCATCAGCGCTCCTTTGCATTGAAGGTGCCGTCGAGCCCTTGCCGCGCAAAAGGTGCATTGGGGCGGCCGATCTTTGAGAAGCTTATCACAGACGCGCCGCCCGGTAGCAAGGAGTATCGTCGCCAAATGTATTATAAGAGTGTCTGAAGGGTGCCTGCAAGATTGCGGATGAGTGCCCCAAAGATGTAATTTTGAATAGACTCGCCATGTGTTATCCTCGCGCTGAAAACTTTGTTCATATCGCTAAGCAACACTTGTTAATTTAAAATATTACCTTCCCAGGCGGCGCTTATCAAATCTGAGAGATGGCAAGTCGTCGGCTTCAAATTTCATGCCACAGTCTTTGGGGTGTTAGGGATAAACTTGAGCACTCTTGTTCCCATTTTGGGTCCGTCTAGGAGGCGCCAACACAACGAACAAGGCAACCGGACTTATAATGCTTGAACACTCTCACTTAGCCATAGAATTCTATAATTTTAAATTTTGGCGAAGCCCCTAGTATTCGGAAGACCGAGTTCGGGGCGCTATCCACGCCTAGGCTGGACGAAGCTGGTTCCTCGCTCTAAGTGGCATAAGTCTTTAGGGACTCGAAAAGACCTCTCGAACAGTGACCAGCTCTCGCCTTATCATGACAGATCGCTTTAGCTTTCTCCAGGAGGCGTCGCCCAGCTCAACCGGGCGCAATCGCGATGGTTCTCCCATGCTACCTTAGCCGATAGAACGGAACGTAAGGTACCAAAACATGGGAGCCGGGCAAACCCAACTATTGACCCAAGACATGATTCGGAGCCGATGCATATAGTGCTATAAGTTCGGGGTGCCGCACTTGTGAAAGTGTTCGGACTTGCCACACTATAATGCGGGGAACATAAGCCCCTGGTGTATTCGGCCGTACCAAAGTGTACGGATGCAAGATGTCATAGATGAACATATAATAAAAAGAAAGGAATGCAATTATAAACAGAAAGTGATGCATTGTTTATTTTAGGAATTCTGCTATGAGTGCAGAACGATACAAATGGTGCGGTAAGCAAGGGTTCTAACTATTTAATCATGTCCCCCTCCAGGGGTAGGCTGCGGACTGGTGTTTTTAACAAATTTAATGCTCATAATGGAGACCACCTGATTGTTCGTCGTGGCCTTTGTCCCTCCCTGGCTGTTGCATCGTGAGTTCGGCAGGTTTACCGCCGGACAGGGCCTCTGGTGAACGGGGTCCTGTGGAAAAAAAAATAAAAAAAGAGTGACATACTTGGGAGCCCCTGGTGTGGTTAAGTCGCACTCTGGGCCTGTCGTGGTCGTGCCCCTCCCCCTATGCCCATGGTATCTCCAGAGCGTAATGATGTACGCGAAGAGCTGGTCTTGCAATCATGCAAGGGCTGGGGTTGGGGCCGCATTGCTACGCATGCTCGGAACGTGCCAGGTGGTTTTGATAGATGTTACTCCGGGCGCGTTTGGCCATGTCCGGTCGTTTAACGGCCGGACTTGAAAATTGCCTTAAAAGGCTGCTCTGTACTTCTGCCGCGAGAGCCGCTGTGTGTTCCTCCGTTCAGAGGGAGCATTCAGTATTTCCGTTAACCGTGATGACTCCACAAGGGCCTAGCATCTTGAGCTTAAGGTATGCATAATGCGGTACCGCGTTGAATTTTGCAAACGCGGTTCGTCCGAGCAGAGCGTGATAGCCACTGCGGAACGGGACTATGTCGAAGATTAACTCCTCGCTTGAAATTATCCGGGATCCAAGACCACTTCGATGTGGTGAGCTGCATAATTGGCCTCAACACCTGGTATGACGCCTTTGAAGGTCGTCTTTGTAGGTTAAATCCTTGAGGGGTCTATGCCCATCTTGCGCACTGTATCCTGATAAAGCAGGTTCAGGCTGTTGCCGCCGTCCATCAGGACTCTAGTGAGGTGAAATCCGTCGACGATTGGGTCTAAAACAAATGTGGCGAATCCGCCATGGCGGATACTGGTCAGGTGGTCTCTTCGATCGAAAGTGATCGGGCAAGAGGACAATGGATTGAACTTCGGGGCGACTGGCTCCATCGCATATACATCCCTAAGTGCACGCTTCCGCTCCCTCTTGGGTATATGGGTTGCGTATATCATGTTTACCGTCCACACTTGTGGGGGGGAAACCCTTCTGTCCTCTACTGTTCGGCGGTCGAGTCTCTTCCTCGTCGTCATTGCAGCCCCTTGTCATTGTTTTCGCAATTAACTTGCTCGCCTTGAATACCCAACAATCTCTGTTGGCGTGATTAGCTGGCTTTTGGGTGCCATGTATCCGCAAGAGCGGTCGAGTATTCGGTCCAAATTGACGGACCGGAGTAGTTCTTTTGAATGGCTTCTTCCGTGACCGGTTTAGAGCCTCTGAATCCGGCGTTGACCGCCAGATCCTCATTGTTATCGCCGTTAACGCGCATTTGTTTTTGTTTAATAGCGACCGCCATTGTGGTCCTTAGTATCCGGACTGCCAGCATTTTTGCCGAGGTTGTTCTTCTTGAGCTAGCTACTGTCCTCTCCCGCACGTAAGCGGGTCATGAGTGATGTGAGGGCTGCCATGGATTTCGCTTTTCTGCCCTAGGTGCGGGCCAGCCACTCGTCGCGGATGTTATGTTTGAAGGCTGCGAGGGCCTCTGCATCCGGACGATCGATGATTTGATTTTTCTTTGTTAAGAACCGTGTCGAGTATGCGGCCGATTCGTCTGCTGCTGAATTATGTGGCTTAGGTCATCGGCGTCCGGTGGTCACACATATGTGCCACGGAAGTTGTCGAGGAATGCGGCTTCCAGGTCCTCCCAACACCCAATTGACTCTGCGGGCAAGCTGTTAAGCCAATGCCGAGCTGGTCCTTTAAGCTTGAGTAGGAGATACTTGATGGCGTGTAGATCGTCGCCACGGGCCATATGGATATGAAGGAGGTAATCTTCGATCCAAACCGCGGGGTCTGTTGTGCCATCGTAGGATTCAATGTTCACGGGTTTAAACCCTTCAGGGATTTGATGATCCATTACTTCGTCTGTGAAGCATATTGGGTGTGTGGCGCCTCTATATTGAGCAATATCACGACGTAACTCAAGAGAGCGTTGTCTGCTGTGTTCGACCCGGCCGGAGTTGCTGTATCCGGCGCGACGGTAGTCGTCGTGGGTCGTGGGGCGCCCACGTGATCCATAGATAGATCTGGATTGTCTTGCCTTGTTCTCCAATATATCCCGCAAGTCCGGCGCATTCCCTCGTGGCTTCGTACTTTTCGAGCGGTGCCGGGGTACGATCCTGATGGAGGGCCTAGATGCCTCTCTGTCGCGACCACGGGGTGGTCGGTCTGCTGTATTGTGCGCTGGTGATGAAGGTTTGTATGCTTCCTCCTCTAGTCGGGGGAGCAACTTGCATTTTGGGTAGCTCTTGGAGGGGCGTTCGAGTTCATACTCTTCGGCCGCGAGGAGCTCGGTCCATCTGTCGGCCAGCAGGTCTTGATCAGCTTGAAGCTGTTGCTGCTTTTTCTTTAGGCTATTTGCCATGGCGATAAGCCTGCGTTTAAAACACTCTTGTTCGACGGGATCCTCCGCACGACAAATTAAATGCGTCGTTGAGGCTTGCCTCGTCTCCGGAGGGAGGCATGTAATTGTCATCCTCTATCTCCTCGCTCGCCGCTCTCTCTCGAGGGCTGGCTACTCCGCCCTCTGTCTGAATCTTCTTTGGAGGGGTTGTCTTCGCACTCTCTGGGGTGTTATTATCTCCGGTGCGGAATCTCCATTCTTCTTGTGGTGGATTTAGAGCGGCGCCACGACATCGGCGCTTGGGCTGTTTCTTAGAAGAATCGCCTCCGCTTCTTCGCCATCCCCATCCTTTGGGGTGTCCACCATGTATATGTCGTATGACGAGGTGGTCTTCCAGATGCCTCAGAGGCGCTGGTTCTTGATCGTCTCCGCGCCGTCGTCCATACCGTCGATGTCTTCGGAGTTGTAGTCTAGCTTGTCGGTTAGATCGTCGACAGTGGCTACAAAGTGGGTGGTGGGTGGGCTTTGAATTTCTTCGTCGTCCGTATCCCAACCATCCTGACCGCAGTCCGGCCGGGGTTCTCCTGGTAACGAGAGATGCTTTAGCGAATTTAGGATGTCGCCAAAGGGCGAGTGCTGAAAGATGTCCGCGGCGGTAAACTCCATGATCGGTGCCCAATCGGATTCGATTGGCAGGGGCGCAGGGGGTTCAGAGTCCGGCAAGGAGTCCGGCGCCTCGGAGTCACGAGCTTTATAAGGGCAAGGTCGATTCGCTCCATCGCCGTAGAAGTTGCAACTCCCGAGGCGGTGTCCACCACATCCTCGATCTGCACGGTCTGCTCCGAACTATGGGTCGAGCGGACTCGTGTCGGACCTCGAGGCACCGTCCGTGGCAGAGCTAAATCATGCCCTCGTGACAATGTGGCACGCTTCGGTCAGGGCCGAATCCATCAAGATCAAATCTCCGCGGATGTCGGCCGTGAAGTTTAGGCTTCAAATCGACTGATGGCCAGCGGCGTAGCTTTTGATCTGCTCGGATGGCCAAGTGAATTGCCCGCGATGCGGCCCGCCGAATCTGAAGATCTGTCCGGGAGAAAAGTCTCACCGGGCGGCGTTGTTGTTGATTGAAGAAGCCATCAAGCCTATCGGTGACGACGGAGAGGAACTCTCAATGAAAGCACCAATGTCGGTGTCAAAACCGGCGGATCTCGGTAGGGGTCCCGAATCGTGCGTCTAGGCGGATGGTAACAGAGACAAGGGACACGATGTTTTTACCTGTGTTCGGCCCTCTCGATGGAGGTAAAATCCTACTCTGCTTGATTGATATTGATGATATGGGTACTACAAGAGTGGATCTACCACAAGATCAAGGAGGCTAAACCCTAGAAGCTAGCCTATGGTATGATTGTTGTATCGTTGTTAGTCCTCACGGACTAAAACCTTCCGGTTTATATAGACACCGGAGAGGGCTAGGGTTACACGAGTCGGTTACAATGGTAGGAGATCTACATATCCGTGACGCCAAGCTTGCCTTCCACGCCAAGGAAAGTCCCATCCGGACACGGGACGAAGTCTTCAATCTTGTATCTTCATAGTCTTGGAGTCCGGCTGATGATGATAGTCTGGCTATCCGGACACCCCCTAGTCCAGGACTCCCTCAGCCCCATTTTGATTTAGCTCCATTTTATTAAAGTCCAGCCAGGAAGCATTCCCGACCAAACCAGCAAGGACACCTGTTGAGTCACCATCAGCCGACAACACCTTTGTCGTGACTAGAGGTAGGACGCCCTGGTTAGCCTCCTTTGTCGCAGCGTATCTGGCACCATCAGCCGCAACAAGCATGCATATCTGACTTGCTCTGGTTAACATCACCTGCAGCTTGTTTGTGAGCCAACACAGCAACAGCAGAGCTAGTCTCACGGTCTTCAGCCGTTAGCAGTGCACAAAATGCACCACAATAGCATCTTTGGCCATATGTTGCCCGCCTGCAACAACTAGTGCACCTGGATGCATGTACCCAGGTACACTCCCGGCCAGTAGGCGTCAAAATTCATCGAGACCATCAAAAAACATCTTTGACCAATAACCGTGATCGATCCGGTCACCCTTGCCGCGGGCGACCAGACCACCGCCTGTGTGGTTTGTTTAGTCTATTCTAGTTACCCCGGGGTACCTTTGTATATATTAGGTCTGAATTACATGTGTCTGACTCAAACACCTACGTTCGCCCACTCTATTTTTCATATCAGTGTTATAGCCCTATATCTTCATTTCGTACTACACATTGTATGAATTCAAACAGCACAATAAGGTTAGATGCATGCATTGCTTCCAAAAAACCTTTATCATGTAATAAATTTCAGAAACAAATTGAACTTATTGCGAAGGGCGAAGAGGAGGATGTCATCACTGAATTGAGATATAGTTGGAGTATTAAGTCTGTTGGAAATATGCCCTAGAGGCAATAATAAAAGTATTATTATATTTCATTGTTCATGATAATTGTCTTTTATTCATGCTATAACTGTATTATCCGGAAATCGTAATACACGTGTGAATACATAGACCACAATATGTCCCTAGTAAGCCTCTAGTTGACTAGCTCGTTGTGATCAACAGATAGTCATGGTTTCTGACTATGGACATTGGATGTCGTTGATAACGGGATCACATCATTAGGAGAATGATGTGATGGACAAGACCCAATCCTAAGCATAGCACAAAGATCGTGTAGTTCGTTTGCTAGAGCTTTTCCAATGTCAAGTATCTCTTCCTTAGACCATGAGATCGTGTAACTCCGGATACCGTAGGAGTGCTTTGGGTGTATCAAACGCGTCAACGAATCGGGTGACTATAAAGGTGCATTACGGTATCTCCGAAAGTGTCTTTTGGGTTGACACGGATCGAGGCGGGATTTGTCACTCCGTGCAAACGGAGAGGTATCTCTGGGCCCACTCGGTAGGACATCATCATAATGTGCACAATGTGATTAAGGGGTTGATCACGGGATGATGTGTTGCGGAGCGAGTAAAGAGACTTGCCGGTAACGAGATTGAACAAGGTATCGGTATACCGACGATCGAATCTCGGGCAAGTAAAATACCGCTAGACAAAGGGAATTGTATACGGATCGATTGAGTCCTTGACATCGTGGTTCATCCGATGAGATCATCGTGGAACATGTAGGAGCCAACATGGGTATCCAGATCCTGCTGTTGGTTATTGACCGGAGAATGTCTCGGTCATGTCTACATGTCTCCCGAACCCGTAGGGTCTACACACTAAGGTTCGATGACGCTAGGGTTATAAAGGAAGCTTGTATGTGGTTACGAATGTTGTTCGGACTCCGGATGAGATCCCGGACGTCACGAGGAGTTCCGTAATGGTCCGGAGGTAAAGATTTATATATGGGAAGTCTGTTTTGGTCACCGAAAAGTTTGGGGTTTATTGGCAGCGTCTGGGACCACGGAGGGTCGAGGGTCCACCAAGTGGGGACACCTGCCCCAGAAGGCTGCGTGGGCCAAGTGTGGGAGGACCAGCCCCTAGGTGGGCTGGGCGCCCCACCAAGGCCCAAGGCGTGGGAAGTGAAGGAGGGCAAAACCTAGGTCGAGATGGGCCTTAAGGCCCACCTAGTGGGCGCCTCCCTCTCTCCCCTCGCCGCCACCCAGTTGGATCTGAGGCTGGCCGCACCCCTGGGGGTGGGAAACCCTAAAGGGGCGCAGCCCCTCTCCCCTATAAATAGTGAGGCATAGGGCTGCCCAGAGAACACACAGAATACACGTGATTCGATCTACGCCTTTGGTTGCAGCCCTCTCCTCTTTCCCAAGTACTCCTCCTCTCCGCGGTGCTTAGCGAAGCCTGCTGGATTGCCACACTCATCCACCACCACCACGCCGTTGTGCTGCTGCTGGATGGAGTCTTCCTCAACCTCTCCTCTCTCCTTGCTGGATCAAGGCGTGGGAGACATCGTCGGGCTGTACGTGTGTTGAACACGGAGGTGCCGTCGTTCGACACTTGATCATCGGTGATTTGAATCACGACGAGTATGACTCCATCAACCCCGCTCACTTGAACGCTTCCATTAGCGATCTACAAGGGTATGTAGATGCACTCTCTTTCTACTCGTTGCTGGTCTCTCCATAGATAGATCTTGGTGACACGTAGGAAATTTTTGAATTTACGCTCGTTCCCCACAAAGGCATCATGAGCTAGGTCTATTGCGTAGATTCTTTGCACGAGTAGAACACAAAGTAGTTGTGGGCGTTGATGTTGTTCAATATGCTTACCGTTACTAGTCCAATCTTGTTTCGACGGTATTGTGGGATGAAGCGGCCGGACCGACCTTACACGCTCTTCGTGAGACGAGTTCCACTGATTGACATGCACCGTGCATAAGGTGGCTAGCGGTGCCGATATCTCCACTTTAGTCGGAACGGATTCGATGAAAAGGGTCCTTATGAAGGGTAAATAGCAAATTGGCAAATCACGTTGTGTTTTTGCGTAGGTAAGAAACGTTGCTAGAAACCCATAGCAGCCACGTAAAACATGCAAACAACAATTAGAGGACGCCTAACTTGTTTTTGCGGGGTATGCTATGTGATGTGATATGGCCAAGATGAATGTGATGAATGATATGTGATGTATGAGATTGATCATGTTCTTGTAATAGGATTCACGACTTGCATGTCGATGAGTATGACAACCGGCAGAGCCATAGGAGTTGTCTTTATTTATTGTATGACATGCGTGTCATTGAACAACGCCATGTAATTACTTTACTTTATTGCTAACCGGTAGCCATAGTAGTAGAAGTAATAAGTTGGCGAGACGACTTCATGGAGACACGATGATGGAGATCATGATGATGGAGATCATGGTGTCATGCGGTGACGATGATGATCATGGAGCCCGAAGATGGAGATCAAAGGAGCAAAATGATATTGGCCATATCATGTCACTATTTGATTGCATGTGATGTTTATCATGTTTATGCATCTTGTTTACTTAGGACGACGGTAGTAAATAAGATGATCCTTACAAAATTTCAAGAAGTGTTCTCCCCGACTGCACCGTTGCTACAGGTTAAATCGCTTCTAAGCACCACGTGATGATCGGGTGTGATGGATTCTTACGTTCACATACAACGGGTGTAAGACAGTTTTACACAAATAAAACACTTGGGGTTAACTTGACGAGCCTAGCATGTGCGGACATGGCCTCGAACACGGAGACCGAAAGGTCGAGCATGAGTCGATAGAAGATACGATCAACATGAAGATGTTCACCGATGATGACTAGTCCGTCTCACGTGATGATCGGACACGGGCTAGTTGACTTGGATCATGTAATCACTTAGATGACCGAGGGATGTCTATCTCGAGTTGGAGTTCATAAGATGAACTTAATTATCCCGAACATAGTCAAAAGATCTTTGCAAATTATGTCGTAAGCTCGCGCTTTAGTTCCACTATTTAGATATGTTCCTAGAGAAAATATAGATGAAAGTTGTGATGAGCGATTATGCGGACGATGAAAGCTCATGTCCTTAATGCACCGCTCGATGTCTTTGAACCCCAAACGTCGTTTGTGGATGTTGCGAACATCGGACATACACGTTTTGATAACTACGTGATAGTTCGGATAAACGGTTTAGAATTAAGGCACCAAGATGTTTTTCAAACGTCATGGAACATATGAGATGTTTCGAGGGCTGAAATTGAGATTTCAAGCTCGTGCTTACGTCAATAGGTATGAGACCTCCGACGATTTTCTTAGCCTGCAAACTAAGGGAGAAAAGCTCAATCGTTGAGCTTGTGCTCGATTGTCTCGAGTACAACAATCACTTTAATCGAGTGGGAGTTGATCTTCCGGATGAGATAGTGATGTTTCTCCAAAGTCATTACCACCAAGCTGCTAGAGCTTCGTGATGAACTATAACATATCGAGGATAGATATGATGATCCTTGAGGTATTCGTGATGTTTGACACCGCGAAAGTAGAAATCAAGAAGGAGCATCAATTGTTGATGGTTGGTGAAACCACTAGTTTTAAAGAAGGGCAAGGGCAAGAAGGGATACTTCATGAAGCGGCAAATCAGCTGCTGCTCCAAAGGAAGAAACCCAAGGTTAAACCCAAACCCGAGACTAAGTGCTTCGTAATAAAGGGAACCACCATCGAGCGAATTACCCTAGATACTTGGTAGATGAGAAGGCTGGCAAGGTCGATAGAAGTATATTGATATACATTATGTTAATGTGTACTTTACTAGTACTCCTAGTAGCACCGTGGTATTAGATACCGGTTCGGTTGCTAAGTGTTAGTAACTCGAAATAAAAGCTACGGAATAAACGGAGACTAGCTAAAGGTGAGCTGACGATATGTGTTGGAAGTGTTTCCAAGGTTGATGTGATCAAGCATCGCACGCCCCCTCTACCATCGAGATTTGGTGTTTGCGTTGAGCATAGACATGATTGGATTATGTCTATCGCAATACGGTTATTCATTTAAGGAGAATAATGGTTACTCTATTTATTTGAATAATACCTTCAATGGTCTTGCACCTAAAGGAATGGTTTATTGAATCTCGATTGTAGTGATACACATTTTCATGCCAAAAGGATACAAGATAGTAATGATAGTACCACTTACTTGTGGCACTGCCATGTAAGTCATATTGGTATAAAACGCATGAAGAAGCTCCATATTGATGGATCTTTGGACTCACTCATTTTTGAAAAGTTTGAGACATGCGAACCATGTCTATTGGTGTATACGCATGAAGAAACTCCATGCGATGGATCGTTTGGACTCACTTGATTTTGAATCACTTGAGATATGCAAATCATACCACATGGGCAAGATGACTAAAAGCCTCGTTTTTGAAGAAATGGAACAAGATAGCAACTTGTTGGAAGTAACACATTTTGATGTGTGCAGTCCAATGAGTGCCGAGGCATGCTGATGAATATCGTTATGTTCTTACTTCACGATGATTCGAGTAAATGTTGAGTATATTTACTTGATGAAACACAAGTCTGAATTATTGAATGGTTCAAGTAATTTCAGAGTGAAGTTGAAGATCATCGTGACAAGAGGATGAAATGTCTATGATATGATCATAGAGATGAGTATCTGAGTTACTGAGCTTTGGCATAATTAAGACATTGTGGAAATTGTTTCACAATTAATACCGCTGGAACACCATTGTTTGATGGTGTGTCCGAACATCATAGTTGCACCCTATTGGATATGGTGCGTGCCATGATGTCTCTTATCGAATTACCAACTATCGCTTATGGGTTAGGCATTAGAAACAACCACATTCACTTTAAATAGGACACCACGTAATTCCGTTGAGATGACACCGTATGAACTATGGTTTAGACAAACCTAAGTGTCATTTCTTAAAGGTTTGGGGCTGCGGCTTGTATGGAAAAGTTTCAGTTGATAAGCTCGAACCCAAAGCGGATAAAATGCATCTTCATAGGACACCCAAAACAGTTGGGTGTACCTCCAAATTCAGATCCGAAAGCAATAGGGATTGTTTCTTGAATCGGGTCCTTTCTCGAGGAAAAGTTTGTCTCGAAAAGTTGAGTGGGAGGATGGTGGAGACTTGATGAGGTTATTGAACCATCACTTCAACTAGTGTGTAGCAGGCACGTGAAGTTGTTCTGTGGCACCTACACAAATTGTAGTAGAAGCTTATGATAGTGATCATGAAACTTGGATCAAGTCACTGCCAGTACCTCGTGGGGTGACAAGGATGCGTACTACTTTAGAGTGGTACAAGAATCCTGTCTTGAAGGTCATGTTGCTAGACAACAATGAACCTCGAGCTATGGAGAAGCAATGGTGGGCCCAAATTCCGACAAATGGTTAGAAGCCATGAAATCCGAGATAAATGGATCTTTAAGAAGAAGACGGACGTGGGCGGTAATGTCACCGTCTATGAAGCTCGACTTGTGGCGAAGAGTTTTCACAAGTTCAAGGAGTTGACTACGATGAGATTTTCTCATCCGTAGCGATGCTTAAAGTCCGTCGGAATCATGTTAGCATTAGCTGCATTTATGAAATCTGCGATGGATGTCAAAACGAGTTTCCTTACCGGTTTTAGAAGGAAAGGTTGTATGTGATACAATAAGAAAGGTTTTGTCGATCCTAAGGATGCTAAAAGGTATGCTAGCTCCAGCGATCCTTCTAAGGACCGGAGTAAGCATCTCGGAGTTGGAATGTATGTTTTGATGAGATGATCAAAGATTTTGGGTTTATACAAAAGTTTATGAGAAACTTGTATTTCCAAAGAAGTGAGTGGGAGCACTATAGAATTTCGATAAGTATATGTTGTTGACATATTGTTGATCGAAATGATGTAGAATTCTGGAAAGCATATATGGTTATTTGAAAAGTGTTTTCAATATAAAACCTGGTTTAAACTACTTGAACATTGAGCATCAAGATCTATGAGGATAGATCAAAACGCTCAATAGTACTTTCAAATGAGCACATACCTTGACATGATCTAGAAGGTGTTCAAGATGGATCACCAAAGAAGGAGTTCTTGCCGAGTTGTAAGGTATGAAGTCAAGACTTAAAGCTCGACCATGGCGAGAAAAGAGAGAAAGGACGAAGGTCGCCCCTATGTTTCGAACATAGGCACTATAGTATGCTATGTTGTGTACCGCACCGAAGTGTGCCTTGCCATGAGTCGGTCGAGGGTACAAGAATGATCCAGAATGGATCATTGGACAGCGGTCAAAATTGTCTTTGGAGTAAATAAGGACATGTTTCTCGATTATGGAGGTGATAAAGAGTTCGGCGTAAAGGGTTACGTCGATGCAAGCTTTAACACCTATCCGAGTGACTCTGAGTAGCAAACCGGATACGTATAGTGGAGCAACCATTTGGAATAGCTCCAAGTGGAGCATGGAAACAGCATTTACAATATGACCTAGAAATTTGCAAAGCACACACGGATCTGAAAGGTTCAGACCCGTTGACTAAAACCTCTCTCACAAGCAAAACATGATCAAACCCCGTAACTCATTTGATGATGTTGGTCACATGGCGATGTGACTGTCAATGTTAATCACATGGCGATGTGAACTAGATTATTGACTCTAGTGCAAGTGGGAGACTGTTGGAAATATGCCCTAGAGGCAATAATAAAAGTATTATTATATTTCATTGTTCATGATAATTGTCTTTTATTCATGCTATAACTGTATTATCCGGAAATCGTAATACACGTGTGAATACATAGACCACAATATGTCCCTAGTAAGCCTCTAGTTGACTAGCTCGTTGTGATCAACAGATAGTCATGGTTTCCTGGCTATGGACATTGGATGTCGTTGATAACGGGATCACATCATTAGGAGAATGATGTGATGGACAAGACCCAATCCTAAGCATAGCACAAAGATCGTGTAGTTCGTTTGCTAGAGCTTTTCCAATGTCAAGTATCTCTTCCTTAGACCATGAGATCGTGTAACTCCGGATACCGTAGGAGTGCTTTGGGTGTATCAAACGTCACAACGAATCGGGTGACTATAAAGGTGCATTACAGGTATCTCCGAAAGTGTCTTTTGGGTTGACACGGATCGAGACTGGGATTTGTCACTCCGTGCAAACGGAGAGGTATCTCTGGGCCCACTCGGTAGGACATCATCATAATGTGCACAATGTGATTAAGGGGTTGATCACGGGATGATGTGTTGCGGAACGAGTAAAGAGACTTGCCGGTAACGAGATTGAACAAGGTATCGGTATACCGACGATCGAATCTCGGCAAGTAAAATACCGCTAGACAAAGGGAATTGTATACGGATCGATTGAGTCCTTGACATCGTGGTTCATCCGATGAGATCATCGTGGAACATGTAGGAGCCAACATGGGTATCCAGATCCCGCTGTTGGTTATTGACCGAGAATGTCTCGGTCATGTCTACATGTCTCCCGAACCCGTAGGGTCTACACACTTAAGGTTCGATGACGCTAGGGTTATAAAGGAAGCTTGTATGTGGTTACCGAATGTTGTTCGGAGTCCCGGATGAGATCCCGGACGTCACGAGGAGTTCCGGAATGGTCCGGAGGTAAAGATTTATATATGGGAAGTCTGTTTTGGTCACCGAAAAGTTTGGGTTTTATCGGTAACGTCTGGGACAACCGGAGGGTCCCGGGTCCACCAAGTGGGGCCACCTGCCCCGAAGGCTCGTGGGCCAAGTGTGGGAGGGACCAGCCCCTAGGTGGGCTGGGCGCCCCACCAAGGCCCAAGGCATGGGAAGTGAAGGGAGGGCAAAACCTAGGTCCAGATGGGCCTTAAGGCCCACCTAGTGGGCGCCTCCTCTCTCTCCCTCGCCGCCACCCAGTTGGATCTGGAGGTGGCCGCACCCTTGGGGTGGGAAACCCTAAAGGGGCGCAGCCCCTCTCCCCTACAAATAGTGAGGCATAGGGCTGCCCGAGAACACACAGAATACACGTGATTCGATCTCGCCTTTGGTTGCAGCCCTCTCCTCTCCCAAGTACTCCTCCTCTCCCGCGGTGCTTAGCGAAGCCTGCTGGATTGCCACACTCATCCACCACCACCACGTTGTCTTTGCTGCTTTGGATGGAGTCTTCTCAACCTCTCCCTCTCTCCTTGCCGGATCAAGGCGTGGGAGACATCGTCGTCAGACGTGTGTTGAGCGCGGAGGTGCCGTCGTTGCACTTGATCATCGGTGATTTGAATCACGACGAGTATGACTCCATCAACCCCGTTCACTTGAACGCTTCCGCTTAGCGATCTACAAGGGTATGTAGATGCACTCTCTTTCTACTCGTTGCTGGTCTCTCCATAGATAGATCTTGGTGACACGTAGGAAAATTTTTGAATTTCTGCTACGTTCCCCGACAAAGTCAAGGTTAAGGAGTTAGTTACTCCTTCCGCTTTCTTTTTAATCCGCATATAAGATCTGTCTTAAGGCAAACTTCTTAAAGTTTGACCAACATTGTATGTAAAAACACCAACGTCCACAGTATCAAATCAATATTATTTGATGCATCACCGGATTAATTTTCATATGTATATATATATAAGATTGTAGATCTTGATATTTTTTAATATAAAACTTGGCAAACTTAAACTACTTCATAAAGTTTGACCTAAGACAAATCTTATATACGGAGTAAAAAGAAATAGAGAGACTTGATAAGAACAAATCAAATTCAAAGTATCGGTATCCCACACGATCTTGAGTTGGAAAACTCACAACCCACTAGACATGTGTGTCTCCTAATCTTCACCTCCGTCGACTGCGCCAACAAATCTGAAACCTTTTTTTCAACTAAAGATAGTGGCAACATGGTGCCATGGCAACAAAACAGAGCAAGAAGAGACGTGGCTGCCATGCAGTACAAATCATTGCTGCCACACCGCGAGGCAGCAGAGCACGGCAGCAGCAATAATAGCACTAGCCGTAGCCTCCCTCCGTCCTCCCTAATCCCAGAGCGCTCGTGCGTGCGGTCGAGCCGCTTCATTGCCCGGGGCCCCCGCGCTTTTCTTAGACCGCCCCCCACCCGCCCGGAATCCGCGGCGCGAGCCCCGCCCCGCCTCCCCTCCTCGCGCCACAAAGCGCCGGAGGCGCGCCCCCCCGCAGCCCCCCCGCGCCACACGCCGGAGCCCGGATCGCGCGCTGCTGTTCACCGGCGGGCTGAGGCGGGCGTCCGGGCGCGCGCCATGGACGTGGACAGCGTCGAGTGCCTCTCGCTGCCCGACGCCGCCATGGACGCGGACGACGTCGGCCTCGCCCTCCACCCGCACGGCGGGCTCCTCGCCGCCGCCGCCGCCTCCCGCCCGGCCGCCTACCCCAAGGCCGGCGCCGGCGCGGGGGGCATCGTCGCGCCGGGGAGCAGCGTGCACGAGCTGCTCGAGTGCCCCGTCTGCACCAACTCCATGTACCCGCCGATCCACCAGGTTTCTTGATTTTGCCCACCCCCTTCTTGATTCTCGCGCGGCGTGCTATGTGTCGGGTGGTCTGCTTCGGGACTCGGGGCCGATTCTTGGGTTCGAATGGGGATCTGGGTTTGGGAAATTCATAGTTTCCAATTGGGTAGCTAGTGTCGAATTCTTGGGGATATTGGTGTAGTGTATTGTGCTTGCGAATTTTGTCTGCCATTTCACGTATGCTGCGACTTCGGTGATGTGCTCTGCCGTAATCAAACGAAAATAGCATATATATTCCTTGTATCATTATTCTTGTTCATTGGGATTTCCGGTGATCCCTTCCTGCTATGTATAGGCTTAAGAAAGGTAGAATTTAGGGTCTTGCAAACATGCATGCTATTAGATGGTTTCTAGCTTGTGAAAATTGGAGTACAATCCTGAACAGAAATTGGTGTGATATGACTATAAACTGCGGGAGTTGGGCAATCTCAAACCTCATTATCTTTATTTTATGTTCCCATTTCATTTTTTTATTTGATTGTGGATATGTGATCAGCCCTTAAGTGGAGGATATAAAGTGGAGTACAGGTCAATCAACTTATCTTTTGCATAGCTAATGGTAAAAGTAACATTGGATGGTATGTTTAATGTGGGATCAGTAGTGCATATGAAACTAATCTATTACTGCTCCTGGAGGTAGACATTCCTACATTAATCCTATGTAATTGAACTGCTTATTTCATTTGGTGGATCCAGAATATAGTCGTGTAGAATAGATCAATCAGATATATGCGGAGTCACAGTCAATTGTAAAAAGAACTACATTTCCAGTCATCAGGGTATGAGTTGGTAGCAAATCTAACTCTGTTTTCAACCATGAACATATGTATTGTAGTATGTAGCCATGCAAAGGGAAGATTTTCTTGCTAATATTAATATCTTGATCCTTATGCAAGTACAACGCTGAATATATGTAAGCAATTTGGGATCACATGTGTGGTTATCAAAATAAACGTGGGGAAAATTATTGGTAATAGCAGATGTGGCTGTGTGTTGGAGGGATGTGATTGTGTGGAACTGAAGAATTACATGTACTATGTAGTGCTGGTTTTTGGCATGATTCTAATCTCTGCGACTGCATTTACAGTGCCAAAATGGACATACTCTGTGTTCCACATGCAAAGCTAGGGTACACAATCGTTGCCCTACTTGCCGACAAGAGCTCGGTGATATCAGGTGTTTGGCACTGGAGAAAGTAGCCGAATCGCTTGAGCTTCCCTGTAAGTACTACTCCTTGGGTTGCCCAGAAATCTTCCCATACTACAGCAAGATAAAGCATGAAGCGATGTGCGGCTTTAGACCATACAGTTGCCCCTACGCTGGTTCTGAGTGTTCTGTGACTGGTGACATTCCTTACCTTGTTAACCATTTGAGGGATGACCACAAAGTTGATATGCACAGCGGCTGCACATTCAACCATAGATACGTCAAATCAAACCCAAGAGAAGTCGAAAACGCCACCTGGATGCTGACGGTAAGTATTTATAGCAAGAATGTTTTCTCTTGTCCAGCTTTAGTGCAATACACCTGGATATAAGATCAGCACTCGTACAGAGTAGTTCTTAATACGACGAGTAATGTAACCTTGTATATACATTTCAAATCTACTCTTTCTGATGCATTTGTTTGGTATGTTTTGAGTAGGTGTTTCACTGTTTCGGGCAGTACTTCTGCCTGCACTTTGAGGCCTTCCAGCTTGGGATGGCGCCAGTGTACATGGCCTTCCTGCGTTTCATGGGGGACGAGAATGAGGCGCGGAACTACAGTTACAGCCTCGAGGTCGGCGCCAATGGCAGGAAGATGGTATGGGAGGGCACCCCCAGGAGCGTGCGTGACAGCCACCGGAAGGTGCGTGACAGCCATGATGGTCTCCTAATCCAGAGGAACATGGCATTGTTCTTCTCGGGCGGCGACCGGAAGGAGCTGAAGCTAAGGATCACCGGCCGGATCTGGAAGGAGACGCAGACCCCGGATGGCGCCTGCGTACCAGTTCTCTGTAGCTAAGCACAAGCAGCAAACAATCTTCAAAAGAAAAAAAAAGGATTCGATATCATATGTGACATGATATCGCCTATCCCCTCGCCATGCCCTACTGTTATCGTATGGTCTGAGGCGACATTTCATGATTTTGTCTTTGTTGAGCAAAATTAGGAGGGTAGGATGACCTTGTAAAGTAAATCCTGTATATATGGCATCCCATGGCTTATTACAGGTTGGCTCATCAAGCTCTCTGATGCCTTCAGTCATGTCTCAAGGAAACTGTATTCTTACTGAACTTGCATCATCAGTCTTCCAGCTTTAGAGGGTAACTGGAGTTGGTATTTGATAGCGCCATCAAATTTCAGCCTCAGGCCTTCAGCGTTCAGCCCATCGTGTGGTGATAGAGAGGGTTTATAATTTGGACTGGGATATGGGGTCTAGTATGATGATACCAGCAGTGTGGATTAGCCTTCGTTTGCACTTGGAGAGAGTGAGACTGACGTCAAGTACATGACATTTGACAGCTTGACTCCGGCACTTTGCACCTTATATTTCATTAATATTTATGGACTTTTGCTCCGGGATAATCTTTCTCTGATAGATTAGTGACTTAAGCAATGCGCTAATGTCCTTATCAAGACGGGCGACGTGTCTCAAACGGCAGATTTGCCTTTGACTGGCGAGGGTTAGGAGCTGACGGAGATACTCCCTCCGTTCCAACAAAAATTGTCTTAAGATTTGTCGGATGTATCTAGACAAGAATTTTGGGACGGAGGTAATATTTTTTTCTACAAGTTAGAGGCTCTTGAACAAAGTCTAGTACTCTACAGTAACACTCAGAATGTGTTGAGACTTCAAATAAAAATGAGACCGGAGATCATACTTTTAAAGACCGGACTGGACCGAGGAACTGGCACCTTGCTCGGTTTTTTAAAGTGTACTGGTCTCTTAGTAAAAAAAAAACAGAAAAGTATTCAAAAAAGAATCTATAAACAATAGATTTAACAGTTAACCTTGCCTGGTTTTTTAACTTGTACTGGTATTTTAGTAAAAAAAAACAGAAAAGTATTCAAAAATGAATACATAAACAAGGAATTTTTTTTTTTTGCGGGGGAAAGGGTTATGTATTAATTAACCCGGATCACTATGATCCAGTGCACACAGTTTTACAACCCTCTCAAGACCCGACCGTAACCAGACGGCCGTCTTAACCTCAACTCTCCCAATCTTAGCTAATTCATGGCTAACAAGATTACACTCCCTCTTTATCGCCTTAACCTTAATCTGTCTGTCCCCTCTCATCAGAGCAGAGATCTCCTGGACAAGGGCAGTGTACTGTGATCTATCAACCAAGGGGTTGGAAATCATCATAGCAGCTTCAACACTATCCGTTTCGACGGTGAATGGGAGTGAGCTCCATTCTAGCGCCAATGCAATTCCTTCTTTGCAAGCCTCAAGTTCTGCAGCTAGTGCATTATCACATGTGAAAAGATGTCGGCACGAGGTAAAGATAATACCACCGAAGCTGTCACGGAGCACCATGCCGATGCCCCCATTTCCAGTATGCGCCCTATAGGATCCATCGACATTTAAAGTAAGCCACCCAGGCTCAGGTGTCCGCCAGCCCACACACGAATGCTTGCGCACAGAATCTACTTCGCCCCTGTTCATGCTTGTGTATAGCTCGTCATGGTTCATGCTTATGCACCGTGCGCCGTTGCTGCTACTATTTCCCAGCGCGCCGCTGTGCGTACTCGTGCACAGCGCTCCGCTGTTTCTTCGTTCGAGTCGGCCGTTGTTGCTGCTACAAGGCGCCGTCCTTAGCGCCGGTCCATCAGAACCATTTTCCCTTCCTCTGATCATCCTTAGGGAATTGTTGAATACAAAGTAGCGACGTCAGGTAGCTATGCAGGAACCGTCGAGAGGCTTCAGTCGGTGGAGGAATTTTATTATGGGTGATCTCGTTGCGGACGTGCCACGTCGCCACATGGTCATCAAGAGCACCATGCGGGGCGTGTCCGAGAGGGCTCAAGCACATCAAAAAGCCACTCCGGGCCTGTGTGCGAACTGACTTTATATCCGGAGCTTCCAATCCTTGGCCATCGCCTCCAAAGCTCCACCGCACGGGGCACCTACACATCGCGTGGAACCCATCCTCGCGTTCCAAACCACACAGGGGCATATGTCGCTGGTCTCCAAATGGCGGAAAACTTATTCACCCATGTTGCAAGAGAATTTGTCACAAGCCGCCATGCAAACACATCGCACCTTTGGGGGCAGGGCACCCCATATGGTCTTCCAGATGGCGCGCCGACCATCCGGTGCCCTGCTAGATGCGCTTTCATGGAAGGACGCTTCGCGCTCGTCCATCGCGAAGCGATACGCGGACCGAACAGTGAATATACCGTTCTTCTCGAGAGCCCATGCAAGGATATCATCGGCGAGGCGTGGGGACGTCCGTATATTCTGATAACATTGACATCAGCCGGATGAAAGTGCCGTGGAGTAGGTCCATCGCCATGCGCCGCGCTCGTCGAGTAGCTCGGCCACTCGGGCGAAGCCGGCAGTACCTTGGGCGGAAATCAGATCGCCGACGGAGCTCGAGGTAGCCATCGATCACGCCAGACACGGATGCTCGCCATTTCCCACGCGCCACACCAGCCCCTTCTTGAGGAGCTCGAGCCCATACCGGATAGCCTGCCAAGTTGACGAGGCATTCCCGAAAAATCTGTATCCTCGAGGCGCCCCTCCGGATAGTAGCGAGCTTTGAGGACCTGAGCACAAAGACTATTAGGATTAGTAAGAAGACGCCATGCTTGCCGAGCAAGCAGCGCTGATTGAAGACTCAAATCTCTGAATCCCAATCCTCCTCTCATTTTATGTGCCAAGATACGCGCCAAGATATCCAATGAGTTTTCCTCTTTCCATCTGAAGCGCCCCACCAAAATTGCGAACCATTCTGTTTAAATCATCACACACCGACATAGGCAATTTAAACACTCCCATCATGTACGTCGGAATAGCCTGGGCAACTGCCTTGATCATTGTTTCCTTCCTGCTAGAGACAGCGTATCACCCCACGCAATAATGCGTTTTGTGAGGCGGGCTTGTAGATTCTGAAATTTACCTTTTGACATCCGTCCTTCCGGTGTTGGTAAGCCTAAATATTTTTCCTCAAAAGTGGACATTTGAACCTGCAACGCTGTGCGGACATGTTCCTGGTCAGCTACCAAACAAGAGTTGCCAAACAAAATGCTGCACTTTGTGGGATTTATGAGTTGTCCAGTAGCAGTTTCATAAGTATTTATAATTTTCTTCACCTCCCTGGCTTGCCCCTCATCCGCTTTAAAGAACAACAACGTATCATCAGCAAAAAGTAGGTGTGAGATACCAGGCGCCACCGACAAACTTTAATGGGAGTAAATTTTCCTTGAGCTTCTCCATCCTTCAACAGAGCGGACAAGCCATCAGCCACAAACAGGAACAAAAAGCGGGATAGGGGTCACCTTGCGAAGCCCACGCGACGGTGCGAAACGAATCCAAGAGGGTTCCATTAAATTTTACAGAATATCTCACTGAGGTGACGCAAGACATTATCCAGTCAACCCATCGGTGAGCGAAACCCATCTTTTGCATCGTTTGCTTCAAGAAACTCCAGTCTACCCTGTCATAAGCCTTTGAGAGGTCCAGTTTATATGCGCAGAAACTCCTTGATGGATCCTTCTCTTGCTGGATGTGGTGAATGCACTCAAAAGCAACAAGAACATTATCAGTAATCAGTCTACCTGGAACAAAAGCACTCTGCTCTGGCGAAATGATCTCCTCCAATTTAACAGTTAACCTTGAGGCAAGGCAGCCAAACAACTAGGCCAACAACATTTTGTGATTTATTAATGGTGGTTTGCATCCAATATTACATGTTTTCATTTGATATGATTGCCTTAAATATTTTGGTTTTTGTCGAAAATGAACCAATGAACCGGTGGTCCGACCAATAAAAATCTGAACCGACAGCCTTCCTGATTCAATTTTCTAAACCATGTCCTGCAATGTACTCCCTCCGTCCCAAAATAAGTGTCTCAACTTTATGCTAATACAAAGTTGTAATGAGTGTCCCTTTTTGGTTAGATACCGCTCTGTTAAGTACTAATGATTTTTACCTATCATCCTTCGGGTGAGTTGAGAGCTGTGCTTTCCCCAACGTTAATAGTATTCTACGAGATAATAGCCAGCTGGAAGGAGTAGTATCGACGAATGTAGTAAACCATACCTTAAAAGCTAAGGATTGAGAGGAAGATGGGAAGCGGCGGAGGAGAATAAACCATAGTTTGATTTTAAAACCAAGCTATAGACCGAGTAGGAAAGAACCGCGAGTACCATAGAATTTTAGCTCACACTTTCGGAAAACTCTATAGTTTTTTTAGGGAAGTATGTCAATGTGATCTTAATGAGCTGCGGGGCTTTGCATGTGACATTAATTGGGCTTTCCTCTGCAAGATCCCGCGTCCTAGCCTTTTTGCGCCAAAGTAGATGCTCAAGCGAAACATTCCACTCATTGAAGAAGGGATACAAATATTTCAAGTTCAAGAAGTAGGCATTGATCCAAAAAATGTAGTGAAAATGTAGGCTAGGAGGAATGCATCAGAGCATCTCCACCAGCCGCGCTAAACTGGCGCCACAAGAAATTAGTCTGTTTTAAGCCTTGCAAGAACGCGACGGGTCGCTCCCAATGGGCGCCAAGAAAAGCGGTGCGCTATAATGAGTTGGGCGCGCGGCGAAAACACTGTCTCGCGCGGTGTATTTCGGGCGCCCGCTACATGCAAGCACACACTCGAAAGGCCACAAGAAGACTCTCTCTCTCTCTCCTCCTCGCCCCTGCGACCGGGCGCCGCGCCGCCACCCACCCATGGACGCCTTTGCTGGCACCCGCTCACCCCGTTGTGCAGCGCGCCCACCTTCGCCTCCCCGAAACCCTAGCGGGAAGGGTTGGCGTCGCCACCGCGAGTTCCGCTGAAGGCGGCCTCGCAAGCAACATCTTCTTGCCGCCGCGGATGACCATGGCGCCAGGTGGCGTCGCGCCGGCGCCGTCCCGTGCCGCCGCAGCACCGTCGAAGGTCCCCAATGCGGGGCAGCCGAAGAAGAGCAAAACATCCGCGAAGAAAAACAAGGCGGCGGACGGCTCCGGCAGCACGAAGGCGAGGGGAAAGAAGCTTGCAGGGCGTTCGACGGTCGCGGTGCCTACCGAAGCGCCGGCGAGCTCACTCGTTGAGCCGGCCGCCGACGCGCACCACGTGTTCGACGAAATGCCCCCAAGGTGAAAAAAATTCCAACTTTTCTTTTCTTCTTATTTTTTCAATGCATCATCACATATAGATAGCTTATTTGCATTGTTCAAAAAACTTTGTAGCCTCAACGATGATGCATACATGTCCACTATGGGTGTTGGGTCCAACAATTCACATTGGTCTCAAACCAATGACATCCATTTCGAAGACCATGAGTTTGAGGTGGACGAGGAGGGTGAGGGCATTGTCGAGGCGCCGAAAGGAAGAGCGGGCAATTACACCACCAACGATGACAAGTTACTATGCTATACTTATTTGCAAGTGTCGAGGGATCCATCCATTGGAGGTGATCAAAGTAGAGACGCGTATTGGGGCGAATGAAAGAACACTTTGATGCTCACAACGTTAGTGGAATTGACCGCTCTGAGAGATCACCTCGGTCCCGATGGTCGACAATCAACTCGGATTGTCAAAAGTGGGCGGCCGCACAAAAGTCAGTGGACAAGATTAACCCAAGTGGAACAAATGAGGATGATCGAGTAAGTGGCATCTCATATATGTTCATCATACTTGTTTTTGGTGACCGAAGTGCTAACTTGTTTTGTTTTTCTTGTAGTACAACATTGCACAAAACTTGTTCAAAGAAGAGACAAGGACAACCAAGAAGGGGAAGATCAAGAAAGGCAGGATCTTTACCTTGCCTCATTGCTATGAAGTGTTAAAGGATGATGAGAAATGGAAGAAGCGTGATGGTTTGGATGATTTGCATTTGAGCAACAAACGCAAGCGAGCAATTGAGATGAATGATGATGATGAGGAGGATGATGCATCAAGTGATGACGGCAAGAGAAGCCCCACACCCAACTCGGTTTCTGAAAGCACATTTGCTCCCTGGGTGGTTTTGGTAATTAATGACAACATACTTTGTGGTTGGACTAATGCTTTTATCAAGTATGTTTCAGGAAATTCAATCACATTGGCATGGCAAAAGGATCAAGAGGTGGACCCTAAAATGCTAAGGCAAGCATTGGCAAAAGCTCAAGACTCCATTTTGGTTTAGTGATCCAAGATCACATTGAGTCCATAGGAAAGCCAATACTATTAAAAGGGATGAGGTTATGATGATGATCTGGTTGCTCAAGTGCTTAGTGATACATCTCTTAAACTATCAAGAACTCTCACCGCCATATACACTCATAAGTAATCTCGGTCCCACCGATATTCCAAACTCACCACACCGAGATGAACCACCTCACCATAAAGCCAAACCCTAGAAATCTCGGATTTTCCGATTCGAACTCGGTCTCACGAAACTTGAGTTGCCAAGCTTCAGAATCTTCATCATCAAATCGGTGTCACCGAGATGATGAAGTCGGTCCCACCGAGATTGGCAAGCTCTTGCCTTTGCACGAATCGGACTAACCGAGATTGTATTTTGGTCCCACGAAAATCCCAACGCTCACATGATTTGAACTTTCGGTCTCACCGAGTTGTCAACTTCGGTCCCACCGAGATTGGTCAAATGTGTGTAACGGTTGGATTTTGTGTGGAGGCTATAAATACCCTCCACCCCTCTTCATTCGTGGAGAGAGCCATCGAAAAGTACTACCACTCCTACCTTACATTTACGAGAAGAGAACTACCTACCCTTGTGTTGAGATCAAGTTGCTCCACTCCCACCATATGAAGCTTGATCTCTAGCCTTCCCAAGTTGCTTTCCACTCAATCCTTTCTTCCACCACAGCCAAATCAGTGAGGAGAGTTGAGTGTTGGGGAGATTATCATTTGAAGCACAAGAGCAAGGAGTTCATCATCATCAACACCATCTATTACCTTTTGGAGGTGGTGCCTCCTAGATTGGTTAGGTGTCGCTTGGGAGCCTCCGTCAAGATGTGGAGTTGAACCAAGAAGTTTGTAAGGGCAAGGAGATCGCCTACTTCGTGAAGATCTACCCCGAGTAAGGCTAGCCCTCCGTGGGCGTGAGCCATGATGGCATAGACAAGGTTGCTTCTTCGTGGACCCTTCGTGGGTGGAGCCCTCCGTGGACTCTCGCAGCCGTTACCCTCCGTGGGTTGAAGTCTCCATCAACGTGGAATGACGATAGCACCACCTATCGGAACCACGAGAAAAATCTCCGTGTCTCCAAATTGCGTTTGATCTTCTCCACTTCTCTTTACTACTTGTGCAATTTACTTTCCGCTGCCCATACTCTAGAATTGCATGTGTAGTATGCTACTTGACTTGTGTGTTATGCAAAATCTGTCAAAAACTTGTCTTTGTCAAAAGGCATAATTTTTATCTTGTCGAGTAGTCTAATCACCCCCCCTCTAGACACTCTCACCTTCTTCGATCCTACAATTGGTATCAGAGCATTGGTCTCCATTGCTTTGGTTTACACACCATTGGAGGAAGATGGACATGTCTACGTTTGGGAGTGTTAGCCATAGAGTGCCTATTCTTGATGGAGTGTCCTATAACTCGTGGAGGATTGAAATGCTTATTATCTTTAAGATGTATAACTTGCAAAATATGTTGAAACCCCATATGTGCCTCCATTTGACCCCTTGCACCCTACCATGGATGAAGAGCTTGATTTGCTTCAGAACCTTAGAACTGTAAATCTTATCATTAGAGGTTTGCCCGATAACTTGCTTAAGCTCGTCACAAACTTTGAGTGCGCCTATGCTATGTGGAAGTTCTTGGAAGAACTTTATCCGGACTACTCTTTGAGAGGTCTTGATGAAATTCTATTCAAAACTATTGAATTTGATATGATGCGCCCCAATTGATCCCAACTTTGATAAATGCTTCTTTGAGCTTCGTGATCTTATGAAAAGAAGGGTGATCCTTGTCTTATCAATGATCTAATTAGAAATGCTCTTGTATTGCATTCCGATGATTATTGTCACATTGACAAAACTAATGCAAGTCGTTGTCAAATTGACCTAGGTGTTGATGAACTATCTATGGGTCAATATGATGATGAGCATGAACATGATGATGATTACTCCGATTCGGACACCGAGCTAGACAAGATCATGAAGAGTCTCAATCTTATGGCAAATATGAGAGACTACATATCCGGTGGAAAAGAGTGGATTCTTGATAGTGGATGCACCGATCACATGACCGGAGACGAAGACATGTTTCAAGAGCTTGCAAAGAACGATGGTCCACGCAAGTATGTGACTTTTGGAGACAACTCCAAGGGTAAGGTACTTGACCTTGGTAAGGTGGCCATATCTCATGATAGCTCTATTCAAAATGTCATGCTTGTTGAATCACTTGGATACAATTTACTTTCCGTGTCTAGATTAGCTGACTTTGGTTTCAATGTGCTATTCACCGAAGTAGATTGCCAAGTCTTTCGTCGTGACAATCATAACATGGCATATACCGGTATCCGTAGAGGTGATCTATATATTGTTGATTTCACTAAGAAAGCCCAACCTAGAACTTGCTTCATTGCTAAATCCGCTAAAGGTTGGTTATGGCATAGAAGGCTTGGACATGTTGGTATGCGTAATCTAGACAAGCTAATCAAAGGTGATCATATTCTTGGTGTTAAAGATGTCTTCTTTGACAAAGATAGACTTTGTAGTGCTTGTCAGGCAGGAAAACAAGTAGGTGGAAGTCATCCCGTGAAGAACATCATGACCACAAGGAGACCGCTTGAGCTTCTTCAAATGGATCTCTTCGGTCCCAATGCTTACAAAAGCCTTGGTGGTAACTCCTTTGGTCTAGTTATAGTTGATGATTATTCCAGATTTACGTGGGTATTTTTCCTTGATGACAAATCGCAGGTTCAGAGAATCTTCAAAACCTTTGCCAGAAAGGCCCAAAATCAATTTGAGGTGAAGATCAAGAAAGTTCGGAGTGACTATGGAACGGAGTTCAAGAACGCCCATGTAGACTCTTTTCTCGATGAGGAAGGGATTCTACATGAGTTCTCGGCTACGTACACTCCTCAACAAAATGGAGTTGTTGAGAGGAAGAACCGAACGCTCATAGAGATGGCGAGAACGATGCTTGATGAATACAAGACACCGAAGCACTTTTGGGGTGAAGCCATCGAGACAGCTTGTCATGCTATCAACAGGCTTTATCTTCATAAGCTCCTCAGCAAGACTTCATACGAGCTCCTCACCGAGCAAATGCCTATTGATGTAGGAGACAAGGACCCATCGGAAGCCATTCAAGATTTATCTATTGGAAAGATCCGTCCCATGGAAGTGAAGGAGAGTACCTCATCTACATATGTGGAGCCCCCTACCTCACGGCAAGATGAACCTCAAGGCAACATGGAGGCCTCCACAAGTGGAACTCACCAAGATGAGGAAGTGCAACAAGAAGATCCACCACAACCTCCTTCTCCACCGCCTCAAGACAACACCAACAACAATGAAGAAGAAGAGGAAGATGAGGATGATGAGGAAGCTCAGCCACAACCACAACAAAAGCTATCCCGAGTCCGAGCAAGAGTCAAGAAAAATCATCCCGTGGAACAAATGATGAACAACATCGACTCCGGGAGAATTACTCGCTCTAAAACTCGCTTAGCTAACTTTTGTGAGCATTACTCATTTATCTCTAGTATTGAACCTATGAAGGTAGAAGAAGCACTTGAAGACCCGGATTAGGTGAACGCTATGCACGAAGAGCTACACAACTTCGAGAGGAACAATGTATGGACTTTGGTAGAGAAGCCCAAGGATGATCAAAACGTCATTGGAACCAAATGGGTGTTTCGGAACAAGCAAGATGAAGATGGACAAGTCATCCGCAACAAGGCTCGTCTCGTAGCTCAAGGTTACACACAAGTCGAAGCGAGAAGTTTGGAAAGCTCATGTCGGAGAAGTACGAGATGTCCATGATGAGTGAACTCAAATTCTTCCTTGGGTTGCAAATCAAGCAATCTAAGGAGGGTACCTTTGTCTCACAAACAAAGTACACCAAGGATCTCTTCAAGAAGTTCAACATGCAAGAAAGCAAGGTATGAGAACCCCATGCCTACTAGTGGACATAATGACTTGACAAAAGATGGAGAACCCGTTGATCAAAAGGTTTACCGATCTATGATTGGTTCTCTGCTATATCTTTGTGCTTCTCGTCCTGACATAATGTTGAGTGTATGCATGTGTGCTCGATATCAAGCAGCCCCTAAAGAATGTCATCTTAAAGCTGTTAAAAGAATTGTGAGATATTTGATACACACACCAAACTTTGGCATTTGGTATCCTAAGAGGGCCTCTTTCGACCTTGTTGGCTATTCCGACTCGGACCATGCCGGTGACAGGGTTGATAGAAAGTCAACTTCGGGTACGTGTCAATTTCTTGGTCGATCCCTTGTATCTTGGTCCTCCAAGAAACAAAATTCGGTATCATTATCGACTGCCGAAGCAGAATATATTGCTATTGGTTCATGTTGTGCTCAATTACTATGGATGACACAAACGCTTAAGGATTATGGGATACATGTGAGACATGTTCCTTTGCTTTGTGACAATGAGAGTGCGATTAAGATTGGACACAATCCTGTGCAACACTCTCGAACGAAACATATTGAAGTTCGTCACCATTTTATTCGTGATCATATTGCCAAAGGTGACATCAATCTTAAGCATGTTCGTACTGACAAACAACTCGCTGATATATTTACAAAACCTCTTGATGAGAAGGTGTTTTGTCGCTTAAGGAGTGAGTTGAACATCATTGATGCTTCAAACTTGGAGTGAAAACTCCATTGATGCATGCAAGGCATGAGCCTACTTGACTAATCCTTGATATTTCTCTTATGATGATGATCATATGTCTTGGACACATTTGCCCCTTGTATTGCATCTAACTCCTTGCGGTACTTGGATGATCTACATTCCACAAGATTACCACACACTCAAATCTTGAGTAATCTTGTCATTGACCAAGTATCTAGCCCTTTGGGATGTTGAGTTCAAGGAACAAAATTCCACATATCCTTTTTGACACCTTATACATCTAGCATTTCACTCTTGTCATCTTGGATATCCTTGAGTATTTCCTTGCTTGCCTAACCCATGTAGGAAGATGAACAACACAAGTGGAAATGGTGCTCCAACTTCACATTCTATGAGCACCTACATCAAGTTCACCTACATGAACAAAGCAACAACAAGCCCAAGGTATGTTCTTCACATCTTTAAGGAGCTTTGCTCAAAGTCATGAGTACAAGCAGCTTCATAAGATGTGAACACATCAATGCTTAATCGAAAAATGGCAACCCCATTTTGAGCTTAAACGATGAGTATGACCTATGATCAAATGTTCTCATTTGACTCCTAAGTCAATATACTCAAACATAGGTGACCTTGTCGCCGACCCCTATCTAGATGAAGTACATATGTTTTGGAGTCTTTCTATTTTCTCTTATGTTCTCTCATTGAGTTTTCTTTAAAAAAAACTTCATCTAGGAATCTTTTTCATTTCTATTCTTCTGTCTTTGTGAATATCCTTTTGGCTCTGAACAATTCCTTGAAAATCATTTACCAATTCATTGCAAATCCTTTAAAACATTCCTTGCAAAGTGAGCTGAATTATTTCAGATTTCCTTGAATTAAACTCAAGGCCACCGATTTAAAATTTCGGTCGACCGAAAAGGATCTGCCCTAAGTCCATGACTTTCGGACCCACCGATCCATCTTAATTCGGTGTCACCGATTTATCTCTTCCAGGATATCATCTTTTGCAGCTCCACTGATTTTATTGCCCTGTTGTGATTCTTAAGGATCCCACTTCTTTCCATCTTCCCTGACCTTCCTAGTTTGCTGTCCTTTTCGGCACTTGATGTCAAAGGGGGAGAAGACTTAGGGGAGTAGAGAAGATTTAGGGGGAGAAGAAGAGCAATCTTACCTTACGGGGAGAGAATCACATCAAAGCTTTGCCATGTTCCACATTGGATATTACATTTGGCATCATTCTTTTGATTTTGCTCTTTCCTAAGTGAACCTTCACAATTGATATCTTATGGAAAGCAAAATCTCTCAGAGTTCATTGAAAATCCTTTTAGTTTTGGAGACATGTTTGCTGATTCAAGCCTGTGCTCAATATGAGACACTCTTTACACATGTCATCCCTGGCTTGGTACTCTTGATGTTCTTGCAGTTGGTTGAAGAAATACTCTTGTGTTATCTAACTCTGTTTTCCCAAGTTTATTTCTTCAGGTACAATGCCAAGGAACCTCAAGGTAAGTATATGCACTTTGTAGAATGTGCATGATGGTGACTTGCTTGTGAATACTTGTTTGCAAGAAATCACCATGCACATATGCATTATCACTCACTTCTTTTCATCTGCTCTGATGCATACAGCCAAGCTGCATGTAGCACATCTTGCCTTTCTCTCTTGTGTGCTTATGGTAGTCCAAAACCATAATTTATGAAAATCTTGCACACTTGTAGGGGGAGCCTGTGCACTACATGTTTGTCAAAGCTTTCGTGATAATTCTGTCTTTCTTTCAGTAAGCTTTGATGTCTTGTTTTGTGTGTTGCCATCAATTACCAAAAAGGGGGAGATTGAAAGCACATTTGCTCCCTGGGTGGTTTTGGTAATAAATGACAACATACTTTGTGGTTGGACTAATGCTTTTATCAAGTATGTTTCAGGAAATTCAATCACATTGGCATGGCAAAAGGATCAAGAGGTGGACCCCTAAAATGCTAAGGCAAGCATTGGCAAAAGCTCAAGACTCCATTTTTGGTTTAGTGATCCAAGATCACATTGAGTCCATAGGAAAGCCAATACTATTAAAAGGGATGAGGTTATGATGATGATCCGTCGCTCAAGTGCTTAGTGATACATCTCTTAAACTATCAAGAACTCTCACCGCCATATACACTCATAAGTAATCTCGGTCCCACCGATATTCCAAACTCACCACACCGAGATGAACCACCTCACCATAAAGCCAAACCCTAGAAATCTCGGATTTTCCGATTCAGAACTCGGTCTCACCGAAACTTGAGTTGCCAAGCTTCTGTAACCTTCTGTCATCAAATCGGTGTCACCGAGATGATGAAGTCGGTCCCACCGAGATTGGCAAGCTCTTGTCTTTGCACGAATCGGACTAACCGAGATTGTATTTTCGGTCCCACTGAAAATCCCAACGTTCACATGATTTGAACTTTCGGTCTCACCGAGTTGTCAACTTCGGTCCCACCGAGATTGGTCAAATGTGTGTAACGGTTGGATTTTGTGTGGAGGCTATAAATACCCTCCACCCCTCTTCATTCGTGGAGAGATCCATCGAAAGTACTACCACTCCTACCTTACATTTCGAGAAGAGAACTACCTACCCTTGTGTTGAGATCAAGTTGCTCCACTCCCACCATATGAAGCTTGATCTCTAGCCTTCCCAAGTTGCTTTCCACTCAATCCTTTCTTCCACCACAGCCAAATTAGTGAGGAGAGTTGAGTGTTGGGGAGATTATCATTTGAAGCACAAGAGCAAGGAGTTCATCATCATCAACACCATCTATTACCTTTTGGAGGTGGTGCCTCCTAGATTGGTTAGGTGTCGCTTGGGAGCCTCCGTCAAGATGTGGAGTTGAACCAAGAAGTTTGTAAGGGCAAGGAGATCGCCTACTTCGTGAAGATCTACCCGAGTAAGGCTAGCCCTCCGTGGGCGTGGCCATGATGGCATAGACAAGGTTGCTTCTTCGTGGACCCTTCGTGGGTGGAGCCCTCCGTGGACTCTCGCAGCCGTTACCCTCCGTGGGTTGAAGTCTCCATCAACGTGGAATGACGATAGCACGACCTATCGGAACCATGAGAAAAATCTCCGTGTCTCCAAATTGCGTTTGATCTTCTCCACTTCTCTTTACTACTTGTGCAATTTACTTTCCGCTGCCCATACTCTAGAATTGCATGTGTAGTATGCTACTTGACTTGTGTGTTATGCAAAATCTGTCAAAAACTTGTCTTTGTCAAAAGGCATAATTTTTATCTTGTCGAGTAGTCTAATCACCCCCCCTCTAGACACTCTCACCTTCTTCGATCCTACAGTTTCATACTCGAAGCCAAAACGACCGGATGGGTGCAAGAAAGACAAAACCGAAAAGAAGAAGAGGAAAGGAGATGATGATCTGAAAAATGCTATGGAAGCAATTGTCAATGCAAGAAGAGAAGTCAACGAGGTGAGGAAAATGGCAAGGAACCAAGATGCCGCGGCCGAGGAGAGGAGGTCGGCGGCCGAGGAGAGAAGGGTGGCGGCCCAGGAGAGGAAGGTGGCTTTGGAGGAGAGGAAGGTGAGCAATGAGGGGCGAACTAGATTGTTGGAATGGGAGAAGCACTTGTTCTTGGACACATCCAACCTCAATGAAGCGCAAAAGGAATATGTCAATCTTGCCCGTGAAGAAGTGTTGATCCAAAAAAGGGCCATGATCCGCATGGGTGGCGGTGGCTTCGGCGGCATGGGTGGCGGTGGCTTCGGCGGCATGGGTGGCGGTGGCCTTGGCGGCATGGGAGGCATGGGTGGCTTCGGAGCCATGGGAGGCATGGGTGCACCTCCGGCCACCATGGGAGGCATGGGTGCATCTCCGGCCGCCATGGGAGGCATGGGTGGCTTTGGAGCACCCTCCGACGCTATGGCCGCCATGGGAGGCATGAGTTTTGCTTCTCTCATGGGAGGCATGGGTGCACCACCGGCCGCCATGGGTGGAATGTCTTTCGATGTGCCTTCTCACACACATTCCCATGAAGATGCCGTTGAAGATCTTGCCAACACCGTCGGAGCTTCACGTGATGCGGTGCGTGATGAGGAGAGGGAGGAAGATTCATCTTCGGAGGTGAAAGAATCGTCTTCGGAAGATGAGGACGAAGACGAGGAAGATGATTGATGTGTCTTTCATATGTCTTGAACTTAGTTTGCATTTGAACTTGGTTGGATGAACTTGTGGGCATGATTTTGAACTTGTGGGCATTAACTATTATTCATCAACTTGTTTGTGTAAAATTTCACATGTTCATTGCATTTTGATGAATGTTTCAAACTCATTTTATGTCCAAAATATCATATATGTTTATGCCCGGCGAGTCGCGCGCGCTCTATTTTTCCGCGTTCTTTGGCGGCGCAAGACGATCGCATTATAGCGCTGCTCTTTGCAGCCATTGGCGGCCGCGCTAAACATGCCGAAGCGCACGCGGCAAACAGGTTTTTTGCGCGCGGCGCTTAGCGCGGCTGTTGGAGATGCTCTCAAAAGTCTAACGTTCCCTCAACAATTCGAGGGGCCTACCATTAGTACGTTCCATTAAATCTTTTGATAATTTTTAACAAAAAAGGTCATTGGAAAATCTCGTTGCGATGAATTTAATTTAATGGTGTAAAGGCATTTTTAACCGCATCGATGATTTGAGATACCACAGAACATTTTAAATTTTCAAAACGAGAAAGAATCTATGGAGTGGTAGACATCAAGAGACGTGGGGACCGGATTATCCTGGTCAAGCTGGTAGTTGAGGACTTGGTTCTCAATGTTATCAGCGCGTATGCCCCGCAAGTAGGCCACAAAGGGAGTTCTGGGAAGGCTTGGAAGACATGGTTAGGAGTGTACCGATTGGTGAGAAGCTCTTCATAGGAGGAGACCTCAATGGCCACGTGGGTACATCTAACACAGGTTTTGAAGGGGCGCATGGGGGCTTTGGCTATGGCATCAAGAATCAAGAAGGAGAAGATGTCTTAAGCTTTGCTCTAGCCTACAACATGATTGTAGCTAACACCCTCTTTAGAAAGAGAGAATCACATCTGGTGACTTTTAGTAGTGGCCAACACTCTAGCCAGATTGATTTCATCCTCTCGAGAAGAGAAGATAGGCGTGCGTGCCTAGACTGTAAGGTGATACCTGGAGAGAGTGTTGTACCCAAAGATAAGCTGGTGGTTCTTGACTTCGCTTCGGATTCGTGTGCAGCGGGATAAGCGTGCCAAAGTCGCTAGAACGAGGTGGTGGAAGCTCAAGGGGGAGGTAGCTCAGGTGTTCAAGGAGAGGGTAATTAAGGAGGGCCCTTGGGAGGAAGGAGGGGATGCGGAAAATGTGTGGATGAAGATGGCGACTTGCATTCGTAAGGTGGCCTCGGAGGAGTTTGGAGTTTCCAGGGGAAGGAGAAGCGAAGATAAGGATACCTGGTGGTGGAATGATGATGTCCAGAAGGCGATTAAATAGAAGAAAGATTGCTTCAGATGCCTATACCGGACAGAGTGCATAACACATAGAAGTACAAGATGGCGAAGAAGGCCGCAAGCGAGCTGTTGGTGAAGCAAGGGTCGGGCATATGAGGACCTCTACCAACGGTTAGGCACGAAGGAAGGTGAAAGGGACACCTATAAGATGGCTAAGATCCGGGAGAGGAAGACGAGGGATATTGGCCAAGTCAAATGCATCAAGGACGGAGCAGGCCAACTCTTGGTGAAGGACGAGGAGATTAAGCATAGATGGCGGGAGTACTTCGAAAAGTTGTTCAATGGGGAAATGAGAGTTCTACCATTGAACTGGACGACTCCTTTGATGAGACCAGCATGCGTTTTGTGCGGCGCATCCAGGAGTCTGAGGTGAAGGAGGCTTTAAAAAGGATGAAAGGAGGCAAGGCGATGGGCCCTGATTGTATCCCCATTGAGGTGTGGAAAGGTCTCGGGGACATAGCTGAAAGGATCGATATGGTTGACTAGAGGGGGGGTGAATAGGCAACTAACAATCTTAAGCTTTTCTTTACCAAATTAAACTTTGCAGCAAATAGGTTGTCTAGATAATCAACTAAGTGAGCAACCTATATGATGCAATAGCAACTAGCACGCAAGCAAGCAAGAGATGAAACAATAAGTAAGCTTGCGAAAGTAAAGGCACGAAATAACCAAGAGTGGAGACGGTGGAGACGAGGATGTGTTACCGGAGTTCCTTCCTTTTAAGGGGAAGTACATCTCCGTTAGAGCGGTTTGGAGGCACAATGCTCCCCAAGAAGCCACTAGGGCCACCGTATTCTCCTCACGCCCTCACACGACGCGAGATGCCGTGATTCCACTATTGGTGCCCTTGAAGGTGGCGACCGAACCTTTACAAGCAAGGTTGGGGCAATCTCCACAACAATCAGAGGCTCTCAACAACAACACCACCACGAAGCTGAAGGAAATATGCCCTAGAGGCAATAATAAAGTTATTATTTATTTCCTTATTTCATGATAAATGTTTATCATTCATGCTAGAATTGTATTAACCGGAAACATGATACATGTGTGAATACATAAGACAAACAAGATGTCACTAGTATGCCTCTACTAGACTAGCTTGTTAATCAAAGATGGTTATGTTTCCTGACCATGAACAAAGAGTTGTTATTTGATTAACAAGGTCACATCATTAGTAGAATGATCTGATTGACATGACCCATTCCATTAGCTTAGCACACGATCGTTTAGTATGTTGCTACTGCTTTTATCCATGACTTATACATGTTCCTATAACTATGAGATTATGCAACTCCGCTTACGGGAGGAACACTTTGGTGCTACCAAACGTCCACAACGAATCGGGTGATTATAAAGGAGTACTACAGGTGTCTCCAAAGGCGTATGTTGGGTTGGCATATTTCGAGATTAGGTTTTGTCACTCCGATTGTCGGAGAGGTATCTCTGGGCCCTCTCGGTAATGCACATCACAAGCCTTGCAAGCACTACAACTAATGAGCTAGTTGTGAGATGATGTATTACGGAACGAGTAAAGAGACTTGCGGTAACGAGATTGAACTAGGTATTGATACCGACGATCGAATCTCGGGCAAGTAACATACCGATGACAAAGGGAACAACGATGTTGTTATGCGGTCCGACCGATAAAGATCTTCGTAGAATATGTAGGAGCCAATATGGGCATCCAGGTCCCGCTATTGGTTATTGACCGAGACGGTCTTGGTCATGTCTACATTGTTCTCGAACCGTAGGGTCCGCACGCTTAAAGTTTCGATGATGCTTATTATGAGTTTATGTATTTTGATGTACCAAGAAGTTCGAGTCCCGGATGTGATCACGGACATGACGAGGAGTCTCGGAATGGTCGAGACATAAAGATTGATATATTGGAAGCCTATATTTGGAGTTCGGAATGGTTCCGGGTGAAAACAGGAATTTACCGGAGTACCGGGAGGTTACCGGAACCCCCCGGAGGTAAATGGGCCTCAGTGGGCCTCGAGGGAGAAGAGGAGGGGCCGGCCAGAGGTGGCCGCGCGCCCCCTCCCCCCAGTCCGAATAGGACAAGGAGGGGGGGCCCTTTCCTCTTCCCCCTCCCCCAATCCTATTCCAACTAGGAAAGGGGGGGGAGTCCTACTCCCGGTGGGAGTAGGACTCCTCCGGCGCGCCTCCCTTGGGCCGGCCGCACCTCACCCCTCCCTCCTTTATATACGGGGGCAGGGGGGCACCCTAGGACACACAAGTTTGATCTACGGATCGTTCCTTAGCCGTGTGCGGTGCCCCCTTCCACCATATTCCACCTCGGTCATACCGACGCGAAGCTTAGGCGAAGCCCTGCGCCGGTGAAACATCAAGATCGTCACCACGCCGTCGTCGACGAACTCTCCCTCGACACTCGGCTGGATCGAGTACGAGGGACGCCATCGAGCTGTACGTGTGTCAAGAACTCGGGCGCCGAGTAACGGCGCCGGATCGGTCGGATCGCGAGGAGAACGCGTCGACTACTTCCTCTACGCCAGATCGCTTCCGCTTGGGTCTATGAGGGCACGTAGACAACACTCTCCCCTCTCGTTGCTATACATCACCATGATCTTGCGTGTGCGTAGGAAATTTTTGAAATTACTACGTTCCCCAACAATGGCATCCGAGCCTAGGTTTTTATGGTTTGATGTTTTGCACGAGTAGAACACAAGTGAGTTGTGGGCGATACAAGTCATACTACCTACCAGCATGTCATACTTTGGTTCAGCGGTATTGTGAGATGAAGCGCCCGGACCGACATTACGCCAGACGCTTACGCGAGACTGGTTTCACCGCCACGAGCACTCGTTGCTTAAAGGTGACCGTGGGCGTCTGTCTCTCTCACTTTAGTTGAACTGAGTGTGGCTACGCCCGTCCTTGAGAAGGTTAAACGGAGTCTATTTGACGAAGTATCGCTGTGGTTTTGATGCGAGGTGAGACTGGTTCTTGCTTAAGCCCGTAGCAGCCACGTAAAATTTGCAACAACAAAGTAGAGGACGTCTAACTTGTTTTTGCAGGGCATGTTGTGATGTGATATGGTCAAGACGTGATGCTATATTTTATTGTATGAGATGATCATGTTTTGTAACCGGTTATCGACAATCGGCTGGAGCCATATGGTTGTCGCTTATTGTATGCAATGCAATCGCTTCGTAATGCTTTACTTTATCACTAAGCGGTAGCGATAGTCGTAGAAGCATAAGTTTGGCGAGACGACAACGATGCTACGATGGAGATCAAGGTGTCGCGCCGATGACGATGGTGATCATGGTGGTGCTGCGGAGATGAAGATCACGAAGCACAAGATGATGATGACCATATCATATCACTTTATATTGATTTGCATGTGATGTTCATCCATTATGCATCTTATCTTGCTTTGAGTGACGGTAGCATTATAAGATGATCTCTCACTAAATTATCAAGAAGAGTTCTCCCCGAGTATGCACCGTTGCCAAAGTTCGTCGTGCCCAGACACCATGTGATGATCGGTGTGATAAGCTCTACGTCCATCTACAACGGGTGCAAGCCAGTTTTGCACACGCAGAATACTCGGGTTATACTTGACGAGCCTAGCATATGCAGATATGGCCTCGGAACACGGAGACCGAAAGGTCGAGCGTGAATCATATAGTAGATATGATCAACATAAGATGTTCACCATTGAAAACTACTCCATTTCACGTGATGATCGGTTATGGTTTAGTTGATTTGGATCACGTGATCACTTAGATGACTAGAGGGATGTCTGCCTAAGTGGGAGTTCTTAAGTAATATGATTAATTGAACTTAAATTTATCATGAACTTAGTACCGATAGTATCTTGCTTGTTTATGTTTGATTGTAGATAGATGGCTCGTCTTTGTTGTTCCGTTGAATTTTAATGCGTTCCTTGAGAAAGCAAAGTTGAAAGATGATGGTAGCAATTACACGGATCGGGTCCGAACTTGAGGATCATCCTCATTGCTGCACGTAAGAGTTACGCCCCGATGCACCGCTAGGTGCCGACTCTTCTTTGAGCAACACCGGATGTTGTGAACGTCTGGCGAGCAAAGCTGATGACTACTCTATAGTTCAATGTGCCATGCTTTACGGCTTAGAACCGGGACTTCAACGACGTTTTGAACGTCATGGAGCATATGAGATGTTCCAGAGTTGAAGTTGATATTCCAATGTAATGCCCGGATTGAGAGATATGAAGTCTCCAATAAGTTCTATAGCTGCAAGATGGAGGAGAATAGTTACATTAGTGAGCACATACTCGTAATGTCCGGGTACTACAATCACTTGACACAATTGGAAGTTAATCTTCCGGATGATTGTGTCATTGACAGATTCTCCAATCACCGCCACCAAGCTACAAAGGCTTCGTGATGAACTATAATATGCAAGGGTTAGTAAAGACTATACCGAGCTCTTCGCAATGCTAAAGGCTGCGGAGGTAGAAATCAAGAAGGAGCATCAAGTGTTGATGGTCAATAAGACCACTAGTTTCAAGAAGAAAGGTAAAGGGAAGAAGAAGGAACTTCAAGAAGAACAGCAAGCAAGTTGTCGCTCAGAGAAGAAACCCAAGTCTGGACCTAAGCCCGAAATCGAGTGCTTCTACCGCAAGCGATCGTCATTTGAAGCGGAACTGCCCCAAGTATTTGGCGGATAAGAAGGATGGCAAGGTGAACAAAGGTATATGTGACATACATGTTATTGATGTGTACCTTACTAGAGCTCGTAGTAGCACTGGTATTTGATATCGGTTACATTGCTAATATTTGCAACTCAAACAGGACTACTGATTGCGAACTCTAGCAAAGGACGAGGTGACGATGCGCGTGGGAAATGGTTCCAAAGTCGATGTGATCGCGGTCGGCACGCTACCTCTACATCTACCTTCGGGATTAGTTTTAGACCTAAATAATTGTTATTTGGTGCTGCGTTGAGCATGAACATTATATCTGGATCTTGTTTGATGCGAGACGGTTATTCATTTAAATCGAGAATAATGGTTGTTCTATTTATATGAGTAATATCTTTTATGGTCATGCAGCCTTGAAGAGTGGTCTATTTCGATGAATCTCGATAGTAGTGATACACATATTCATAATGTTGAAACCAAAAGATGCAGAGTTAATAATGATAGTGCAACTTATTTGTGGCAATCGCCGCTTAGGTCATATCGGTGTAAAGCGCATGAAGAAACTCCATACTGATGGACTTTTGGAGTCACTTGATTATGAATCACTTGGCACTTGCGAACCGTGCCTCATGGGCAAGATGACTAGAACCCCGTTCTCCAGTACTATGGAGAGAGCAACAGATTTGTTGGAAATCATACATACAGATGTATGTGGTCCGATGAATGTTGAGGCTCGTGGCGGATATCGTTATTTTCTCACCTTCACAGATGACTTAAGCAGATATGGGTATATCTACTTAATGAAACATAAGTCTGAAACATTTGAAAAATTCAAAGAATTTCAGAGTGAAGTTGAAAATCATCGTAATAAGAAAATTAAATTTCTACGATCTGATCGTGGAGGTGAATATTTGAGTTACGAGTTTGGTCTACATTTGAAACAATGTGGAATAGTTTAGCAACTCACGCCACCCGAACACCACAAATAAATGGTGTGTCCGAACGTCGAATCGTATTTACTAGATATGGTGCGATCTATGATGTCTCTTACAGATTTACCGCTATCGTTTTGGGGTTATGCTCTAGAGACGGCCGCATTCACACCGAATAGAACACCGTCGAAATCCGCTGAGACGACACCTTATGAACTATGGTTTGGCAAGAAACCAAAGTTGTCGTTTCTTAAAGTTTGGGGATGCGATGCTTATGTGAAAAAACTTCAACCTGATAAGCTCGAACCCAAATCGGAGAAAAGTGTCTTCATAGGATACCCAAAGGAGACAGTTGGGTACACCTTCTATCACAGATCCGAAGGCAAGACATTCGTTGCTAAGAATGGATCCTTTCTAGAGAAGGAGTTTCTCTCGAAAGAAGTGAGTGGGAGGAAAATAGAACTTGATGAGGTAATTGTACCTTCTCCCTTACTTGAAAGTAGTTCGTCGCAGAAACCGGTTTCTGAGACATCTACACCAAGTAGTGAGGAAGTTGATGATGTTGATCATGAAACTTCAGATCAAGTTACTACAGTAACCTCGTAGATCAACCAGAGTAAGATCCGCACTGAGTGGTACGGTAATCCTATTCGGAAATCATGCTACTAGATCATGATGAACCTCGAACTATGAAGAAGCGATGGTGAGCCCAGATTCCGCAAAATGGCTTGAGGCCATGAAATCTGAGATGGGATCCATGTATGAAAACAAAGTATGGACTTTGGTTGACTTGCCCGAGGGTAGGCAAGCAATAGAAAACAAGTGGATCTTCAAGAAGAAGATCGACGACGACAATTATCGTCTACAAAGCTCGACTTGTCGCAAAGGGTTTTCGACAAGTTCAAGGGATTGACTACGATGAGACCTTCTCACCCGTAGCGATGCTTAAGTCCGTCCGAATCATGTTAGCAATTGCCGCATTTTATGACTATGAAATTTGGCAAATGGATGTAAAGACCATTCTGAATGGATTTACGGAAGAAGAGTTGTATATGATGCAACCGAAGGTTTTGTCGATCCAAAGGGGCTAACAAAGTGTGCAAGCTCCAGCGATCCATTTATGGACTGGTGCAAGCATCTCGAGTTGGAATAAACGCTTTGATAGTGTGATCAAAGCATTTGGGTTTGTATGCACTTTTGGAGAAGCTTCGTATTTACAAGAAAGTGAGTGGGAGCTCAGAGCATTTCGATATTATATGTAGATGACATATTGCTAATCGGAAATGATATAGAATTTCTAGATAGCATAAAGGGATACTTGAATAAGAGTTTTTCAATGAAAGACCTCGGTGAAGCTGCTTACATATTGGGCATTAAGATCTATAGAGATAGATCAAGACGCTTAATTGGACTTTCACAAAGCACATACCTTGACAAAATTTTGAAGAAGTTCAAAATGGATCAAGCAAAGAAAGGGTTCTTGCCTGTTTTACAAGGTGTGAAGTTGAGTAAGACTCAATGCCCACCACCGCAGAAGATAGAGAGAAAATGAAAGATGTTCCTATGCTTCAGCCATAGGCTCTATCATGTATGCAATGTCTGTGTACTGACACTGATGTGTGCCTTGCTATAAGTTTAGCAGGAGGTACCAAAGTAATCCAGAGTGGATCATCGGACAGCGGTCAAGAACATCCCGAAATACCGAAAAGGACTAAGGATATGTTTCTCGATATGGAGGTGACAAAGAGCTCATCGTGGCAGGTTACGTTGATGCAAGCTTTGACACCGATCCGGACGATTCTAAATCGCAGACCGGATACTTATTTACACTAAACGGAGGAGCTGTCGGTTGGTGCAGTTCTAAACAAAGCGTCAGAAGGGATCTACATGTGAAGCGGAGTACATAGCAGCTTCGAAGCAGCTAATGAAGGAGTCTGGATGAAGGAGTTCATATCCGATCTAGGTGTCATACCTAGTGCATCGGGTCCAATGAAAATCTTCTCGTGACAATCTCGAGCAATTGCCTTAGCGAAGGAATCCAGATTTCAAAAGAGGACCAAGCACATCAAGAGACGCTTCAATTCCATCCGGACTTAGTCCGTGGGAGACATAGAGATTTGCAAGATACATACGGATCTGAATGTTGCGCACCGCTGACTAAGCCTCTTCCACGAGCAAAACATGATCAGCACCAAGACTCCATGAGTGTTAGAATCATTACTATGTAATCTAGATTATTGACTCTAGTGCAAGTGGGAGATCAAGGAAATATGCCCTAGAGGCAATAATAAAGTTATTATTTATTTCCTTATTTCACGATAAATGTTTATCATTCATGCTAGAATTGTATTAACCGGAAACATGATACATGTGTGAATACATAAGACAAACAAGATGTCACTAGTATGCCTCTACTAGACTAGCTTGTTAATCAAAGATGGTTATGTTTCCTGACCATGAACAAAGAGTTGTTATTTGATTAACAAGGTCACATCATTAGTAGAATGATCTGATTGACATGACCCATTCCATTAGCTTAGCACACGATCGCTTAGTATGTTGCTACCGCTTTTATCCATGACTTATACATGTTCCTGTAACTATGAGATTATGCAACTCCTGCTTACGGAGGAACACTTTGGTGCTACCAAACGTCACAACGTAATCGGGTGATTATAAAGGAGTACTACAGTGTCTCCAAAGGCGATGTTGGGTTGGCATATTTCGAGATTAGGTTTTGTCACTCCGATTGCTCGGAGAGGTATCTCTGGGCCCTCTCGGTAATGCACATCATCAAGCCTTGCAAGCACTACAACTAATGAGCTAGTTGTGAGATGATGTATTACGAACGAGTAAAGAGACTTGCCGTGTAACGAGATTGAACTAGGTATTGGATACCGATGATCGAATCTCGGCAAGTAACATACCGATGACAAAGGGAACAACGATGTTGTTATGCGGTCTGACCGATAAAGATCTTCGAGAATATGTAGGAGCCAATATGGGCATCCAGGTCCCGCTATTGGTTATTGACCGGAAACGTGTCTTGGTCATGTCTACATTGTTCTCGAACCGTAGGGTCCGCACGCTTAAAGTTTCGATGACAGTTATTATGAGTTTATGTATTTTGATGTACCAAGAAGTTCGAGTCCGGATGTGATCACGGACATGACGAGGAGTCTCGGAATGGTCAAGACATAAAGATTGATATATTGGAAGCCTATATTTGGAGTTTGGAATGGTTCCGTGAAAACAGAATTTACTGAGTACCGGAGGTTACTGGAACCCCGGGAGGTAAATGGGCCTCGGTGGGCCTCGAGGGAGAAGAGGAGGGCCGGCCGGAGGTGGCGCGCCCCCCCCCCAGTCCGAATAGGACAGGAGGAGGCGGCGCCCTTTCCTCTTCCCTCCCCCAATCCTATTCCAACTAGGAAGGGGGAGTCCTACTCCTGTGGGAGTAGGACTCCTCCCCGCGCCTCCCTTGGGCCGGCCGCACCTCCCTCCCTCCTTTATATACGGGGCAGGGGGCACCCTAGGACACACAAGTTTGATCTACGGATCGCTCCTTAGCCGTGTCGCGCCCCCTTCCACCATATTCCACCTCGGTCATACCGACGCTGAAGCTTAGGCGAAGCCCTCGCGCCGTGAAACATCAAGATCGCCACCACGCCGTCGTCTTGATGGAACTCTCCCTCGACACTCGGCTGGATCGAGTACGAGGGACGCCATCGAGCTGTACGTGTGTCAAGAACTCGGAGGCGCCGGAGTAACGGCGCGGGATCGGTCGGATCGCGAGGAGAACGTCGACTACTTCCTCTACGCCAGATCGCTTCCGCCGGGTCTCACGAGGGTACGTAGACAACACTCTCCCCTCTCGTTGCTATACATCACCATGATCTTGCGTGTGCGTAGGAAATTTTTTGAAATTACTACGTTCCCCAACAGAAGCTTCACCACAATGGAGTATGGCTTCGAGGTGACCTCAACCGTCTAGGGTGCTCAACACCCAAGAGTAACAAGATCCGCAAGGGATAAGTGGGGGGAATCAAATATCCTTTGGTGGAAGTGTAGATCGAGCCCTTGTCACCCAATCCCGAGCAAATCAACAAGTTTGATTGGCTAGGGAGAGAGATCGAGCGAAAATGGAGCTTGGAGCAACAATGGAGCTTAGAGGTGGAAGAGGTAGTCAACTAGAGGTAGAAGACAACCCTTATATAGTCGTGGAAAAAATCCAACCGTTATCCACTAGTTCTGCCCGCGACCCACGGTACTACCGCTCCAAGGACGCGGTACTACCGCTGGCGCCCATGCAGTACTATCGTGGACCACCACGGTACTACCGTGGCAATCGCACAAGCCGAACAAACTGAGGAAGGAGCGATTACTACCGCTCATGCAGTACTATCATTTCCCCTTGCGTACTACCGCAAGGCGGAGGGTCACGGCTCGAAGGGCGCGGATGAAATAAATTTCATTCGTGCCTACTTCCGCAGAAACTAGGGTGGTGCAAAAACCCGACGCGGTACTACCGCCGGCGAGGCGCGGTACTACCATGGTCGGCACGGATGTAAAAGATTACATCCGCGCCTACTACCGCGACGCTGCGGTACTAGGCAGAAGGGCCACGGTACTACTACTCCAAGGGAGCGGTACTACCGTGGGCCCCATATTACTACCGCTACTGGACGAGCGGTACTATCAGTGGGCGCGGATGTAAAAATTACATCCGCCTTACTACCGCAGACCGAAGCGGCACTAGGTCAGGGGTGCCGCGGTACTACCGCACCAAAGGGGCGGTATTATCAGGAGGGGCGCGATGTAAAAATTACATCCGCCCCTACTACTGCACCGGAGCGGCACTAGGCCAGGGTGCCGCGGTACTACCGCGCCAAAAGGGCGGTACTACCGTGACACCCCGCGGTACTACCGCAAGTACAACAGTAGTCGTCAGTTTTTCACACAACCAAGATAACGACGGGGTAGCTCCAAAGTGCAAGGAAAGAAGGGACAAGTGTACGTGTGATTCCACCCTACCTTTCCGACGCGGACCCCCTCTTAATAGTACGGCTCTCCTACGACACAACTCCACCAAAGAGAAACATAGAACAATGCCGGCTTAAACAGTCTCCGAGGGGCACCGAATCGTCTTGTGCCTAATGATGAAGTATCTGAGGGACTCAAGGCACACGATTAGTCCGCACGAGTATTGTCATCAATCACCAAAACACTTAGGGATAAATATGCCCTTACAATCTCCCCCTTTTTGGTGTATTGATTACAACACGGGATTTGCACATAGATAAGATATTTTTAAAGCAGTGGCAAACCCCACTTCTCTAAAATATAGACGGGGCTCCCCCTAGATGTGTGCACTTTAGATGAATGCTTTGGACTGCATGGCACACAAACTAGGATCAACACTCGCCCTATATTTTAGAGACCAAGACATGATAATAAGCATAGCATAGCATGAAAGTAGCACAATATAACACAAGCTAGCTAGGATAGATAGAGTGCATATGTCTTACACCATACGAGGTAAGATAACCAAGGTTCAAACGATAAAAACAGCAGAGAGTTCAACTGAAAGCAGCAAACACACAAACTCGCAAATCCCTACACTCTCTCCCCCTTTGGCATCGAGACGCCAAAAAGGCAGAGAGGACACCTAAACACACAAGAGGTGGCTCAAGCAGAGAGTTGTCCCACGCCTCTTAAATCGAGACTCCTCTGCACTGGAATGGACTCCTCGACCTCCTCCTCGTAATCAGTCCACCAGATCCTTGCTTCTCCATCCACTCGGTCTCGGGAGTGATGCGCCCTCGATCCGCCAGACACATCCTCGCCATAGAGCTGCAAGACCTTATTGTGCCGGGCGACGACTCTCCTTGGACTCCACGTGAGCCTGTCTCGTCCCTTGGCTTGCATGCGAAAAGAGACTTCATCTTATCCTTCAACTTCTTGGCCCAAGATGGCCTAGAGTCACTCTGAGAGGGCCTAGCAGAATGGCCCCAAAGAACATCCTCGGCCCAAAGAACATCCTCATCAACAGCAGCAGCCCTCAGCAGACGCCTCGGCCACGAGTAGCGGTGTTAGCCAGTTGGTTTGACCCTCGGACAAATGGGCTCATGGCGAATCCACTGGAGCCAGAACTCCTCCTCGTGGTACATCTTCTCCCAAGTCTTTGAAATCAGCGTAAACAGGTAGGGCCCATAAATAGGCACCTTGCGGTTGAACACAAGAAACCGAAGCTCACACCACATGATGTGAGAGACATCAAGTGGCTGAGTCTCGAGACGAGCGAGCCTCCGGCACATAAGCATCATGTCCACCATGTAGGCATGAACCTTGTCTTTGTCACCGATCGTGGGAACAGAGAGTTGCGGAAGATGCGGTACATGATATCCGAAAGGGGTTGAGAACCAAGATTGTCTTGCCGATGGCGGCGCCTTCTCAACCATGAACGGGTGAGCTTGTCCTTGTCGCAGAGTCAAGATTGCCATGAGGGCTAACACCAACGGAGTGTCAAGTCCATCATCGAGAACGTGAAGCAAATCCATGAACTCCTTCCGTGTAGCGCATACCGGGCGGCCATTGGTCATCCAAGTCATCCTCCTTTCATCATTGGTGTGAAAAACACTGAGGCAAAGAACTGACAGATGATCTCAGGGTCATAGTCCAGGTGGAAAGAGATCACATGCTCAATTCCAAACTTCTCCACCAAGTCCAGAGCCTCCCCAAAGTAGTCATGAAACTTGTCCTTCCTCATGTGGTGCATATCAATCCACTTCACCTCCACATAGGTATTCTGCTTGTTCTTGATGACATCCAAGTAGATCTGGGTTTGGGTCTTGTTCCAGAACAGTTCACACCCTCTGACAGTGGAGCGTGGGGTCACATAGGGGTGAAGCTGCCTGAGACGGACATACTCTTGAGCGCCTATCTCATCCATACCCCTGGCGGGTTCCTTGTGCTTGCTAGCGGTGGTCTTGACATTGCGCTTCGATGCAGATGACCCCTCGGGAACTTCTCCTGGGTTGCGCAGACGCTTGGAGCCAGTGTCACGAACGGGATTGGCCCGGCGAGAGCCACCACCTAAGACACACACGCAAAGCACCAAAACAAGGCGAAAAGAATCAATGCAAAGGCTATAAGATAGCACATGAAACCCATAGAAGATAAATGAGAAAGTTGGCATGCGATAGATGTGAGCCACGGTAGATCTGCCATGGGTTGCGGTACTAAAGGCTTAGTACAGCTCGAGACGCGGTAGTACTGTGAGGGTCACGGTAGTACCGTGGGTGGGCAGCAAATAAGGTTTTAGTATCAAGACGGCTGCTGTAGTACCGCCCCTAGGGGCGGTAGTACCGTGAGAGCGGTAGTACCGCCCTCACGGCGATCGTATCAGCGTCGCGTCGGATCTAACAGATTTGAATCTAAAAAGAACCGCTGAAGCCATGGCGGTGCTACGGTGATCGATCTAGTGCAAGACAACAATACAAGTGTAAATCCTATGCAATACCACACTCCTTCATCCTACTCTTGCAGAGATCTAGACTAGGAATCTCAAGAACATACAAGCCTCCCCCAAAACCTAGAAGAACCAAATACAATCAAAACGGAGAAGGATTTGGGGATAAACCTTGGTCCATAGCAAGAGCACCTGGTGGGGAACGATCCCACCGGATGGAATCACGGGAGGGCAGCCGGTGGAGGAGATCCGGCGACGAATGCTGGCTCCGTTCGTGAGCACGAGAGAGGAAGAGACAACATGGAGAGAAGAGGACGAATGGGTATGGGGAGTTAGAACTCCCCGCCCGACCTTATCCCCACGCTTTCGAACCGGTAGCGGTAGTACATGGTCATCAGCGGTAGTACCGCCTGTCGGAAGTATCAGCGCCGAGGCGGTAGTACCGCTCAACCAGCGGCAAGAAAAATTACTGCCGCTTGGGGACGGTAGTACTGCGCTCCCACCAGCGGTAGTACCGTGGTTGGCAGCATGTAGTACCGTGGCCGATCATGTAGTACCGTGAGCTCACGCCACCAAGGTTTCAACAAGGAGAAAAACGCCTTTGCACCAAAAATGCACACAACCCAAAACTGCACAAACACAAGCACATACCAAGGAACAACAGAAATCCTAAGTGATAAAACCTCTCGAGAGAGAGAGGCGGTGGCTGAAGCCACCTATGTTTGAGTTGGATGGTATTGCACCGCCAAGAATTATCCTTGGGCCCATGACCAAAACTCGCTTTGAAGCACAAGTACCATCAAAATGGCTAATGTGAAAGAGGTGATCTATTTATGCATAATGGGGGAGGAGAGTTCATTGAGAGAACAACACTCCCCTATGTCCATGCCTACACCTAAACTAGACAACAAGTTGAGTGTGGTGGGGGGTGCACGGGTTCAAGTCACATTGCTCAAATCAATGATATTTAGCTCATGCCTTAACTCGCGAAATCTTGCGTCATCCAAGGGCTTCGTGAATATATCTGCAAGGTTATCATGAGTGTTGACATACTTGAGCTTGATCTCCCCTCGCCTAATGTGATCCCAGATGAAGTGATACCGAATCTCTATGTGCTTCATCTTGAAGTGTTGCACCGGGTTGAGAGAAATCTTGATGGCACTTTCATTATCACACCAAAGAGGCACTTTGTCACAAATGACACCGTACTCCTTTAAAGTTTGCCTCATCCATAGGAGTTGAGCACAACAACTACCGGCCACCACATACTCCGCTTCGGTGGACGAGAGAGACACACAACTTTGTTTCTTGGAAGACCAACTTACCAAGGAGAAACCAAGAAATTGGCACCTCCTAAGTGGACTTCCTATCCACTTTGTCTCCCGCCTAATCGAATCCGTGAAACCTTCAAGCTTGAAGTTTGCTCCTCTTGGGTACCATAAGCCAAAGTTTGGGGTATGAGCCAAATATCGAAGATTCGCTGACCGCCACAAAGTGACTTTCCTTTGGTGCGGCTTGAAAACATGCACACATCCCCACACTCAACATGATATCCGGTCTAGATGCACAAAGGTAAAGCAAGGAGCCAATCATGGAGCGATATACCTTTTGATCCACTGCTTTACCATTGGGATCGATGTCAAGTTGGCACTTGGTAGGCATTGGTGTAGTAGCCGGCTTGACATCACTTAGCTTGAATCTTTTAAGCATGTCTTGAGTGTATTTGGCTTGGTTAATGAAGGTTCCTTCTCTTCTTTGCTTGATGTCGAAACCAAGGAAGAACTTCAACTCTCCCATTGAAGACATCTTAAACTTGGAGGTCATGAGAGCGGCAAATTCTTCATTGAAAGCTTTGTTAGGGGAACCAAAGATAATATCATCAACATATAGTTGGCATACAAACAACTCCCCGTTGACCTTCTTAGTAAAAAGAGTGGGGTCGATTAGCCCTACTTCAAATCCACGATCTTGTAACAACTCGGTAAGGTGGTCATACCACGCACGTGGGGCTTGTTTAAGGCCATAGAGTGCCTTATCGAGTTGATACACATGATCCGGAAAGTAGGGATCCTCGAACCCGGGGGGTTGCTTGACATAGACCAACTCATTAATGGGACCATTAAGAAAAGCACTTTTCACATCCATTTGTTGCAACTTAAAGTTGTGATGGGAAGCATAAGCAATCAACAAACGAATGGATTCAAGACGAGCAACGAGAGCAAAGGTTTCACCGTAGTCGATACCCTCGACTTGGGAGTAGCCTTGTGCTACCAGTCTTGCCTTGTTGCGAATGATGTTCCCATGGGCATCTTGCTTGTTCTTGAAGATCCACTTGGTTCCAATGACGCTGTGGTTCCCGGATGGTCTTGGCACCAATCTCCACACCTTGTTGTACTCGGTTGTTGAGTTCTTCATGCATGGCATTGAGCCAATCCGAGTCTTCGAGCGCCTCATAGACCTTTTGGGGTTCGACACAAGAGACAAACGTGTGATGTTCACAATAGTTTGCCAATTGTCTCTGAGTGCTTACCCCTTTCGTAGGCTTCCAACCACATTTTCCATGAGATGGCCTTGGGTAGTGAGCTTGAAGCAATCTTCGCGACACGACGCCTAATTCCTCCTCGGGTGTGGAAGGAGGAGGGTTGACTTGATGATCTTGAGCGCCGCCTTGAGCTTGTTCTTGATCTCGAGGTTGCTCTTGATCTTGAACTCACTCGAGGGGGAGAACTTGACCTTGGGCATCATTTAGTGGTTCATCACCGTCTTGAGGTAGATCTTGCCCTTGGTCTTGTTCACGAGGTTGAGGGCCTTCACTTTGTTCTTCAGAAGCGTGTGGGTCTTGATGAGGTGATGGCTCTACTTGAGTAGAGCATTGTCCTTCTCCTTCGGCCACAAGGGGTTCCTCAATGGGTAGGATTTGACCAATACCCATTCTTCTTATGGCTTGGGAGGAATTTCATCACCTATATCACAAGTACCACTTTGCTCCACTTGGGAGCCATTATTTTCGCCAAACTCCACGTTACATCGCCTCCTCAATGAGTCCGTGGACTTGTTGAGGACACGGTAAGCATGAGAGTTTGTAGCATAACCAACAAATATGCCCTCATGAGCTCTAGCCTCAAATTTAGACAACCGAACACCTTTCTTGAGAATGAAACACTTACAACCGAACACCGGAAGTACTTGAGGTTGGGCTTGTTGCGGTGAGGATCTCATAAGGAGTCTTGTTCAAGCCTTTGCGAAGATAGAGCCGATTGGATGCATGACATGCGGTGTTGATGGCTTCGGCCCAAAAGTTGTACGGAGACTTGAACTCCGCCATCATGGTCCTTGCCGCATCCATCAACGTCCGGTTCTTCCTCTCCGCAACACCATTTTGTTGAGGGGTATAAGGTGCCGCATATTGATGCTTGATCCCCTCGTCACTAAGAAACTCATCCAAGGTGTAGTTCTTGAACTCGGTGCCATTGTCGCTTCTTATTGTCAAGATCTTTGCATCATCTTGACATTGAGCTTCATTTGCAAAGTTGATGACGGTTTGTTGGGTCTCACTCTTCCTCTTGAAGAAGTATACCCAAGTGTATCTTGAATAATCATCCACAATCACCAAGCAATACTTTCTCCCTCCAAGACTATCAAAAGATGGAGGCCCAAAGAGATCCATGTGAAGGAGCTCCAAGGGTCTCTTCGAGTAGATGATGGTTGAGGGAGGGTGAGCCTTTTCATGAAGCTTTCCTTCGATACAAGCACTGCAAGCACGATCTTTGGCAAAACTAACATTTGTTAGTCCACGAACATGGTCCCCCTTGAGAAGACTTTGCAAAGATCTCATATTGACGTGGGCTAAACGGCGATGCCAAAGCCATCCCACGTCAACTTTAGCCATTAGGCATGTCGCGGTCTTAGTGGGCTGCTCCGAAAAGTTAACCACATAGAGACCGTTCTCGACATGCCCAACGAAGGCTACTTTAAGAGTCTTGCTCCACAAGAGGGCCACGGTATCAATATCAAAGAATGTGGCAAAGCCCATGAGTGCAAGTTGACGAACGGAAAGTAAATTGAATGCAAGGGACTCAACAAGCATGACTTTCTCGATCGTTAGATCATGAGAAATGACAACCTTGCCGAGACCCAATACCTTAGAATGTGATGCATCACCCCACTCGACATTGGTGGGCATAGATGGAATCTCTTGCACGTCCACCACCAAGTCCTTGCTCCCGGTCATATGATTTGTTGCTCCACTATCGAGCAACCATGACCCCCCACCGGAAGCAAACACCTACACGAGATAAATGCTTGGTTTTAGGTAGCCATTTAGTAATGGGTCCTTTGATGTTAGTAACAAGGGTCTTGGGAACCCAAATAGACCATTCAATGTACTCATAAGAAGAACCAACAAATTTAGCATAAACATGTCCATCACTAGCACGGCACAACACATATGAAGGGTTAAAGTCGCCGGCTTTGTTTGAGGAAATGCTCTTGCCCTTTTGGACATCAACTTCCTTCACTTTCTCCTTATTCTTCTTAGAAGCACCCTCTCCCTCTTTCACTAACGTTTGTTTGAGGGAGGAGGACGATTGGCCTTGTTGTTCTTCTTCTTCTTGCTCTTGGACTTGGGTGCAAACCCAATTCCTTCTTGCCCACAACTTCCTTTTGATTGCTCAAAAGGTCGTTGAGGTTTTTCTCACCTTGAATGCAAGTCACAAGGCCCTTCTCAAGTTGATCCTTCAACTTGGCATTTTCCTCCACAAGATGCACATGCTCACAACAAGGGTTAGTAGCACATGCATTATCAATTAATACCATATGAGGAAAGGTGGCCTTTTCCTTGATTAGCTTAACTTGGAGTTGAGCATGAGACTCCTTGAGGCTAGCATGAGTACCCTTCAAGACCTTGTGGGCCTTGTCAAGTATCTCAAACTCCTCTTTGAGTCTAGCATGATCAAACCCAAGTTTAGCCTTCTCGGAGGTTAGCACACGAGACATGACAAGAGCATGATCAAGATCTTTCTTTAACTTAGCATGGTCATCATTGTGTGACTCCTCAAGAGTCAAACGATGCACACGCTCTTCCTCAAGAGCATTAGAGAGATCCGATATCTCATCGGCATAGTCACGACTATGACCTTCCATCTTGGAGATGGTTTCTTCGTGAGCCTCGATCATGTCATTGGCCTCACTAAGTTGTTCCAAGAGAGCAACAAAGTGCTTCTTGGACTTTCCTTGAGCTTACTCATAAAAGACTCAAATTCATTCACTTCCTCATTAGACTCGACAAGTCCATCAATGCAATCCTCCACGGAGGGATTAGTAATGATGGTGGTTGTGATGTTGGGGGTTACCTTGTTTGAAGCCTTAGCCATGAGGCATCTAGCGGTGATGTTTTCGTTGGGTGATTCGAAGAGAGACACCCGGGGAGTAGCAATGGCAATGGATGCCATGGCCGTTGCTTCTTCATTCTCATCATCATCGTCATCCTCTTGGTATTCTTCTTGAACCACCAACCCACGCGTGGGAGTCTTCTTGGTGAAGTTGTTCTTGTTGGGGAAGGACTTGGCTTTGTCTTTCCGAATGAACTTGCCACCATTGTCCTCACGCTTCTCGTAAGGACAATCCGCAATGAAATGGCTCACATTGCCACAGTTGAAGCAAGTTCTAACTCGTTGCTTGCCCTTGACGCCACTTGAGTTGTTCTTGTTGAAGTTGGGTCTTGAGCTCTTCTTGCTCCAAAATTGTCTTGAAGCAAGGGCCATGTGCTCATGGTAGTCAAACTTGGTGTCTTCGGGTTGCTTTCCTCATCTTCCACTTCTTCCTCTTCTTCCGCAATAACCTTGGCCTTCAAAGCAAGGTTAGGCTTTTTACTCTTTGAGAACGGAGCACCGCATTGTCGGCGGTCTTGTCCAAGATGCTCATTGCCACGAACTCATCCAACACTTCACTTGAGGTCATGGTGTGGAAGTCCGGTCGTTGACGAATGACGGAGGACATGGCTTTGTTGTAGGTCATCATGGCCTTGAGGAACTTCCGCTGATCCAATTGTCATCCGTGTCCTTGCTTCCATGATCTCGAAGTGCCACCGCGAAGTTTGGTCACTCTTCAAAGAGCTCACAAGGTTCTTCATCTTCTTTCATTGCAAACTCATCGGCTTCATCTTGCACCACTTCATAGTTGGACCGTTGAATGCTAGCACTTCCACGATAGAGACCCTCGACACATTTCCATGCTTCTTTAGCCACGACATGGGGTCAAGGTGAGGAGATCTTCGGAAGGATTGCATCTTGGATGATGAAGAGAGCACTCTCATTGAATTGATTGTCCACGGCTTCTCGAGGAGTGAAGTTGCTTGGGTCATGAGGATAAAAACTTTCTTCAATGACTCTCCAAAGGTTAGTGTTCACATGTTTCAAATGACGCTTAAAACGATAGACCCAATTATCAAAATCTTCATGTTTCTCATATTTAGGAGGTGGACCGGCATGATTCAAATGAGTGGAGGGGATAGGCCCTCCATAAACCGGGGGTTCCACATGGGCAAAGATGCCGGTGCCATTTCTACCACTAGTAGAAGGACTCTTTTCATTGTTAGCTTCCCCCTTGTCAGAGAAAGCATCCGTCACCTTGTTAGTAGGATCACCCACTTTCATAGGTGCGGTAGATAGTTTAAGTCCCTCTAGGAAATCATTAAACATGCTTTTAACCTCGGCCATCATGGAGGTTTTCAATGTGTCTAAAGCCACATTGAACTCCTCACGAGAGACCGAGGTTCCCCCTTCGGCCGAAGATGAGATGGGATTCACACCGGAGTGTTCCTCCGCACCATCGTTGGTGTCAACCATACTCTTCGGACAGCAAAGTCTTTAATAAAGAGACGAGGCTCTGATACCAATTGAAAGGATCGATATGGTTGACTAGAGGGGGGGTGAATAGGCAACTAACAATTTTTAAGCTTTTCTTTACCAAATTAAACTTTGCAACAAATAGGTTGTCTAGATAAGCAACTAAGTGAGCAACCTATATGATGCAATAACAACTAGCACGCAAGCAAGCAAGAGATGAAACAATAAGTAAGCTTGCGAAAGTAAAGGCACGAAATAACCAAGAGTGGAGACGGTGGAGACGAGGATGTGTTACCGAGTTCCTTCCTTTTAAGGAAATACGCTCATAGAGCGTGTGGAGGCACAATGCTCCCCAAGAAGCCACTAGGGCCATCAGATTCTCCTCACGCCTCACACGATGCGAGATGCCGTGATTCCACTATTGGTGCCCTTGAAGGCGGCGATCAACCTTTACAAGCAAGGTTGGGGCAATCTCCACAACAATCGGAGGCTCCCAACAACAACACCACCACGAAGCTTCACCACAATGGAGTATGGCTTCGAGGTGACCTCAACTGCCTAGGGTGCTCAACACCCAAGAGTAACAAGATCCGCAAGGGATAAGTGGGGAATCAAATATCCTTTGGTGGAAGTGTAGATCGGGCCCTTGTCACCCAATCCCGAGCAAATCAACAAGTTTGATTGGCTAGGAGAGAGATCGAGCGAAAATGGAGCTTGGAGCAACAATGGAGCTTAGAGGTGGAAGAGGTAGTCAACTAGAGGTAGAAGACAACCCTTATATAGTCGTGGAAAAAATCCAACCGTTATCCACTAGTTCTGCCACGACCCACGGTACTACCGCTCCAAGGACGAGGTACTACTGCGGCGCCATGCAGTACTACCGTGGACCACCACGGTACTACCGTGGCAACTGCACAGCCGAACAAACTCGAGGAAGGAGCAAGATTACCGCCGCTGCTGTACTACCGCTTCCCTTGCGGTACTACCGCAAGGCGAGAGGGTCACGGCACGAAGGGCGCGAATGAAATAAATTTCATCCGTGCCTACTTCGCATGAAACTAGGGTGGTGCAAAACCCGACGCGGTACTACCTCCGGCGAGGCGCGGTATTATCGTGGTCGGCGCGATGTAAAATTACATCCGCGCCTACTACCGCGACAACAGCGGTATTAGGCGTAAGGGCCACGCAGTACTACTACTCCAAGGAGCGGTATTACCATGGGCCCTCAGCAGTACTACCGCTACTGACGAGCGGTACTACCGTGGGGGCGTGGATGTAAAAATTACATCCGCCTACTACAAGACCGAGCGGCACTAGGTCAGGTGCCGCGGTACTACCGCACTAAAGGGGCGGCATTATCAGGAGGGGCGCGGATGTAAAAATTACATCCGCCTTACTACCGCACCGAGCGGCACTAGGCAGGTGCCGCGGTACTACCGCGCCAAAAGGGCGGTACTACCGTGGCGCCAGCAGATACTACCGCTTTGTACTGCGGTACTACCGCAAGTACAGCAAGAGTCGCCGATTTTTCACACAACCAAGATAACGACGGGGTAGCTCCAAAGTGCAAGGAAAGAAGGGACAAGTGTACGTGTGATTCCACCCTACCTTTCCGACGCGGACCCCCTCTTAATAGTTTGGCTCTCCTACGACTCAACTCCACCAAAGAGAAACGTAGAACAACGCCGGCTTCAACAGTCTCCGAGGGGCACCGAATCGTCTTGTGCCTAATGATGAAGTATCTGAGGGACTCAAGGCACATGATTAGTCCGCACGAGTATTGTCATCAATCACCAAAACACTTAGGGATAAATATGCCCTTACAATAGCGATAGTATGGCTAACCAAGCTTTTCAACCTCATTTTTCGGGCAAACAAGATGCCAGAAGAATGGAGACGGAGTATATTAGTACCAATCTTCAAGAACAAGGGGGATGTTCAGAGTTGTACTAATTACCGTGGAATTAAGCTGATGAGCCATACAATGAAGCTATGGGAGAGAGTCATTGAGCACCGCTTAAGAAGAATGACAAGCGTGACCAAAAATCAGTTTGGTTTCATGCCTGGGAGGTCGACCATGGAAGCCATTTTCTTGGTACGACAACTTATGGAGAGATATAGGGAGCAAAAGAAGGACTTGCATATGGTGTTCATTGACTTGGAGAAGGCCTATGATAAGATACCGCGGAATGTCATGTGGTGGGCCTTGGAGAAACACAAAGTTCCAGCAAAGTACATTACCCTCATCAAGGACATGTACGATAATGTTGTGACAAGTGTTCGAACAAGTGATGTCGACACTGATGACTTCTCGATTAAGATAGGACTGCATCAGGGGTCAGCTTTGAGCCCTTATCGTTTTTTCATTGGTGATGGATGAGGTCACAAGGGATATACAAGGAGATATCCCATGGTGTATGCTCTTTGCGGATGATGTGGTGCTAGTTGACGATAGTCGGACGGGGGTAAATAGGAAGTTAGAGTTATGGAGACAAACCTTGGAATCGAAAGGGGTTAGGCTTAGTAGAACTAAAACCGAGTACATGATGTGCGGTTTCAGTACTACTAGGTGTGAGGAGGAGGAGGTTAGCCTTGATGGCCAGGTGGTACCTCGGAAGGACACCTTTCGGTATTTGGGGTCAATGTTGCAGGAGGATGGGGGTATTGATGAAGACGTGAACCATCGAATCAAAGCCGGATGGATGGAGTGGTGCCAAGCTTCTAGCATTCTCTATGACAAGAGAGTGCCACAAAAGCTAAAAGGCAAGTTCTACAGGACGACGGTTCGACCCGCAATGTTGTATGGCGCGGAGTGTTGGCCGACTAAAAGGCGACATGTTCAACAGTTAGGTGTGGCGGAGATGCGTATGTTGAGATGGATGTATGGCCACACGAGGAAGGATCGAGTCCGGAATGATGATATACTGAGATAGAGTTGGGGTAGCACCAATTGAGGAGAAGCTTGTCCAACATCGTGCGAGATGGTTTGGGCATATTCAGCATGAGCCTCCGAAGCTTCAGTGCATAGTGGACGGCTAAAGCGTGCGGAGAATGTCAAGAGAGGGCGGGGTCGACCGAATTTGACATGGGAGGAGTCCGTTAAGAGAGAACTGAAGGATTGAAGTATCGACAAAGAGCTAGCTATGGACAGGGGTGCGTGCAAGCTTGCTATCCATGTGCCAGAGCCATGAGTTGGTTGCGAGATCTTATGGGTTTCACCTCTAGCTTACCCAACTTTTTTGGGACTAATGGCTTTGTTGTTGTTGTTGCTATTGTTGTAGAAAGAATCTAGGCCGAGATCGGACTCCTTTGCCTGTAGCGCACGCATGAAACAAATGACTAGAATGTTTGGTGGTTCCCCAAAAACCTAGTGTTCACCATACTATATCACAATTCATAGATGTGATTGCTGAGTAAATAGGCAATTTCTCGATTAAATTAATCCACGAGTAAATCACTAGCATGGCATTGACTAAGTTGATGACGTACTGACTTTGATCTAAACATGCACGCATTAAGCAAACAGAGACAAATCTATACATACCGCTAGTATCGCTAATATGAAAATAATCAGAGCGGATAAACGAGTTATACCCTCCAAGAGGCCATGCAGAGGCCGCGGCTTTGGTGGCAGCAAGTGGCGTCCCTGGTGGCCTTCTTGTCGGCTTCAACTTTCTCGGCGGCACGGTCGGCGTCGGTGGACATGGTGATGATGAAGGCGACGCGACGAAGAGGAAGTAGACGATCGAAGCGAGCAATCAGCAGTAATCGCTGCCTAAAACCTATTCGCCTCACCCCGCACAGAAACCGTAAGGGCGTGGTTTCGGGACTTGCTCTCCGTCGACCGTGTACGCGGCGGACGGGACGGATTCACCGGCGGCAGCAGCAGCAAAGGAACGACGGTGGGTGTGCGCGTGAGCGTATGTGATCTGCTCGTGGCGGCTAGGGTTAGGGACACAACACACTTATATAGACGCAGCCGCATGAAGAGACGTGGCTTGACCCACGCCCGAAGTCGTGATGCCCACGATCCGACGCCTCGGATCGTGGGCCCTGCCGCCGAACCTCTCCGTTAGTGACCGGCAAAAATAAGCGATAGGTGTGTGCTCGGCTCGCTCATTCCCGCAACCCGCGTCGGCGTGTGGCGAGGCGAGGCGAGGCGAGGCGAGCGGCGGCGCGGAGGAGCCATGAGGCCTCTTCTCTTCTCAAGCTCCAATAGCATGTAGAAGAGCCACCCTTATAAACCACTCCAACTTCTCTTCCACTAGCATGATGGGACTAAACTTCCCATCACCTTGTCATGCCACCTACATGGGCCCTTAGAGATCAAATCTGAAATTGTCATATGGGCTCTAGGCCCACCTCACATTTCAACAGTGATTACTACTTCATGATCGATCTTATTATTGCTTTTGCCACTAACGAATTCTTCAACATCAGGAGAACACCCACACAACAAGGTCCGGTGTACACAAACTAACACCTTGGCTGGATGCCGCCTCTCGCCCTCAGCCTCTCCCTGGCGAACTCGCCGGAGACCGGCATTCGCCGGTGCCGCGCCGCCACGAAGCCATGTGACCCTTGATCATGTGCCTTCTGTGTCTGGACAGGTTTAGCGGGAGACTCCTCCTGCTGCTGTTGCGGCTCATCGTTCTCAGCGGCTTCCTCCACCGAGCTGCTCCAGCCGAACTCCATCATGCGCTGCTGGTAGCACTTCATCGCCACCACCAGCATGAACACTGCACAAACATGTTAAACATACACGGTTAACGTTCTTGTCAAAGAAGCCATGTGATGCAGATGCACACGGGTAGAAGGTAGAAGAGATTACCAGCCCAGACACGGGCCACCGTGGAGGAGACGTTCCAGACGAGGGTGAAGACGGCTGCGACAACCGCCTTCTTGTGGGAGCAAGACTCCCATGCATCCCTAAACCTCTCCAGCCAAAACTTACCTGCATGCATGGACAGCAAAGCAATTTATAGTAAGTAAGCAACCAAGGAGCAAATTAATTTCTAGAACATGTCCAAATTTGCACCATGTGTCTATGGTTGACCTGTTTTTTTGGTCATGGGTGACATGATATTTGAATTAATTGTTGTTTGCACACAGACCTTTGTTGTTGGGTTCCTGGCGTCTTACATAAGTATAGTTGGGGTCAAAAGAACTAATGTAGCCGGTGACACTTGGGGAAAAGATGGAACTTCATGATATATGCTTCTTCATCTTTGTCTGAACTTTTTTCCATGTGGAAAGCAAAAGAAAACCTTAGGCTTAATGCAATGGTTGGTAGTCAACGGCCTCAAATACTAGATCCAGCCAGTATATCAAACTTCTGGACTTGATGTTTGGACAGCGACAAGCTATCTACCACCTTCACAAATCAGTGAAGTCACTAATGGAGTTGATGCGTGATAAAATCGTTAAACTATCTGTGCATCATCACAATCAACTTCATCATATGAAACAGTAGGTCACACAAATATAAACTGCTGGCCTAAAGAGACAAAAAAAAAAATCCCGTCCCCTGCGCCTCGGAAGGCGGCATAGGTGGATTCCAGATCGAGCACCATGACTCCCCCCTATTTGTTCCCCTGCCTACCCTCGTCGTGGCTGGAGGAAACCGCCGGGCTAAGCCCAGGCGGGGCTCCTCTCGTCGTCCGAGCGGTATCTCGGATGGAGTGAGGCTCACTCCATCCGCGGCGCTGCGCGATAGCTCCACTTCCAGGCAGTGCCTCCGGTGGGTGGTAGCCGCGAAGAAGTGGGAGTTAGTAGCACAACAGAACATCATTCATAACATACCTAATAATTTGTTCTTATTATTGTTGGTTAAAGCTGGTGCACAAACAAAGGCCCTGGGGTCACAACGAAAGGTGGGGATTAGATCTAGAGATGGGACGTTTACTTGGATGGGAGTTACCTGAGTGGCAACACTACACATGCAAAAACAGGACAAAAGTAGTAGGAAATTTTCAGTACTGATAGTATGTAATGCATTATCAAAAAGAAGATGCGTAGTTGAGAGGCCAACATTTTGTGAATCTAGCTTGGCGGATGGTTGACAAGTACTCACTGCTCACCTGAAGACCGTGTCATATGAGTAATGGTTCAGTTACTGGCCAATTAGTGAGTTTATGTTCAATCTAGTTTTGAAGATAGGTCAAAGTTTTTCAAATGATCGAAGTTCCATTACCCCGCCCTCTGCACCAACTAAATTACCCAAATGATAAGTGCCACAAGTGTGGCACGGAGCACTCCGGCCCTAACATTTTTACAACTAAAATTGCCATCCGAAAAGAAGAAACAAACCCCCTCAAAAACCTGAAACTTGCCATCCGAAAAGAAGTTACCATGCTTGACAACTAAACTTGTCATCCCCGCACGTCACTAAACTTGCTATCAAAAAGTTCGGGGTTGCCATGTGTTCATGCGATACGTGTGACACTCATCAGGGTGACTAAGGGTATGTTTGGTTCTTGCCTGTAGATGCACTGCCAATATTGGCTTGCCAATTATTTGGCGTGGGATTCCACCGCCTGGCCAAAATTTTGGCAAGAATCTATGAAGGAAAGAACAAGGGACTCGTTGGCAGCCAAATATTTGGCAGCAAAGCAAACAACATATAAAGGATTTGGCGTGACCAATATTTTGGTAGGGCGAGTTGGGGCATAAGCCAAAACAGCCCTAAATTAAGGGTGCATATATCCAAACCACTGCAAATTTAAATTGTGTTCAGTTGCAAAAGCTGACACAACTAAATCAATACTATTTTAATTAACGGTAACATGTGGCAAAGTTTTTCAGTCACTAAATTAACCCATAACGACACCAATGATGAGACACAACACCACTGATGAGAGACCGACGTCAGTAGTTGGTGAGATTCTTTCCACTTTTCCGTACTCTCTCCAACTTAAAAAAACACATTTCTCTTATATTTTAAAAAATATGTAAGGTTCTGTCGTCCGCTCATCCTTCATCCAACTTATTTATGTTTCCTCTCCCTCTCGTTCTAAATTTTTTCCCACTTTATCTTTGTTTTTCACTGGTTTTACCTAAAAAACGTCTCAACTGCCCCACCTCTTACCAAAGTAAGTGTTTACAAAATAATCTATTTTTACACAATCACATTAATATGACAGGTAAATCACAGGTTAATCTACTAAAATATTTATGCCTCTGTTGCAACGGCCAATTGTCTAGTAAAGATGAAAAGGAGACAAAGTGTGGGCTACCAGGCGTACAGCATCTATCGTGCAATTTCCTATCGTTGTAGTACTAGCTTAGCTTGAGCCACCGCATCAACGACAGCTCCCACGTGCAAAAGGTAGGGAAAATAACCATGCATGCTCCCTCTCCCACACAAAAGTTACCTCCGGGCCTACATAATTTACTTTTTTCTGTTTCCACGAAACTTTTTCTCCAAAGCTAAAAGTTATGGAATCAGTGTACTATCTACATCATCCAGGAACAAGCAAGCACAAGTAACCCATCTGCCAGAATAAGCACGAACATTTAGAACTGCGGGGAATCTGCAGGTAATTAACCCACTACTCGTGCTATAGTGGAGTACCACTTGTTGTGTGGTGCATACGCACATGTATACGAGGCATATGTACCAGCTCAAATGCCAACGAATTTACTATAGTGGAGTACGTACTATATTGATACAGTAAAATTCTTCTGTCCTGCTCTACAATTTACATTGCTCATTAATTTTTACGTAGTCCTTTACCTATGCACATGCTGCCGGTGTACCATGGGGACCAGTAAAAATAGTGTACTATAGCTACCGTGTTGCGGTGGACAAAACTTGGATCCAACAACCACAATTCTGTTATAAAAACCAAAGCAGCTATCCCCATGGAAAAATGTAAGGCATACAATAATTGGCAAAATCGTGCGAGCCCCAATAATGGTTGAAATTATTTTCTTTGTGCGTAGCATTTTGGTCGAAAAATACGAAGATATAACATATACTCCCTCCGTCCCAAAAATAAGTGTGGCTGACTTAGATCTGGAGCTTTTGTTGCACTTACCATATCTGGCGAGCTGCGTGGAGTAGGAGGAGCACACCTTGGGAATGGTGAAGATGCCAAAGAACACTGCGAAAACCACCAAAATTATCACAGGCACAAAAAGTCAGTAACAACAGCACTAGCTAGTTGATGCCTGTGGTCCTAATAACAAACATATACGACTAAAGTTAGGCTGTGCGCCAGAGAATGTAACCTGCATTTTCCTAAGAAAATGCCCATACATACATGATGCATGCATCAATGATCCATTTCCCATTCAGTTTCTGAACATTCGTTTATCAAATTGGTGAAATGAAGAACAGAAGATGCTCCGCAGGGAAGAGAAGACTAGACAGAGAGAGAAGGATGCGTACCCAGTTTAGCCAGGGTCCAAAGGGTGACAAAGTTGCCACACCGGGCCATTGCAAACAGCAGCAGCGCCAGCTGCAGCACATGCGTCGCTCTGTCAGTACAAATCTAGAGACGCATGCATGTACTATGCTGCCGGTGCTAGGTGCTGGTAGTACGTTCTTTTTTACCTTCATGGTGGTCGCTGGCTCGCCGGAGAAGAGGGACCTGAGGTTCAGGAGCACCTCGTTGACGTAGGGCAGCACAAGCCTCAGCAGCCAGACGGCATCCTCCTCACCTACCAGGTAGTGGGACCTCCCATTATTCGTCTCATCATCACACTCCACACCCTCACCTCTGCAAGCATTTCAACGCAAAGGTGGATTAATTACTAGTACGTACTACTCCCTCCTTCCCAAAATGTAAGGCGCGGTTTGACTTTTCTGGTCTTCGTTACGGAACTTTGACTATGATTTTCATGTATTTTATGTCTATAAAATTAGTATACATACATATGAAATAAAATTGTTCTGCAAGACAAATACAATGATGCCATTTATACATGTTCAATCCATATACATTGAAATATATTAGTGGTCAAAGTCGTGCATCAAAGACCGTAAAAAGTCAATCGCGCCTTATATTTTGGGAAGGAGGGAGTACTAATAGTACACAGGGGAAGATTATGCAGGTAAACTAATCTGGGATTTTTTTTGCTACCTGTTGAGTAAGGACTTGCAAAGGAATCTTAGACCAAGGTAGACCAGGCCTAGATACGAAGCCGCTGTTATTGTGCTGTGCGATCGAGAGAGATTTTAAAGGAATGCTTAGACAATTTACTGCTAAAATGTTGGTTCCTTTGTTTGCCGACTAAGAGTAAGAGTGCGGCAACTTACTTGAAGTTTAGGTCCTTGGCATAGGAGCAGGAGATGAGCGAAAAGGTCCCGAATCCAAACACAAATGCAGACTTCGACACATCCCTCCACATTACCAAATCCACTGAAAAAGACGGTGCCAAAAATAAACTAAGGAAAAACCATCCAATCTAATTTTTTTTAAACCTGAAAAAAAAAAGAGTAAAAGCGGCAAGCTGGTACAACATCTAAAGCGCGCAGTACAGCACTAACCAATGTTCTGCATTCTTCGATTGCTTGCGCTAAGAGCTGACGGCCTGCCCTGGATCTCCTCATACTCTTCTTCCTCCTCTTTAGAACCAACAAAAATGCATCGATGATAAACCACCAAATGAGAAGAAGACCGAGAACTGAGAAGGAACGGCCGGACAGGCAAATGGCACTCACCAGGGGGAGTGTCGTCGACAGGCTCTTGCTTGGGGAAATGGCGGCGGATTACCGGCGAAGCTTTCTTCTCTGAACAACACCAATAATGTCTCTTATTTGAAGTAGTTGATTAACATTAACTCGGGAAATGCGAATTGCATTCCGAATTTCTCTTGGAAAATTCGCAGCAAAGTTACCTGGAGAAGTTCTTGCCGGCTCCGGGTCCGTCCTGTGGATTACCACCGGAGTTGGTTTCTTCTTCACTGCATTTTGGGACGACCGAGAAAGCAAGTCAGGAAAAATGGACTGAAAATTCAGATGAATTCGCACCGTTCTGCATCCAGGGAGGAGAAATTTCACCTGGAGGGGTCATGGGCTCTGGGTTCATCGACCGGAGGTTGACAGCTGCAGCAAGTTTCATCGGCTCTGGGTTGAGTGTTCTCTCATCTTCAATCGGTGCTGCCACAGGCCTGATCGCTCCTGCACTTGCACAGATAATCCCACCATCACAACACAAGAAGAATTGCCAAATCGAGAACGGAAAGGAAAAAAGCAAAATCTGAATTTGCTCTCACTTTTTGTCGGTGGCGCAAGATCTTGTTCGTCCGCTGCAATATGACGCCAAATCAAGATCGCATTTGCAAAATTGGTTTCATCGAGAAAGGAATCAGACGGAAACAATCAACGAATTTATTTCTTGCCTTGATTCGGAGCTGCCGCCTGATCGGTTTCGTCCTCGTCAATGGCCGTCTGATCTTGATCTAGCACCTCCTTCTCCTCCTCCTCCTCCTCTGCTTCTAGCTCTTCCTCCCACTCCTCCTCCTCCTCCTCCTCCTCTGCCTCCTCTTCGATGTTCTTGGGTTGCGGCAATGTCGCCTTTTCCACCTCGACCACCACCACCTCCTTCACCTCGGCCGCCAGCTTCTTCTCCGGCGTGGTGACCCCCGCCACCGCCCGCTTGGCCACCGCCCCCGTCGACGCCGCATCGGAGCGCGACTTGCGCAGCTCCCCGATCGCCGTGACCGGCTCCGACGCCTTCCAGTTCCTCCTCTTCTTGGCCGCCGCAGCCGTGCCGGCGCCCGCGCCCGCGCCGCCGCCGTCGCTTTGATTCCGTCGCAGGCGGCTGTACACCCGCATGCCCTCCTCGTCGGCGTCGTCGGCGCCTTCGCTGAAGACCTTGACGCCGCCCTTCACCTCGTCCATCTCCATCCGTGTCTCCCACACCGACGCTGCCGCGGGAGACCGCCTCGGCACCGTCAGGCGCCTTCTCGTGCTGGGCGTGGCGGCCCCCGGCTGTTGCATTCTTCTAGATTAGCAGCTCTGAGCAGCTCTGCCGTGGTGTCTGTACTCTGTTAGTGATGTCGTCACTAACAATTCCCCCTTCTCCCCCTCTGCTCTGCTCTGCTGCGCCTGGTTGCTCGCACTGCCTTGCTCTGCACTCTCTCTCACTGTATGAATCTCCAGTGTGTCAGAAAGAGGGGTCGTGAGGGTGCAGGGGAGCTCACTCTGACGGTGGTGCGTGGGTTGGCCGTGGGCGTGGGCGGACAGCAGCAGCTCGATCTGGTCGGAGGAAGCAGGGGAAGTGATGCGTGCGGGGCGGTGAAGGGATCGAGCAGTTGTAAAAGATGAGATTTGGTCTGACGTGGTGGGCTCCTGCTTAAGGCCCAACGTGGTGGTGAAGGGGCCGGAGAGGTGAGCCTTTGGTATGGTGGGTGACACGGCCTAGTGGTGCGAAATCATTTCCTCAAAAAAAGAAAAACTCAGCTCGCCGCCACATTCGGCTTAATAAAACAAAAATGTTCTGGCTAGAACACATCTACTCCCTCCGTTCCCAAATACTTGTCTTTCTAGACATTTCAAATGGACTCAACATACGGATGTATGTAGACATATTTTAAAGTGTAGATTCACTCATTTTGCGCCGTATGTAGTCACTTGTTGAAATCTCTAGAAAGACAAGTATTTAGGAACGGAGGGAGTAGATGTGACATAACTATGTCACATCTAAAGTGATGTTCACTCTGTCACATCTAAAACAAGTGTAACTAAAGTGCAGCAAGGTGGCCCAATCTTTTTTTAGCAAAGGACAAGCCTGGACGAACTCTTATATAATTCACGGGGGGATAGACCCCGGGTAGCCTCATCTGCACCCTAGCAAATTTCAAGACATCGGGGCTGGCCTAGCCCCTCAGTCCGACTGAGCGCGAGGCCGGCCTCCAGGATCGGCTGAAGCTGAACGGCCGCCTCCTAGAGGCGGCGCGCCCTAGAAGGCGGCGAGGGCACGGGCCGACTCCTGGCAGGCGACCCATCGCCACCTCAAAGTCTATGCCCACCTGCTATGACAAGATAGGGCGTGGCAACAGTGCCACCTGCCACCCCCGAATCCCAGAAGGAACGTGGCTACAGCAGACGCATGCAGGCGACACCCTTCGCCGCACGACATCAGAACCACGCTGTCCGTGACGGTTTACGCCAAAGGGGCCATGCCCCCACGACGGGCGGTTGGTGTGCCCCGCAGGCGGCGGGCCCCACCAGCCCGCTTATCCAAGAAGACGGCAAGGCCTGAGCAGGCGGTCTCAAGGGGAGGCCGACTCCTAACAGGCGGCAGCCCCTCCCCATGGAGTCTATGCGCAATTAACCAGAGGTGACGGTGTAGCATAATGACGTCATTAGCGGCAAGACTATAGCCACACGCCCAACCGAACTGTCGTCATCAGGGGCAAGGCTATAGTGCAGCCCGGCCCCTCGGCTCACAGCGGCGGGCCCTACTGTCGAATCGAAGTTTATGCAACCAAGAAGACCCATCAGCGGCGGGTCTCAAAGAAGCAGCGAAGCCGAGCTCAGAGACATCGACGGCGGGTCCCAGACCAAATGGATTACCATTGTACCCCTGGGGGCAGGCCTATATAAACCCCTCAGGGTTACCCATGCAAAGGGTTCAGCCCCTTAGATCACCACACACCCACATAGCTAGGGAGAAGTAGTGCAAGCAGCCTTCTTCCCCCTCTAGCCCGAATAGCTCAAGGAGCATCCTTATATTTGCTATTGATCATAGTGATGCGGAGACCCCACAGAGCAGGATTAGGGGTGTTATCTCCATGGAGAGCCCCGGACGTGGGTAAGACCCGGCGTCATTTGCGGTCTTGCCTACTCCCGCTTCTAGAGCCCGGCAAAATTCTATTGACCCCCTACATGCTTAGCCATCCATTGGCATATGTCGAGGAAATACCACGACATTTGGCGCCCACTGTGGGCCAAGGCGCATCGTTGTACGGAGACACGTTCTGGATGGGAACCCGTTTCCTTCCCCATGAGTGCAGCCAGCCTGGCTCGCCCGATGCCGTTTGCGCCGACGATCTGTGCGGCGTGGAGGTCGCCTGCTGTCGGATTTCGGGATCCGGCAACCCGTGAGAGGTTCGAACACTGGGGTGCGTGCGGAGATCTCAACCTACCCAGCCTGCCTACTCACGATCCTCCCTAGCATAGCGCGAAGAGCTCACAGAGACACAAAGACACAGAGATTTATACTGGTTCGGGCCACCGTTGTGGTTTAATACCCTACTCTAGTGTGGTGTGGTGGATTGCCTTGAGGGGCTATGGAAGAACTAGTACAAAGGATGAACAAGCCTCAGGAGGTGAGGTGTTCTTGAGCTGGTGTGGTGCTCTACTTGTTCTGGTTTTCGGTCCCTTTCTATGGTGGTGGCTAAGTCCTATATATAGTGCCTTGGTCCTCTTTCCAAATATGAGCGGGAAGGGATTCCACAACGGCGGGATTTGGAAGGGGACAAGTAGTACAGTCTATCCTGACAAAAGTAGTCTTCGCCTGTGAAAAGCCTCTGGCTGTGACGCTGCGGTGGGCTCGGTGATAACCTCCGTCTTGTCGTCATGGCGGTCTTGGTCTTGTTGCACCAGAATGGAAACCTTTGACTGATTCCTCAGGACTCCGCGCCTGTGGCTTGCTTCCCTTGCACCGAAGAGGAAACCTGCGCTCTGCGCCCACCTGGCGCCCGCCTGGCCTTGGTCATCATGGCTCACGTTAGCTGAGCCTCATGAGGTAGCTGATAGATCTCTCCGCCTCAGAGCCCTCCCGAGGAGGCCAACTCCCGGTTGTCTTGGCGTCGTCCGCCTCGCGAGGCTTGCCCCTCGCGAGGGTCTTGTGGTGTTGATGTCGGCCGGGCCGCACTGTGCCGCCGTCGATGGAGCCACGGGTGGGCCGCAGTAGGCGGATCGATACCCCAAGTCCAAGACATCGACAAGAGCCCCGGCCCAAGGCGCGCTCGGACTTGGCTTCCAGGCGAAGCCAAAGGGCAAGTGCGGAGCACCGCGGGCCCTAACCGCCTGCGGCCTTGATGACGCGTGACGATTTATTGGACATGTGCGACTCCGCTTCCCCACGCTGCCTTGGCAACTGCTCGACTTGACTAGCCGATGCTGCGTGCAGGGGGTCATGATGGCGCGAGGTCGTGGAGGCCCGCGGTTGGCCTCCCTTGACTATAAATGTGAGATAGGGGTGGAGCCCCTGTCTATCTTCCTTTCGTCTTGATCCCGCTTGCTTCTTTCCTCTTCGGCTTGCTCCCATGGCGTCGCCGAAGAGGTTCTCAGCGGCCGAGAAAGGGAAGGCCCCCAAGGAGGGGCCAGCCTCCTCTCCTCCCAAGAGGGGCCGTGGTCGTCCTCGCAAGCATCCTGCTGTCCCTCCGACAGTGTCCAGGGGGCGCGGGCGTGCACCCCCAAAGGCAGCATTGCACCGGGCGCCAGTGATGGCACCTCTTCCCGTGGCGGGGGCTACCGGCCCCGAAGCAGCCCCCATGACAAAGGGAGGCGTGCCGTGATCGTGCGCCTGCCTCGGCCACGCTTTTCTTCACTGGAGGTGCTCCCCGAGTTCGTGGTGTGGTCGGAGAGCCCGGCTGACACCTCGCACCGGCTCCCTCGCTTCTTCTCCGGCGAGCTTCCTTGTTTGGGGCTTGCTGGCCTCTGACTGCAAGCTGATGGATGCTGCAGTAGAGCCTCGTGGGTCAGCATCGAGGTTTCCGCCTCTGGCAGCGTGGTGCTTACCCGCGGCTGGCAGACTTTTGCCCGCGCGCGTGGCCTGGGTGAAAGGTGCACCCTCCACTTCAAGTACGACGGCCTGGCGATCCTCTACGTGAGGGTGTTCAGGGGAGACGGCCGCCGCGTGGGGTGCTGCCCGGAGGATAGCAGCGACGACGACGGTGGCGATGGCGAACTTGGCCTTGGCGACGCGTGCTCCTCCTCTCGTGATGGAAGCTCTTCCTCGGACGAGAGCTCAAGCAGCGATGGCTATGACCGGCCTCCGCGTCGCCGTGCTCATGTCAAGGACGCCGGTGGCTCGTCCCGTCGCGGCGCTCCAGTGAAGCAGGGAGGAGCCCAGCCTGAAGGTGGGGCCCGGCGAACTTGGGCTCAAGGCCGGTGGCCCCAGATCTCCTGTGGGAGAACTGGTGGAGCACCGGGCTACCTTGAGGCGCTGCTTGAGGATGCGGCGCTGGTGCCAAGCATGTACACCTTCAGGCCTTCCTTGTTTAGCTTTTTCTTTCTCCTGCAAATCAAAAAAAAAAGAATGTACCCTGCGAGGGCGTGTAATGAACTCCTATTGTTATGCCTTTTTATGTTATGGTTGTTGTCCTTGATGCTGTGTTGCAGTGTTTGTAATTTGAGCGGGTCAAGGTAGGAAGGCTTAGCTTGATACGTGCAGTCGTCCTTCACCTCGTGAGGGCCCGACATTAGGTATTTGGCAGGGCCCCAGGGCATGCGCCCTGCGCCCTCCGGAGATACGCCTTGTGCCCTTAGGAGGTGCAGCAGGGCAGAGCTATCTTTTTAAGGAAAAGAAAATTTGTTGAGCGACTTACTCCTCCTTACGTGAGCCCCCTGCCATAGGGTGATCTGGATCTGTTGCACCGCGTCGCGCTGCCCGGGGGGCACGGACATGAGGGGTGCTGTCGCTAGCAGACTAGATCGAGGGCTCCTTGCAAGGATAAAGCCGAAATAACGGGGTTCGGCATGGTGCGTGTGCGCAAAGGCAAGCCCTGGGTACACACACCTACCTAGCCCCACGCGCGAGGAGCGTGAGGAGAAGTGGCGGGCGACTGCCACCTCCCTCACGTCCTTAGACTAAAGCAGCTCAGGAGAAAACACACTTGAGGCACTAGCGCTCGCGAATACCAAATCCATTGAAAACCTTACTAAGAAAACTGCAAGCATCTTCAAAAAGCAAATGAACAGCCGCATCCGGCTCCTAATCTAGTCTTCTCACCAACGCGGAGCTAAGTGCTACCACTAGGACGTGGGAGGGAGCCCCCATGAGGCCCCAGGGCGACTCTCATGAGACTCCGGGGCGTGTACAACCCCACTCATTATTACGTGAGAGTGTCACGAGCGGAGACCTTCACAGGCCGGAGCCTTGCTTCATAGGCTGGAGCCTTTCTTCAGGGGTAGAACTTCCGGAGGTGCTGGATGTTCCAGGCGTTCTGGATGGGGACCCCGTCATGTGTCGCCAGGCGCGCGGTGCCAGGCCTAGAGACACTGGCAACCCTGAATGGGCCCTCCCACATAGGAGAGAGCTTATGGAGCCCCTCCCTGGAGAGCACCCGCCTCAGGATGAGATCGCCCACCTCTAACGTCCTGGAACGGACGCTGTGGCAGTGGTACCGCCGCAGCGCCTGCTGGTACCTTGCTGCCCGGAGCGAGGCTTGACGGCGGCGTTCCTTCCCCAGCACGAGATCCATCCTCCGTGTGGCATCCTGCTGCGTTTCGTCGAATGCCAGGACCCGCGTGGAGCAATGCTTGACCTTGTGAGGGAGAACTGCTTCTGCTCCGTAGACAAGGAAGAAAGGCATTTCTCCTATTGGCTTGGTCGCGTTGGTGCGGATGGACCACAGCGCGGACTGCAGCTCATCGAGCCAGCCCCTGCCACAGGCCTCGAGCTTCTTCTTGAATGTGCGGGTCTTGAGGCCCCTCAGGACCTCCGCATTGTCTCTCTCAGCCTGTCCATTGCTCCATGGGTGTGCCACTGAGGCGTAGCAGATCTGCATTCCAAGGTTAGCACAATATGTTTTGAAAAGATTGCTAGTGAACTGCGAGCCGTTGTCGGCTCACGATTCCCTTGATGAACTTGACGGCTGATCCTATTGGGATGGTGCACACGGCTTCTACCTCCGCCCACTTGGTGAACTTGTGGATGGCGACGTAGAGGTATCGGTAGCCCCCTGGTGCCCGAGGGAATGGCCCCAAGATGTCCAGCCCCCAGACCGCAAATGGCCACGTGAGTAGGATCGTTAGGAGGCCCTGCGCTGACTGATGGATCTGCTTGGCGTGGAAATGGCATGCTTCACAGGAGCGCACCAGCTCGGCAGCGTCGTTGAGCGCGGTGGGCCAGTAGAAGCCACCGCGGAACGCCTTGCCCACCAGGGTGCAGGACGAAGAGTGGTTCCCACAATCCCCACCATGTATGTCCGCCAGCAGCTCGAGTCCTTGTTCCCTGGAGATGCACCGTAAAGAAAGGTCATTGGGCCTCCTGCGGTATAACTCACCATCTTTGATGCAGTACGTGGTGGCTTGGCGGGCCACGCGCTCGGCGTCCTCCTCCTTCTCTGGTAGGGTCCCCTGAAGCAAGTAGGCCTTGTTGAAGTTGGTGAAGTCGACACACATGCGTTCCCTCCCTCCTTTCTTGGGGACGATGACGGGGTTTGCCAGCCACTCTGGGTACCGCACCACTCTGATGACCCCTGCGGCTTGTAGCTTACGGGTTTCTTGGACGATAAAGGCTTGCTTCTCGGTGGACTACCGGCGAGCCTTCTGCTTCACTGGCCGCACATTTGGGCATACTCTCAGATGGTGCTGGATTATCCCCCTAGGGACCCCAGCCAGGTCTTTGGGTTCCCAGGCAAACACATCCTTGTTGGCTCGCAGGAAGTTGACCAATGCCTCCTCTTGATCCTGTGGGAGGCCAGCCCCTATGGTGAAGGTGGCGCTAGCCGTCCCATCCTCGCAGACCGGCACTTGCTTCGTCTCAGCTCGATCCTGGGAGAATAACTGCTTCTTCTTGGCAGGCGCTGCCTCCGGGGCCTCCTGATCCTCCTTCTTGCCTGGTACCACGGTCGTGACTGTCTTGAAGGCGAGCTTGTGGGCCTACAGCGCGCCTTTGGTGTCTCCTGCCACCGTGAGGACACCGTTGCTGCCCGGCATCTTCATGAGGTTGTACGCGGGATGGGTCACAGCCATAAACTGGGTATCCCAGAATAGCGTTGTACGGTAGGTTGATCTTGGCGATGTCGAAGTCGACGAGCTCGGTGCGGTAGTTGTCGCGGGTCCCAAAGGTGACAGCAAGGCAGATCTGCCCCAGGGGCCTAGTGGAACTGTCTCCAACTCCAGAGAAGGACTTGGAGGGGCGGAGCCGGCTGGGAGGTACATGGAGCAGGTCGAACGCCTCCAAGGAAAGCACGTTGAGGCCGGCTCCGCCGTCGATGAGGGTCTTGGTGATCGCCACGTGGCAGATAGTGGGGGTGCAGAGCATCGGGAGCATGCCTGCTCCCATCGTGGCAACATGGTGATCTTCAGGGCCGAAGGCATGGTTAGCTTGGGGCATCGCCCAGCCCGGGAGATCCCCCGAGCCCGCCTGAGTGTTGCCTGCTCGCCAGTAGAACTACTTGACGTGGCGGTCGGAGGGTGGCGCCTGCGAGCCGCCCAAGAGAGCTGCGACAACCGGGAGCACCGGCGCCGCGTAGTGGGCGAGGAAGAGGTCGTGCAGCTCCTCCCAGGAGGCCACGGAAGATGCTGGCAGGTTGAGCAACCAAGTGCGTGGCGCGCCTACGAGGGCTAGGGGGAACCAGTTGGCCTTCACCTTGTCGTCTCCACCAGCTGCCCAAACTGCTACCTCATACACCTGAAAAAAGGGGGCTGGATCTGCCACGCCATCGTAGCGCGGCGGCATCTCTAGTCGGAACTACGACCACTGCACCTATCGCAGGGAGAGGGCGAAGCAGCATAGCCCCGGTGCTTCGTGCGTCGACGAAGCCGACGGAGGAGCGCCCACCATATAGATCAGCGGCACGATCTGAGGTCGAGGAATGGGATTCTGACGCACCCCTACCTGGCACGCCAAATGTCGGATTTCGGGATCCGGCAACCCATGAGAGGTTCGAACACTAGGGTGCATGCGGAGATCTCAGCCTACCCAGCCTACCTACTCACGATCCTCCCTAGCCTAGCGCGAAGAGCTCACAGAGACACAAAGACACAAAGATTTATACTGGTTCGGGCCACCGTTGTGGTGTAATACCCTACTCCAGTGTGGTGTGGTGGATTGCCTCGAGGGGCTATGGAAGAACTAGTACAAAGGATGAACAAGCCTCAGGAGGTGAGGTGTTCTTGAGCTGGTGTGGTGCTCTACTTGTTCTGGTTTCGGTCCCTTTCTATGGTGGTGGCTAAGTCCTATATATAGTGCCTTGGTCCTCTTTCCAAATATGAGCAGGGAGGGATACCACAACAGCGGGATTTGAAAGGGGACAAGTAGTACAGTCTATCCTGACAAAAGTAGTCTTCGCCTACGAAAAGCCTCTGACCGTGATGTTGCGGTGGGCTCGGTGATGACCTCCATCTTGCCGTCCTGGCGGTCTTGGTCTTGTTGCACCAGAATGGAAACCTTTGGCTGATTCCTCGGGACTACGTGCCTGTGGCTTGCCTCCCTTGCACCGAAGAGGAAACCTGTGCTCTGCGCCCGCCTAGCCTTGTTCGTCATGGCTCACGTCAACTAAGCCTCATGAGGTAGCTGCATAGATCTCTCCGCCCCTCGGGAGCCCTCCTGAGGAGGCCAACTCCTGCAGAGGTCTTGGCGTCGTCCGCCTCGCGAGGCTTGGCCCCTCGCGAGGGCCTTGTGGTGTTGATGTCGAAGTTGGGCTGTACCAGGTCGTCGATGGAGCCACGGGGTGGGCCGCAGGCAGGCAGGACTGGATACCCCCAAGTCCAGGACGCCGACACTTGCGCCGCGAGCTCCCTCACCGATCTCCTCGGCGACGTCCACCTCATCGACGAGCCTGCCCCTAGTGTGGGTTTGGCCAGCTTCGGGAGCTGCCTCGTCAACCTCCTCGGCAAGCTTCACATCGTCAATGAGCCCGCCTTCGACCTGGAGTCCGTTGGCTCCACTGATCCGCCCGTCGAGATGATCATCGACTCCGACGCGGCAGATGCCTACCCCAACCACGTGGAGATCATTGACGATCCGCTCCCTCGTGCGGGCAGCATCACCAGTGCTAGCACCGTCACGGAGGTGCTAGTCATCAGTCACGACGGAGCCTCAGCCAGAGCGGACTAGGATCTGGTCCGTTCGACCCTGCGAGCCCTTGCCACTCCGGTCGAGGACGTCGCGGACAGCGCAACCCTGGAGGCACACCGCCTTTCACTCCTCGACAGCGCCAAGAAGCTCGCCACTGCGAAGCGCCTCGCCGATGCCTACTAGCGCGAGGTCGACCGCGCCATAGGCGGCGCTCCGACTGCTGGAGAGTCCAGCCTGGTGGGCGCAGTCCGGCATCACGGCGCCACTATCGCCAGCATCTTTGGGGCCGACTGCCCTGTCTACGCCACGCCCACCAAGAACATGCGTGCCACCCAGGCGGCAGCAGAGGAGTTGGACAACCTGGAGGGCGACGAGAGATGACACATGAAGGAGCACCTTCAGCGGCTCCTCGACACGGCCGGCATCCAGCAGGAAGCCGCCCGCCGTGCGGCAGAACCCGGCGTGCAGGACGAGACCTATCGTGGAATTAACACGTCAGATGTCCTCATGAAAGGACTTAGTCGCAGAGCCATCACAACGGGTTAGCTTGAAGGGGTTAAACCGGACAAGGGACACAGGAGTTTTATACTAGTTCGGCCCCTTTGATGAAGGTAAAAGCCTATGTCTAGTTGTGATGGGATTGATTGGGTTTCGATGACCAGGGAGCAAATATGCTTCGCCTGAGTCTCGAGTTGTTTTTTTTTTCTGAACCGCCGCCGGGTCGTCCCTTTATATACATAGGTTGACGCCCGGCCGGTCTACAGAGTCCCGAGGCCGACTCATACAAGTGTTCGGCTCGGCCTCTCCTTTCCTAACTTACAATACAAGTTACACAACCATGGCGGTTTATCACTATGGGCCCTAATCCGCCTTTGGGCTCCGGGCCTCTAAGCTTCCTTGGTAAAACACCATCTTCTGGATCTTCGTGGGCTTCAACATAGTTGAGGGTGAACCGGGCCATCCAGGCCGATTTACACTCAGCAGTTATATCCCCAACATTAGGCCCCAGATTGATTTGAACCTGTTCATGTCAATCTTCAATACTTAAAGAAATCTTGTGAACATCTCCTTATATTCTCGTAAAGCGCCATGTTATCTTCTCCTGTAAACTTTGTTAAATCGCCATGATGTCATCCTCTGGACACAGCAACGGACCATCATGACATCATCTCTGTATAAAAAGATTAAAAAGATTCCCTTCATTAATGGTATCCCGAAAATCGAGGCGATAGGTGCGCCCTCTTTGCCGCTTCAGGCTCCTCGATTCTTGCGTCTGTCACTTATCCCTTTCTCCTTATAAATAAAGCCCGAGGGTCCTTTTCTTTCTTCCCCTTCCGTGCCTTCCTCTTCCTCCGCGCGACGCTCAAGCTCTGAAGCTCCGCCGCCGCCCTCAACCCTTGAGAACTGCATCGACAAAGGTCGCTGCATCAACCTGAATCGAACCAGAGTTCACGGCATCCCTCCGTAGTAGATCTGTACTGGTAAGTTTTCCCTTTCCTGCATCTTTAGATCTGTGCTAGGGTTCACGAGTTCGTCTGTACAGTTCCTCGTCCATCTCAGTTCTTCGTTTTCCTTCTGCCGTGGCTTCTTTGACCCAATAGTAGCGTAAATCTCATGCGGTAGTTGCTCTGCATCCATTTTCCGTATTAGTAGATCTTCCTTCTCTGTAAAAGAATCCTCAGTAGAGCGCACGACCTTCTCTGTTCTGCTTAACGCCATTATAGGTCGCAGAAATTTTTCTTTATTGAAGCATGGTAGATCCAAATTAATTTCATCATTGTGTGAAACCTGTTTCTGTCAACACTTAGCAGATTTTCATCTCTGGCTCCTCCACCCGAGGGCGGTTTAAACCCTTCGTAGTTGGTAATCCGCCATATATCATTAGTCCTCACTTTAAACCGCCATCTTGATCTGAATAGCAATTTCCGGTTTATCTCACATATATGCTTTGATTAGATTTCCCGGTTTAACACCAATCAATACTCTTGAACCGTCAATAGTAAACCGGCCTTCATTTTACCTTTATAGTTTGATGTCCAAGATGACCAAACAATTCGCTGCTTGCAACTGGGTTCCGTCCCGGATCACGGAAACACAGATCAATGGATATGTAGTAACGGGCGCTTTAGCTTCAAAAAACGTCCTTCACTGGCGAGTTCCTGGTCCTGAGTGCCCTCCTGAGCCTCAAGATGGAGAAGTTATTGTTTTTATGCAGCACTTAGACCGGGGCTTCAGCCCTCCCGGATCAAAAAAATTCCGGGATGTCCTTGCTAGCTTTCAACTCCATCCACAAGATATTGGACCAAACTCCGTATCAAATGCAACTTTCAAGTATTTTTTGAAGTTCACCTTCAAGAGGAACCATCTGTTGAGCTGTTCCGGGATGTTTTCCATCTGAACCGCCGGACTGAGTTTTCTGACGGTCCTAACACGGAACTTGGTGGAGTATCAATCCAGAAGAGGAAGGAAGTTGATTTCCCACATGCATCACACCATAGTCATCCCAAAGACTGGAACCAAACTTGGTTTTACTGTCAGAACACTGCCCCTACTGAAGAGAATACCTTGCCAGGTTACCGTCCTCACCGGCTTAGCAACGGCCATCCATTACCTCGACGATTAACTGCCAAAGAGCGGCATACTTATGCTCCTCAACTCGCCACGCTCCGGGATCTCTTGGCCAATGGTTTGACTGGTGTTGATCTCATGTGCTGTTGGGTTAAATGGCACATCCTGCCCTTAAGTCGCCGCTCCGGATTAATGCATGAGTATACTGGCAACGCCAAGGACCCTCAAAGGTTTAATGAAATAGAAGTGACTGATGATGAAGTAACCGAATCGGTGAAGAAGATGTTAGATGAACCAATCGCCGCATGCAGCCAAACCGGGCTGGCCCCCTTTTACACCGCCAACAAACCGACAACGGTAAAGATTTTCACGTTGTACTTTCTTGATCCGCCTTTGCTTTAACATTGTTTTAACCAATCTTTGTTTAATTTTTTTCCAGCCCAATAGCTCCTTTTGGAAAAGGAAGACTTCAGACAAACCGGCCAGAGCTCCTCGTGTCAAGAGCAAAGCTACCAAGAAAGCAGCCAAGAAGAAGACTGGCGAGGCTGCTGATCCGCTCGAAGATGTTGAAGATTCGGATCAAGAGGTAGAAATTGACTCCCTTGGCTCCTTTTTCATACACCTTATTAACAATGACTATCATTAGGATGATGTGGAGGTCAGCCGTGCGGACCATGTTGAGGTAATCTCTCTTTCTTCCAATTCAGATCTCGTGCCGGTTCAAAGATTTCGCCGTGCAGTTCAGAAAGTGAAATGCTCTCACCCTCTTGCTTATTTGGATCCAAAATTTTCTTCAAAGATACAGCAACCTGAAGGGCGTCGCACAACCCGACATAGTGGCCAGCAAGTCACCTCTTCCGGTTTACCGGATACTCCAACCTGGAAGCGTCGTCCAGAGGTTATTTGTTCTCCCGAAAAACGTTATCCTTTGAAGGGTTTCTTCTGATACCCACTTAATCCGTCTGATCCGAATTACCAAGCGTCTTCTAACTCGTCTGGCGGTTCATCAACCACTCAACTGCCTCCCCTCAAGACCGTCGCTGGGTAAATGTATTCTTTTTCGGTTTGTCCCTTCATGCCTCAATTTATCATACTAATCTTTATTTTGATGTTGTAGCGCCAAAGCCCGATTGAGCAAGAAAGCTAAGACCAGCGGCCTCACTAACGATGTTGATCTGGAGAAGACCCCAGAGGATGCTGGCGAAAATCCTGACATTATCATAGATGACTCTGCTCCGCAAAACCCAGCTATTGATGCCAATCCGCCGGGGGCTGACCCGACTACACATGTTGATACGTCAAGTCCACATGCCACGCCTCCCAGTCCAGTTCCTGATCCCTTGAGTTCAGCTCCTAATCCACCAAGCCCTGCTGCCAATCCGTCAAGCCAGCCAAAGACAACGTCAAGCCACCGAGCCCAGCCAAAGATGATGATGTTATTGTCACTGGCACGGCTTATACCGCCCCAGGCAATCCAGTTGCTTTATCAAAACATACTGCCAAGGACGAATTTGCTGCCATGGGCAAGGGGAAGGGGAAGACCGGTTTGTCAGATTATGCTAACCTTTTAGCTCAGGATCTTCATTCCGGATTCCTGAACCGGCTTTACACCAACCGAGATTATGAGGCCGGTTTGGTGAACATGATGAAAGAACGCTATGAGGTAATTTTCCAAGCACTTTCATCCTTATTTTGTACACTCATTGTACTGTAGCCCCCAAGGGCCGGTTTATGTCTTAAAGGTAAACCGGGTCTTTAAAGATAAAGAACACTTCGATGTCGTAGCCCCCAAGGGCCGGTTTGTCTTGTGAAGACAAACCGGGACTTTTATATTCCATACTGCACTTTGTTGATTTTCCTTACTTGTGTATTTTCCTGATCAAACACACATTAGCCCCCAAGTGCCAAGATTAAAACTTGTATTGATCCTTGGGACTTCAAACAACCAGCAGTAAAGAAGCAATCCGCATTAGCCCCCAAGTGCCAAGTGTATAACTTGTTATAGGCTTGGGACTTTTTGATAAATTATTTACATGCTCCTCATGTGATTGTGACAAGCTGATATAAATCACCAAGGCTCTCAAATTGCTGATCTTCAAAAAAACATCAAGTCCCAACAACCAGAAAATTCCAAGGCCAAGGATGAGCTCAAAACCGCTTTAGCAGCCATGGAGCAACTCAAAGAAGGGTTCAAGACAGAGCGTGTCAACTGGGAGACTGAGAAGAATGCATTGTTGAAGCGGGCGAAAGACGCCGAATCAGCACTTAAACCGCTGGCGGAAGAGCTAACTGGGTTGAAGCGCCAAGTGAATGCCATGACTTCTGCAGTATTTGGTAAACACTCTTGCCAAGGCTTCTTTGATGACCATCTTTGTAAAGTGCTGGTTTAACATGAAATTCTTAAACCGTTGTAGGTGGCCGCATTGCTCGTTTGGGCTCTGATATGCGGATGAAGCTGAAGGCAACATATACTCTGATTAAACAACTGTATACCGGTGCCCAACGGGTTATCTGTGCAGCCTCGTACAACAATCTGGCCCCAACATTGATCAAGGACACTCTAGCAAGGTTATCCATGACGCCAGCACAGATAGAAGAGATGAAGCGATCTGCTGCCAGGGTTGACGCTTTGTTGGCACTTACTCAAGCCAACGCATGGATAGCTGACCTGGATCCAGTTGATATCGCCAAGGGCTTCCCTAGTGAACAAGAAAATGGGGCAGAGTTTGATAACGAAGTGTAGGATCGGAAGTATGTCTAGAGGGGGGGTGATTAGACTACTTGACAACTTAAAAACTTGGCCTTTTGATTGAAGTAGTTTCTTAGCAAGTTCACAATGGCAACCAAGTCAAGTATCACCCTACACATGCAATTCTAGAGTTATGGCAGCGGAAAGTAAATTGCACGTATAGTAAATGAGAGGTGGAGAAGAGCAAACGCAAGTTGGTGACACGGAGATTTTTTCTCGTGGTTCCGATAGGTGGTGCTATCGTCAATCCACGCTGATGGAGACTTCAACCCACGGAGGGTAACGGCCATGAGTCCACGGAGGGCTCCACCCACTAAGGGTCCACGAAGAAGCAACCTTGTCTATGCCATCATGGCCTACGCCCACGGAGGACTAGCCTTACTCGGGGTAGATCTTCACGAAGTAGGCGATCTCCTTGCCCTTACAAACTCCTTGGTTCAACTCCACATCATGACGGAGGCTCCCAAGTGACACCTAACCAATCTAGGAGGCACCACCTCCAAAAGGTAATAGATGGGGTTGGTGATGATGAACTCCTTGCTCTTGTGCTTCAAATGATAATCTCCCCAACACTCAACTCTCCTCACCGATTTGGCTGTGGTGGAAGAAGGATTGAGTGGAAAGCAACTTGGGAAGGCTAGAAATCAAGTTTCATATGGTGGGAGTGGAGCAACTTGATCTCAACACAAGGGTAGGTAGTTTTCTTCTAAATGTAAGGTAGGAGTGGTAGTTCTTTCTCGATGGCTCTCTCCACGAATGAAGAGGAGGTGGAGGGTATTTATAGCCTCCACACAAAATCCAACTGCTACACACATTTGACCAATCTCGGTCGGACCGAAGTTGACAACTCGGTCGGACCGAAAGTTCAAATCTTGTGAACGTTGGGATTTTCGTGGGACCGAAAATACAATCTCGGTTAGTCCGATTCTTCCAAAGTCTAGGGTTTGCCAATCTCGGTGGGACCGACTTTCTCATCTTGGTGACACCGATTTGAGTACGTATGTTCTGAAGCTTGGCAACACCAATTTCGAATGACCGAGTTTGGAATCGGAAAATCCGAGATTCTTAGGGTTTGGCTATATGGTGAGGTGGTTCATCTCGGTGTGGTGAGTTTGGAATCGGTGGGACCGAGATTACTTATGAGTTTATGTTGGAATGAAAGATTGCTGATAGTTTGAGAGATAAATCACTAAGCACTTAGAGCAACCAGATCATCATCATAACCTCACCCCTTTTAATAGTATTGGCTTTCCTATGGACTCAATGTGATCTTGGATCACTAAACCAAAAATGGAGTCTTGAGCTTTTGCCAATGTTTTCCTTAGCATTTTGAGGGTCCACATCATCGGTCATTGCCATACCCATATCAATGAACTTTCTCAAATATTCTCAAGAAATGATTAGTTCAATGATATATATGTTGTTATTAATTACCAAAACCACCGGGATTAGTTGCACTTTCAATCTCCCCTTTTGGTAATTGATGACAACATATAGATCAAAGCTTCGACAAATGATATAATCAATGAATAATATCGTCGCTTTGAGAAGTATGTGATAAGCAAGAGCTCCCCTAAATTTGTGCATTATTTAAGATTTGCGCTTGAATGCAAATGCACAATCGATTAGGATCATGGGTTACTCTTCCATGTCACATACATCTTGGTGGAGCGCACAAAATGATAAGAATGAATAACATGCACCCAATCACCAAGACATGAGTAAGTGATCATACAAGATATGAATGGAATATGATAAGCATCAAGCACACATTAAGCACAAGATGATCAAGCACTCATCAAGATAGAGCAAACGTAGTATCAAACACACGAAGTATCTCAAAGAACTCAAAAGTATCTCAAGGAAAACCGCAAACGAAAGAGCAAAAGCGAGCACTCTCTCTCTCAAGCCCTATGATCTATACAATTTCTCCCCTTTGGCAACAAGTTACCAAAAGTTCGAAGGTATAGAGCTAATCGCCACTCGGGACTCTGGGCGGCTCTGTCTCGTCCGATGGAGTGGAGATAGCTGCATCTGCAAAGCTTCTTTGAAGTCTGTGGAGCCGGAGGAGTGGAGACTGAGCTGGTCCGAACCGACGGAGCTGTAGGAGGTGCTGATGTAGTAGCCCCAGGGTCGACCATCGAATAGCAAATGATCTGGGCTTTGTGGGCACTTTGAGCAGGCTGCTCATAGTCATCTGGACCATATCACCTTCCATCTCTCTCATGAGTTCTCCTTCTCCTCTTAGCTTCCTCGATGTCCGCCTCAAGCTTGTTGACGGTGACTGCACTTCATCCACTTTGACGTCCAGAGCATGGAACTTATCCTCAACTATCCTCTCAAGGCTCTCCCGAGATCGCACTATGCTGGCAGGCGTAGCTCAATTCTCTCGAGTGGCTTCAAGAAGTTGTTCTCAACGCTCTTGGGCTTTGCTTCTTGCTTCCTTCTCGGCTTTAGCTTGTTTGGCAGCTTCAGACTTAGCATGTCCTTCTACAGATGTGGGAGCATCCTCACCATCACAACCTCGTTATCCTCATGTTCAGCTGCAGTGGCAAGTGGGGTCTATCCAACAGTAGGTGTCCGTGCCAAACTTGGCATTAATGAGCATCTGAATATGCGAGCAAACCCACACGACCTCTTCTTCTCGTCTGCTCATTGTCCTCTTGATAGTCTCAACTATCGTGTCCATCACCTTAAAAGGTGTCTTCGATCTAGAATGTGCAGCATGTTGATAGAGTACCCTCTTATCATGCGGTGGTCCTCGACTTAGGCATTAAAGTATGCCTCGTAATGGTGTTGGTGGTTGGGAGACCTGCTCAAGATAATAGATCAACCAAGCTTCCATATCTCAACATCCTTCTCCTTTACTTCATTGTACATGTTCTTCATTGACTCGTGATTTTTCTTCGAATGCCATAGACATCAATATCATCTTCCCTTGAAACTGGTGCATTCAGCAATGCTCTCCATTCTTCAACTCAGAGAATGGAATCTCCGCCTTCCATCATCCATACAATTCGCCATCCGGATAGAAGTGTGCGGTGGCATAGAATCGCATGATCATCTCATCGTTCCAAGCAACAATTTCGACCAACGAACTCTGCAATCCCACAAGCAAGTGAAGCTTTCATGCACATGTGGGAAGTAGTCTCTGTGCTCTTCACTGCCGATGTATTCCCGACCTACATATCTGTGTCAAGAATAATTGGCTTCTTGTCCATGAGCACGCCTCATAAAAGTCTTGTTGCTCTCTTGTGTGGAATCTTGGGTCATTCTTTGTTCTCCCGGTGGCATATGGATCTGCTTGCCTCCATAGCTCGAGTCCTTTATCCTTTCTCTCCTTCATATTCTCAGCTCGAGGATGAGCATCATTATGAACTGCAGTTTCACTTGAGCTTGAGCAAAACATGAGCCTCATCATCGATTCTGCAGTGGCACATTGTCCTTCTTCTTTTCTCAAGCGGTATGTTCCTCACAGTCTTCTTTGGCTTGGCAGCTGGTTTGGCTTGGGCTGCCTTTGCTGGAGCTGATTGCTTAGCCTTTGTGGGTGCTCCTGCCTCGATGGCATCACCCATCAACTTCGCTTCGAGGAGGCTGAGGTGCTTCCTCATCGTAATCATCATCATCATCGCAGCTTTCTTCATGAACTTTCCTCTTCCTCTTGGAAGTCTTCTTGATTTTTGGAGGTTTCTTCCATGCTGAGCTTCGTACAACAGGATTTCTTCACCTTGCTTGTGCCTTTCTTTGACTGTTGCCCTTGATAGCCCTTGAAACCACTTGCCTTTTGGCTTAGAAGTTATTTCCTCATCTGCAACAAAGTCTGAATCTTCCTCATCTGAATTTCTCTTCCTCCTGCCTCGTAGCAGCGCAGGCAGTCCACTTGAGTGCTTCTCTCCATCATCTGAAAAACTGCTTGATTCGGACTTGTAGCTGCCTCTGAATCTCAATCGGCATCTCGGACCTGTTCGATTGTCACTTCCATCGCATATGACCGACAACCTGTGAATAGAATAGGTATGGGCGTAATAGAAGAGTTATCACAAACTGCAGAGGATTTTGCAAAAGAATGAGTTCAAACTTTAGTTTTAGGTTTTCACGAGAATACATGTCGGTCGACCGAGTCTATCAATTCGTGAAACCAAACGTCTAAACAGACCACATACACCACTTTCGGTTGGACCAAATGGGTTTCGATCTAGCCGAGAATGCTAGGGTTTCACTCAATCTTCACTTCGGTCTTACCGATTTGCACAACTTCGGTTTCACCGAAAAGTGCGGTGCAATGACCAGAGGCCAAATCGGTCATCCGAAAATGTTGAATCGGTCACACCGAGATGTGTTCGTGGAAACCTAACCCTAAAATTTTCACTCGAAATTTGTTCTATGACCTAAACGGCTGGATAGGAGATCTCAATCTTGGCAAGAAACATGGCAACGCCTAACGTGCATTGAATCAGCGGTTGAGCACGAGAGGATGAAACTCACCCAATGCGGTGGAGCTTCACTCTGGCAACGGCGCGCGAAGAGAAGGACCGCTGACGGCGATGGAGACCCAAGGCGAGGGCGCATGAGCGACGGCAGCAAAGGGTTTGAGGGCGAAGCGTTTGAAGAAGTAATCAACGCTCTCGTCCTCGAGTATATATACCCTTCCGGTGTCGGTGGGACCGAGTTTGAAAACTTCGGTGGGACCGAGATGGTTAATCTGCGTGCGATTACACACTTCGTCACGCCGAAATTTGAAACTCGGTTTCACCGAGGTGAAAACCTAGATCAATCCAAGTGATTTGGTCTGTCTGATTTGAGTATATCGGTTTGACCGAAAGTACTTAGAAGGTTTTGGAAGTTAGGCTTTTGACGGATCGGTGGCTCGAGTGCTCCTCACTCGGTCTCGTCCAAAAAGTCTTGTTCAAAGTTTGTGATATAAGCATGAATAGAGTTTGAGACAAGAAAGCATAGATAGCTAGGGGAGGAACTTAGGCATTCTTGTCCATCCATTTGGTCAAAAGAAAAAAAGCCAAAAGACCAAAGCAACAAATGGATGTCCTCGAATGGATAAAATCATGCATCCAACATGCTCACACAATAAGATAGCAAATGAAATATGTGTCAAACATGCACAAACAAAACACTAACAGCTAGCACACAATTTGGCGATGACTAGGTCATCTATATATGAGTATATTGACTTAGGAGTCAAATGAGAACATTTGATCATAGGTCATACTCATCGCTTAAGCACAAGTGGGGTTACCACTTTTCCATAAAGCATTGATGTGTTCACATCATTAGAAGATGCTTTGGCTCATTTCTTTAGAGCAAAGCTCCCCTTGATGTGAGAACCCCTTTAAAGGGTCAAACTAACCTTGGGTTGTCGTTGAAGACTTCATGTAGATGTTGAAGATGTGGATGCTCAATGTTGATGAAGATCATCAAGAGTTGGGAGCAATCCTTTGGATTCGGCACTTTCAATACCTACATGGGTTAGTCCCACAAGGAACAAACAAGAATATCCATGGACATAGATTGAAGTACACAATGGATGATGTCCATGAAAGCAATGATTACCTTGTCCCTTGACTTACCAACATGAGGGTTTGTGACTCCATGAACTAGTGCAAGATGTGGAAGTTGATTGCACAAGTCCTTGCCAAAATGAATGTGAGTGAAGTATGTTGGCGGAGTCACCCTCAAGAACTTTCTAGTTCTTCTTCTTCGGGATCCACATCATCTTGATGGGAATCCTTGGGGTAGTAGTTGAGCTTGTCGAAGTAGAACTTGAAGTTGCCTTGGGAACCCACTTGACCATGGCCTTGGGTGCTTCAATGAATGCATCAATCTCCTCTTGAAGCTTGTCCTTGCCTTTTAGCTTGTGGTCTTGTGGTGGAAGGTCATCTTGAGCTTGTTCCTCATTGGAAGAAGTAGGATCATACTTCTCCTCTTGAGAGACAAACTTTGGAGTGGGATATTGACCTTCTTCCCATTCAACACCCTCGGCGTTGAACTTTCGCTCAAAACCAATTCCTTGATTCTTCCTGTCTTCCTTGTTTGCGAACAATTTCTCAAAGCTCTTGCTTCCGCAAGACTCTTGTAGACACCTTTCTCTATAATCCCTTTCAATAGACTATTTTCTTGCTCAAGTGAAACTTGGCTAGAAACATTGTTAGTGGAATCAAGAGAATTACTAGAAGTAACAACATTTGATTTAGCATGATTATTGTTACTACTAGATGAAGAATTTTTCTTATGCTTGTCATGCTTAGTTTTGATAGGTGGCAAGAAATTAGACAAGAGAAGTCGTTTGGCAAGATATGAAGAACTCTTCTTTCAAGATCGCCATTGATAGCTTTTAGAAACTCATGTTCTTGCTCTAGATTGAGCTTCTCGGCGTAGCTTCTCATGAGATCTTAGGAGCTCTCTATGATCTTCTTGAGTTGTTTCATGAGCTAACTTAAGAGTGTTTAGTTCTTTAGTTAGACGCTCAATCTCCTTCATAGCATTGTCATTCGACTCTTCTCGACTATAAAGACTACTAGCATGTTCATCATTACTAAGCTCACTAGATTTATCATGTAAAAGCTCATCTTCACCAAGCAAGTCATCCTCATCACTATCAAAGTCAATAAACTCAGGATGTGATACCTTGGGGCCTTTTGCCATGAAGCATCTTCCAATTCCCTCATTTGGTGAATCAAATATGTCATAGGAGTTGGAGTTGGAGGACACGAGAGCAAGACCGCAACACCTTCATCTTGATCAGATTCGAGTTGGAGTGATAGCTTCTTTGGAGTGATTGTCGAGTCGGAGCCGAAACCCATTCACCAACATGAGCTTGATGTTTTCTTCTTGTGTAGCTCCTTGATGACTTGTCTTTCCTTTCCGAGTCCTTGCTTCTCCGAGAGGATCTTCGCTCATAACGATCATCTCTACTCCTTCTCTCTTTTCGAGGTGACTCTTCTCTGAGCTTCTTCTTCTTGGAGATTCTTCTCTTCTCTTGTGGGGAGTCGAACACTCATTTGAGTAGTGTCCGGTCTTCCACAATTGTAGCAGCTTCGATCACGACTAGAAGATCTCTTTTCATCATATGATCTAGACTTTGAGCTTCTTTCCTTGCTTCTACTCTTGTAGAATTTGTTGAAGTTCTTCACCATTAGGCTTATCTCTTCATTGGAAACTAGCTTGTCACTTGAGGATGTGGGAGCTTCAACTGCAGCTTTGTAAGCACCACTTGACTTGTTGTGAAGCTCTTCCTTATCTTTAAGTGTCATCTCATGAGCAACAATCCTTCCAATGACTTCGTAGGCTTGAGATCTTTGTAGTTTGGCATCATTTGGATCAAAGTGCACACGGTGTCATACTTTCCATCCAAAGCTCGAGAATCTTCTTGATGATGAATCGGTCGGTCATTTCTTCGCTTCCTAAGCCTGCCATCTCATTGGTGATGAGAGCAAGCCTAGAGTACATTTCAGCGACTCCTTCACCTTCCTTCATCTTGAACTTGTCAAGTCGACCTTGAAGAACATCTAGCTTTGATTCCTTCACTGACTCGGTACCTTCGTGCATTTCACCAAAGTATCCCAAATCTCTTTTGCATTCTCAAGACGGCTGATCTTGTTGAACTCCTCGACACAAAGCATTGAAGAGAATGTCACAAGCTTGAGCATTGTTCTCAGAACATCCGCAACTCATCCGCAGAGCTTCGCGATCCGAACTTTTCCTTCTTCAAGAACTCACCTTGCAAGCCAACACAAATAATGCCCCATGCGGCAGGTTATGTCCAAGAATATGCATTTTCATTTTATGCTTCCAACTAGCAAAGTTTGAACCATCAAAGTAAGGACCTCTCTGAAAATTACCTCACTAGACGCCATACTCTCCTAGGTTGTGAAACCAAGCTTATGGAGTCCAATGCAATGGAAACCAATCCAATGGAGACCAAGGCTCTGATACCACTTGTAGGATCGGAAGTATGTCTAGAGGGGGGGTGATTAGACTACTTGACAACTTAAAAACTTGGCCTTTTGATTGAAGTAGTTTCTTAGCAAGTTCACAATGGCAACCAAGTCAAGTATCACCCTACACATGCAATTCTAGAGTTATGGCAGCGGAAAGTAAATTGCACGTATAGTAAATGAGAGGTGGAGAAGAGCAAACGCAAGTTGGTGACACGGAGATTTTTTCTCGTGGTTCCGATAGGTGGTGCTATCGTCAATCCACGTTGATGGAGACTTCAACCCACGGAGGGTAACGGCTGCCTTGAGTCCACGGAGGGCTCCACCCACGAAGGGTCCACGAAGAAGCAACCTTGTCTATGCCATCATGGCCTACGCCCACGGAGGACTAGCCTTACTCGGGTAGATCTTCACGAAGTAGGCGATCTCCTTGCCCTTACAAACTCCTTGGTTCAACTCCACATCATGACGGAGGCTCCCAAGTGACACCTAACCAATCTAGGAGGCACCACCTCCAAAAGGTAATAGATGGGGTTGGTGATGATGAACTCCTTGCTCTTGTGCTTCAAATGATAATCTCCCCAACACTCAACTCTCCTCACCGATTTGGCTGTGGTGGAAGAAGGGATTGAGTGGAAAGCAACTTGGGAAGGCTAGAAATCAAGTTTCATATGGTGGGAGTGGAGCAACTTGATCTCAACACAAGGGTAGGTAGTTTTCTTCTCGAAATGTAAGGTAGGAGTGGTAGTTCTTTCGATGGCTCTCTCCACGAATGAAGAGGAGGTGGAGGGTATTTATAGCCTCCACACAAAATCCAACTGCTACACACATTTGACCAATCTCGGTCGGATCGAAGTTGACAACTCGGTCGACCGAAAGTTCAAATCTTAGAACGTTGGGATTTTCAGTGGGACCGAAAATACAATCTCTGTTAGTCCGATTCTTCCAAAGTCTAGGGTTTGCCAATCTCGGTGGGACCGACTTTCTCATCTCGGTGACACCGATTTGAGTACGTATGTTCTGAAGCTTGGCAACACCAATTTCGAATGACCGAGTTTGGAATCGGAAAATCCGAGATTCTTAGGGTTTGGCTATATGGTCGAGGTGGTTCATCTCGGTGACTGAGTTTGGAATCGGTGGGACCGAGATTACTTATGAGTTTATGTTGGAATGAAAGATTGCCGATAGTTTGAGAGATAAATCACTAAGCACTTAGAGCAACCAGATCATCATCATAACCTCACCCCTTTAATAGTATTGGCTTTCCTATGGACTCAATGTGATCTTGGATCACTAAACCAAAAATGGAGTCTTGAGCTTTTGCCAATGTTTTCCTTAGCATTTTGAGGGGTCCACATCATCATCATTGCCATACCCATATCAATCAACTTTCTCAAATATTCTCAAGAAATGATTAGTTCAATGATATATATGTTGTTATTAATTACCAAAACCACCTGGGGATTAGTTGCACTTTCACGAAGCCCTAAAAAATGTGACAAGGGTGATGCGTCCTTTGGTGAGTCAATTAGCAGAAGAAGCTAACTTGATGGTTCACCGATCCTTCTATGATGCCAACAACAAACGGATTGACACTGTCATACCAGAAGTGCAAAATCTTATTCCGCCAATCCGTAAGCACACTTACGCCCCTGATGTTGATCCGACTGAACTTATAAGTGAAGAGGTTGTCTTTCAGGCTTTAACCCGGATTGACTGGACCACCACTGACTTCCAACCATTGGATGAAGAGGAGGAGGCTGAACCGACGCCAGATGATCCATCAACTTCACGTCAACATGGTGATGAGTCCTGATCCGGCAATCTGATTGATGCTTCATAAACTTTGTTCTGTGGAAAGAACAACTCACGTTTTTGGGCCGTGAAGCGCCTTGTAATAGGCTAGTTAAAATACTTTGACCTGCTGCCATCATGCACTGGTACATACTTTGTTTGATCCGTCATGCCAATTTCAGTGCTGGCTTATATATCTTCATAATATTATGCAATCCCTACGTGTGCATAAAAAAGATCTGTCTCGGCGGTTCACCGCTGGACGGGTCATAATGCCCAAGGTAAAGCTTGGCTAATAACCAAAGCGGAATAAATATGAAATAACTCATACCTGTGATATGAAATCACTGAGTAAGGGTGAAAACCCAAGTCTTGAGCTGTTATATCCCTTACCCTATAATGATGTGATGAATAAGTCATGTCGGGTTACAATGAACACCAAATGATCAAACTGGCGACATATAGTCAAAACCAGGCCGGGTTAACAAACACCGGTTTGATAAAATGGTCTGTCAACTTATAGCTGAAAGCCAAGCCGGGTTAACAAACACCGGTTTAATAAGATGGTCTGACAGCTTATAGCTGAAAGCCAAGCCGGGTTGACAAACACCGGTTTAACATGATGACTGAAAAAGCCACACCGGGTCAAGGAACACCGGTTCAAGATAAATTCATAAAAAGGTGAAAACTTGGCAAAAAGCAAACAAGAAACCATGTAGTCAAGGCTTTTCAAGGGTTGCTGTGCCCAAATTCGAGGCTTTTCATGGGCTGCCAGTGCCACCGAAGTTAAACCATTTTGCAAAGCCTTTAAGATGGGCCTCCAACTAACCAATCGCCGCTTTAACTTTGACAAGTTCGTGGTCTCAGATAAGATTGACTTGTCAAACGCTTCGGTGGTCGTGCTGTGATTACCCGGATAGGAGTGGCTTACTTGATAAAGGCAGTTAACCCGGGGTTTTAGGTGAATACACCAGGCTTCCAAGCCGTGGGTCGATACCCAATTACAAGGGTCCTTTCAAACTCTTTGTGGCTTTTGCACAAAAGAGCCCCCAAGTAACTTTGTGAGCTATGCTCAATGGGTGCCTATGTTTGAGTTGTGCATAACATCCAGACTCTCTTTGGCCCCTTGGGTGTGAAGCTCCCAAGCTGTGTTGTGGCATCATAGCCGGTTTAACAGGTAGGACCTCGCTTTGTCAGCTGAAGCCCCCATGTAAACAAATGGATTTGATGGAAGAACGGCAGAGGCCCTGCTTATAGAAAGGATGCTGGTTTATTATATTGATCATAATATATACATTGTCACAATATGTACATAAGAAAAGCCTATGGCTCAGGTGTAGTAAGGCCGGAGGAGAGCTATGTTCCATGGCCGCCGGGTCTCCTCCTCAGAACTGCGTGAGTCTTCTCGAACGTCAATGAGGTAGTATGATCCGTTGTGCAGATTTTTGCTGACCACAAAGGGTCCTTCCCAGGGTGGGGATAACTTGTGCATATCGGTCTGATCCTGGATGAGCCGGAGCACTAAGTCACCTTCTTGAAAGGCTCGTGTCTTAACCCGGCGGCTGTGATAACGTCGCAGGTCTTGTTGATAAACCGCCAATCGAGCCAAAGCCATGTCCCGTTTCTCATCTAACAGGTCCAACGCCTCATGACGTGCTTGCTCATTGTCCGCTTCAACATAATTGGCAACCCGGGGCGAGTCATGACGGATATCACTTGGGAGGACGGCCTCAGCCCCGTAAACCATGAAGAAAGGTGTATAACCCGTGGATCGGTTTGGGGTGGTGTTTATGCTCCATAACACAGATGGTAACTCTTCCACCCAACAACCCGGCGTCTGCTTCAAAGGAACCATAAGCCTCGGCTTAACACCCTTCAAGATCTCTTGATTCGCCCTGTCAGCTTAACCATTGGACTGGGGATGAGCCACGGACGCTACATCAAGCCGGATGTGCTCTCGTTGACAAAATTCCTCCATCTCACCTTTAGAAAGGTTTGTGCCATTATCTGTGATGATGTTGTGTGGAAAACCAAAACAAAAAATGATCTTTTTGAGAAATTGAACCGCCATGGCTGCATCACACTTGCTGGCGGGCTCCGCTTCAACCCATTTAGTGAACTTGTCAACCGCCACCAACAGGTGGGTCTTCTTATCTTGGGAGCGCTTAAAAGGTCCCACCATATCGAGCCCCCAAGTAGCAAACGGCCAAGTGATAGGAATCATCCGTAGCTCCTGAGCCAGAACATGAGCTCGACATGAAAATTTCTGACAAGCGTCACACCGCTTTACCAGATCCTCCGCATCAGCATGAGCTGTCAACCAATAGAACACATGACGGAAAGCTTTAGCCACCAAGGACTTTGAACCGACATGGTGACCATAATCCCCTTCATGGATTTCACGTAGAATCTCTTGTCCTTCTTCAGGAGAAATACAACGTTGGAAAACGCCTGAAACACTGCAACGGTGTAACTCGCCATTGTGAATAACCATGGACTTGGACCGTCGGATTATCTGTCTGGCGAAGACCTCATCATCTGATAACTCGCCCCGGTTTAAAAACGCCAAATATGGAACCGTCCAATCCAGAGTGGTATGTAAAGCTGCCCCCAACTGGGCCTCCGAATCTGGAACAGCTAAATCCTCCTCTGTAGGCAACTTAACAGATGGGTTATGCAAGATATCTAAAAAGGTATTGGGTGGTACCGGTTTACGCTGAGATCCCAGCCGGCTTAAAGCATCGGCTGCTTCGTTTTTGCGCCGGTCAATGTGCTCAACCTGATAACCCTTAAAATGACCTGCCACAATATCCACCTCGCGTCTATAAGCCGCCATGAGTGGATCCTTAGAATCCCAAGTACCGAAACTTGTCGAGCCACTGTGTCGAATCTCCAAAACAATAACCCGACTTAAGTTCATTTCCTTAGCCACACGGAGACCGTGGAGTAAGGCCTCGTACTCAGCTGCATTGTTAGTACAAGGAAACATTAGGTGGAGAACATAACAATTTATCACCTCGAGGGGAAGTAAGAACAACTCCAGCCCCCGAGCCCTCCAATTGTCTGGATCCATCAAAGTGAATGGTCCAATATGTATTATCCGGTTTGTCCTCTGGTGCTTGTAACTCGGTCCAATCATTGATGAAGTCAACAAGCGCCTGTGACTTAATTGATGTCTAAGGCATGTACTTCAATCCGTGCGGGCCAAGCTCAATCGCCCACTTTGCAACTCGGCCAGTTGCCTCCTTGTTCTGAATTATATCACTCAAAGGAGCAGAACTGACTACTGTAATGGGATGACCTTGAAAGTATTGTTTGAGCTTCCGACTAGCCATAAAAAACACATAAACCAGCTTCTGCCAATGCGGATACCGTTGCTTTGACTCGATAAGGACTTCGCTAATATAGTACACCGGCCGTTGAACCGGATATTCCTGACCAGCCTCCTTGTGCTCCACCACAATTGCCACGCTGACAGCACGCGCATTAGCAGCCACGTACAATAACAAGGGCTCTTTGTCAACCAGAGCAGTGAGAACCGGCGGTTCAGCCAACTACCGCTTTAAGTCCACAAACGCCGCATCAGCTACGTCCCTCCAGATGAAATCGTCTGTCTTTTTCAACATCTAACATAAAGGAATCTCCTTCTCTCCCAAACGGCTGATAAACCGGCTAAGGGCGGCAATTCGACCCGCCAGACGCTGAACATCATTGATACACTTCGGTTTAGCCAAAGATGTAGTTGCTTTGATTTTTTCCGGATTAGCCTCAATGCCTCTGTTGGACACCAGAAAGCCTAAGAGCTTGCCTGTCGAAACACCAAAAACACACTTCTCCGGATTAAGCATCATTTTGTAAACCCAAAGATTGTCAAACGTTTCCTTGAGGTCATCTATCAAGGTTTCCTTCTTCCTGGATTTTACCACAATGTCATCCACATAGGCATGAACATTACGCCCAATCTGCATGTGAAGACAATTTTGCACACAACGCTGATAAGTTGCCTGGGCACTTTTGAGCCCAAAGGGCATAGAAACATAGAAGAAGGATCCAAAGGGAGTGATGAAAGTTGTCTTCTCCTGGTCCTTAAGTGCCATTTTAATCTGATGATAACCTGAACAAGCATCCAAGAAACTCAGGCACTCACAACCCGTCGTCGCATCAATAATCTGATCAATACGCAGGAGAGCAAAAGGATCTGCCGGACAAGCTTTATTCAAATCTGTGTAGTCCACACACATACGCCAAGTGCCATTTTTCTTAAGAACAAGCACCGGATTAGCCAACCACTCGGGGTGAAATACTTCGACGATAAAGCCAGCAGCCAACAGCTGGGCTACCTCTTCACCAATGGCCTTGCGTCTTTCCTCGTTAAACCGCCGAAGGAATTGCTTGACCGGTTTAAACTTGGGATCAATATTGAGAGTGTGCTCAGCGAGTTCCCTCGGTACACCTGGCATGTCAGAAGGCTTCCATGCAAAAATATCCCGGTTCTCACGGATGAACTCGATGAGCGCGCTTTCCTATTTCGGATCCAGATTGGTGCTGATGCTAAATTGTTTGGATGAATCGCCAGGAACAAAGTCAACAAGTTTAGTCTCATCAGACGGTTTGAACTTTAGGGTTGGGTCATGCTCAGTGGTGGGCTTCTTCAAAGGAGTCATGTCTGCCGGATCAACGTTGTCCTTATAAAACTTCAGCTCCTCTGTAGCACAAACCGACTCAGCGTAAGCCGCATCACCTTCCTCACAATCCAAAGCAATATTTCGACTTCCATGTACTGTTATAGTCCCCTTATGACCCGACATTTTGAGCTGTAAATAGATATAGCAGGGCCTCGCCATGAATTTTGTGCAAGCCGGCCGTCCAAATAGGGCGTGATACGGGCTCTGGATTTTCACCACTTCAAAGGTCAATTTTTCAGACCTGGAATCATGCTCATCTCCAAACACAACCTCCAAAGAGATCTTGCCAACATGATACGCCGATTTACCTGGTACTACACCATGAAAAACAGTGTTGGATGGTTTAAGACTCTTGTCTGTCAACCCCATGCGACGAAAAGTCTCATAGTACAGGATGTTGATACTTCTCCCTCCATCCATCAGGACTTTGGTAAATTTGTAACCTCCCACCTGAGATGCTACCACCAAAGCCAGTTGACCCGGATTGTCAACCCGGGGTGGATGATCCTCTCTGCTCCACACAATGGGCTGCTCGGACCACAGTAAATAACGTGGTACTGCCGGTTCAACAACATTAACTGCCCTTTTGTGAAGCTTTTGATCGCGCTTACACGGGCTAGTAGTGAACACATGATACTGCCCACCATTCAACTGCTTGGGGTGACTTTGATAACCTGACTACTGCTGATTTCCTTGATTATTCTGTTGGCCATTACCACCTTGGTTATTCTGGTTGCCCTGATTATTCTGAAATCCTGAGCTTGAACCGCCGCCACCATGAAAACTTCGACCTGAACCGCCCGATGGACCCTGATCATACCAGAAGACATCGGAATTCTTGAACTCCTTCATGATATAACAATCTTTCCAAAGATGTGTGGAAGGGGCCTCCTTGGTCCCATGCTTTGGGCAGGGCTGGTTTAACAAACGCCCAGATTCATCCCTCCACCGCTACTGGGCGGTTTACCTTCTGACGCTGCATATTGGTGTTAGCCACAAGATCTAAACTATCTGCCTTGCGCTTACCATTATTACCATGGCCTCCTTGGTTGTGATGCTGTCCCTTTGCACTGTCGTTCTTCTTTCCCTTCTCCGGTTTCTCCTCATCAGAATCGGGATCCTTGGTATTATCATAATCGGCATACTTGACCAAGGCTGCCATAAGGGTTTCCATGTCATTGCAGTGGCGCTTGAGCCGTCCCAACTTCATCTTCAGTGACTTAAACCGGTAATTACGCTCCAGCATTATGATCGCTTGACCAGCGTTAATCCGGTCGGACGAATGCAAAACTTCTGAAACCCGGGGCACCCAATGAGTTGTTGACTCATTCTCCCCTTGGACACAAGCATCCAGATCCATAATGGACATAGGCTGTTTGCACGTGTCTTTGAAATTGGCTATAAACCGGGCCTTCAGTTGATCCCATGACTTGAAAGTGCAACTAATCCCCGGGTGGTTTTGGTAATTAATAACAACATATATATCATTGAACTAATCATTTCTTGAGAATATTTCAGAAAGTTCAGTGATATGGGTATGGCAATGACTGATGATGTGGACCCTCAAAATGCTAAGGAAAACATTGGCAAAAGCTCAAGACTCCATTTTTGGTTTAGTGATCCAAGATCACATTGAGTCCATAGGAAAGCCAATACTATTAAAAGGGGATGAGGTTATGATGATGATCTGGTTGCTCTAAGTGCTTAGTGATTTATCTCTCAAACTATCAGCAATCTTTCATTCCAACATAAACCCATAAGTAATCTCGGTCCCACCGATTCCAAACTCACCACACCGAGATGAACCACCTCACCATATACCCAAACCCTAAGAATTTCGGATTTTCCGATTCCAAACTCGGTCATACCGAAATTGGTGTTGCCAAGCTTCTGTAATCTTCTGTACTCAAATCGGTGTCACCGAGATGAGAAAGTCGGTCCCACCGAGATTGGCAAACCCTAGACTTTGGAAGAATCGGACTAACCGAGATTGTATTTTCGGTCCCACCGAAAATCCCAACGTTCACAAGATTTGAACTTTCGGTCCCACCGAGTTGTCAACTTCGGTCTGACCGAGATTGGTCAAATGTGTGTAACGGTTGGATTTTGTGTGGAGGCTACAAATACCCCTCCACCTCCTCTTCATTCGTGGAGAGAGCCATCGAAAGAACTACCACTCCTACCTTACATTTCGAGAAGAAAACTACCTACCCTTGTGTTGAGATCAAGTTGCTCCACTCCCACCATATGAAACTTGATTTCTAGCCTTCCCAAGTTGCTTTCCACTCAATCCTTTCTTCCACCACAGCAAAATCAGTGAGGAGAGTTGAGTGTTGGGGAGATTATCATTTGAAGCACAAGAGCAAGGAGTTCATCATCACCAACACCATCTATTACCTTTTGGAGGGTGGTGCCTCCTAGATTGGTTAGGTGTCACTTGGGAGCCTCCGTCATGATGTGGAGTTGAACCAAGGAGTTTGTAAGGGCAAGGAGATCGCCTACTTCGTGAAGATCTACCCCGAGTAAGGCTAGTCCTCCGTGGACGAGGCCATGATGGCATAGACAAGGTTGCTTCTTCGTGGACCCTTCGTGGGTGGAGCCCTCCGTGGACTCTCGCAGCCGCTACCCTCCGTGGGTTGAAGTCTCCATCAACGTGGATTGACGATAGCACCACCTATCGGAACCACGAGAAAAATCTCCGTGTTCCAAATTGCGCTTGCTCTTCTCCACCTCTTATTTACTATAATGCAATTTACTTTCCGCTGCCACAACTCTAGAATTGCATGTGTAGGGTGATACTTGACTTGGTCATCATTGTGAACTTGCTAAAACCTACTCTAATCAAAAGGCTAAGTTTTTAAGTTGTCAAGTAGTCTAATCACCCCCTCTAGACATACTTCCGATCCTACAAGTGGTATCGAGCTTTGGTCTCCATTGGATTGGTTTCATTGCATTGACTCCATAAGCTTGGTTTCACAACCTAGGAGAGTATGGCGCCTAGTGAGGGTAATTTCAGAGAGGTCCTTACTTTGATGGTTCAAACTTTGCTAGTTGGAAGCATAAAATGAAAATGCATATTCTTGGACATAACCCGCCAAGATGGGGCATTATTTGTGTTGGCTTGCAAGGTGAGTTCTTCGAGGAAGGAAAAGTACCGGATCGCGGTTATGCGGATGAGTTGCGGATGTTACGTAACAATGCTCAAGCTTGTGACATTCTCTTCAATGCTTTGTGTCCCGAGGAGTTCAACAAGATCACCGCCTTGAGAATGCAAAAGAGATTTGGGATACTTTGGTCGAAATGCACGAAGGTACCGAGTCCGTGAAGGAATCAAAGCTAGATGTTCTTCAAGGTCACTTGACAAGTTCAAGATGAAGGAAGGTGAAGGACTCATTGAAATGTACTCTAGGCTTGCTCTCATCACCAATGAGATGGCAGGCTTAGGAAGTGAAGAAATGACCGACGATTCATCATCAAGAAGATTCTCGAGCTTTGGATGGAAAGTATGACACCGTGTGCACTTTGATCCAAATGATGCCAAACTACAAAGATCTCAAGCCTACCAAGTCATTGGAAGGATTGTTGCTCATGAGATGACACTTAAAGATAAGGAAGAGCTTCACAACAAGTCAAGTGGTGCTTACAAAGCTGCAGCTTGAAGCTCCCACAACCTCAAGTGACAAGCTAGTTTCCAATGAAGAGATAAGCCTAATGGTGAAGAACTTCAACAAATTCTACAAGAGTAGAAGCAAGGAGAGAAGCTCAAAGTCTAGATCATATGATGAAAAAGATCTTCTAGTCGTGATCGAATCGCTACAATTGTGGAAGACCCGGACACTACTCAAATGAGTGTTCAACTCCCCACAAGAGAAGAGAAGAATCTCCAAGAAGAAGAAGCTCAAGAGAAGAGTCGCCTCGAAAGAGAGAAGGAGTAGAGATGATCGTTATGAACGAAGATCCTCTCGGAGAAGCAAGGATTCGGAAAGGAAAGACAAGTCATCAAGGAGCTACACAAGAAGAAAACATCAAGCTCATGTTGGTGAATGGGTCTCCGGCCCGACCAACAATCACTCCAAAGAAGCTATCACTCCAACTCCGAATATAGTCAAGATGAAGGTGTTGCGGTCTTGCTCTCGTGTCCTCCAACTCCAACTCCTACGACATATTTGATTCACCAAATGAGGGAATTGGAAGATGCTTCATGGCAAAAGGCCCCAAGGTATCACACCTGAGTTTATTGACTTTGATAGTGATGAGGATGACTTGCTTGGTGAAGATGAGCTTTACATGATAAATCTAGTGAGCTTAGTAATGATGAACATGCTAGTAGTCTTTATAGTCGAGAAGAGTCGAATGACAATGCTATGAAGGAGATTGAGCGCCTAACTAAAGAACTAAACACTCTTAAGTTAGCTCATGAAACAACTCAAGAAGATCATAGAGAGCTCCTAAGATCTCATGAGAAGCTACGCTCGAGAAGCTCAATCTAGAGCAAGAACATGAGTTTCTAAAAGCTATCAATGACGATCTTCAAAGAAGAGTTCTTCATATCTTGCCAAACGACTTCTCTTGTCTAATTTCTTGCCACCTATCAAAACTAAGCATGACAAGCATAAGAAAAATTCTTCATCTAGTAGTAACAATAATCATGCTAAATCAAATATTGTTACTTCTAGTAATTCTCTTGATTCCACTAACAATGTTTCAAGCCAAGTTTCACTTGAGCAAGAAAATAGTCTATTGAAAGGGATTATAGAGAAAGGTGTCTACAAGAGTCTTGCCGGAAGCAAGATCTTTGAGGAAATTGTTCGCAAGCAAGGAAGACACCGGAAGAATCAAGGAATTGGTTTTGAGCGAAAGTTCAACGCCGAGGGTGTTGAATGGGAAGAAGGTCAATATCCCACTCCAAAGTTCGTTTCTCAAGAGGAGAAGTATGAACCTACTTCTTCCAATGTGGAACAAGCTCAAGATGACCTTCCACCACAAGACCACAAGCTAAAAGGCAAGGACAAGCTTCAAGAGGAGATTGATGCATTTATTGAAGCACCCAAGGCCATGGTCAAGTGGGTTCCCAAGGCAACTTCAAGTTCTACTTCGACAAGCTCAACTACTACCCCAAGGATTCCCATCAAGATGATGTGGATCCCGAAGAAGAAGAACTAGAGAGTTCTTGAGGGTGACTCCGCCAATATACTTCACTCATATTCTTGTTGGCAAGGACTTGTGCAATCAACTTCCACATCTTGCACTAGTTCATGGAGTCACAAACCCTCATGTTGGTAAGTCAAGGGACAAGGTAATCATTGCTTTCATGGACATCATCTATTGTGTACTTCAATCTATGTCCATGGATATCCTTGTTTGTTCCTTGTGGGACTAACCCATGTAGGTATTGAAAGTGCCCGAATCCAAAGGATTGCTCCCAACTCTTGGTGATCTTCATCAACATTGAGCATCCACATCTTCAACATCTACATGAAGTCTTGAACGACAACCCAAGGTTAGTTTGACCCTTTAAAAGGGGTTCTCACATCAAGGGGGAGCTTTGCTCTAAAGAAATGAGCCAAAGCATCTTCTAATGATGTGAACACATCAATGCTTTATGGAAAAGTGGTAACCCCACTTGTGCTTAAACGATGAGTATGACCTATGATCAAATGTCTCTCATTTGACTCCTAAGTCAATATACTCATATATAGATGACCTAGTCATCGCCAAATTGTGTGCTAGTTCCTAAGTGTTTTGTTTGTGCATGTTTGACACATATTTCATTTGCTATCTTATTGTGTGAGCATGTTGGATGCATGATTTTATCCATTCGAGGACATCCATTTGTTGCTTTGGTCTTTTGGTTTTTTCTTTTTGACCAAATGGATGGACAAGAATGCCTAAGTTCCTCCCCTAGCTATCTATGCTTTCTTGTCTCAAACTCTATTCATGCTTATATCACAAACTTTGAACAAGACTTTTTCGACGCATCGAGTGAGAGCACTTTGAGCCACCGATCCGTCAAAAGCCTAACTTCCAAAACCTTCTAAGTACTTTCGGTCAAACCGATATACTCAAATCGATGCATCAAATCACTTGGATTGATCTAGGTTTTCACCTCGGTGAAACCGAAGTTGTAAATTCGGCGTGATCAAGTGTGTAATCGCACGCAGCTTAACCATCTCGGTCCCACCGAAGTTTTCCAACTCGGTCCCACCGACACCGAAGGGTATATATACCCGAGGACAGCGCTGATTACTTCTTCAAACGCCCGCCTCAAACCCTTCACGCCGTCGCCTTGGTCTTTGGATCGTCTCACTGTCGCTTTATGCGCCCCGCCGGGTCTCCATCGCCGTCAACGGTCTATCTCATCGCGCCGCTGCGCCGTGGTGAAGCTCCACCGCATTGGGTGAGTTTCATCCTCTCGTGCTCCAACCGCTGATTCTATGCACGATAGGTTTTGCCTAGTTTCTTGCCAAGATTGAAATCCTTCTATCCAAATAGATTAGATCATAGAACAAAATTGAGTGAAAATTTTAGGTTAGGTTTCACGAACACATCTCGGTGTGACCGATTCTACATTCTCGGACCGACCGATTTGGCCTCTGGTCATTAGACCGCACTTTTCGTGAAACCGAAGTTGTGCAAATCGGTAAGACCGAAGTGAGGATTTAGTGAAACCCTAGTGCTCTCGGCTAGACGAAACCCATTTCGTCCAACCGAAAGTGGTGTATGTGGTCTGTTTAGACACTTCGGATTCACCGAATTTATAGACTCGGTCAGACCGAAATGTATTCTGTGAAAACCTAAAACTAATGTTTGAACTCATTCATTTTGCAAAATCCTCTGCAGTTTGTGATAACTCTTCTATTCTGCCTATACCTATTCTATTCACAGTTGTCACCATGTCCGATGGAAGTGACAATGTAATGTGTCCGAATTGCCGCTTGAGATTCCTGAGGCAGTGACAAGTCCTGAAGCCAGCAGTTTTTCAGATGATGGAGAGAGAAGCACTCCAAGTGGACTGCCTGCAGCTGCCACCAGGGCCAGGAGGAAGAGGAATTCTGATGAGGAGGATTCTGACTTTGTTGCAGATGAGGAGATAACTTCAAAGCCAAAAAGGCAAGTGGTTGCCAAGGGCTATCAAGGAAACAACAAAGAAAGGCACCAAAGAAGGTAAAGAAATCCATCACTGCAAAGAGGCTCAAAGATGGAAGAAGAAACCTCCAAAGAAGATCAAGAAAACTTCCAAGAGGAAGAGGCTAGTTCATGAAGAAGTCGATGATGATGATTCGATGAGGAAGCACCCCAGCCTCCTCGTAGCGTGGTTGATGGGAGATGCCATCAGGGCAGGAGCACCCACAAAAGCTAAGCCATCAGCTCAAGCAAAGGCAGCCCAAGCCAAACTTGATTTCTAGCCTTCCCAAGTTGCTTTCCACTCAATCCCTTCCTCCACCACAGCCAAATCAGTGAGGAGAGTTGAGTGTTGGGGAGATTATCATTTGAAGCACAAGAGCAAGGAGTTCATCATCACCAACACCATCTATTACCTTTTGGAGGGTGGTGCCTCCTAGATTGGTTAGGTGTCGCTTGGGAGCCTCCGTCAAGATGTGGAGTTGAACCAAGAAGTTTGTAAGGGCAAGGAGATCGCCTACTTCGTGAAGATCTACCCCGAGTAAGGCTAGTCCTCCGTGGACGTAGGCCATGATGGCATAGACAAGGTTGCTTCTTCGTGGACCCTTCGTGGGTGGAGCCTCCGTGGACTCTCGCAGCTGCTACCCTCCGGGGTTGAAGTCTCCATCAACGTGGATTGACGATAGCACCACCTATCGGAACCATGAGAAAAATCTCCGTGTCTCCAAATTGCGTTTGCTCTTTTCCACCTCTTATTTACTACATGTGCAATTTACTTTCCGCTGCCACTACTCTAGAATTGCATGTGTAGGGTGATACTTGACTTGCTCATCATTGTGAACTTGCTAAAAACTTGTCCTAATCAAAAGGCTAAACTTTTAAGTTGTCAAGTAGTCTAATCACCCCCCCTCTAGACATACTTCCGATCCTACAAGTAGTCATTTGGAGACGGGGACACCAAGGACGCCTACATGGCAAGCTACTGCTTCCTCGTCCAGCAGATGAGCAGCCACTTCGACGGGTGCGAGTTCATCCATGTGCCACAAGCCGATAATGACGCAACAGATGCTCTTGCCCGCATAGGCTCCACCCGACAAGCTATACCATCCGGTGTCTCCCTCGAGCGCATCCGCAAGCCGTCCATCAAGTCTTCACCGGAGTCCGACTCTATCTTCGTACCGACTGCCCTAGAAGCAGCCGGATCTGGCTCGGGGACTTTAGCAGTCAGTGCGGGGACTTCAGCGACCGGCTCGGGGACTTCACCATGCGGGCCGGGGGCTGCAGCACCAAAGACCCGCCCAGCCGCTTCAAAGAAGCGGCTGGTGTCGCAAAGACCAAAGACTGCCCAAGACTTCCAAAGAAGCGGCCGGGCTACTACAGTCGGCCAGGGGACTTTATCAGAGCCATCCGGAGTAGCCGCCCCAGCCCACAGCCTCCCAACCCGCCCCCTCGTACCTGTCACCATGTTCACTGGTGGCGGCCCCATCTTGGGCGCAACCCATCCGTGACTATTTGGTCAACTGCGTGTTGCCAACCGACCAGGTGCTGGCCAGGCAGATCCAACGCAGAGTAGGCTCCTACACTATTGTCAACCAAGAGATCGCAAGGCGGAGCGTGACTGGCATCCACCAACGCTGCGTAGAACTAGATAAAGGCATGGAGATCCTCAGAGATATACATCAAGGCAAATGTGGCCACCATGCCGCCTCCAGATCCCTCGTGGCCAAAGCTTTTCGCCATGGTTTCTTCTGGCTGGCTGCTTTGGAAGATGCCAAAGAGTTAGTTAAGAAGTGCAAGGGGTGCCAGGTTTTCAGCGTCAAGCAACACCTGCCGGCCTCTGCCCTCAAGACCATCCCCATCACCTGGCCCTTTGCCGTGTGGGGTTTGGATATGGTGGGCCCATTCAAGACGGCACACGGCGGCATGACTCATCTGTTGGTTTCCGTGGACAAGTTCACCAAGTGGATAGAAGCAAAACCAATTAAGAAGCTGAATGGTCCTACTGCTGTCACATTCATCGCCGACATCACTGTAAGATATGGCGTTCCTCACAGCATCATCATCGACAACGACGCCAACTTTGCCAAAGGCGCCTTGGCCCGTTTCTGCGCGAAGCAAGGCATCCGACTGGACTTAGCATCTGTTGTCCATCCGTAGTCAAACGGCCAGGTGAAGCGAGCAAATAGCCTCATCTTGTCCGGCATCAAGCCCCTCCTGATCGAGCCGCTAGAGCGGTCGGCCGACTGCTGGATCGATGAGCTGCCGGCCGTCCTCTAGAGTCTTCGAACCATGCCGAACAGATCAACTGGCTTCACGCCCTTCTTCCTCGTGTACGGTTCCGAGGCGATCATCCCTACAGATATCGAATTTGACTCGCCTTGGGTTACCATGTACACAGAGGCAGAGGTAAAGGAGGCACAAGAAAACAGCGTCGATCTACTGTAAGAGGCTAGACTGCTAGCATGCAGCCGGTCCGCTATCTACTAGCAGAGCTTGCGCCGCTACCACAACAAGAAGGTCCGACCGTGTTCTTTCCGTGAGGGCAACCTTTTGCTCCGCCTGATCCAGCGATCAGCCGGACAACACAATCTTGTGGCACCTCGGGAAGGCCCCTTCATCATCAGTAAGGCCCTGGGCAACGACTCATACTACCTCATCGACGCCCACAAGCCCAGGGCGTGCAAGAGATGCACAACCAGCAAAGAGAGGAGCGGCCATGGAACGCAAATCCGCTCCGCCCGTTTTACAGTCGATTCGAGCGTATGTATCACGCCAACTTTTGTATTAAGTAAAAGACCTCAGGTCCCCCGAGGAGAACTCTGGGGCTACCTTTTTATCTGTCTATAAGTTAAGCTTATGCCATGACTTGAGTTTTTCTATTCCTGCCCGTCCGGGTTCCGGTCAGCCGGCCCGGGGGCTCGCCGCCTTGTCCTAAGTTTGCACCAGCCAGAGCCGACTAGTAGTGTGCCAACACTAAAAAGCCCTCTCTCCGCCCTAAGTCACAACTCGCAGCGTGGCTGCCCGACTGGCGGGAGATAAAGGCCGGAGCAGTCGCCCACATGAAATTCAGCTAAGGAAGAATGCTAACTTAGGACCAGTCGGCCCTCCGCCTCCCTCGTCCGGCTGCTCAATAGCCGGCAGGCCGGCTTCTCGCTCGATCAAAGCTACACTCTATGCGGCGCAAGTATCTTGCCCGTTCTGAAGAACGACCAAGTCCCTGACCCAGCCACAGACTGCAGAGCGGCTGTCCGGCTGGCAGGAAGGCGGCCAAGGAAACACGGCACAACAGAAAGCCAAAGAGAGAAAAGCAAAAGTCGAACAAGAATTCAAACTTATGTACATTGCAAAAGGTCAGAGGCCAGCATCCATGAAGTTTAAAGTGCACACCCAATGGGTGGACTATGCATGCTTAACATAATTTTTCAAAAGGATTAGAGCACAGGACAAGACAAAGTAAGTATGGCCGCCTAGGCCAAACACTACAAAAAAATACACTTCCGTGATGATACGTGTTTGTCACAGTAGGTCGCGTTTTTGTCATGCATGTATATCCATGACAAATTTATGACAGAGTCAAGATAGTCATACCTGTGCTGTCATAGAAGTGTTCCATGACATTACCAAAATTATCATCATGGAAGTGTCCACTTCCATGACGATAAATCGCACGTCATAGAAGTGCTTTCGTCAAGGGTGACCAACACGTGGCATCCATCGTAACGGAACGCCGTTAAGCTATCGGGTCAGATTTTGGATCCGATAACCCGTTAACAGCCACGGCCAATGGGGATTTTCCACGTGTAAAATCATCATTGGTTGGAGGAGACACGTGTCAGGTCCGCGTTGGCACAGGTGTCACTCATCCAATGGGTGAGACGCGCCTATGATATGTTGACACGTGGACCGTCCCATCAAGTTTAAATGGGCCGGCCCAACTAAAGGCCCACATGATTTTGTGGATCATAATGGGCCGGCCCAGCTAAAGGCCCACGAGATTTTGCGGACCATAATGGGCTGGCCCAGCTAAAGGCCCACAAGATTTTGCGGGCCATAATGGGCCGGCCCAGGTAAAGGCCCACAAGATTTTTGTGTGCCATAATGGCCCGGCCCAGGTAAAGGCCCACAAGATTCTTGCGAATCATAATGGGCCGGCCCAGCTAAAGGCCCATGAGATTTCGCCGACATTAATGGGACGACCCAGCTGTAGGCCCACAAGATTTTGAGGACCCTAGTAGGCCGGCCCATTAACTGGCTGCCATGTTTTGGGCCAAATGCCGGCCCATATTTGATCTGGTCCATTAATGGCCTGCCACGTTCCAGGCCTAATAATGGCCCATATGAGATCCGGCCCGTTAAAAGCCTACCATGTTCTGGGCCAAATTACGGCCCAGATTAGGTCCGGCCCTTTAAGAGGCTTTGGCCTCAATTATGGCCCATATCAGATTCGGCCCATCAACTGGACACTATGCTTTTGGGCCCACTTGCTAAAGGCCCACTTAGTAATTCGGCCTGATATTAGTTTTGGCCTATTAAGGGCATGTCTAACATTTCGGCCCTATATTAATTTCGGCCTGTTAAAAGCCCGTCATATAGTTGGGCCTAACTACGGCCCGGTTTGCATCCGGCCTGCTCGCAGCCGATATCTGATTGGGCCAAACAAGGACCGAGACAATTTTGGCCTGTTAAAAGCCCGTGATTTGATTCGCACAATCATGGGCCGGGATCCATTTCGGGCTGCTACCGGCCCGTGAGCTGTTCGGCATGTTTCAGGCCCAACCTACATCGTGATTGCATGACGGCCCGATTATGTACCGTGATTTTACGGTTTGGCCGGTTTACTGCAAAGACAGGATATATATATATAGTAAAATAATTGCAGCATCGTGAATAAGAAAAAACCTAGACTATACAATAAAGAAATTACGACATATTACATCCACTGGGCATCAAAGTTCGCCACTATGATAATAAAGCACAAGCAGACAACAGATTACATACACTGGGCATCAAAGATCGCCACCAGTGCAAATAAACACGCCGACAAAATAATATACAAAACCGACATCACTTCAATAGAGTTCAAGAAAGGTTAGCCTATTGGGAGCTGCAATATAAGCAAATGAGCAAGATGATGAAACTACGCTTCTTCAACACTTATATCTTCCTCACTCTGAAAGATAAACAAGCAGACTGGTGACATGTTTTTCACATAAAAGTATCAGTGCTGACAATTCATCACATTTCTTACCGACGAATAAAGTGACACAGTTTAAAATTGCATTAACACAATATGGTATTGTTCATGTCAAGACATGGCAGGAAATGACATTGTGAAGGAGTTGGCAGCTTCATGACACCACTGGATTATAGATCAAGAACTCATAAGTATCAATTGTGAGTGTGCTGTCAATTTATCCCATTTCAGATTGGCAAATAAAGAGACGGTTTAAATAATAGTAGAATGATATGACATTGTTCATAGTTAAGACATTGCAGAATATGACATTGTGCTGTAGTGGGTAGGTTCACCACACCACCGGATTACGGATGAAGAATGTAGCATACATGTAGTGCAAAAGAAGATCACTTGCTCTGTATAGTTTAATTTACATGGTATGAAGAAGGAACTTGGTTGTACAACTGAAAACTTAAATTGAGAAGGACAAACTTTTGTTTATGAACTACATAATAAACTTTAAACATGCAATTTTGATGCAAACACCAAAAATAAATAGCTGTTGCAGTCATGCCTAACCAAATATATACAACAATGTTTGAAGGCTTGAGATGGACAAACTTAAATTATTGGTGAAGACAGGCTCTATAAAGGCCTTGTCCATGCTGATGGGGGGCAATTCAAGAAGTTTACCACAGAATCTTCTTCATAAGCATTGCCTTTATTCTACATTTTGTTAAGAGTAAATATAGATGTGATAATATACGAAAAAAATGGAGAATATTTAAGATAAGATGAAGAGTGCTACTACATAACCAAGTAGTTATAAATGTAAGTGCAGCGATACAGGCAAAAGGTACATCCAAGAGCAATGCACGGCTAAACTTCTTCAGTACCAACCTTATGGTAAGAGTAAATATAGATTTTATGTGTAGAAAATGGAGGGCAAAGGAAAATAAGCTGCAGAGTGATGGTACATGAACAACTACCTGTCATTATAAGTACACTGATAAAGGACAGCATGTACTTACAAGAACAATGCAGAGCTAAAAAAACATTGGCATTGGATATATTCTACACTAATGTAACCATTCATACAGATCAGATAATTTGGAGCGAACAATTGATAAGCAAGCTATCATGCATACTGCTATCACATAATGAACCAGGTATGTATGCAAGTACAGTGATACATGACAATAGGTACTAACAAGAGCAAAGCAGCGGGCAACATATTTGCGATATCCTGTCGTTCTTTTCAAACCGGAATTCTTCCTCGAGCAGATTTCCTACTAAAAAGATCCGTAAGGCACATGCGGAAAAGTAGAAGTTCAAATTGTCATGTGATTTCATAGACAGTACCTCATCCTGGGAACGAGACCAGTGCTTAATAAGGTTTTTTCATTCAATGTCTTCTAAATTTAGCACAGGAGACTTCATCGGAAATTCATTTATAGACTTGCCATCAAAGTGTGATTTCCTTAGGTAACACCGATACTGCTGCAATGCTTCCTTGAAAAGCACAAGAAAGCTTTGCTCGTCATGACTATCTAGATTGACCCTCGCCTAGTTACAACAATGTAATGTAATTCATTGATGTGTTCAATCAGTAGAAAACAGGAAAATAATAACCATGAATAATAGCACTTACACGTAAGTTGGACAGGAAGATGTGAAAATGGTGTTTGTCTTCACAATAATCTTCCCATGATGGGAATATATGCATGTAGTCCCTAACAACATTGAAAGCATTGTCTTTTAAACTAGGAATAAATGGAATGGGGTTCCAATCTGCAGAATTGGCCATCTCTGCAGGTTGGGATAGGTCTTCGTCCGTGGACTTGGTGTACTTTTTGGTTGGAGTGGGATTTTTCTGTGGTACAGTTGGTGCTATGGCAAATGAAATCGGTATACCTTTTGCTGGAGTGCAGGTCCTGTGTGGTGGGGCTAGTGGTGTGGCCAGTGAAGTATGGGTACAGTCTGCTGGAGTCGGTCCTACGTTTTGGGTCACTGGTTGTACATCCAATATAAGTGGGGTGCTGTCTGATTTCTCCGGCACCACCATGTTTTTCAAGGACTTAGCTGGTGCTCCTTTAGGTTCGGCAATCACCCTCTTCCTTTTTGATGTCTGATGCATAAGAAAAACATTTGAGTGGAAAAACATGGTATGATGACAGATGGAATATGTATTGATAATGGATGGGCATGGCATCTCGACATATATGATGAGTAAACTAAGCAGATGGCGGTGAAACAAAGTAGGAGAAATGCCAGACAACATATGCAAGATACCCGCAATCAATAAAACATTGCGAAATTAGAACAGGCACCTTGATGGTTGAACAGGACAGGTCATCCGCCTTTGACTCCTCGAGGTTAGAATAGTCATTAGGATCATATTCTGAACAAGAATCAGCAGTGGGAGCGATGAGTTTCATTGCATCTGAATGGCACTCAATGCCTTGGTGCCAATTTTGTAAGTCATTGCAGTGTTTAGTTTCAAGAGTGCACTGCTGCTAGTGCGACACAAAGCAGCTACACAGATCATAGTGTAGATATAACGGGGAAAACCGTAAGCATTAGAGTAAAATCAGCAGAGTGGAACTTGCTGGAATATATGTGCTAGTATTGCCGGTACGGCTAGAAAGGCTTCGGATACTAGCTCTTTTCAAGTGAAGGTGCGGTACTGTTAATATCAGTGTAACTCTCAAAGGCGACACAGCTCCCCGCATTTCCTTGCTATTCTTATAGGATTCAAGTGGGCAGGTGACTACAAATCCTATTCCTATGTTTACAAAATCCTACGAATCAAAGAGGCTCAAAGTGTCCATCACAACCGACCGTATAGACCTCTACACCGCAAATGTCCTGCTCATCTTCAAGACAAGGAACATCAGACTACTATCATACTCCTCCGCTCCAAAATATAAGTCTTGGTAGAGATTTCCACTATGGATCACATACAGATGTAACCAGATACATTTTAGAGTGTAGATTCACTCATTTTGCTCCATATGTAGTCCATGGTGGAATCTATAAAAGGACTTGTATTTAGGAACGGAGAGAGTACATATTAAAGAAGAACGGAAGAGGAACATGGTAAAGAAGAGCAAGCGGATTTTGGATAATAAAATGTTGGTTGCGCAGTGCCGACACATGATGAACCAGAGCACATTAAGAATGCAACTCCCAGCTTTCTCTCGACCATTTCAGGCGGTTGGATGAAGATCCTACATCTCCTAACCCATCTTCTTCCTTGTCTCTGATTCTTCCCATACAGAACACCACACGGGCCGCCGGCCGGACCACCGGCCCCCACCGCTTGTGTTCCTCCACCACCCCCACCCCCACCCCCGCCCCAACCCCCACCCGCGTCGAGTTTTCTTCGTTCAGCGAGGCCCCACAACCACCCGAGCCCCTTCGATCGCACCAGCGAACTCCGGCGAGCTCTAAAAAATTTAGTGTACTGTGATTTAACTAGTGTGGAATATAAAAGGGGAAAACCATAAGCATTGGGAGTATAGTGTTGAGCGTGCCATGGCGGATCTGAAGGTGCAAACCGGACAAAGGCAACTTCGCAACCAAGACAAGAAATCAGAGTAAAGCAGTGGCGATCTATTTTCTTGCTTTGATAGATAAGTTGAGCAGATATCGAAAGATTACCGCCTCAGTGCGGGCGCTGTGTCGATCTCTGCTGAGAATTTGATGGTGCTGCGGTAGCGATGGCTGTCGGCGGCGTGGAACCAGATCTAGGAGGGTAGATGGTGGCGGCAGGGGCGAAGGACGAGACGGTCATAGGAGTGGCATCGGCAAGGTGGACGACGACGGGGATGAAGCGAGAGGACGGGATGCAAGGATCCCGGTCCAAAGCCGTGGATGAGAGAGGTCGATCTCTTGTAATGGACGGTGGCGTCGGGGTATCAGCTCCGGCATGGTGGAGGAGGACGGCGGTGGATGGGGCGGCGGACGAAGGAGGGTGGGGTGGAGAGGGTGTTTTGGCGCCCACGGAGTACGAATGGGGAAAAGGGTGGTAGAGAGGAAGGGGGGAACCATGTATTCAGGGCGCGCTTGTCTCAAATGCGAGGAAATTTACAAACTTAGCCCCCATTTCAAATTTCTACTACATCACAGCAACATTAGTCGGTTGGGGATAGGACGGTAATCTCGCATACACCGAATATTTGCCGTCGAGAGTTTGTTTGTGGCGCCCACCGTGTATGGATATGAATCGGGGAGGGAGCCGATTTTAGTCGAAGACACACTGTGTTTTGGCGCCCACCGTGTATGAATCCGGGTGAGAGGCGGTTACATCATGTTTGGGTGAAATTACAAACCTACCCCTACCGAAACCTATAGAAATCCAGCAGATAGGCTTTGCGTGGCAGAGATAGGTAGTAGTAATTTCCATCTCTCAGATTTTGGTTTCGGGCGATTACTGCGACTTTCCCCGCTTCGTTCAAACTTTGCAGAGTGCACGTTTACCGTGCCAACTCAATTCGAATCCCGTTTGTATTCTATTTTTTTTCAGGCGGGATCCATTTTCAATTGGAATTACATTCTATATACATCATTTTTTTATATATACTTTCAAAAGCACAACACCATTTATACATAAATATGGTTTACAAATGGCATGATCTTAGATTGATAAGGTTGTATCCATCAATTTGGATTTTCAAATATTTGAAACCACTTTATGTTGAAATCCAATGTATGCATTCCTCGCTAAATGTCTCCAATTAATGTGTGTTTCATGCGGATTTTTTTACTTCTCAAACATGTATAATGTGTTTCACACACGCAAAATATAGTGTAATCCCGTTTAGATATTAATTGCATATAAACCATGCATTGTTTGTAATTAAAGAATCTATGGATCACCAATATTGATAAACTATATAACATTACATGTGTGCCCAAATTCAAATGAATATGCATGTTTGATACACCAATTTGCGTTATGATATTATCGATGTCGTGATCTCCAGTTTAAATATTTGAATCCCCTTTAATCCAGATATTCTTCTCATATAGCTATCACTCATGCTTATATAGGACTATCTCTCTAGACCTATAAGCGTTCATCGTCTCTCAGGTATCTCTCGTGCTACATGTATGTCGACAATGATCTTTTATCTTCGTAACACACTGACGGTACTCTCTCCCTCGACCTTCATCACTCTATCTCTCTCTAAGTATATCTCGCTCCCTGCTATGTGTCTCTAACTATGATTCTCCATGTGGAATCTCTTTCTCTCACACAAACACAAAACTTTGTCTCCCGGTGTCTCATTTCTCTCTACTATTCCCATGTGTGCCACTCGCACACCCCTCATACAGAGATGTCTTTCGCTCCTTAGATATGAGAACCTACGACTCTTCCTCTTAAATATCTCTTTCTCACACACAAACACAAACTCTGTCTCCAAGGGTCTCATATTTCTCCATTGTTCTCTTGTATGTTGCTCACGCACACTCTCTCTCCCTAGATATATCTTGCATTCCCTCATATGTCTCTCTAGCTATCACTCTCGTTGTGAAATATCTTTCTCTCTCGCAGACACAAAACTCCATCTCTCGGGATCTCATTTCTCTCTTATATCTGTTTGTATGTGACTCACATGCACCCTCTCTCTATCTCTCTCACACCCACACACATAACTCAGCCTTCTAATCCACTCGACTCCTATCTCTAACGCACACTAGCTAGCATCTTTATCTTTCTATTTATCTGTTTCTCCATCAACCTTGTTTATCACCCTCACTCTTGATTCCTATCACGCACACTACATATGTTTCTCTCTAAAATGTGAGACTTTCTCCTTTTTTGTCTTCTCCACACAATCCCCATCATCATATTCTATTCCACCCATAGTGCTATATCCATGGCTCACGCTCATGTATTGCATGAAAGTTGAAAAAGTTTGAGATTATTTAAGTACGAAACAATTGCTTGGCTTGTCATCGGGGGTGTACAAGATGGGAGCATTTTTGTGTGACGAAAATGAAGCATAGCCTAACTATATGATTTTGTAGGGATGAACTTTCTTTAGCCATGTTATTTTGAGAAGACATGATTGCTTTGATTAGTATGCTTGAAGTATTACTATTTCTTATGCCGATATGAACTTTTATTTTGAATCATTTGGATCTGAACATTCATGACACAATAAAGAAAATTACATTGAGAATTATGCTAGGTAGCATTCCACATCAAAAATTCTGTTTTTATCATTTACCTACTCGAGGACGAGCAGGAATTAAGCTTGGGGATGCTTGATACGTCTCCAACGTATCTATAATTTTTGATTGTTCCATGCTATTATATTACCCGTTTTCGATGTTTATGGGCTTTACTTTACACATTTATATCATTTTTGGGACTAACCTACTAACCGGAGGCCCAAATTTCAGATTGCTGTTTTTTTTGCCTATTTCAGTGTTTCAAAGAAAAGGAATATCAAACGGAGTCCAAACGGAATGAAACCTTCGGGAGCGTGATTTTTGGAACGAACGTGATCCAGAAGACTTGGAGTGGAAGTCAAGAAACAATCGAGGCAGCCATGAGGGTGGAGGCGCCCCCCTACCAGGCCCGCCCCCTATCTCGTGGGCCCCTCAGGCGTCCACCAACATACTTCTTCCTCCTATATATACCCATGTACCCCAAAAACATCAGAAGCGACCACGAAAAATTATTTCCACCGTCGTAACCTTCTGTATCCATGAGATCCCATCTTGGAGCCTTCGTCGGCGCTCCACCGGAGGGGTGATCGATCACGGAGGGCCTCTACATCATCTCCAAGGCCTCTCCGATGAGTTTTGAGTAGTTTACCACAAACCTTCGGGTCCATAGTTATTAGCTAGATGGCTTCTTCTCTCTCTTTGGATCTCAATACCATGTTCTCCTCGATCTTCTTGGAGATCTATTCGATGTAACTCTTTTGCAGTGTGTTTGTCGAGATCCGATGAATTGTGGGTTTATGATCAAGTTTATCTATGAGAAATATTTGAATCTCCTCTGAATTCCTTTATGTGTGATTAAGTTATCTTTGCAAGTCTCTTCGAATTATCATTTTGGTTTGGCCTACTAGATTGATCTTTCTTGCAATGGGAGAAGTGCTTAGCTTTGGGTTCAATCTTGCGGTGTCCTTTCCCAATGACAGTAGGGGCAGCAAGGCACGTATTGTATTGTTTCCATCGAGGATAAAAATATGGGGTTTATATCATATTGCATGAGTTTATCCCTCTACATCATGTCATCTTTCTTAATGCGTTACTCCGTTCTTTATGAACTTAAAACTCTAGATGCATGCTGGATAGTGGTCGATGTGTGGAGTAATGGTAGTAGATGCAGGCAGGAGTCGGTCTACTTGTCACGGACGTGATGCCTATATACATGATCATGCCTAGATAATCTCATAATTATTCACTTTTCTATCAATTGCTCGACAGTAATTCGTTCACCCACCATAATACTTATGCTATCTTGAGAGGAGCCACTAGTGAAACCTATGGCCCCCGGGTCTATCTTTTATCATATAAGTTTTCAATCTACTTTTATTTTCATCTTTACTTTTCCTATCTATATCATAAAATACCAAAAATATATTTATATTATCATATTATCTCTATCAGATCTCACTTTCGCAAGTGGCCGTGAAGGGATTGACAACCCCTTTATTGCGTTGGTTGCGAGTTCTTGTTTGTTTGTGTAGGTGCGTGGGACTTTTGAGGAGCCTCCTACTGGATTGATACCTTGATTCTCAAAAATTGAGGGAAATACTTACGCTACTATTGCTGCATCACCCTTTCCTCTTCAAGGAAAACCAATGCAAGCTCAAGATGTAGCACTCCCCGCCAGGAGTGACTAATTCCTTCGTAGGCTCACTGGTCGGTGAGGAGTTGGATGATATTCATCATGTAATCGAGTTAGCTTTGTTAGAGCTTGATCCCTAGTATCCACTATGTTCTGAGATTAATGTTGCTATGACTATGCTATGCTTCATGCTTGTCACTAGTGTTGCGTAACGTTGCATGGCAAAAAAATTCTATGCACACGCATGATCTATCCATAGAGATGCATAGCTACAAGAGGGGGAGAGCATCTACATACCCTTGTAATCGCTAAGCGGAAGCGTATGACACGCGGTTGATGTAGTCGTACTCTTCACGATCGGATCACGTTCCAATCTGATCTAGCGCTGAACGAACGACACCTCGCATTCAACACATGTACGGCTCGATGACGTCTCCTCCTTCTTGATCCTGCAAGCGAGGGAGGAGAAGTAGATGGGATCCCCGGCAGCACGACGGCGTGACGGTGATGGTGGTGGAGTGATTCCAGCAGGGCTATGCCAAGCACTACCGAAAGCAACGAACTGAGGAGGAAACGGAGTAGCGGGAGAGAGGAAGGGGGCTCCAAGGCAGAAGGTTGCGGCTACCCTCCCTCTCCTCCACTATATAAAGGAGTAAGGGGGAGGGGGCAGCGGCCAGGGGAGGCTTGGCCCCAAGGCATGTGGGGCACCTCCCCTCCTCTTAGGGTTTCCCCCTTAGCCGCATGGGCCCTAGGAGGCTGGTGCTCCTGGTCCAGCCAGGGCGCCCCCTTAGCCCACGTAGGCCTCCGGGAGTGATGGGACTCACTAGTGGTCCCCCGGAACCCTTCGATGCCCCCAACACTCTCCCGGTGAACCCCCAAACTTTTCTGAAACTCCGTAAACTACTTTCCATATATACATCTTTACCTTTGGACTATTCCGGAACTCCTCATGACATCCGGGACTTGGAACAACCTTTGGTTACCAACATACACATCCCAATATTACTCTAGCGTCACCGAACGTTAAGCGTACGGACCCTACGGCTTCGAGAATAATGTAGACATGACCGAGACGCCTCTCCGGTCAGTAACCAATAGCGGATCCTGGATGCCCATATTGGTTCATACATATTCCATGAAGATATTTATCGGTTGAACCTTTATGACAACATACATACTTCCCTTTGTCTGTCAGTATGTTACTTGCCCGAGATACGATCATCGGTATATCTATACCTAGTTCAATCTCATTACGGGCAAGTCTCATCGGTATATCTATACCTACACAAGATTTAGGCAGTATAAAGTTCTCATGGATATTGGAATTATGATTAGCTAGGAGTGCATTCATCTCTTGTTCTATTTGTTTGACACGACTCCATGTCATGGGACCCAAATATGTATTCTTTGTAGAAGCTTCATTTGATGGTTAAGATTTATCATGAGGAGAAGATGATAACCGAGGTGAACCTGGATGTCCTCATCATCCTCTCGCCGCTGACAGAGGAACTTCCTCTCATATCCGGCTCGTCCTCGCGCATCCCGCTGCCACTGCTCCTACATCTAGCGACATCGGCCCGTTGTTGCTCGTCGCCCACAGAAAGCTCATGTCGTGTCCATCGCCCTTGGATGCTGAATTGGCAGCTTATATGGAAGGGATGGCGCTAGCTATGGAGAGATGGTTGTCTCCACTCATTGTGGAGTTGGACCATCGCCTCCATCATTGGGGAGATAAAACTCCTGATGCAAGGGAGGGAGTCTAAATTTGCAACCATTAGGGAGAAGGAGATGCTCACAATGCATAGAGAAATATAGTGACCAAATTTCAAAATGAGTGAAATTCTTTGATTCATTAATATATCTTTATGAGAGGTGGGTTTCAATTTTCATGAGCATGTCTCATACTCGGTTTTCTTCAATGGCAAAAAAACTTGACGATTTCAAACCTTTGAGAGGTATTCAGCAGGGACACACAATATCGCCCTACCTTTTCCTATTAACACTAGAGGGTCTTTCTGGCTCCCTCAAAAAAGATCAGTCGTTGCATTTGAGTGGGATTCTAGTGTCTCCTTCTGTGACATGAGTTAACCACTTGTTATTTGCTGACGATAGCATGCTGTTCTTCAAGGCAAATGATTCAGGGGTGATGTAAGTGTCAAACCTACTGGACTCCTATTGCCAAGCTTCAAGCCAAAGGATCAATACCAACAAGTCTTCAGTTTATTTCAGCAAAGGAACACAAGATAATGTCATACAAGAAGTTAAAGGGGTGCTCAACGTCCCTATTGAGACTCTAATAAGAAATATTTGGGTATGCCATCTGATGTTGGTTCATCTAAAATGGGTGCTTTCAAGTACCTAACAGACAGATTATGGTGATAGAATGAAGGGTTGGATTGAGAAAACCATCTTAAGAGCGGGCAAATAAATTTTAATTAAATTGGTAGCATAGGCCGTTTCGGTCTTCTCGATGTCATGCTTTAAATTGCCAAGGGTTCTCTATGAAAAATTGAACAAGCTTATCAGTCAGTTCTTCTGGGGCAGCAGAGAGGGGCAGCAAAAACCATGCTAGGTTTCTTAGAGATCTTTGACTCAACCGAAGAAGTGTGACAGCTTGAGGTTTCAGGACCACAAGCTCTTCAGCTTAGCTTTGTCGGCTCGGCAATCATGGCGCCTTCTCACTGTCCCGAATTCCTCTGTGCCTGGTTGCTCAAGGTTTTCTACTATTCAAACATTGAGATTCTTAATGCCAAACTGGGTCTCACCCATCTCAAGTGTGGAGGCCTATATTCGAGGCTAGAGATGCACTGTCACATGGCCTCATTAGGCGCAGCGGCGATGACATAACCATGCTGGGTATTTCACTCTGGTTGTTACCACATGCTGTGGGCCGAGGCTAGGCTTGCGTTCTATAGGCCGGCCGCCGACATCGAGCGGATGCGACATCATGACTTTGCGCCATGAGATGTTGTGAGATCACCACCCCTGCTATATGGTCTGTGACAGCGCGCGTGCCGCGAGCAGGTTGCTACGAGCAGTGTTGTGGATTCCGACCGGTGATATTATGGATGGTGGCCGACATTGCATGAGAGGGGTGAGTGCAACCACGCTGCAAGGGAAAATGGCATCGGAGTTGCTGCAAAGGAGTGGTGTGTGGGACGCAATCGGTGCTGCAATGACGACATCATTGTGAGGCACCGTCAGTGCTGGGAGGGCGCCGACATGATGTGAGACACCCATGCAGTGTTAGTGAGGCGTGGAGGACGAAGGATGCCAAGAGGTGTGTGATGAGATGAATCGTGGACGGCTATGATTGCGACAAAGGAGTGGTGCGTGGGGAACAGAGATTTGTTGCAAGCCGGTGCTGCAACGACTACATCATTGTGAGACACCGTCGGTGCTGGGAGGACGCCGACATGATGTGAGGCACCCATGTCATGTCAGGGAGACATGAAGGACGAAATATGCTGACTAGCGTGTGATGAGATGGACCGTGGACGGCTGTGATTGTATGGATCCGACTGATGACGAAGCGGTTGGCCGTTCCCTCGTGATCATTAAAAAAAAAAGCACTTGCCCTCCTAGTAGTGGTGTCCTCTCTCTTCTTCCGCTTCTCTTGCACCTCTATCCCTCACTCAACGCGAACCAGAACCCGACGCGAGGCGTGGCTCGCCGCGAGATGGTAAGCACGACCCCCTCCCCATTGCCACGCCTCCACCCTCCCCCGCCCTGCCCAGGGGTCCGCTGCATCCGCACATGTGATCTGCGCGGATCTAGCCCTGTGCTCGTGCAGGATCTGTTCGTCTCTGTCGTTTTGGATTCGCTGAGGGGTTTGCGATCGATCTGGGGAGCCCTTAGGGTTTTGGCGGGGAAGCGGGGTGTTCGTTGCGCCATTTAGCGGGGGCGTAGCGGTGGATTAGTTGTAGCCGCTGCCTCGGCCCAGCCCTTTGGAATGAGGGACACATGTGGTTTCTGCGCCATTTCTCATCAGCGGATCGTGGTATCGCCGATGGCGTATCGGTGAATTCGCAGAAGCAGCTTGGTAGGTTGCTCGCTGAACCAAGTGATCATGTTCCCTTGTTGCCATGGAGTGGTCTGCGATGAAGTGGCTGTTCCTAGGGATCGTCCCAGTGGATTGGTGGGTGATTGGGTGCTAGGCTCTGCGTTCACAGATTAGTGGATTGAAATTTCGTTAATGGAGCCGTACGTTGTTGGTGGGTGTTCACTAGTAGCACGTGAATCAAGGTCAGTCGATGCCTTGGGATACAATTTGTTGCAAAACGCTGTGGTGAATACATTCAGTATGTCCTCCATCACCAGCATTAATGTGCATTTATCTGACAATGAAGTTATTTGCTCATCATAATGGCGATAGTCTCTGCACCTTTTATATTCTGTAACTATGGAGAATATGCTGGACATTCACTATTGCTTGAGATATTAAGCTGTTATTGTTTGAGATATATGGGTCATTGGATAAGTAGGATCCACTAAGTGAACATGTCAGAAGTATTTAACAGCTTGCCTCTGCTTTTCTGTGCAGGTGGCACTTTTACATTAGCGATGCTAGTTTGTGTCTTGTTATCTTTTCAAAATGGTGAAGCTGACAATGATAGCCCGTATCACTGACGGCCTTCCATTGGCCGAGGGGTTAGATGATGGTCGAGATCTGAAGGATGCTGACTTCTACAAGCAGCAAGCAAAACTGTTGTTCAAAAACTTATCTAAAGGCCAGCACGAATCATCAAGGCTGTCAATTGAGACTGGACCGTACTATTTCCAGTATCCTTACCCTATATGTCATCTGCAGCATTTTAGTTTCTGTTTTGCAAAGCATGTGATATATCTGTTACTATTTTGTCAAAGTTTTATGTGCCAAAGGGAAAAGGAATCATGCAAGTCTATGCAGCCTAATTAGATAACTAGCTTCTACTTCCTGAATCCTCCATGTTTACGATGATCTGTGATTCCTTGTAGTTGCTTCATTAGTAGTCAAAGTTGTTTCTGCAAGTCAATTTTGGGAATTTGAGTACCTGTATAAGTCTAGGACACAAATTTAAATATCAGATGCAAGAACAACTAATTTTTCATCTTCAAGCAGTTGTGTGGCATAATGAACATACTTATTTTCTGTTAGTGCTTAGTTTGTAATTGAAATCACCTGGTTTGCATTAGCATTTCAAAGAGGCAAAGATAACATACTGGCATACTGCTTATGTGGGGAAAGGGTTGGTGACTTGAATAATGAATACAGAACACTCTCTTGGGCCTTTTCCCTTTTGCAGTACACCACTGTGTGCAGTGGCGGAGGGTGACAAGAAAGGAAGGAGGGGCCGAGAGAGAACGGAAAATGATCTAGACTAGTGGAGAATTTTTTCGGACAAAAAGACCGGTCAGAATTTTTTTTTAACAAGAAAACCAGCAGAGATTTGGGAACAGAAGAAAAGTTCACACATACAGCGAACATCCGTCGGGTGTGCAGATCGCACGCACTGCCCGGCCCCAAAGTCACGGCTCACATTGTAGCAAGGTAGCCCATAGAAGCAGCCACTTGCACTGGCCAGATCAAATAACTGGGTGACTGATCTAAATTGTATGGACTATATACGTTATTTGTATTTTGCAATTGGAAGACCAGGCCGTGGCCCTGTGTGGCCCCCATGTAGCTCCGCAGGTGACTGTGTGCATGCTGTGTCATATATGCACCGTCTGTCTTCATGATACATTTTTTTACATTGCATGTAGTAAGCTGCATTGTTAATTTTGCGAATAGTATATGTTGAGAAGCAAATCCTTGTCAGTAGTTTTAGCCTGTTTTCCTAGTAAAATTATCATGACACTCTTGTTGCACCTTGATTCAACAAAACAGTTACATCATTGAGAGCCGTGTGTGCTATTTGACAATGTGTGACCGTTCTTATCCCAAGAAACTTGCGTTCCAGTATTTAGAAGATCTGAAAAATGAATTCGAGAGGGTCAATGGCAGCCAAATTGAAACTGCTGCAAGGCCATATGCTTTCATCAAATTTGGTATGGTTCTTCGATCTGATATGTACACTTTTTCACATTCAGCTTCTTATTAGCTACTGGGTGATGGCTTATATTTCTCTGTTTAGATACATTCATACAGAAAACCAGGAAACTATATTTGGATACCAGAACCCAAAGGAACCTTGCCAAGTTGAATGATGAGCTCTACGAGGTGCACCAGATTATGACTCGCAATGTTCAAGAAGTTCTTGGTGTGGGTGAAAAACTAGATCGTGAGTTTGCCACTGTCATCTATGTTTATTATGTTGAATTGTTACTTCATGATGTCTTCTATATTGATGGTCGTGCAAATGATTTCTGCACATATTTACAATAGCTGGAAACTATCTGTAGGTGTTTACCAAAAAGGCACCGGTGAGTAGAGTTTCTGTTAGTTCCGCAAAGTAATTTGGTTTCAACAAACTATGTTGATTTTCCCTGGATTATAGGTTATTATTACACATGCTTTTTTTTGGAAACCCTAGGGCTTGTATAAAAGTATTATGACTGCCTTAATGCTATGTTTTCTTGGTACTCCTATTGTTCGAGACATGTTCAAGCTTTGTCTGCATGATTGAGTTGGTATTATTTCTGCTTAATGTTATTGTTTGTTAACATTTCATCTTCGTGTTTTGAACTGGCTTGCCCAGCGTTTCCCCTTTAGCATGACTTGTCGCAGTCTGTTCTAATGTATTAGCATAGTCATAGTCCTCAGTCCTCAGCCATGTCAATTAAGACAATTGCTCAAAGAAAAGTTTCTTTTGCCCTTTGCAGAGGTGAGTCAAATGTCTAGTAGGTTGACCTCTGATACGAGAATGTATGCAGACAAGGCAAAGGATCTCAATCGCCAGGTATGGTCCATTTTCTAGTCCAGTATATATGTATCCAAGCAGCTAAGCCGAGTGTGAGTACTGAAACAAATGATGAATTCGTATTGGACACATAGATAAGTATGTCTGGTAGTTTTCTCGTTTCTTTTGCCATATCATCATTCTTAAATGAATAGATTCTTGAGGTAGATCTACTTTCTTTGGTTTGTAAGCATCACAGGGCTCTTTTCTTCTTGGACTTTACATTATCTTCTTTAAATTGAAGGAGTCCTGAGGTAGATCTACTTTCTTTGGTCTGTGGTATCACAGAGCCTCCTTTTCTCATATTAACTATAGTTGAAGATTCCATAATTAGATATAGGCTACGTTCGCCTTATCAGTGGATTATGGTAATTTTGTTTGGCTAACAAGTTTGTACCTATTTTCCTATTTGAATAACCAACTTTTCGTATATCCGTGGCTCTCTCTTCACATCGGATTGCCAAATAACTTCTGCACATCACAGTTTTTTGTAGAATAGCACATGACAGTTGAGCAGCTGCAAGCGGCATACTTATTGCCATTTCCCTCGTGCTTTCGATTTTAGTTTGATTGGCTACTTCCAACAAATTTTGTTGTCTGTAATCCTGACTCCAAACAAATAAACAATGTGCAGTAAAAAAGTAACTTTGGTCCCGTTGTAATCTGCCACAAACTGCTCATTAGTGCTTAGTAATATTTCCGTGACTTCTGTTCGTGAAGCACACAAATTCCATTCTGTATCTTGCAGTCCTATTTTGCATTAACAAAGCAGAATGGGGATCTCTAGTCAACACTGGCCACCATACTTTTTCTTATTAATCTGACGCAATTGCCACTTGTGGTTTTTCAGGCCTTGATTCGGAAGTATGCCCCTGTGGCCATTGTGATGGGGATAGTACTGATGCTCTTTTGGATCAAGAACAAGATATGGTGACCGAGTGAAGCTCGACATCCTTCACTATGACGCCGAGAATTCTATGTCAACAGATGCTTCTACAGTTTATCCCGCATCTGCCTGTTCAAGCGAGATTACCTTTTTAGCCGCCTTATGTTTTTCCCAAACAAGAGGAGCAAACAGCAAACCCGTTGTGTAGTACTATTAGTATAGATCTGATCCTGATCCTGATCCATGAGTTCTCCATGAAATCTTGGAGCCGAACATACCATGAACTATTCTATTACAGGTGTAGATTCGACCGACATAGTAATTGGTCTTCTTTTTGTGAGCTCAACACATGTAAGATCTGTAGTGGCAACATACTGTAAACCGAAATGATTTGGTCGCGATGAAATTTGTTCAACATGCTACTGGAGAACAGGCTATGTCAAATTCATTTCTAATTTACCAAATTTGTTCGGTGAAATGTTTTGACACGGGAAATCCACATGATTCTAGCGCACGATTCTAGTTGAAATTGCCTTGTTTACTGTAAAATCCTGCCTTAATTAATTTCTTACAGTTCAACCCCTGACCCCGAACTAGTAGCTTGGCTGCGGGTCAGCAACGGAAGCCAAGCACCCTGCCGTCGATCGGCGAGACGCCGACGCGGCACACCTTGGACGCCTGCACCCGGTGCGTCAGCACCCGCAGCACCATCACCTTGCCCTTCACCACCAGCAGCGAGTCCACCTCCATCATGGCCGCCGCGGCCGCCGGCTGCTGCGCGGTCATGTCCAGCGGCGGCGGGGTGGCCGCGGGGAAGGCCGGCACGGCGAAGCTGGTGGACCAGTGCTTGGTGCTGCCGCTGTCGATGAGGCCCGCGGGGATGTAGATGGAGCCGATCTCGCCGCCGGCGTAGGCGACGCGGAGCGAGCTGTCGAAGTGCGCGAGCGGCGCGCGGTTGGGGTTGCGCACGGAGGCCACCTGCTCGAACGTGAAGGCCACCGTGCCGTTGGCGGCCGCGAAGGACGGCAGCCGCACCGCCGCGACGGCGATCTCGGGCGGCTGCGGCCGGAAGAGGAGGAACAGCGCCGTCGCCGCCCCGCCGGCCGCGAACAGGAGGAAGGCCGCCGCCATAAGGCAGGACGCCAGGGCGGAGGTGCGGCGCCGCGGGGGGCGCTCCGGCTCGTAGTAGTACGGGTACGGCCACGGGCTTGGCTCCGGCGGCCTGTCGGTGGTTGCGACGGGAGCCGCCGCGCCGCCCCCCGGCACGTAGTACGGCCCCGGCCGCGGTTCCGGAGGCCTGGCCACGGTGGCGACGGGGGCCTCCCGAGCCGCGCGTCCCTCCGGCGAGCCAGACAGCTGCTCCGGCGACCTGGCCACGGGGGCGACGGGAGCCTCCCGAGGAGTCTTGCGCTCCTCCGCCGCAACGTGCAGCTTCTCCGGCTGCCTGGCCACGGGGACGACGGGAGCCTCCCGAGCCGCGCGTCCCTCCGGCGCTCCGTGAAGCTGCTCCGGCGGTTTGGCCACGGGGACGATGGGAGCCTCCCGAGCGGCGCGGCCCTCCGGCTTCGCCGTCGGCCTGGCGACGTTGGCGAGGAGAGCCTCGTGAGACGCGCGGCCCTCCTCCGCGAGGCTCGGGCGGGGCCGCGGCTGCGGCGGCCTGGCCCTGTCGGCGACGGAGGCCCGCGGGCCGTGGGCTCCTCCGCCGCGCGGAACGGCCTCGGCGCCTGGCCCAGGCGCTGCCGCGGAGGAGGCGGGCCGGCCATGGCAGCCTCGCGGTCCGTCGGCGGGCGCATGCGCGGCGGGAGCGGGAGGGGTGGTTGCTGCTGCGGCATCGTACTCCTCACTCCCTTGCTAGTGGAGTGTGCGCGTGGCGCTCTCGCTCGCCCTTTGTTCGCTTGCGCCGCTTTGCGAGGGCACGGCACAATAATGCTGAACAATGCTGTTGGGTGGCATGTGCGCGCCCGAGCGGAAAGACGGGGGTGGGGACTGGGCTGGGTACTTGGGCCTGGGGTAGTGTAGTGAGCTGCTGCGCGCAGTGGAAGTGGGAGTGGAGGTGGAGGTGCTTTTCGACTTTGGAGACTTCTCCTCCTCCTGGATGAGATGAGATCCAGCTGCTGCTGTACGTTACCGCTCACCAGTGTTCACGCATGTGAGTGACCGACCTCTGTGATCTCTGGCGTGGTGTGAAACCGCCCCGAAAGTCGACCGACGAATCTTGACCGTCCATGTCCTGGATCTCTTCTCCGTCTGGGCGCCAAGACCGAAGGGACGACGACCGCGCCAATGGACAGTACGGGAAGCTTTGCTCGGGCTAGACAGCAGCACAGGGATGAGGATGGGTTTATCTATTGGCTGCTGCTGCGCTGGTAGGTGACCAGCAGGAGTAGGTTAATTTGATCTTCCGATTATTTTCTAGTTGCTCTCGGCTTAAGAGATACACTTTGTTGTTTCATTCATTTATTTTCCTTTCCTTTTTTCCTTTTGGGTAAAGCTACAAGATCTTAGCCTTTAAGCAACGTGCCGCGCTGGTTCCGCTTTGGCTGGCTGGGCCAAAGGGAAAAAAAGTACGGCGTTTTGGCTTGCTTTCGCCGCGCAGCGAGCATGACGGGGTGATGATCATCCACGGCAGAAACTAGTGTTGGGTACACCTGTGCCTGTTAATCGAGGAACAAAGAAAAAAAAGATTTCCGTCTGGGCGCCAAGACCGAAGGGACGACGACCGCGCCAATGGACAATGACGGAAGCTTTGCTCGGCTAGACAAAGACGACAGGATGAGGATGGGTTTATCTATTGGTTGTCTGCTACCGGTAGGTGACCAGCAGGAGTAGGTTAATTTGATCTTCCGATTATTTTCTAGTTGCTCTCGGCTTAAGAGATACACTTTGTTGTTTCATTCATTTATTTTCCTTTCCTTTTTCCTTTTGGGTAAAGCTACAAGATCTTAGCCTTTAAGCAACGTGCTACCGGTTCCGCTTTGGTGGTGGGCCAAAGGGAAAAAAAAACTGGCGTTTGGCTTGCTTTCACAAGGCAAATGAAAGCATGACGGGGTGATGATCATCCACGGCAGAAACTAGTGTTGGGTACACCTGTGCCTGTTAATCGAGGAACAAAGAAAAAAAAGATTTCCGTCGCCGGGACTTGAACCCGGGTCTCTCGGGTGAGAGCCGAGTATCCTAACCACCTAGACTACGACGGAGATTGTACAAAGTTTCAACCAGGGCCTATAGAACTCATAGCCAACCTCATGTCGGCCAACGGTTTCCTCTGGAGGAGTGCGCACGGATGCCAGCTGGGACTGTCAAGGGCTCCGACGCTGTGCCATGTGCGTCTCACGTGCGGGCCCGAGAAGAGAGGTGGCCAGTCAGCTCCGAGCGCCCGCGGCGGGCGGGAACCACGGATTTTTGTCGAAAGAGACCACATGTCCAATAGAATTGCCAAAATAGACCCTCTCCGGATTGAATTGACAAAAAAAATCACTGTCACGGAACAAGCCTGCCGCCAGCTCCCCAAGCGGCCAGGGCCACCCAGAACACCGTTCCGTCGCGCCACTGTTGCACCGTAATCCGTGGCCTGCCGCCTCGCACCATGGCGGCAGGTGCCACGTGTCGTCCGACGCACCTGCCGCCACGGTCCAGGGGGTCTTTTTTTGTCAATTTCATTCGGGAGGGGGGGGGGTCTTTTTTGTCAATTCCGTTGGACAGGTGGTCTCTTTTGACAAAAATTCTCCAACTCCTGCCATCAACGATTCTGATATTTAATTATCTTAATCCGTGTGGAGCACTGTTGGTAGGTGGCTACAGGTGGAGCGCCAGCAACGGCGGCGGCGGCGGCGTTGGATCAGCCATGGGGGCGGCGACGCCGAGATGGCCCTGCCTCGAAGGTGTCTGGCGTGCGGCGGGCTTCCGCCGCCTCCGTGTGAGGATCGCGCGATGCCGGTGGAGATGGCGCCGAGTGAGGTTGAGGGCAGCGATCAATCTGGCGGCGATCTCGTTGTCGATGAAGGCCGATGAAGCGGATCTGGCTTTTGCTCCGCTGGAGGATGTGGTGGCTTCTCGACAACGATGTTGGTGGAGGTCTGATTCGCGCTCTCTCGGCAGTGCGGGTGGTGTTGGACCACGGCTACGCGGCTTTGGCAGATTTTCTGCGGTGACGGCGGTGCGAGGCCTAAGGAACCGTGCTGCCGGTACCTCGTCGGAGTGGAGATGCACAACATTACGGATGAAAATCCTGTCCGGTTTTGGCCGGCCGGCGTCGATGGCACCCGCGGGTGTCGTTCCCCTCTCTGGAGGCGAAGTCGAGTGTGTCTCCATCTCCCTCATGCTTGGTGTTGGCAGTTGTCTCCGGGCGAAAGCCTTGGTCCTCTGGAGTGGCATGATGGCGGCGTCTGCGACGTCATTTCTCTGTTGGGAGCATCGTGCGAGGAGACTGAGTTTCTTGTTGGCACTCCTCCGGTGTTCGTCGTGGCCCTGATCGCTCTCCTCCGGCGCTATGTATGATCGTCGCGGATGAATCCAAGGAAGCTGGAGTTGCTGTTCTTCGGAGGTGTTCGGTGTCGATCAAGACGCGGCGAGGTTTTTGGTTTTGGGCAGGTTTACCCGTGTTGTAGTTGTGTTGTCGTGTGTGGCTGTCCTGAGGATAGCCGGATGTGGTGTTGTGCTACGCTCGTTTTCGCAGCGAGTGATAGATGTCATGATTTATTTTTTCTCTCCTTCTATAAAGCTATGGTACGCAATTTGCGTACCCTCGAAAAATTATCTTAATCCAAAATCGTATGCAAAAGTTAAAGCTAACACACAGCAGCCCGACCACGAGTAAAAGATGATGCTTGGCATCATACATTATGTATACAGGGCAGCGAACCTCGAGGCCCTAAAAATGATCAGGTTGACCTATGACAGCTCATGCTGCCACACTCCCTGACGGTATCCCTTCGAGGCATGTGAGGTTTCGGGTCCTCAAAATACCCCGTCGGCGTGTCTTCGTGTCACGTTGCCCACGAGGCTCTTCCGGCAACATGTCCTTCATACCGCGCTTGACGTCGGGGTACACAGTTACGTGTTCGTGTGCAAACATACTTTTTGGCGACTTCGATGGGGACGAAGTTTTTAACGTTCCTTCATGATTGTTCTTTCTATGAAGAGATTGTCATCAAGGGATTGCAAATCTACTACGGAATTATGAACACCCAATTCACTTATGTAGATGCAAACTATATATATGTATATATATTGTTGCTAGATCGTTTAATGAGCATAATGCATCAACTAGCCCTAGTTTTATCAATCACGCATTTAATTACATGCAAAGAATTGATGCAAAATATTCTCCATACTTCAAGTTCTTAGAATTTTACCAACATGAAACATATGTATCCCAACCCTCATTCATCAATAACCCCACAAATTCATATGCCGATGAACAACGTGATGAGTTCAGTTAATCAATTTGAGACACCTCATGTTAGAATTTCCAATAGCATGCAAGAAAGTGTTTCACCCATTTATTTATCGACAACTAACTTGCCATACGTGAGTCCAAACATGCCGATGGATAGGGGAGTTAGCTATACTACTACTAGATATTCGGCCAGTTACCCTCAACCGTCATATGCTACGCCACATGTCATTAATTTTTTGGCACCATACGCAAATGTAGATGTTTATAATTTTGCTCTGCACTTTCGCACTCATAGGCGAATAAGTGAAAATTCCACAGGAGGTCACATGCCTTCACATAAGGGTTAATTATGATAGGCCTAGTTGTTGACAACATATAATGTTTTTCACACCAGTATCTATAGTTCATTGTTGAAAGAGTGCAAGGGGGTAATTCTATATAGACTGGGTTACTGAGAAAAAGCTTATGTCTTTTTGGGATGAATGCAATATTCGTCTTGAACTAATAAAAGAGGGAAAACATGTTGATTTTGCTGCACTACTAGAATAAGGAAAACAAAAAAAGCATTGCGAGTGGATAGAAATGTTAGAGAGAATGGTGATTCAGATATAAAGTTAATTCAATTATTGAAAAGAGCTACATCGAGTAGTATGTATGCCAAATCTATTAAAGAAAATAAAGTCTTGCCAATTGGTAGAACCATTGAAAATAGTGTATAAAGATGATTCAAGTGATGAAAGTACTTCAGTTGAATAGGCTGAATCAAATAATGTATATTCTGAATCCATCAAATCCAAAGAGGCAAGTATCATTGATAAAGAGCATGGAAAGCATAGCAAAACAACCGTGTTTGATTTTTCTAAAGTTGAGGGGACCTTCTTCCCACCCTATGAGTTCCGTGCCATAGAAGTTGACGAGCATCAAGCACAATAACATGTGGTGTAGGATCGAAAGTATGTCTAGAGGGGGGGGGGTGATTAGACTACTTGACCAAATAAAAATCTAGTCTTTTCCCAGTTTTAAGTCTTGGCTGATTTTAGCAACTTAGCACAGGTCAAGCAATCAATCTACACATGCAATTCTAAGAGTATAGCAGCGGAATGTAAATCATTGCATATGAAGGTAAAGGGGAGGAGTTTGGAGGGAGCAAGCGCAATGTAGACATGGAGATTTTTGGCGTGGTTCCGATAGGTGGTGCTATCGTACATCCACGCTGATGGAGACTTCAACCCACGAAGGGTAACGGTTGCGCGAGTCCATGGAGGGCTCCACCCACTAAGGGTCCACGAAGAAGCAACCTTGTTTATCCCACCATGGCCATCGCCCACGAAGGACTTGCATCACTTGGGTAGATCTTCATGAAGTAGGCGATCTCCTTGCCCTCACAAACTCCTTGGTTAAACTCCACAATCTTGACGGAGGCTCCCAAGTTACACCTAACCAATCTAGGAGACACCACTCTCCAAAAGGTAATAGATGGTGTGTTGATGATGAACTCCTTGCTCTTGTGCTTCAAATCATAGTCTCCCCAACACTCAACTCTCTCTCACAGATTTGGATATGGTGGAAAGATGATTTTAGTGGAAAGCAACTTGGGGAAGGCTAGAGATCAAGATTCTTGTGGTTGGATTGGAATATTTTGGTCTCAACACATGAGTAGGTGGTTCTCTCTCAGAAAATGAGTTGTGGAAGTGTAGGCACGTTTTGATCGCTCTCTCTCAAATGGAGAAGGGCGTGGAGGGTATATATAGCCTCCACACAAAATCTAACCATTACACGCAATTTACCAAACTCGATGGGGCCGAATAGTGAAACTCGGTCAGACCGATATGGTTCAAAATGTGAACATTAGGCTTTTTGGTGGGACCGAGAATATCAACTCGATGGGACTGATGTGCTAGGTTTAGGGCAAAACCTCATCTCGGTGAGACCGATCACATGAACTCGTTGAGACCGATTTCAGTAATAATCAAACAGAGACTTGGTCCAGCAAACTCGGTGAGACCGATTGCTCATTTCGGTGAGACCGAAACGTTACGAAAAGGAAACAGAGAGTTTGCATTACGAACTCGGTGGGACCGATCGCTCATCTCGGTTAGACCGAAATGTTACGAAGGGAAACAGAGAGTTTGTAATCCCATCTCGGTGAGACCGAGATCCCTATCGGTGAGACCGAACTGGTTAGGGTTTCTGGCTATGGCTATGTCAAGTGAACTCGGTGGCGCCGGATAGATCAAATCGGTGGGGCCGAGTTTGACTTTAGGTTTAGGACATATGTGGAAATGAGAAAGTGGTTGAGGGCTTTTGGAGCATATCACTAAGCATTCTGAGCAATCAAGCCATTAAGTAGCACCTCATCCACTTTTAATAGTATTGGCTTTTCCTATGGACTCAATGTGATCTTAGATCACTAAAATGAAAATGAGGAGTCTTGAGCTTTTGCCAATATGTGTCCTTAGCATTTTGAGGGGTCCACATCTCTAGTCCATGCCATACCAATCGTTGAACTTTCTGAAACATTAATCTTCTATGGATCTTAGTTCAATGAGCTATATGTTGTTATGAATTACCAAAACCACCCAGGGATTAGTTGCACTTTCAATCCCCCCTTTTTGGTAATTGATGACAACATATATATCAAAGCTTCGACAAATGATAATATAAATGAAGTACATCGTCACTTTGAGAAGTATGTGATAAGCAAGAGCTCCCCCAAATTTTGTGCATTATTTAAAATTTGCTTTTGAATGCAAATGCACAATCAATTAGGATCATGGGTTGTTCTTCCATGTCACATACATCTTGGTGGAGCGCTCAAAATGATAGAATATAAAATATGCACTCATCACCAAGGCAAGATATGAATGATCATACATGAGAGATAGAATATCATCATTCAAGCACACACATTAAAGCGTGATATGATCATATACATGATCATAGAGGTATCTCACACACAAGCATAAATAGAGTATCAACCAAACAAGCAAGCAAATAAAGTAGCAAGAGAGGCAAAAGAAGCAAAACAGACACACACACACACACACACTCTCTCTCTCTCTCAGCCTATGATCTATACACTTTCTCCCTTTGGCAACAAGTTACCAAAAAGCTTGAAAATGCATAGTGCTATGCGACTCTCTAAGCATGATCTCCGGGAGTTCTGGAGTGTGAAGGTGGCGTGGAGAGGAGTCCTGCAACAAATGCATCTGAAGAGGTCTGTGGAGCTGGTGGAGTAGCAACTAGAGGAACAACAGAGGCTGTAGCTGCTGGTGTTGAAGTAGTAGCCCTTGTGTCACTGGCTGTCACAGTTGCAGACCTTTGTGCCCTTGGCACTCTCTAGAAGGCTTCAGTGGTAGCTCTCCCTCTTCTCTCTTCAGCTTTATCCTGGAGTTGCTCAACTGCAATCTGGATCTCTGTGTCCTTCAAGTCTAGATCATGGAACTTAGTCTCGATGATCCTCTCAAGACTCTCTTGATTTCGAGTCAGGGTTGCCAATCCTTTCTCAATTCTGATAGTGGCATCAAGCAGGTAGCTAAGCTGATCCTGCTTGGTCTTGAGGTGAACAGTTGAAGCATCTGGAACTTGTGAAGTTTGTGCTGCCTTCTCTGCTTTTGCTTTCTCCCTCTTCTCCTGAGCCTCTACAGAAGTAGGATGTGTAGCATCCATGACAATCTCATTGTCTTCAAATTCAGGCAATAGGGGAAGGTGCTCCTTGTCCAAGATATATATGCCTTTGCCCATCTTGGAGTTGATGAGCATCTGAATGTGTGGAGCATAGCCACATGATCTCTTATGATCAGCAACAGTCCTCTTGATTGTCTCTACAATCAAGGGCATCACTTTGAACTTCTCTGGAATATCAAACATGTGCAGCAAACTGATGGAATGCCCTCTGATCATCCTGTCATCTCAAGACTTGGGCAATAATGTGTTTCTGAGGATAGTGTTGATTGTGGACAGCCCAGACAACAGATAGTATACTGAGCTAAACTTGTGAGAATCCAAGGCAGCATCAGGAATCTCCTTGTACATGTGTGACATGGAGTTGTGTCCTTTCCTAGGCTTGGCATACACATCTGTGTCATCCTCTTGCTCTTTAGGGGCATTGATAAGCTTGGCCCACTCAACAACTATAGATTGGTATCTAGTACCCTCAGTCATCCAGATAATTTTACCATCAGGGTAAAAGTGTGTTGTGGAGTAGAACTGCATTACCATCTCATCATTCCACTTGGTGAGCTTCTATCCAACAAATTCGTCAACTCCAGTCAGTCTGAAACTGTCATGAACTCATGCGAAGTGATCCGCATTGTTGTTAATGTACTTCCAATCAACCCATCTCATATCACTTACCATGGGCTTCTTGTCCAGGAGCACTGTCTCATAGAAGTCCTGTTGTTCCTTTGTGTGGAACCTGTAATCCACAACAGTCCTTCTCCTGGTGGCATATGGGTCTGTCTGCCTCCATAGCCTGAGACCTGCATCCTTCCTTAGCTTCATATTTTTAGCCACAGGATGTGTATCATCATGATCTGGGATCTTGGGCTTCAACTTTCTGAGCACTTGGGCATCTTCTTCTTCTTCCACTTCAGGCACTGGGGCCTTGTTCTTCTCCACAGCTGGTATATTCCTTGTTGATCTCTTGGGTGTTGCTGGCTTAGAAGCTTGTGCAGCAGCAGCAGCCTTGGGGGCAGTCTTGGGCTTTGATGGAGCAGCCCCTGACTTGATGGCATCCCCCATCAGCTTCTGGGTTTTGGCAGGAGGTGTAGTAGGCTCTTCCTCCTCCTCTTCAAAATCTCTGACCATAGATGGTCTGCCAATCACTCAGGCCATGGTCTTCTTGACCCTTTCCTTCCTCTTCTTGCCCTCACCAGCCTCCTTTGGCTCAAGAGTGAGCTCAGTACCTGAAAGCACAAGTGCTCCCTAGGTGATTTTGGTAATTAATGTCAACATATCTCTTGTTGGACTAATACTTTTATCTAGTGTATTTCAGATAAGTCCAACAGTGGAGTGGCATGGACAAGAGGATGTGGAACCCCTTCAAGATGCTAAAGACAAAGGATTGGCTCAAGCTCAAAGCTCAGGACTCTACATTTTTTCTATTTCAGTAATCCAAGATCACATTGAGTCTATGGGAAAGCCAATACTATTAAAAGGGGATGAGGTGTTGCTTAATGGCTTGCTTGCTCAAAATTCTTAGTGATATGCTCCAAAGCCCTCAACCACTTTCTCATATCCACATATGTCCCAAACCAAAAGTCAAACTTGGCCCCACCGATTTGGTCTATCCAGCGCCACCTAGTTCATTTGACATAGCCACTGCCAGAAACCCTAGTCACTTCGGTCTAACCGATGGGATCTCGGTCTCACCAAGATGGGCTTGCAAACTCCCTGTTATCTATTGCAATATTTTCGGTCTCACTGAGAAAGTGTAATCGGTCACACCGAGTTTGCCTGACCAACTCTCTGTTTTGCTTATTACCAAATCGGTTCCACCGAGTTGTGTAATCGGTCAAACCGAGATGAGGTTTTACCCTAACCCTTGCACATCAGTCCCACCGAGTTGATCATATCGGTCCCACCGAAATGCCTAACGGTCACATTATGAACTAAATCGGTCCGACCGAGTTTTATGATTTGGTCCCACCGAGTTTGGTGAATTGTGTGTAACGGTTAGATTTTGTGTGGAGGCTATATATACCCTCCACCCTCTCCTCATTCGTGAGGGAAGCCATCAGAACATGCCTACACTTCCAGCATTCATTTTCTGAGAGAGAACTACCTACTCATGTTTTGAGGCCAAGATATTCCAATCCAACCATATGAATCTTGATCTCTAGCCTTCCCCAAGTTGCTTTCCACTCAAATCATCTTTCCACTAAGTCCAATCCTATGAGAGAGAGTTGAGTGTTAGGGAGACTATCATTTGAAGCACAAGAGCAAGGAGTTCATCAACAACACACCATCTATTACCTTTGAGAGTGGTGTCTCCTAGATTGGTCAGGTGTCACTTGGGAGCCTCCGACAAGATTGTGGAGTTGAACCAAGGAGTTTGTAAGGGCAAGGAGATGGCCTACTTCGTGAAGATCTACCCTAGTGAGGCAAGTCCTTCATGGGCATGGCCATGGTGTAACGCCCCGGATGCAACTTTCCATATCCGTAACTCCAACTCTTGCCTTTTCTGGAGATGCGATATGATTTTTCCTTCGTGGTTGGGTTTTTGTCTGTTGTGTTGCTTTTGTTTTGTCATGCATCTCATCTCAGAGCATCATCCGCATTGCATCGGCACTCCGTTGCCGCCATGTTTTAAAAACTTGCATCCGCTCGTGTTAGAGCCTTTTCCCGTTGTCTGTTTTGCAATCCGGCGCCCCTCGCCATCCGGCGCCTCTTCTTCTCTCCTGTTGTGAGCGGGTATTAAACTTTCTCGGAATGGCCGAGGTTTGCCAAGCGGCCTTGGTATAGCACCGTGAACCGCTGTCAAGTTTCGTGCCATTTGGAGGTCGTTTGGTACTCCAACGGTTAACCGGTAACCGCAAAGCCCTCTTTGTTGCAGCCCAACACCTCTTCCAAAGTGGTCCAAAACCCACCAAACTCCCTCCATGCTCTCGGTCGTTCGATCACGATCGCGTGGCGAAAACCGCTCCTCATTTGGACACTCCTAGCTCCTCTATGCCTATTTATACACCCCCATTCCAAATCCGGATGTTTCCCCGAACCCCAATTTCCCCTCGCGCCCGCGCGCGCGTCCGCCACGCCGGACACGTCCACGGACGCGTACCTCGCCAATCGGGCGCGCCACGTTACCCGCCGCCGCTCTCCGCCAACCAGCTCCGCCACGTGGCCTCCGCCATCACAGCGCCCGCCTGCTCCCGCTTCGCCGCTCTCCACCAGCGCGCCATACCATGCTTCTTCATGCTCCCGCCGCCGTGCTCGCGGCCTCAGAATACACACATGCATTTCGTCGGCGACCGCCCGCCCGTCAGCAGCCGCCCCTCGCCTCCGCCTCGGATCCGCAGCCGCCGCCCATGCCTCGTCTCCGTCTTTGCCGCCGCCTGCCCCCGACGGGAGAGACGACGGCAGCGTCTTGGGCCACGTGGGCCGCGCCTCCCCTCCGGCCCAGCGCCTCCCCGGGCCCAGCACGCCCCCTGCCTGGCCTCTTCCCTCCACTGGGCCTTGGCCCGTGGTGAGTTCCCCAAGCTCCTGTTCCTGTTGGGCCAGCCAGATTTGGCCCAGAGTAGTTTTTTTTCCGTTCTGCGAATTTTGCTATTTATCCAGGAGTTACTGTTTTACAGAAAAACCCTTCATGATCATGCATTTAATAACTCATTAACGGTGCATCGGATTAAAACAAACTTTATATGTAAAATGCTTAGTTTTTCATCTAGTTTCATAATATCCAACTTTCATCCATGTTTAAAATGTTTAACTTGCTGTTTATTTAAATTTGCTCCTATGCCATGTTAAAATGATTTATTTCATAACTTTTTAACCGTAACTCCGATTTTAATAAACTTTATATGTAAATGGGGTAGAATTTTGCCTAGTTTAACATGGTGCACTCATCTTGCATGTTTAACAACTTTAAAATATGGTTTAGGTCAGAACAGTACCAAACCTTAAAATATGCACATGGGGAGTTTCCGGACTTGTTGGTTGTTGTTCCGGCCTCATTTAAACTTGCCTAGAGTAGGTAGTTTCGTCATGTTTCACCTCTTGCCATGTTTAACAACATTTAATATTGATGAGTAGCATAACGAGATCAAACTAAATACTTGGATGTGGTGTTCCGTCAATATGCAACTCGTTGCATATTGAGCTCCACTTAATTTGTAGTGTTGTTTGTTGCACTTTGCCATGCCATGCCATGCCTCATTAAACCGGACATGCATCATACTTGATTGTGCATCATGCCATGATTATGCTCGTGTGTTTACTATGTTGTTTGCTTCTTTCCGGGTTGCCTCTCTCGTTAGCTTCGGTTTCGTTCCGGAGTTGTGAGGATTCGTTCGACTACATCCGTTTGTCTTCTTCATGGACTCGTTCTTCTTCCTTGCGGGATTTCAGGCAAGATGACCGCTACCCTGGATCTCACTACTATCATTGCTATGCTAGTTGCCTCGTTCTTTCGCTATGCTTTGCGCTACCTATTACTGCTTGTCAAGCCATCCCATATTGCCATGAACCTCTAACCTTTGACACCATTCCTAGCAAACCGTTGTTTGGCTATGTTACCGCTTTTGCTCAGCCCTCTTATAGCGTTGCTAGTTGCGAGTGAAGTTGAAGATTTCTCCATGGTGGACAGGGTTTATGTTGGGATATCACAATATCTCTTATATTATTAATGCATCTATATACTTGGTAAAGGGTGGAAGGCTCGGCCTTATGCCCGTGTTTTGTTCCACTCTTGCCGCCCTAGTTTCCGTCATACCGGTGTTATGTTCCCGGATTTTGCGCCCCTTACGCGGTCGGGTGATTTATGGGACCCCTTGACAGTTCGCTTTGAATAAAACTCCTCCAAAGAAGGCCCAACATTGCCTTTTACCATTTGCCTCACCACCACCTACTTTTCCCTTGGGAGTAATTAACCCAAGGGTCATCTTTTATAGCCCCCCGGCGATTGCTTGTCTAGCGTTGGTCCAAACTAGAGCCCTTTGCGGTGCCCCTCGGGAAACTTGAGGTCTGGTTTTAGTTGTACGGATTGCTCATCCGGTCGTGGCTCGAGACGAGATACGCGGCTACTATCGGGATGTCGGCACGCCGGAGGTCTTGCTGGTCTTGTTTTACCATTGTCGAAATGTCTTGATGTACCGGATACCGAGTCCGATCGGAGTGTCTCGGTGAAGGTCTATTCCTTCGATGATCGCGAGAGCTTGTTATGGGCTGTTGGGACACCCTGCAGGTATAAACTTTCGAGAGCCGTGCCTGCGGTTATGTGGCAGATGGGAATTTGTTAATGTCCGGTTGTAGACAACTTGACACTTGATCCAAATTAAAACGCATCAACCGAGTGTGTAGCCGTGATGGTCTCTTCTCGGGAGTCCGGAAGTGAACACGGTTTCGTGTTATGTTTGACGAAGTAGGTGTTCAGGATCACCTCTTGATCATTGCTAGCTTCACGACCGTTCCTTTGTTCTCTTCTCGCTCTTGTTTGCGTATGTTAGCCACCATATCATGCTTAGCCGCTGCTGCAACCTCACCACTTTACCCCTTCCTTTCCCATTAAGCTTTGCTAGTCTTGATACCCATGGTAATGGGATTGCTGAGTTCTCGTGACTCACCAGATACTTCCAAAACCAGTTTGCAGGTGCCTATGTTACCGAGCAGGTGACGCAATCAAGCTCAAGGAGGAGCTCGATGAAGATCTTGCCCTTTGTATTGTTTCGTTCTAGTTGATCAGTAGTGGAGCCCAGTTGGGGTCGATCGTGGACTTTTGTCGCATTTGGGGTTCTTCTTTTATTTTGGCTCCGTAGTCGGACCTTGATTGTATCTGGATGATGTAATGCTTTATTCATGTAATTGTGTGAAGTCGCGATTGTAAGCCAACTATGTATCTCTGTCCCTTATGTAATACATGGGTTGTGTGAAGATTACCTCACTTGCGACATTGCTTTCAATGCGGTTATGCCTCTAAGTCGTGCTTCGACACGTGGGAGATATAGCCGCATCGAGGGCGCTATGTTGGTATCGAGCCTTCCCGACCTTAGGAGCCCCACCGCTTGATCGCTTTTAGTGGCCGAGTTGTGTCTAGAAAAATATTTTGAGTCATTTAGGATTATATATATTGAGAGTTTAGGAATTCTTTTTACTCCCGGTCCCTTCGACCTTCTCGGTGAGGTATCCCGACGAGAGTTTTGACTCTTCTCTTCTCAAATTTCACTAAATTTTTTTTAGGATCACGCTGGTATCTTAGAATCGTTCCGATGGTTTTATGATGACAACATTGTCTTGGTGCCTCCCGACATTTAGGGGTTGTGGCGGTGTCCCGGGAGTTGAGCTCGAGGTGTTGTCGCCATAATTTTATCGCTGCAGTTCGAATACCCGAGTTTAGTACGCCGACATCGAAAATCTCTTTTATGCGGTTGTTGGTGAGATAACCCCGCTAACCCAATCTCGAGGTGAGTACGGAGTATTGCCATGACTTGTATAACGGATGCTTTTCAAGGTTGAGGTACACGATTTCAAGGTTTCTTGGTTATGTGTTGACGGATGGATACAATTGGATGTAGGGATTGTTAGTTTGGTTGAGATATATTGCTCCCTGTATCCCCAACACCGATTGCATAACCGTAAAGTTTCGGAGTTTCATAGGTGGGAATTCAAGTAGCTCTTAGGATATCTTTCCGACGGATGTATGATATGAAATTGGGGTTCGACGTCTAGTGGTCCGCCTATTCACGGTTGGTTTTACAGTGGTCTCGTTGTGTCTTAAAGAGTCCTTGGCTATGCCGACTCGGGGACGCTTCGTATGTCATGTGCACTACCTTGTACATGATGGTGCTGTACGATTGAGCCCGTGTAGGCCCCACCACGAAAACTTCGGACGAAATCTCTATCATATGTTTGTTCCGGCTTATTCTGCAAGCCAATCCTTTGTTTTTGTTTTGACTTGTGGTATTCGAGTTGCTTCAAAGTCAAATGTTGAATCCATACCTTTCCTAAACGGTGTTCTCATATTGCTATGTGAATACTAATCCTTTTTGATCATTGAGGTTGTCATGTTAATCCTTTTCCAACCGGTGCGCTTCTCTTCGAGCTGATCCCATCATTCTCCCCATCAGCAAGACCAATTATCATTTCTTCTCAACGGTGTTTGTTTCATCCGTCCCAAGTTGCCTTTGTTTTCCCGCCCTCCCACCCTTATTCTTCAAGGACACAGATTTCTTAATCAAGTATCCATTTATTCATGTGAAGCCTCTTCATTCTTTTCAATCAATGTTCTTATTCGGTGATTTCCCATGAAGATGCTAAACAGTTTCAAGTTCATCATCCTTCGTTGTTGTTTCTTCTCCGGTGGATCCAATTCAAGCTTTCGATATTCATCATATTCTTTTTCTCATTTCAATGTCTTCTCATACCGGTGCACCTCATTATCATTCTACTTCTCGCTATTTGTTATTCCGGAGTGATTAAGATATCTCGAAGATTCGTGTTTCCACTCTGCATTCGTTCAAGCTCTTTCGAGATTGGTATCTCATTCAAGTCATTTAATTCAACCGGTGCAACATCTCTTTTAAATCATTTCCAATGGTGTTTCTTTTGAGTGGGCCCTAACCCACAGGTCTTTTCCCAGGATCTTACCTGTCTCTTCTATTTTTCCAGAGCTATCCCAAATTCTTTTCCAAGTTTGATGTAAGAATGAATTTTCATCAGTCACATGCCTTCTCCAAGATCTTTCAAATTCTTTTCATAGTTGGCTCAACCTCTTCGCTTTTGATTCTTCCGGTGTCTCAACAATCCATGGTGGTGTTTCTCATCGTCATTCTCAGCATGTGAAGACCGAAGAAGAGTTTCTCTTAAATATTGGTCCATCCTCTTGAATATTCATGGTTCTAGCTTTATGCCATCCTCCTATAATTATTTTTCGATTGTGAGAATTCTTTTCACCCATCCGGAGCATTTCAGGAGTCTTTTCAGTTGATTCTCCGGAGCCCATCATCTCAGTATTATTCATTCCAAATTTCAGCTCTCGTTCTCCAAGTCTTACCGGGGTATCATTCAAGTATTATCTATTCAGCTCGGGATCTCTTCATTCTCTTGCATCTAAATCCCCTCAAGTATCTTCATTCATTTTTCAATTCTTCCCGGTGAATAATGCCTTTGCTACGTTCATTCTCAATTCTTACGGTGGTTCTTTCAAGATCTCTCTTCCTTGTTCATCATTTCAATTCATTCGTTGTTTCCAAATCCCACCGGTGGTTCCATCAATACCTTCTCAATTTTGCGCTATATCTCTCTTAAATTATTTCTACGAGAATAAGTAGTATGCCAAATCCGTTGATTGTCATCAATTTAAATTGGTGAAGGATACGCATAACATAATTCTTGTTCTTGTTTCATCCAAGTGATTAATTCCTTCTTTCGGAGTTTGTTCATGATGAATAAATTCTCGATTTCAGTTGTTTCATCTTTTCTTTTCCCGGAGTTCCAAGCTCTCATCATCACGAAGATCCATCTAAATCATTGCAAGGATTCACCTTGTGTTGTCAACCTCTCTTTCGTTCTATCATCCTTTTTTTTACCGGAGTTCTCCATGGAGGCTATACATGGTGGTTCATCAAGGATTCTTTTCAATCTCGAATTGTTCTTCAAGTTTTCTCTTGAAGTTATGATCCGCCAAGCTATACTCGAAATTAAACAGGGTGCCCAACACTTGTTTTGTTTTGAGGAGTTCAAGCATTCTTCATCTTGCATTCCGAAGTGCTATTCCTTCTATCTTATCTTTTGAGATGGTGTTATGTCACTCTTGACAATTTCCTTCTTGTTTCATGATTCATATTGTGGTCAAGAATGAGGTATTTTAAATCCACCAGTCTCTTCACTGGAGTTATCTTGGGTTATATTTCACCTAAAGCTTTCCCTAAGGATTGTTGCTATTTATGGTGCTTATAAATGATCCAAGTTCTTCATTTGTCCTCCCGGTGATATAAGTTTCTCGTCTCCTTGTTGATATCAATCCAATCAATTATTTCCGTTAGTGGCCGTTTGTCACCTCATAATTTCGAGATTTTGCCATAAGCCCACAACAAGCTTGTGCTTCTAGTTGTTGATTTTCCAACAACTCTATTCTAACCTTCTTGCAAGGATGCCTTCCAAATTCAATTGTGGTAGAAGTTGGTATTTTCTTCTCCGTCCCTTTATCCCAGTGGTCTAGCTTCTATTCTTTCGTTCCGGAGGCATTGTGATGTTGTGCTCTTCAATCATCATCTTGTTTTGTCAGGATCATGTTCTTTTACTTGCTTAACCATTTAACCGAAGTGTTGTGTCATCTCTTCAAGTTCTTTTCATCTTATCAAGTTTTGCCTCTCTTTTCAACCAGGGTGCTGTCTGAAATCCTTCTTACCCTTTATGCCATTCTTTCAATAATTCCGGATGCAGTGTGTTGTTGATTTCATCAAGTATCCTCTCATCTTGTCAAGTTCTTGTTCAACTCCTTCCATTTACAATCGGAGTGCTGCCCAAATTATATCATTCTTCCTCTCTCATCTTATTTTAACCGGAGTGGTTTCGAATTCTATCCTGTCCTTTAAACTCTTGATTCATGTTTTTTGCAACCTTCAAGCTCTCGTAATGCTCCTTGTTCATCTTTTCTAACGGATTGTTTGCAATCTCGTTCATCTCTGTTGTACTCTTTCTTTTAAATTGCTCAACATCTCAAGGTTCATGGTTTCACTCGTTCGTCAAAGAAGCAACTTAGTTTTACCGCTTATCTTTCTCTTCCTTTTCCCTCCGGTGCCATCCTAGATCTCGGGCCGAGATCCTCTCATAGTGTTGGAGTGTTGTAACGCCCCGGATGCAACTTTCCATATCCGTAACTCCAACTCTTGCCTTTTCTGGAGATGCGATATGATTTTTCCTTCGTGGTTGGGTTTTTGTCTGTTGTGTTGCTTTTGTTTTGTCATGCATCTCATCTCAGAGCATCATCCGCATTGCATCGGCACTCCGTTGCCGCCATGTTTTAAAAACTTGCATCCGTTCGTGTTCCGAGCCTTTTCCCCGTTGTCTGCTTTTGCAATTCGGGCTCCCTACGCCATCCGCGCCCCTTCTTCTCTCTGTTGTGAGCGGGTATTAAACTTTCTGGAATGGCCGAGGTTTGCCAAGCGGCCTTGGTATAGCACCGTAGAACCGCTGTCAAGTTTCGTGCCATTTGGAGGTCGTTTGGTACTCCAACGGTTAACCGGTAACCGCAAAGCCCTCTTTGTTGCAGCCCAACACCTCTTCCAAAGTGGTCCAAAACCCACCAAACTCCCTCCATGCTCTCGGCCGTTCGATCACGATCACGTGGCAAAACCGCTCCTCATTTGGACACTCCTAGCTCCTCTATGCCTATTTATACACCCCCATTCCAAATCCTTGATGTTTCCCCGAAACCCAATTTCCCCTCACAAGGCCGGACGCGTCCGCCCAGCTGACACGTCCGCGGACGCGTCACCTCGCCAATCGGGCGCGCCACGCCACCCCACCGCTCGCCGCCAACCAGCCCGTAGCCTCGCCACGGGTTTCCGCCATCACACCACTTGCCATAGCTGCTTGGCCTCATCACATACCAGGCCTCTGCTTGCGCCGCCTCCCCGCCACAGTGCTCAGAAGGCCTTGCCGCATCGCCTCATCAGCGACCGCCGCGTCAGCCCGCCAAGGCCTCGCCTCCGCCTCCGGATCCGCAGCCTTGCCGCCTGCCTGCCTCTCTCCGTGCTGCCGCCTGCCTGCCCCCGATCGGGAGAGACGACGGCAGCGTCTTGGGCCGTGGGCGCGCCTCCTCCTCCGCCAGCCCTCCCGGGCCCAAAGACGCCCCTGCTCTCCTCTTCCTCCACTGGCCTTGGCCCGTGGTGAGTTCCCCAAGCTCCTGTTCTGTTGGGCCAGCCAGATTCGGCCCAGAGTAGTTTTTTTTCCGCTCTGCGAATTTTGCTATTTATCCAGAGTTACTGCTTTTACGTAAAAACCCTTCATGATCATGCATTTAATAACTCATTAACGGTGCATCGGATTAAAACAAACTTTATATGTAAAATGCTTAGTTTTTCATCTAGTTTCATAATATCCAACTTTCATCCATGTTTAAAATGTTTAACTTGCTGTTTATTTAAATTTGCTCCTATGCCATGTTAAAATGATTTATTTCATAACTTTTTAACCGTAATCTCGATTTTAATAAACTTTATATGTAAATGGGGTAGAATTTTGCCTAGTTTAACATGGTGCACTCATCTTGCATGTTTAACAACTTTAAAATATGGTTTAGGTCAGAACAGTACCAAACCTTAAAATATGCACATGGGGAGTTTCCGGACTTGTTGGTTGTTGTTCCGGCCTCATTTAAACTTGCCTAGAGTAGGTAGTTTCGTCATGTTTCACCTCTTGCCATGTTTAACAACATTTAATATTGATGAGTAGCATAACGAGATCAAACTAAATACTTGGATGTGGTGTTCCGTCAATATGCAACTCGTTGCATATTGAGCTCCACTTAATTTGTAGTGTTGTTTGTTGCACTTTGCCATGCCATGCCATGCCTCATTAAACCGGACATGCATCATACTTGATTGTGCATCATGCCATGATTATGCTCGTGTGTTTACTATGTTGTTTGCTTCTTTCCGGGTTGCCTCTCTCGTTAGCTTCGGTTTCGTTCCGGAGTTGTGAGGATTCGCTCGACTACATCCGCTTGTCTTCTTCATGGACTCGTTCTTCTTCCTTGCGGATTTCGTGCAAGATGACCGCTACCTCGGATCTCACTACTATCATTGCTATGCTAGTTGCCTCGTTCTTCGCTATGCTGCGCTACCTATTACTGCTTGTCAAGCCATCCCATATTGCCATGAACCTCTAACCTTTGACACCATTCCTAGCAAACCGTTGTTTGGCTATGTTACCGCTTTTGCTCAGCCCTCTTATAGCGCTGCTAGTTGCGGTGAAGTTGAAGATTTCTCCATGGTGGATGTGGTTTATGTTGGGATATCACAATATCTCTTATATTATTAATGCATCTATATACTTGGTAAAGGGTGGAAGGCTCGGCCTTATGCCCGTGTTTTGTTCCACTCTTGCCGCCCTAGTTTCCGCCATACCGTGTTATGTTCCCGGATTTTGCGCCCCTTACGCGGTCGGGTGATTTATGGGACCCCTTGACAGTTCGCTTTGAATAAAACTCCTCCAAAGAAGGCCCAACATTGCCTTTTACCATTTGCCTCACCACCACCTACTTTTCCCTTGGGAGTAATTAACCCAAGGGTCATCTTTTATAGCCCCCGGGCCGTTGCTTGTCTAAGCGTTGGTCCAAACTAGAGCCCTTTGCGCGCCCCTCGTGGAAACTTGAGGTCCGGTTTTAGTTGTACGGATTGCTCATCCGGTCGTGGCTCGAGACGAGATACGCTGCTACTATCGGGATGTCGACGCGCGGGAGGTCTTGCTGGTCTTGTTTTACCATTGTCGAAATGTCTTGATGTACCGGATACCGAGTCCGATCGGAGTGTCTCGGGTGAAGGTCTATTCTTCGATGATCGCGAGAGCTTGTTATGGGCTGTTGGGACACCCCGCAGGTATAAACTTTCGAGAGCCGTGCCCGCGTTATGTGGCGATGGGAATTTGTTAATGTCCGGTTGTAGACAACTTGACACTTGATCCGAATTAAAACGCATCAACCGAGTGTGTAGCCGTGATGGTCTCTTCTCGGCGGAGTCCGGAAGTGAACACGGTTTCGTGTTATGTTTGACGAAGTAGGTGTTCGTGATCACCTCTTGATCATTGCTAGCTTCACGACCGCCTTTGTTCTCTTCTCGCTCTTGTTTGCGTATGTTAGCCACCATATCATGCTTAGCCGCTGCTGCAACCTCACCACTTTACCCCTTCCTTTCCCATTAAGCTTTGCTAGTCTTGATACCCATGGTAATGGGATTGCTGAGTTCTCGTGACTCACCAGATACTTCCAAAACCAGTTTGCGGTGCCTATGTTACCGAAAGCGGTGACGAATCAAGCTCAAGGAGGAGCTCGATGAAGATCTTGCCCTTTGTATTGTTTCGTTCTAGTTGATCAGTAGTGGAGCCCAGTTGGGGTCGATCGTGGACTTTTGTCGCATTTGGGGTTCTTCTTTTATTTTGGCTCCGTAGTCGGACCTTGATTGTATCTGGATGATGTAATGCTTTATTCATGTAATTGTGTGAGGTGGCGATTGTAAGCCAACTATGTATCTCTGTCCCTTATGTAATACATGGGTTGTGTGAAGATTACCTCACTTGCGACATTGCTTTCAATGCGGTTATGCCTCTAAGTCGTGCTTCGACACGTGGGAGATATAGCCGCATCGAGGGCGTTACACATGGTGGGATAGACAAGGTTGCTTCTTCGTGGACCCTTCCTGGGTGGAGCCCTTTGTGGACTCGCGCGACCGTTACCCTTCGTGGGTTGAAGTCTCCATCAACGTGGAGGTACGATAGCACCACCTATCGGAACCACGCCAAAAACATCCGTGTCTCCAATTGCGTTTGCACACTCCAGTCCTATCCCTTTACTTTCTTACAAGTTGGATGCTTTACTTTCCGCTGCCCATATACTCTTTGCATGCTTGCTTGATATATATTGTGAAAGGTTAACCTTGTGCTTAAACTCCACCCAAACTTGAAAAGCTTCAAAAACTGCCAACTTTGTGTGTTGAGGGTCTATTCGCCCCCCTCTAGATGCCTCTTCTCGATCCCTTTCAATTGGTATCAGAGCTTTGGTCTCCATTGCTTTGGTTTAAACACCATTGGAGGAAGATGGATGAGTCTACTTTGGGGAGTCTTAGACATAGAGTGCCTATACTTGATGGAGAGTACTTTCATGAGTGAAAAAATGAGATGCCTATGATTTTCAATGAATATCATTTGAACAAGTACATTACTAGCCCTTGTGCACCTCATGTAGATCCTATGCATCCTACTCTTGATAAGTCCATTGACATGATTCACAATCTTAGGACCGTTAATCTTATCACTAGAGGTTTGCCTAGAAACTTGATTGGTTGCTTGCCTACTCTTAATTGTGCCTACACTATATGGAGATTTCTTGAGGATATATTTCCAAACTATTCCTTGCAAAATCTAGATGAGATTCTTCACAAGTCTATTGCCTTAAGTAAGATGAATTTCAATGATCCTAAGTTTGGTGATTGTCTATTTGATCTTACAAATCTTATGTGTGCCAAAGGAGATGTTGGAATTATTAGCAATATTATTTTCAAAGCTATTAGAATTCATAAAAATGATCATTGTCAAAATTATTTATCTAATGAATCACCCTCTCTAGGAATTGTTCCACCACATGACGATGTTGAACATGGATACTATGATGAGGATGATGATAGTGACTATGATCTTGATGATGCAATGAGACACTTTGGTCTTATGGCAAATCTTCGCGGCTACATGGCAGGAGGAAAGGAATGGGTTCTTGATAGTGGATGTACCGATCACATGACCGGAGATAAAGATATGTTGTGTGAGCTTGCTAAAAACGACGGCCCTCGAAAGTATGTCACTTTTGTTGATAACTCAAAGGGTAAGGTGGTTGGCCTCAGTAAGGTGGCCATCTCACATGATAGCTCCATACAAAATGTCATGCTCGTTGAATCTCTTGGCTATAATCCGCTTTTTGTTTCTAGACTAGCTGACTTTGGTTTCAATGTCTTGTTTACCAAAGTAGATTGCCAAGTGCTTCATAGAGATAATCATTTTTCGCGAATACGCTAGCTGCGTATCTTTGTATTGATAGAAGGAGAATGTAGCATGGGATTACAACGCATACAAGGCCATGTACGCTGGAGGCATGGTGCACGAGCGTTGGAGCAGAGTGGAACCAAGGGTCTGCTCAGCCCTTAAGTCTAACCTAGCAGCTACTCGCTGGGGATGATGTTATGTAGCCCTTTGGCGCCTGCCTTTGCCCATAGGCGCGCCTCATCCTTAATGGTGCCGGAGACGAGGGTGATGGAGGGGCTGGCTTGGTCGAAGATGCATGCGTTGCGGTGTTTCCAGAGCCACCATGCCGTGAGTATGATGAGGGAGGAGAGGCCCTTTCGCACGAGGGCCGGCGAGCGGTCGATGCAGGAAGTCCACCAAGTTTGGAAAGGTGTGTCCGCAGATGGAAGATCGACAGCCATGCGAGCCCAGCCGAGAACCTTGTGCCAAACCTGACGCGAAAACGGACAGGCCGCGAGGAGGTGGTGCATGGACTCGAGCTCCTAATCACAAAGAGCGCACGCGTCCTCGTGTGGCAAGCCGTGGCGGGCAAGTCGCTCCGCGGTCCAGCAGTGGTCTTGCATGGCGAGCCAAAGGAAGAACCTGACGCGGAGAGGCGCCCATGGACGCCAGGTGAGTCGCCAGTGGGGGTCTTCGCAAGCACCAAAGAAGAGAGCCTTGTAGCAGGAGCTCGCCGAGTAAGAGGCGGAAGCAGTCCAACGCCAGGAGAGCACGTCCGGCGTGAAGGAAAGCGGTGTGTGTCGCACTAGGCGCCACAGGTCAACGTATTGCACCATGGCCGCCGGGCCAAGTGCGCCTCGTATGTCCTGGACCCAAGAGCGCAGGTGAAGGCCGTCGCGCACACTGCGGTCCTTGCGAAGGCGCCATGGGACGAGGGTGTAGACGAGAGGGGCGATCTCAGCCATGGACTTGCCGTTGATCCACTGGTCAGTCCAAAAGCGACAGGTGTCGCCTGAGCCAAGCTGCCAGCTTGTGGAGGCACGGAAGATGGCGTTTGCGTCGGCGTCGTAGGGGATAGGAAGGTTGCTCGAAGGTCGTGAGGGGTCTGTGCGCTGGAGCCACAGCCAGCAGATGCGCAGGGACAGGCCCATGCGGTAGATGTCGCGTATGCCAAGGCCTCCGAGGGAGATGGGGCGGGACACCCGCTGCCAGTTGACTTGGCATTGGCCTCCGTTGGCCTCCTTGTGGTCCGCCCAAAGGAATCCGCGGATGATCCGATTCACCTTCTTGATAGCCATTTTGTTGAAGGCGATGGCCGTGAGGAAATGCGTGGGGATGGCGCAGAGGACGTGCCGCACTAGGGCAAGGCGATCGCCTTGAGAAAGCATGGAGGCTCGCCAGGTGGAGAGCTTGCGGCCGAGCTTGTCGATGATTGGCTCCAGACTCGTCGAGCAGGTCTTGCGGACGGCGAGAGGTAGCCCGAGGTAGGTGATGGGGAAGTGGGCCATAGGGCACTGCATCTCAGAGGTGATCGTAGCGATGTGCTGGTCAGTGCACTGGATCGGGGTTGCTGAGCATTTGTTGAAGTTTGTGTGCAGCCTAGAAGCCCTCCCGAAGACTTGGAGTAGGGTGCGCACAGCAGCGATGTCATGGCTGTCCGGATGACAAAAACGGCGACGCCGTCTCGCGATAGAGATATGCTGGCCGCGTGCCGGGTGGTGAGGCGATGCAGGAGGCTGGTGTCCACAGCCCGTAACAGCATGGTGTTGAGGACGTCGATCACGATCGTGAAAAGCATGGGGGATACCGGATCACCCTGTCTAAGGCCATGGGCATGATCAATCGGGGGGCCTAGGTGATCGTTGATGAGCACCCTCGTCGAGGCCGTGGAGAGAAGGATAGAAATCCACTCGCGCTAGCGTGGCCCGAAGCCAAGGTGCGTCAGGAGCTGGAGGAGAAAAGGCCAAGACACGCTGTCGAAAGCCCGCGCAATATCAAGCTTGAGGACATACGTGGCGCCTTGAGGTTGTGTAGGAGACGGGCCGTTTGCTGCACGAGCATGAAGTTGTCGTGGATGCACCGTCCACTGATGAAAGCACTCTGGTTTGTAGAGACCATGGACCATAGGTGGGGTGCCAGCCGAAGGGAGAGCAGCTTCGCGACAAGCTTGGCGAAAATGTGGATGAGACTAATCGGCCGGTAGTCATAAAGCGATCTCGCGTCCGCACGCTTCGGGAGCAAAGTAAGCAAATCCTCGTTGAGTTTTTGGAAGCTGCGGCCGTTCAAGGAGTATAGCTTGTTGAAAGCCTCGCAGAAGTCATGTTTGATCGTGTCCCAACAAGCCACCAGGAACTCGGAAGTGAAGCCATCGGGGCCGGGTGCCTTGCCGGCCGGCAGCCTTTTGACGGCGTCCCAAATCTCGTCATCAGTGAAGGGCTCGTCAAGCACAAGCAGGTCGAACTGCGGGACTTGAAGGGCATGGAGATCGAGCGTGATATCTCGCTCGGAAGCGGTACCGAGCACCTCAGAGAAGTGGTCGAAGGCGGCGTCAACTGCAGCGCTGGCCAAAGCTTCAGGGCTTCCATGACGTGGTTTCTGAGGCGTGGACTTCCGCTGTTCCTGACGCCGATCCTTTCCGGAGGATCGTGACACGTCTCAAGGCTACGGCGAGACAACTACATCGCTGGAGTACGCGCACGATTGGTAATGTTTCCCTGCAGCTCAAGGTTGCGCGGGAGCTCATCGCGCGCCTAGATGCGGCGCAAGACTCTAGACCACTCTCCCATCTCGAGACCTGGCTACGACGGAGGCTCAAGGCTTCGTACCTGGGCCTCGCCTCCCTTGAGAGATTGATCACGCGGCAGCGGGTGCGCCTTGCCTGGCTTTGAAGCGACGACGCTGCGCTATCTTACTACAAAATCCATGTGGCCCACCGTAAGCAGCGCAACCTCATGACGAGCCTCCAAGTGGGCCCCAACACTATCACCGATCACGACGCCATGGTTGATGCCGCCTTCGACCACTTCTCTGAGGTGCTCGGTACTGCTTCCGAGCGAGATATCACGCTCGATCTCCATGCCCTTCAAGTCCCGCAGTTCGGCCTGCTTGTGCTTGAGGAGCCCTTCACTGATGACGAGATTTGGGACGCCGTCAAAAGCCTGCCGGCCAGCAAGGCGCCCGACCCCGTAGAGATAATCATAAAATGGTCTTTACCGGTATACGTAAAGGTGATCTATAAATTGTTGATTTCACTAAAAAGGCTCAACCTAGAACTTGCTTAATTGCTAAATCTTCTAAAGGCTGGTTGTGGCTTAGGCGGTTAGGTCATGTGGGCATGCGAAACCTTGACAAGCTTATTAAAGGTGATCATATCCTTGGTGTTAAATGTCATATTTGATAAGGATAGACTTTGCAGCGCTTGCCAAGCAGGAAAACAGGTTGGAGGAAGCCACCCCGTGAAGAACATCATGACCATGAGAAGGCCACTCGAGCTACTTCACATGGATCTCTTCTGTCCCAACACCTACAAAATTCTCAGTGGAAACTCATTTGGTCTAGTTATAGTTGATGATTTTTTAAGATTTACGTGGGTGTTCTTTCTCGATGATAAATCGCAGGTCCAAAAGATCTTCAAAAACTTTGCTAGGAAGGCCCAAAATCAATTTGAAGTGAAGATCAAGAAGGTTCGCAGCGACAACGGAACGGAGTTCAAGAACGCCAATGTGGACACCTTTCTTGACGAAGAAGGGATTTCACATGAGTTCTCAGCTACCTACACACCTCAGCAAAATGGAGCCGTTGAGAGGAAGAACCGAACGCTCATCGAAATGGCAAGAACGATGCTTGATGAGTACAAGACGCCAAAGCATTTTTGGGCGGAAGCGGTTGAGACAGCTTGTCATGCGACGAATCGCTTGTAGCTTCACAAGCTACTCGGCAAGACGGCATACGAGCTACTCACCGGTAACAAACTCCAAGTTGGATACTTTCGAGTATTCGGCTCAAAGTGCTACATCATTCTTGATAAGCATCATCGTTCTAAATTTGCTCCCAAATCTAATGAAGGTTTCTTACTTGGTTATGGCTCAAACTCTCACACTCACCGTGTCTACAACAATTTCACCTGAAAGGTTGAAGAGACGGTAGATGTGAAGTTTGATGAATCTAATAGCTTGCAAGTAGAGCAATTGCCAATTGATGTAGGAGATAAAGACCCTTCGGAAGCAATCCAAGACTTGTATATTGGCAAGGTCCATCCAACGGAGGTGAAGGAGAGTGCCCCATCCGTCCAAGTGGAAGTTTCTACCTCACAACTAGGTGAACCAAGAGTTGATATGGAAGCATCCACAAGTGGGACACACCAAGATGAAGAAAATGAGGAAGTACATCAAGATGAACCGCATCAACCTCCTTCTCCACCACGACGAGAGAACGACAATGTTAACAATAGAGAAGACCAAGAAGAAGAACGAGATGATGAACAAGATGTTCCACGCTGATCAAAGCAAAAGCTCTCACGAGTTCGAGCAAGAGTTGCTAGAGACCATCCCATCAAGAAAATCTACAATGGTATCCAAACCGAGAGAATCACTCGCTCAAAATCTCATTTGGCTAATTTTTGTGAACATTATTCATTCATCTCTAGCATTGAACCCATGAAGGTTGAAGAAGCATTGGAAGATCCGGATTGGATAAATTCCATGCATGAAGAGCTACACAACTTTGAGAGAAACCAAGTGTGGACATTGGCCGAGAAGCCCAACAACAACCACGACATCATCGGTACCAAATGGGTGTTTCGCAACAAGCAAGATGAAGATGGACAAGTAGTTCGCAACAAAGCACGTCTCGTCGCCCAAGGCTACACTCAAGTCGAAGGTATGGACTATGGTGAGACATATGCCCCCGTAGCTAGACTTGAGTCCATTCGCATCTTACTTGTCTATGCTAATCACCATGATATCACATTATACCAAATGGACATTAAAAATGCTTTTCTAAATGGTGAAATTGAGGAGGAAGTTTATGGTAAACAACCTCCCGACTTTGTTAACCCTAAGAAACCCAATCATGTTTACAAACTTCACCAAGCTTTTTATGGTCTTAAACAAGCTCCTAGAGCATGGTATAAATGCTTGACCAAGTTCCTTATTGAAAAAGGCTTTGAGATTGGAAAAATTGATTATACTCTTTTCACTAAAAGGGTTAATGGAGAATTATCTGTGTGCCAAATCTTTGCTGATGATATTATATTTGGATCAACTAACCGTCATATTATTGAGAAGTTTGGGAAGCTTATGTCGGAGAAGTTTGAGATGTCTATGATGAGTGAACTCAAGTTCTTTTTTTTCAAATCAAGCAAACTAAGGAAGGTACCTTTGTCTCTCAAACGAAGTACACCAAGGACTTGTTCAAGAAGTTCAATATGCAAGAATCCAAAGGTATGAGTACAACCATGCCTACTAGTGGACATCTTGACTTGACTAAAGTTGGTGAACCCGTTGATCAAAAAGTTTACCGCTCTATGATTGGTTCATTATTATATCTATGTGCCTCTCATCCCAATATTATGCTAAGTGTGTGCATGTGTGCACGATATCAAGCGCCCCCTAAAGAATGTCATCTTAATGCTGTGAAAAGGATAGTGAGATACTTAATACATACACCAAATTTTGGCATTTGGTATCATAAGAGTTATTCTTTTGATCTTGTTGGCTATTCCGACTCGGACTATGCCGGTGACAAGGTTGATAGAAAGTCCACTTCGGGTACTTTTCAATTTCTTGGTAGATCTCTTGTGTCTTGGTCCTCCAAGAAACAAAACACAGTATCCTTATCCACCTCCGAAGCGGAATACATTGCCGCCGGTTCATGTTGTGCTCAATTACTTTGGATGACCCAAACTCTTAAAGATTATGGGATATATGTGAAACATGTTCCTTTGCTTTGTGACAATGAAAGTGCTATTAAGATTGCTCACAATCCCGTGCAACACTCTCGAACTAAGCACATTGAAGTTCGTCATCATTTCATTCAAGATCATGTTGCCAAGGGTGATATTAATCTTAAGCATGTTCGTACCGACAAGCAATTGGCGGATATATTCCTAAACCACTTGATGAGAAAGTGTTTTGCAGGTTGAGAGGTGAGTTGAACATCATTGATGCTTCAAACTTGGAGTAGAAACTCCATTTGGATACATGCAAAACATGAGCCTATGACTAATCCTTGATATTTCTCTTATGATGATAATCTTATGTCTTGGATATATTTGCACCTTGCATGTCATCTAACCCTTGTAGGTACTTGGATGAATCTAAATCTATGAGATTGCAACTCACTCACATCTCGAGCAATCTCTACATCACCAAGTCTCTACATTATGGTGGTTGAAGATAAGGAAGCATGAAACCCTTCAAATATATCCTTTGACAAATTCCTATATCAAATTTCATGATTGCCATTTTGGATACACAAGTGCTATTCCTTGCAAAACTAATTCGTGTAGGTAGATGAACTCCAATTACAAGTGGTGCTCCAAATGAACTACATCAACATTGAGCATCCCACACAAGTTCGACTACATGATCAAGATCAACACCACCACCCAAGGTATGTTATTCCAGCTTAGAGAAGATTTACCCCAAGACATGGGTCAAAGCAGCTCAACAAGATGTGAATACATCAAAATGCTTTAAAAAATGGCAACCCCATTTTGAGCTTAAACAATGAGTATGACCTATGATCAAGTGACTTCACTTGACTCCTAAGTCAATATACTCTAACATAGGTGACTTTGTTGCCGACCAATTCTAGATGAAGTTCTCTGTTGCTTCTTTGTGCCCTTGCATTTGTCTCTTGCATGCTAGTTCCCCTTTCAAAAAAACTTCATCTAGATTTCTTTTCTTTTCTTTTGTGCATTTCCCTGCATCCAATTCCTTGCAAATCCTTGTGAGATCTCACTTGCTTACTGAGCTGAGGTGACTAGTGCTTTTTCTCTGTGATGAACGGACACACCGACTTGCCTCTTTCGGTCAAACCGAAACTTTTTGGTGCCACCGAAGGAAACAACTCGGTGTAGCCGATCTCAATGCTGAGAAACACTTTGTCATTTGCATCCTGCACATTTTGTTCCAGCTCCACTCGATGATTCTTATCCTCTACCAGCATCTTTTTTTTGCTACTTTTCCATGTGACTCAAGGACCAACCCTATTTTGACTCACACTCCAGAGAAGACCCTTCTTGGAAATTGATGTCAAAGGGGGAGAGAGAGCTCACATCAAAGCTTAATCATTTCAAAAAGGGGAAAAGAGAGATAAATAATCACATCATAGAAAGACCCCAGTTGCTTGGTATTCAAAGAGGAGAGAAGTTACATGTATTTAGAGGGGAAAGACATGTTCATGTTGTTTTTGTGTTTGCTTTGCTCTGATTTTCTATTCCCTATCTTCTCTCAATATCCCATATAAGATTCAGGGGGAGCAAGACATCTAAGGGAAGGAAATCTTCAAATTAATTGCATATCTTTACCCTTGGGGACATGTCTACACTCAAATAGAGTACCTAGTACTCACTCTATACATATCATCCCAAATCTTGGTACTCTTGTGGTTTAATACTCTTGCTCTGCTTAGTAGATGTCTCTGTGTTGTCTAACCTTGTTTTCTCAGGTTCATCTCTTCCAAAGCTAGCTCAATACCACAAGGTAAGTATATGCATCACATTCATGCCCATGAGGATCTATTGCTGATGTACATATTGTTTGCAAGAAGGACTCATGAGCATGAAGGTACTTTCTCAAATTCACACCATTTACTCTGATGCATATAGCCAAGACACATGTAACTCATTGCCTGCTCTGTCATGATTATGCACTCACATGATCTTATGTTCCATATTTACATGATTGCATACATGTAGGGGGAGCCTATGCATGTTACATGTCCTTCCAAAGCTTTACTTGCTTTTCTCTATATATTTATCTAAAGCTTTGATGTATGTTGTCATCAATTACCAAAAAGGGGGAGATTGAAAGCACAAGTGCTCCCTAGGTGATTTTGGTAATTAATGTCAACATATATCTTGTTGGACTAATAATTTTATCTAGTGTATTTCAAATAAGTCTAACAGTGGAGTGGCATGGACAAGAGGATGTGGAACCCCTTCAAGATGCTAAAGACAAAGGATTGGCTCAAGCTCAAAGCTCCGGACTCTACATTTTCTATTTCAGTGATCCAAGATCAAATTGAGTCTATAGGAAAGCCAATACTATTAAAAGGGGATGAGGTGTTGCTTAATGAATTGCTTGCTCAAAATGGTTAGTGATATGCTCCAAAGCCCTCAACCACTTTCTCATATCCACATATGTCCCAAACCAAAAGTCAAACGCGGCCTCACCTATTTGATCTATCCAGTGCCACTGAGTTCATTTGACATAGCCACTGCCAGAAACCCTAGTCACTTCGGTCTAATGGATGGGATCTTGGTCTCACCAAGATGGGCTTGCAAACTCCCTGTTATCTATTGCAATATTTTCGGTCTAACGGAGAAGTGTAATCGGTCACACCGAGTTTGCCGGACCAACTCTCTGTTTTGCTTATTACCAAATCGGTTCCACCGAGTTGTGTAATTGGTCAAACCGAGATGAGGTTTTACCCTAACCCTTGCACATCGGTCCCACCGAGTTGATCATATCGGTCCCACCGAAATGCCTAACGGTCACATTATGAACTAAATTGGTCCGACCGAGTTTTATGATTCGGTCCCACCAAGTTTGGTGAATTGTGTGTAACAGTTAGATTTTGTGTGGAGGCTATATATACACCTCCACCCTCTCCTCATTCGCGATAGAAGCCATCAAAACGTGCCTACACTTCCATCATTCATTTTCTGAGAGAGAACTACCTACTCATGTGTTGAGGCCAAGATATTCCAATCCAAACATATGAATCTTGATCTCTAGCCTTCCCCAAGTTGCTTTCCACTCAAATCATCTTTCCACCAAATCCAATCCTATGAGAAAGAGTTGAGTGTTGGGGAGACTATCATTTGAAGCACAAGAGCCAGGAGTTCATCAACAACACACCATCTATTACCTTTTGGAGAGTGGTGTCTCCTAGATTGGTTAGGTGTCACTTGGGAGCCTCCAACAAGATTGTGGAGTTGAACCAAGGAGTTTTTAAGGGAAAGGAGATCGCCTACTTCATGAAGATCTACCCTAGTGAGTCAAGTCCTTCGTGGGCGATGGCCATGGTGGGATAGACAAGGTTGCTTCTTCGTGGACCCTTCGTGGGTGGAGCCCTCCATGGACTCGCGCAACCGTTGCCCTTCGTGGGTTGAAGTCTCCATCAACATGGATGTACGATAGCGCCACCTATCGGAACCACGGCAAAAACATCCGTGTCTCCAATTGCGTTTGCACACTCCAATCCCATCCCTTTACTTTATTGCAAGTTGGATGCTTTACTTTCCACTGCACATATACTCTTTGCATGCTTGCTTGATATATATTGTGAAAGGTTAAACTTGTGCTTAAACTCCACCCAAACTTGAAAAACTTAAGAACTGCCAACTTTGTGTGTTGAGGGTCTATTCACCCCCCTCTAGACGCCTCTTCTCGATCCCTTTCAGTAGCTTCCTGTGTTGAGGCTCCGGCTTTGGACATAGGAATCCTTCTGGCTGGTGCTTTCTTCTTCAAACCTGGCTTGGTTGAAGCTGATGTGCCAAAATCCTTCTTGACAACTTTTTTAAGTGACTTCCTCATTAGCCACAATGATCATCTTCTGAGTCAGAGGTTTTCTTCTTCCTCTGCCTGGTTGATGACTTAGGCAGGTTACTAGGAGTGCTTCTACTCCCATCATCACAGCTTCTATCTGAGGGACTAGTGCCCTCACTCATGTGAACCTGTTCCTTAGACCTATTTTGGCTGTCACTGTTGTCTGACATGACTGAAAGCTGAAAGCTGACTCTGTGAATAGATATAGTTGAGACAGCGTGGATGAGCATCACAAAGTGCAGATATTTTGCAAAACAAATGAGTCAAAAACTTAGTTTTAGTTTTCTATAGAAATCATTTCGGAGCTATCGAGATGTTAAACTCGGTGACACCGAAGCAACTTTTAGAGTCTAAACATGTGAGATCGGTCGGACCGAGACACAGTTCGGTGATTCCGAGATTGCTAGGGTTTCACAGAGAAATGAACTCGGTCACACCGATTTGTACGTTTTGGTCAGACTGAAAAATACAAGTGCAATGGCCTGGGCCAAATGGGTGAGACCGAATTTTCTCCAACTCGGTCAGTGCGAGATGAGTTCGACGGAAACCTAACCCTAAGTTTCGAATCAAAACTAATTTATAGGAGGTTTTGATTGGATAGAAGTATCTCAAACGCGGTAAGAATCATGGCATTGACCTTAGTGCAAGAATCAAAGGAAAAGATTGCACAAGGGGTCGAGTTCATACCCTAACTTGGTGGTGAACTCCCTACAGCGACAATAGCGGCGATGATTTCCGTTGACGATGGCGGAGACCAGCGGCAAGAGGTCGCTGGAGACGGCGGATACAATCCGGAGACCTCGAGTCGGCAGAGCTGGACAGGCGCGGGCGAAAGGGTTTCAGAGAAATTTCCAAAATTTGGTGTGTGGGTATATATATCCAGACCCTGTTGGTGTGACCGAGTTGAACAACCCGGTGGCACCAAGATGCAGAGTCGCAAGCGGTTAATGCAACTCAGTGAGACCAAAAAGTTCAAATCGGTTGCATCGAGATTGAAACCTAGATCAACTCAATGAACTCGGTATGACCGAAAGGGATGAATCGGTCAGACTGAAATGCATTAAGAGGTTTTGGAAGTTTAAGTCTATGAAGAATCGGTGGCTCCAAGTGCTCCTCACCCAGATGGTTCGAATCTGACTTAATCAAACTTTGTGATGTAGCATGAATAGAGTTTGAGACGAGAAAAGCATAGATAGCTAGAGGGAGTACTTAGGCATTCTTGTCCATCCATTTGGCAGAAAAGAAAAATCCAAACAATCAAAGCAACAAATGGATGTCCTCCAATGAAGAAAATTATGCAACCAACATGCCCACACAATAAGATAGCAAATGAAATATGTGGCAAAGCATGCACAAACACTCTAGCATCTATCAAGCAACCGGTGATGACTAGGTCATCTATATATGAGTATATTGACTTATGATTCAAATGAGAACATTTGATCGTAGGTCATACTCATTGTTTAACCACAAGTGGGGTTACCACTTTTACATAAAGCATTGTTGTGTTCACACCATTAGAGTTGCTTTAGCTCAATTCTTAGAGTAAAGCTCCCCCTAGATGTGATATCCCCTTTTAGAGGGATGAACTAACCTTGGGTTTTCTTGATGATGACTTCGTGTAGATGTTGAAGATCTGGATGCTCAATATTGATGTAGATCATTTGGAGCCATCCATTGGAGTGAGTGTTGGGGAACGTAGTAATTTCAAAAACTTTCCTACGCACACGCAAGATCATGGTGATGTATAGCAACGAGCGGGGAGAAAGAGTCCACGTACCCTCTGAGGGAGTCCTGGACTAGGGGGTGTCCGGACAGCCGGACTATCATCGTCCGCCGGACTCCAAGACTACGAAGATACAAGATTGAAGACTCCATCCCGTGTCCGTATGGGACTTTCCTTGGCGTGGAAGGCAAGCTTTGCGATACGGATATGTAGATCTCCTACCATTGAAACCGACTCTGTGTAACCCTAGCCTCCTCCGTGTCTATATAAACCGGAGGGCTTTAGTCCGTGAGGACACAACATACATTACAACAATCATACCATAGGCTAGCTTCTAGGGTTTAGCCTCCTTGATCTCGTGGTAGATCCACTCTTGTACTACCCATATCATCAATATTAATCAAGCAGACGAGGGTTTTACCTCCATCAAGATGGCCCAACTCGGTAAAAACATCGTGTCCTCGCCTCCTGTTACCATCCGCCTAGACGCACAGTTCGGGACCCCTGCACGAGATCCGCCGGTTTTGACACCAACATTGGTGCTTTCATTGAGAGTTCCTCCGTGTCGCCACCGATAGGAAGGATGCCTCCACCCGCCTTCAAAGACGGTATTTTCGCCGAAGGGGCCTTGGCCGCCGCCAAACTATCCGCTAGGTGGTTTTCTTATGACCGCATGTCCGCCATCGCCTCGACAATGACTTCTCAAGTCGCCAAAAGCAATCTTCGCGTCACTCGAATCCGCCGAGCGCTTGATCCAATAGAGCTCTCGCGTTAACGAGCTCTTGATCGCATCGCCGCTCGAGTCGCCACAGACTATGATCGATTGGGCTTAAAACCGATCCGAGAGAGATTAACTCTCCCGTGCCACCCACCACGCCGCAGTGGTAGAGGAACAATGCGCGACTCTTTGCCTATATTAAAACTAGTCACGTCCGGATTCCCGAACCCTCCATGCCGGACTTCCGCGGAGGGACGGGCTTCGATCAAGCATTGAACTTAAAATCATGCATCACGCCGGACTCGCTGGATTGTGTCCAGCAACCTAAGCTTCCGAATTCGGAAGCTCTTCGGCCTTTAAGCCCCAAGATGGGCAAGGATCCGGATTTTAGTCCACCCACCCGCCCAAACATATGCGATCTATCTCTAATACGGCAAGAGCCCGCTGAAACAAAGACATCACTATCGGGCGATTCTCCCGTTATGGACAGGATAAAGGACTGCCGAGAGGAAAACGCAATCTCAATCTTCTGCAATAATTGCACGGACAAGGGAATACTAAACGCCATTGATCGTCGCAAAATTACGCGCTTCATCGATCCGCATCCATAGTACGAAAGTATCAGGCGATGGAGAGTTTCCGAAAACCGAAAATCAATTTTGGGATAATCCGCCCCAAACCCAATCCAGAAGAAAAGGGCGCCTTACACTCGGGCCCCGATGCAAAACGAAAAACAAAACCCAATAAGGGAAACGGAACCCTACTGGAGGGATGGTTCAATGGACCCTGTAAGCTTCATAGTACAGAGGGAGCCGTCCCAACTCATAGCCTTCGAGCATGTTGGATATTACGGCAGGTGGCCAAAAGTAGCGAGGAGCTTCTAGCCCCAGAAAACAACTCCAACAATACCAGTACGGTATCAAGAGTCTTCGAGACCTTCGCATCAAACAATATGCAAAAGCGAACAATCCGCGGACTCGCCGAAGTCTACCAAGTAGCAACAAAGAAATCCATGGAGCGACACAAATATTACCTTCAACGCCAATGATTTAACCTAAATTCGAACAGCCAGCAGCACCACCTGACCGGTACTTAGTCCCATAGTGGACGGCTTTCGACTAACAAAAGTCCTCATGGATGGTGGCAGCGACTAAACCTCATTTACGAGGAAACTCGCGAAAAATGGAAATCGATTGAGCCAGATTGAGCAAAGCAACACAACCTTCAGAGGAATAATCCCTAGCCGAAGCGCTACAGCACAGAAAAATCACACTCGACGTGGTGTTCGCTCACGGACAATTACAGATCCAAGAAGTCACGCTCCAAGTGGCCTCGCTCAGCAGCGGATATCACGCCATATTAGGACGAGAGGCATTCACAATCTTTCAAGCGGTACCTCATTACGGGTACATGAAGCTCAAAATGCCCGCCCAGCGGAATAATCACTCGTTAGTGATCCGGACATAGCACTCGCTACCAAAACAAGACAGCCGCACTAGCCCTCGAGGCACTATCTCAAGCCTTAGCGGCAGAAGAACTCACCGCTACAGTGCTCCACGGTGAACAGGACGATGTGATACTCGATAAAAGATCAAGTCCACCTCCTTCAAACCAGCAGATGAAATAACAAAATTCCGTGTCCATCCAACGGACCCAACAAAGACGGCCTCCATTGGGGCACAATTGAACCTCAAGTAGACGCCAAGACTACGCCAATTCCTTCGGGAAAATCGACATTTTCGCCGCATCCTTCGGATATGCCCGAATCCCACGCAGATTGGCGTAACACAGCCTAAACATCCTAAAGGATTTAAGCCACCAAACAGTTCTTCGACGATTTTCCAACCCAAAAGACAGTAATGGGAGAAGAGCTAGCCAAACTATTGGAAGCCGGATTCATCGAGATATCAAAGATCCGGACCGGCTAGCAGATCCGTAATGGTACCAAAGAAGGACAAATCTGGCGCCTCGGTCGATTTTAAAGACCTCAATAAGGCTTGCCCAAAGGATCCTTCCTCTCCCCCAAGATCGACTAAATTATCGATGCTACCGCAGGCACGATTCATTGTGTTTCTCGACGATACTCGCTACCATCAAATCAAGATGGCGAAGCAGACTCAAGCCGCCACGGCATTCATCACCCCTTACGGACCATTCGCTTCAACACGATGCCCTTCGGACTTTAAAACGCCGCACAACATATCAGCGATGATTCAAACATGTCCGCTACCCAGATCGGCAAAACAATGAGAGACACGAGACGACGAGTCGCAAAACAAAACACGCCGAAACTCTAGTATACGATTTGAGGCTCACGCTCGACAACCTCAGAGCATACGACATCAAGTTGAATCCGAAAATGTGTTTTCGGCGTATCACCGGAAAGCTGCTTTGGGCTTCATCGTGTCCGTAGAGGAATCAAGCAAACCCGCTAAAATCCGAGCTCACACGCTTGGACATTCCAAAAGACCTCAAACAAATACAAAAATTAACAGGATGCGTGGCAGCTCTAAGCCGCTTTATCTCCCGCCTAGGAGAAAAGGCGTTGCCCTTATATCGCCTCCTTAGGCGCACCGAACACTTCGAGTGGACGGATGCCGCCACGGCCGGACTAGAAGAAATAAAGGCCATATTGGCAACAAATCCGGTCCTGGCTGCGCCCAACCTGGGCGAACCAATGTTATTATACATCGCAGCAACGCATCAAGTTATGAGCGCGGTCCTCGTCGTCGAACGAGAGATGTAAGGGCACACATTCCTCTCAAAAACCAAAGGTATTATGTATCCACCGTGTTAACCCCCGCAAATCCTGCACCCGCACTATCGAAGATAGCATATGCGGTGTTCATGGCATCCCGAAACTCGCACTACTTTCAAGAGTGTTCGATAACAGTGGCCTCTGAAGTACCACTCAATGACATTATAAATAACCGCGAGGCAACAGGCAGTATTGCAAAATGGGCCATTGAGCTCTTACCATTCGATATAACTTACAAACCTCGACGAGCTATAAAGTCACAAGTTTTGGCTGACTTCGTCGCCGAATGGACCGAAGCCGAACTCCCTAAAGAGTACGTCGCATACTCCAACTGGACTATGCATTTCGACGGCTCTAAAATGTTGGCCGGACTGGGGGCTGGCGTCGTATTGATGTCCCCAACAGGGGACACAGTCTAGTACGTACTTCAAATAATGTACACCGACTCCAACAACGCAGCCGAATACGAGGCCCTGTTACATGGTCTCCGGATGGCAGTTTCCATGGGCATTCAACGCCTAGAGGTGCGCGGGGATTCAAACCTTGCAATATCCCAAATAAATGGAGACTTTGATGCCAAGGATCCGAAAATGGCAGCATATCGCAACACCGTCTTAAAATGTCACCGGTTTGAAGGACTCAATTCCATCACATAGCCCGAGATAATAACCAAGCGGCCGATGTATCGCACGATCGGGCAAAATGTGATGTTGTCCTCCAAATATCTTCCTAGAACGGCTCTTCAAGCCATCCGCATTATGGGAAGAGGAGCCCGTAGTGACAAACCGAAAAACCGCACCAATCGGTGATTCAGCAGATGACATAACACCTTCAGCCCACGCTATAATGGCAGAATCGCCACAGGATGAACCTTTCCTAGCCTACTTACTTAGGCAGGAACTTCCCAAGACCAAAACGAGGCCCGCTGCATAGTCCGCGATCGAAAGCCTACAAGGTCCATGAGGGAGAACTTTATAAGAAAAGCACAACCGAGTCCTTCAAAGGTGTATCTCCAAGAGGAAGGGCGAAACCTCCTGGCAGAAATTCATGCCGGACTAGGCGGACACCACGCAGCAGCCCGGCCCTTGTAGGAAAGGCATTCCGTACAGGATTTTATTGGCCGACGGCCCGGGCAGACGCTACAGACTTAGTCCAATGATGCGTTGGCTGTCGCCTCTTTGCTAATCGAGCCACATGCCGCCCACCACCCTCAAAACTATACCCATTACATGGCCGTCATGGTCCGGGGCTTGATATGGTTGGACCCCAAAAGGGGAACCCACAAGCAAAGATACCTATTGGTCATGGTGGACAAATTCACCAAATGGATAGAGGCCAAACCGTCAAAACGGCAGAGTCCGGACCAGTGATAGACTTTATATCCGGGTAGTACACCGCCACGGAGTCCCCACAAAGATCATCACCGACAACGGCACGAACTTCACAGCCGACGAGGTCAAGTCATGGTGCAAAAATATGGGCATCAAGCTCGACTACGCTTCACCTATCACCCTCAAACCAACGGTCAAGTGGAACGAGCAAACGGTCTAATAATGAGCGGCATTAAACCCGCATTAGTGCGGTCACTTATTAAATCGACACGCGACGGGTCGAGGAGCTCGACTGCGTTTCGGGCTGCGGACAACGCCTAACCGTACTACCGGATTCACACCATTTTTATGGTATACGGCACATAGGCAGTCTTGCCTCAGGACATTATTCATGACTCACCTCGAAAAGCGCATGTATGAGGAAAGAGAGGCCGAGCTTGATCGGTAGGACAACTTGGACACATTGAGGAAGAACGTGACGCCGCGAAGGCTCGCTCCGCATTTTATCGCAAGCAGGCCCAAGATATCAAAGCAGAGAAGCACGGGCCAAGACTTACAACGTTGGTGAACTAGTTCTACGCTCACGGACAAGAAAAAGGACAAGCTCAAGCCCAAATGGGAGGGCCCTTCATTATCGATCAAGTCCTCGACCGGCGGAGCATACCGCTCACGAAATGCGCCGATAACCGACTCGAGCCGAACCCATGGAACGCAGCCCGCCCGACGATTCTATGCCTAGCGCCGACTAAGAGTTCGCCCCTTCCCCGGCCCAAACTTTTACACTTCGCTGTCTTTTGTTTCTCTTTTATGCCTTTTATTTAAAAAGCCCTTACGGGCCTATTTTCGCATTTTTGCATACACATGACGTGCCATCCGCACTCATCATTCCCGGGGCTTCTTTACGTAAGCTCAATTATAAGGGTTTCATACCCAGACATGTGTCAAGCTTCCACATGTACCTTTTACTCGCCATTATATGCATCGATATGACTTAAGTTTTGGCCAAGCTGGGTTGCTCGCTCCTGTGCTTACCCCCCACGCTCCCGATTGTTCGGCTAGGAGGTAAAGGAGCACCTCTACGATTGTTATCGCCGGTCACCGGATGTGTACCTCGATCGGGTGAAGCCGAAAGCTAGCGTTTTAAGGGAATATTCGGTCGGTGACTTAAAAGATGACTTTTACCTATTTATCTATCTGCCCCAGATGTTTTATCGCTTTTTTGCAGTCCGACATGCACTTTAGGGCATGCCTCCCAGTGAAAGGAACCCTTAACGAACTATTCTCCTCGAAGATGTTTCTTACTAACCATGTAATATAACATAACTAGTTGGGCACTTGTCCGATAAAGCACTAATGACCCCTACGCCGGTCTCCATGCATACCACGGTTGTTTCTTAACCAAAAGGTATTCGACACACTCCGACTCTAGGGTCCCGAGGTTGAAGCGAAAAGGTCGGCAAAGACAAACGATCTACAATCCGCTAGAAGGCATTTAACATGTCACTTTAAAGGAAAACATACATTGTCAAATTTATCGATTGTATTCCTCCTCAATCCCGCCTAACAGTCTGTCTAATTTACAGCCCGCTGGGAAAATTTAGCAGCCAACTCTACTTGGATGTATACTAAACTCACAGGATCTCCTTCCCATCGGGCCCCACCGTCCAACTCGCCATGTGGTTGGGATCCGCCTTCTTATACCGCTGCCTTCACCATGGCCCAAGCCTCCTGGCACCTTGACGGCAAGCCGAAATCTTCCACAAATGGAAGCGCTGTCGCACTCCCTGCAGCTTCTCCGCAAGCTCCCCGAGGCCCTCGGGTAGGGTGAGGGCCGGCCATAAAGCCTGAACGACGCCGCCATTGCCCGCCAACCTCGGCACCTTGACGGCAAGCCGAAATCTTCCACAAATGGAAGCGCTGTCGCACTCCCTGCAGCTTCTCCGCAAGCTCCCCGAGGCCCTCGGGTAGGGTGAGGGCCGGCCATAAAGCCTGAACAACGCCGCTCATTGCCTGCCGAACCCAAGCCTCCCTGGCACCTTGACGGCAAGCCGAAATCTTCCACAAATGGAAGCGCTGTCGCACTCCCTGCAGCTTCTCCGCAAGCTCCCGAGGCCCTCGGGTAGGGTGAGGGCCGCCATAAAGCCCTAACGACGCCGCCATTGCCCGCCAACCTGCTCGAGCAGCTGCAGTGAGCTTGAAGTTGATCACCCGCTGATACGGCATCTCTCCGCAGGCGACTTGTGAGTATACCTACAAGACATACTATGTCAATTTGCTTCTTCGCCAACTCTTCTTTTAAAAGGAGTTCGCCAAGCACTTACTATAAATGCCGCGACGAAGCCGCTGATTCTCCTTAACAGAGCCGGACAGCTCGGCCCGAGCGCCTTTCAGCTCTTCTCCGAGCTTGGCGTTGGCATCCCAGAGCTTGTTCCTTTCTTGCTGCACCCTATTCAGCACACTCTCACCAGCCTTCAGCTGGTGCAGCAATGCTTGCCTGTCCGGATCTTGTCCGGCGGCACCTGCAATGTCATTATTAGACTTGCGCGCACACCGCATAGCGCTTATATTTATTAATAAAAATGTGTTACCAGGAGGGGTCTCTGCGTCTCCTCCTACGGCAGCAAGTGCGGCCTCAAGTTGGGCCTTGCAATCTTGCAGCTCCCGAGACAGCTGGGCATTCTTCTCGGTAAGAGCTTGAGTTTTCAAATGATCCTTAAATCAGTTAACATAACTACTTTAAGTCTCGGGGCTACCGTATATACAACCATTAAAATTCCTTACCCGTATGTCTTTCACATACCGCCCGTGGCTCGTAAAACCATCTTGAGCGGCACGGAGATGCGATCCTCGTGTTAAAGGCATCCAATGCCTCAGGGAGAAGCACGCTCACGAAATATTGTCCGTGGCGCCTATGGTTCATGGCACTTCCACCTCGACTTGGTGGCGACAATCTGTCGGTGTCCTCCGCTGGAGAAGGATCCGCCCGATCTTGCGCTTGCCTCCCTCCGTGCCGGGCGCCGAGCCCGCCGGTGTAGGTTGGATCAAGAACTTGCGCCCGCAGTCCGCGAGCGCTTTTTCTCCTACAAAGATCATGAGCACTCAGCGCTTCTAGGAACGTTGTTCAAAAATTCAAATACGAGCTATACCTTTGCGGCGACGCTTCCGTCCGCACCGAGCTCCTTTTCCGCCGCTGGTCCGGATCGCCTCTCATGGTCACCCGCTGGCTCGCTTCCCGCCGTAAAGGCACTTCTGTAACATACCATCGCTTATGAAGGTTAGAAAGGGAAAGGAAGAGATAATGGTGTTCGACCTCGGTCACGGCCGCTCGAGAAGCCGGATACAGTCCGGTAGTCCGCCGTAATGGCAACCAAAGCACTATCCATGCTGAGTTGGTGAAATACCCGCCGATCAGCTCCACTCGATGTCCGGTCCTCTTCGGAGGCCGATCCAGGATCTTTCGATCCTCGGGTTGCGGAGCAGACTTATCATGTCCTCCACAACCGCGAGACCTCGCTACCAAGACATAATGTAAAGAAGCTTAAACTTCGAGAGAATGGGTTGAGCCTTTAAAGGTGTTCGCCACCCATCCTCTAGGGTTGATCATGGAAAACCCATTCAAAGGGTTCGCTCAAGGAAGTCCTCCTTTCCCCTTATACAGCCGGAAAGGATCTCTACCAGATCCTCGGTCGAATCCGCCCTTTGCGCCATGACGGGTGGCATCGCCCTCCCGCTGAAATCCCACATAGGGTGGCCTCAGATCGCAATGGCTGTACCCCCGCATGATGCATTTCGTCATGACTCCAATCATGGTCAACCCGAATGGGCCAAGAATCTTATTCAGCCCATCAAGTAATGGACGCCTTGTCTTCCTCCAATCGGGGCTCCGTGGGCGCCACCGAGGCGTTCTTCAGGGAGCAGACTAAACTCCGGAGGCCAATCCGGATCGGGTCCGTAGCGAGCGCCTCCTATGTAAAACCACTGAGGGCCAGCCTTCGACGCTTTCTTGGGAGTACCGGATGGGTATCCGTCCCGGCGATGCGCCATATTTCGCGCCGCCCACTTGATATATGGACCCTCGTGAGAACGGGCACGAGGCGTAACAGCCTCTTCCACAATGCAAAATGGGGCTCAATGCCCAGAACAGCTCACAAAGAGCTACGAGCCCGCGATATGCGTGATGAGGCGGGCGTGAGGTGGTGGAGCTGAGTCCGAGAACTCCGTGGCCCATGGAGGAACGGATGTATCGGGAATCCGAGTCCCTTACCAAATAAGGGACGAAGCATACTCGCCCCCTTTATTGGGGCTTGGGGTAGCCTCCGCTTGCCTCCCACCTTGATAGGTGACCAGCCCGCTCGGACCGGGACCATGAAGGCCGGAGGAGAAATCCCCGCTTGAGCTTCACTAGCTCACAGCGAAACAGAGCACCTCCTCCAATTCCCGACGGTGGGATGGGAGGCGTGAAGAAGAGCCGCCGACGGTCCATGATGGAATGGATTTTAGGTCAAAGGCGCCCGATGAAGTATTCATGGAGGAGGATGGTGTGGTTTGATCTGGATTTTGCCTCTTTTATAGGCGGATGACTCGCACGATCGGGGTGAAACGTAAAACGCCTTTCTTTGATTCGTATGACGCGGAAAAATACCATTATTGGGCTTAGAAGCCGAGAAACACAAGATTTATGGTGAAGCCGACACCGCTCGCGTACATGGAACTTGAAGGAGAACCCGCCTTGCAACGCCAAGACTATATACGCTACCGGACTTATCGCCATTGAAGCCTGGTTCGGGGCTACCGAGGAGTCCTGACTAGGGGTGTCCGGACAGCCGACTATCATCGTCCGCCGACTCCAAGACTACGAAGATACAAGATTGAAGACTCCGCCCCGTGATCCGGATGGGACTTTCCTTGGCGTGGAAGGCAAGCTTGGCGATACGGATATGTAGATCTCCTACCATTGTAACCGACTGTAATTCCTAGCCTCCTCCGTGTCTATATAAACCGGAGGGCTTTAGTCCGTGAGGACATAACATACATTACAACAATCATACCATAGGCTAGCTTCCGAGTTTAGCCTCCTTGATCTCGTGGTAGATCCACTCTTGTACTACCCATATCATCAATATTAATCAAGCAGACGTAGGGTTTTACCTCCATCAAGAGGGCCCAACCTGGGTAAAACATCGTGTCCCTCGCCTCCTGCTACCATCCGCCTAGACGAACAGTTCGGGACCCCTACCGAGATCCGCCGTTTTGACATCGACACCTCAGATCGAAGATAAGAGATCACAGATGATGTCGATCATGATCACGATCCGAACGATCGATTCAGCTACATGCTGATGACGCCCTACGCATCCACCAGATGGGAGAGAATACAGGGCTGCTATCAACTTGGAATGTGTCATGGGAGAGAACTCAGATCAACTTGTGTGTCATGGGTGCCCCTAGCCAGGCTGCCTCTATGGGGCTCTGGAGTCCCAGTCCCACTCCCACCGAGAGGAAGAGAGAAGAGAAGGAAGGAGGTGTCGCCTCCCTAGTCCACCCGGACTAGGCCTTGGGGCCTCCTCTCTCTCAAAGCCTCTCCTCGATCATCCTGATCCAATCAGCCTCCTCCAATCAATATATCGACCACGACACCCATGGATCTCATTAGGGACTGAACTACCTTCAGACATCATAACTCATAATATAAATCTCGTCACTCGAACTCACATGACCGAGACACGCTCATAACCAATAGCGGAACCTGGATGCACTCATATTCTAATAAGATCATCGTCACATAACAACATACGTGTTCCTTTGTCATCTAATGTTACTCGCCTCCGATCACCGATCACCATACCTAGTTCGATCTCGCTATCGAAAGTCTTTACTCGCCCGGTATGCATCATCCTGAACTAACTCGTTAGTCACATTGCTTGCAAGGCTTATAGTGATGTGCATTACCGAGAGGGCCTGCAGATACCTCTCCACAATTGGAGTGACAAATCCTAATCTCGAAATACGCCAACTCAAGATTACAAATCCTAATCTACGAAGGTACTTGTTGAGTTGGCGTATTTCGAGATTAGGATGTGTCACTCCGATTGTCAAAGAGGTATCTCTGGGCCCTCTCGGTAATGCACATCACTATAAGCCTTGCAAGAAATGTGACTAATGAGTTAGTTGCAGGATGATGCATTACATAACGAGTAAAGAGACTTACCGGTAACGATATTGAACTAGGTATTGAGATACCAACGATCAAATCTCGGGCAAGTAACATACCGATGACAAAGGGAACAACATATGTTGTTATGCGGTTTGACCGATAAAGATCTTTGTAGAATATGTAGGAGCCAATATGAGCATCCAGGTTCCGCTATTGGTTATTGGCCGGAGACGTGTCTCGGTCATGTCTACATAGTTCTCGAACCCGTAGGGTTCGCATGCTTAAAGTTCGGCGATGATTTATATTTTGAGTTATGTGTTTTGATGTACCAAAGGTAGTTCGGCGTCCCAGGTGAGATCGGGGACATGACGAGGAGTCTCTAAATGGTTGAGACATAAAGATCGATATATTGGACGACTATATTCGGATATCGGAGAGGTTCGGAGTGATTCAGGTATTTATCGGAGTACCGGAGAGTTACGGGAATTCGCTGGGGAGTATATGGGCCTTATTGGGCTTTAGGGGAAAGAGAGAGGAGGCTGCAAGACTTCAAGGCCTAGTCCGAATTGACTAGGGGAGGGGCTGCGCCTCCTTCCTTCTCTTCTTTTTTCCCTTTCCTTGACTCCTACTCCTACTACATGGAAGGGGGAATCTTACTCCCGATGGGAGTAGGACTCTGCATGCCGCCATAGAGAGGGCCGCCCTCCTCCTCCACTTTTTATATACAAAGGGGGCACCTCTAGACACACAAAGTTGATCTGCTGATCTCCCATCCGTGTGCGGTGCCCCTCCACCATATTCCACCTCGGTCATATCAGAAGCGGTGCTTAGGCGAAGCCCTCACGTCGGTAGCAACATCATCACTGCCATCACGCCATTATGCCGACGGAACTCTCCCGTGAAGCTCTGCTGGATCAGAATTCGCGGGACGTCATCGAGCTGAACGTGTGCTGAATTTGGAGGTGTTGTACGTTCGGTACTTGGATCGGTCAGATCGTGAAGACGTACGACTACATCAACCGCGTTGTGCTAACACTTCCGCTTTTGGTCTACGAGGGTACGTGGACAACACTCTTCCCTCTCGTTGCTATGCATCACCATGATCTTGCGTGTGCGTAGGATTTTTTTTGAAATTACTACGTTCCCCAACATGTAGTACCCAGACAATCTGAGCACATGCTCACTGCTTGAGCTATCTTCCTCCATCTTTTAGCTATAGAACTTGTTGGAGACTTCATATCTCTTAAATCGGATATTTGCTTGAAGTATTAACTTCAACTCCTGAAACATCTCATATGGTCCATGACATTCAAAACGTGTTTGAAGTCCCGATTCTAAGCCGTTAAGCATGGTGCACTAAACTATCAAGTAGTCATCATTTTGAGCTAGCCAAACGTTCATAACGTCTGCATCTGCTCCTGCAATAGGTTTGTCACCTAACGGTGCATCAAGGACATAATTCTTCTGTGCAGCAATGAGGATAATCCTCAGATCACAGATCCAATCCGCATCATTGCTACTATCATCTTTCAACTTAGTTTTTTTAGGAACACATATAAAACATAGGGAAGCAACAACAAGAGCTATTGATCTACAACATTATTTGCAAAATACTATCAGGACTAAGTTCATGATAAATTAAAGTTCAATTAATCATATTACTTAAGAACTCCCACTTAGATAGACATCCCTCTAATCATCTAAGTGATCATGTGATCCAAATCAACTAAACCATGTCCGATCATCACGTGAGATGGAGTAGTTTTCAATGGTGAACATCACTATGTTGATCATAACTACTATATGATTCATGCTCGACCTTTCGGTCTCGAGTGTTCCGAGGCCATATCGGCATATGCTAGGCTCGTCAAGTTTAACCCGAGTATTCTGCGTGTGCAAAACTGGCTTTCACCCGTTGTAGATGAACATTGAGCTTATCACACCCGATCATCACGTGGTGTCTCGGCACGACGAACTTTTGCAACGGTGCATACTCAGGGAGAACACTTGTACCTTGAAATTTAGTGAGAGATCATATTATAAAGCTATCGCCGAACTAAGCAAAATAAGATGTATAAAAGATAAACATCACATGCAATCAAAATATGTGACATGATATGGCCATCATCATCTTGTGCCTTTGATCTCCATCTCCAAAGCATTGTCATGATCTCCATCGTCACTGGCATGATGATACATCTCCAACGTATCTACTTTTCCAAACACTTTTGCCCTTGTTTTGGACTCTAACTTGCATGATTTGAATGAAACTAACCCGGACTGACGCTGTTTTCAGCAGAACTGCCATGGTGTTATTTTTGTGCAGAAAACAAAAGTTCTCGGAATGACCTGAAAATCCACGGAGATTACTTTAGGAAATATAAGAAATACTGGCGAAAGAATCAAGGCCAGGGGGCCCACACCCTGTCCACAAGGGTGGGGGGGCACGCCCCCCTGCCTCGTGGGCCCCCTGGATGGCCACCGACCTCAACTACAACTCTATATATTTGCTTTCACAGAGAGAAAAATTAGAGAGAAAGTTTCATCACGTTTTACAATACGGAGTCGCCGCCAAGCCCTAATCTCTCTCGGGAGGGCTGATCCGGAGTCCGTTCGGGGCCCCAGAGAGGGGGATTCGTTGCCGTCGTCATCTTCAACCATCCTCCATCACCAGTCTCATGATGCTCACCGCCGTGCGTGAGTAATTCCATCGTAGGCTTGCTGGACGGTGATGGGTTGGATGAGATTTACCATGTAATCAAGTTAGTTTTGTTAGGGTTTGATCCCTAGTATCCACTATGTTCTGAGATTGATGTTGCTATGACTTTGCTATGCTTAATGCTTGTCACTAGGGCTCGAGTGCCATGATTTCAGATCTGAACCTATTATGTTTTCATGAATATATGTGAGTTCTTGATCCTATCTTGCAAGTCTATAGTCACCTATTATGTGTTATGATCCAACAACCCCGAAGTGACAATAATCGGGATACTTCTCGGTGATGACCGTAGTTTGAGGAGTTCATGTATTCACTAAGTGCTAATGCTTTGGTCTGGTACTCTATTAAAAGGAGGCCATAATATCCCTTAGTTTCCATTAGGACCCCGCTGCCACGAGAGGATAGGACAAAAGATGTCATGCAAGTTCTTTTCCATAAGCACATATGACAATATTCAGAATACATGCCTACATTACATTGATGAACTGGAGCTAGTTCTGTGTCACCTTAGGTTATAACTATTACATGACGAATCGCATCCGACATAATTATCCATCAGTGATCCAATGCCTACGAGCTTTTCACATATTGTGCTTTGCTTATTTACTTTACCGTTGCTACTGTTACAATCACTACAAAATTGCTACTATTACTTTTGCCACTGTTACCATTACTATCATACTACTTTGATACTAAGTACTTTGCTGTAGATACTAAGTTATCCAGGTGTGGTTGAATTGACAACTCAACTGCTAATACTTGAGAATATTCTTTGGCTCCCCTTGTGTCGAATCAATAAATTTGGGTTGAATACTCTACCCTTGAAAACTATTGCAATCCCTATACTTGTGGGTTATCAAGACTATTTTCTGGCGCCATTGCCGGGGAGCATAGCTCTATTCTTTGAATCACTTGGGATTTATATCTGCTGATCACTATGAGGAACTTGAAAGACGAAAGAACTAAGATTTTTCCCTCAACTACGAGGGGAGTTAAGGAACTGCCATCTAGCTCTGCACTAGATTCTCCTTCTGTTTTGAGTAAGATTGCGACACCTAAACCTACTACTGCTATGAATTCTGAGATGTCGCATGTTATTGATGATGCCACTTCTGCTATGCATGATACTTATGATGAAACTACTTCTATGCTTGATACTACTTTGCCGTTAGGTGAATTTCTAGATGAACAGCTTGCTAGGGTTAGAGAGAATGAAATTATTAACGATGATATTATTGAAGATAGTGATGATGAAGGTTCTCCCCCTAAGTATGAATTGCCTGTTGTTCCAGAGGGTTACGTTATGGATAAAGAAGCTGCTAGAGCTATTCTTGCTTGCAATGATAGATATGATCTTAAGAAGTTATTAGCTAAATGGAAGCAGCAATCTCTAAATGCTAGAATGAAATATGACCCTGCTTTTGCTAATTCACCTATCTTTGTTACTGATAAGGATTATGAATTCTCTATTGATCCTGAGATAATTACTTTGGTTGAATCTGATCCTTTTTATGGCAATGAATCAGAAACTGTTGTGGCACATCTTACTAAGTTAAATGATATAGCCACCCTGTTCACTAATGATGAGAAATCCCGCTACTATTATATCCTTAAGATATTTCCATTCTCATTAAATGGTGATGCTAAAACTTGGTTTAACTCTCTTGATCCTGGTTGTGTGCGTAGTCCCCAGGATATGATTTATTACTTCTCTGCTAAATATTTCCCTGCTCATAAGAAACAAGCTGCCCTAAGGGAAATATACAATTTTGTGCAAATTGAAGAAGAGAGTCTCCCACAAGCTTGGGGGAGGCTTCTCCGATTACTTAATGCTTTGCCTGATCATCCTCTTAAGAAAAATGAAATACTTGATATCTTTTATAATGGATTAACCGATGCTTCCAAGGACCACTTGGATAGTTGTGATGGTTGTGTTTTCAGGGAAAGAACAGTCGACCAAGCTGAATTGTTATTGAATAATATGTTGACTAATGAAAATAATTGGACTCTTCCTGAGCCTATTCCTGAGCCAATTGAGCCAACTCCTGAGCCTATTCCTAAACCCACTCCTAAGAAGAGGGGAGTTCTATTTCTCAGTCCTGAAGATATGCAAGAGGCAAAGAAATCTATGAAAGAAAAAGGGTATTAAAGCTGAAGATGTTAAGAATTTACCTTCCGTTGAAGAAATACATGGTCTTAATATACCACATATTGAAGAAACACTTTGTCTTGATGACCCGACACAGGTAGTAAAGGTAAATTCTCTCTATAGATATGATAAAGTTGAAATCCCGTCTACTATGTTTGCTAGCCAATGTTTAGATGAATTTGATGACTTTATGACTGGACAAGAAAGTTTTAATGCTTATGTTGGTAGAGAATTAGAGAGTAATGCTTACATAATTGGACGCTTGAGTGATTATATGGCTAGAGTTAAAGGTGAACTTAAACTCATTAGCAAATATGCTTCTATGGTTACCACTCAAGCAGAGCAAGTACTTAAAGCTCAAAGTGATTTACTCGATGAATTAAATAATAAACATGATTTTGCTGTTAGAGTGGCTACTAGAACTGGTAGAATGACTCAGGAACCTTTGTATCCTGAAGGCCACCCTAAGAGAATCGAGCAAGATTCTCAGAGAAATAATGTAGATGCACCCAGTCCTACTAGAAAGAAGAAAAAGAAAAACGATAGGACTTTGCATGCTTCTAGTAAACCTGTTGTAGACACACCTCAGAATCCCAATGATATTTCTATTTCTGATGCTAAAACACAATCTGGTGATGAACATGAACCTAGTGATAATGTTAATGATAATGTTCATGTTGATGCTCAACCTAGCAATAATAATGATGTAGAGATTGAACCTGCTGTTGATCTTGATAACCCACAATCAAAGAATCAACATTATGATAAAAGAGATTTTGTTGCTAGGAAGCACAGTAAAGAAAGAGAACCATGGGTTCAGAAACCCATGCCTTTTCCTCCTAAGCCATCCAAGAAAAAGGATGATGAGGATTTTGAGCGCTTTGCTGAAATGATTAGACCTATCTTCTTACGTATGCGCTTAACTGATATGCTTAAAGTAAATCCTTATGCTAAATATATGAAGGATATTATTACAAATAAAAGAAAGATACCGGAAGCTGAAATTTCCACCATGCTTGCTAATTACACTTTTAAAGGTGGAATACCAAAGAAACTTGGAGATCCAGGGGTACCAACTATACCATGCTCCATTAAAAGAAACTATGTTAAACCTGTTTTATGTGATCTTGGAGCCGGTGTTAGTGTTATGCCTCTCTCTTTATATCATAGACTTGAATTGAATAAGTTGACACCTACTGAAATATCTTTGCAAATGGCTGATAAATCAACTGCTATACCTGTCAGGATGTGCCTGTTATGGTTGCAAATGTCACTATCTTAATGGACTTTGTTATTCTTGATATCCCCGAGGATGATAGTATGTCGATTATCCTTGGTAGACCCTTTTTTTAATACTGCAGGGGTTGTTATTGATTGCAACAAAGGCAGTGTCACTTTTCATGTTAATGGTAATGAGCATACGGTACACTTTCCGAGGAAACAATCTCAAGTTCATAGCATCAATTCTATTGGAAAAACTCCAACTATCATTATTGGAGGTTTTGAATTTCCTCTTCCTACTGTCAAGAAAAAATATGATATTCTTATTATAGGGGATGCTCATATCCCCGTTGAGGTAACCTAGTGTTATTCGAAATTTCTCCGGTTCCATGATATTCGGAATGAGCTTGTTAACAAGACTTGATCAACCTTGTTAGTGGATTCCTTTTGATGATCATGAGATGGATGAAACTAGAAGGCACAACCTTCTGTACCCTCTTTTTACTTTCTGTTATTTAGATTAAATAAAGCAAAAATAGTATTTTCTGTTAGTTTTCTGAATTATCCATGCAATAAAAAAATATCCCAAAAATAAAAGTTCTCCAAATGCCCTGCAAATTTAGTATGATTTTTTATGGAATATTTGAGGATTTTAGGCACTGAGAACAGCACAAGGGGGAGGGGGCAAGCACCTGGCCACGAGGGTCTAGGGCGCGCCCAGTCTGACTGGGCGCGCCCCCTGCCTTATGGGCCCACGGTGGCCCCCTCCACTGATTTCTGCACCCACACACTCCATCTTCCTCCCAAAAAAATCCCCATCCAGCTCAAGCACAAGTTCTAGCTCATTTTGCTGCGATTTTTGATCTCCTTGCTCAAAGCTCCATTCACAAAACTGCTTTGGGAGATTGTTCCTTGGTATGTGACTCCTCCAATGGTCCAATTAGTTTTTGTTCTAGTGCTTTATTTGTTGCAATTTTTTGCTGCATAGGTGACCCTGTTCTTGAGCTTGCATGTCAAATTTATGAGGACCCAAGTAATTGTAATGCATGATATAGGCTCTAGGCACTTGTGGGAGTAGTTGCTATCAATCTTGTTTAGTTTGATTCACTTTTTTTTGAAGTTACTAAAAATTTCAGAAAATGATGAGGAGATTATTGAGGGGCTCTTCTAGCCAAGGCTCCAAGGATAAACAAGCTAAGGAGAAAGAAAAGGCCAAGTATAATCTTCCTCGCGTAGCGGAAGTAAGGCCTTGTGAGTGGCCTTGTGATAATTTCTCGAGAGCAGCCGGGATTTATGAAGACTTTTATTCTTTGGCTGATAATGCGGGCCTCACCGACTTTCTCCACATCTGAATCGAACAGTATCTCTTACTTACCAATACTTCCATGCAAAACTTTAACTATTATCCTAAGAATTCACCTCCTTCAGTAGCTTTTCATTTATATGATGAGGCTAAGGAAATGTCATTACGTAATTTTTGCGCGGCTTGTAGAATACCCTTCGAGGGCAGCTTAGATGAACCACATCGTAAAGATGTGGATGGTTTTATTGATACTATTACTGTAGGGGAATCGAGGAAGGTTTCCGATGCAAGAATAACTACCATACATTTTCCTGTTTTACGCTACTTTGCTATATTTGCTAGTCGATGCTTAATTGGTCGCAGAAATTGTGGAAACCTCAGTGTTCTTGATATTATTATTCTGTTCCATGCCTTATTTTGTGATAACACTTTTAGTATGGGTTTCGTTATTGCTAAACGATTAAGTCTAAACCATACAAAGTGCCCCATCTTGGGAGGTATCTATGCTGCACGCCTTGCTAAACATTTTGAGATACCTATTAGGCATTATGAGAAAGAGGAGACACTGCTGCACCCTACCTTTTTAGATTACAGGAGCATGGTAGCGCATGAGTTTATTGTTGACAATGATGATAAGATGCTTCTGTATAACCTGAGATTTAATAAGAAACACAATGAGATTATTACCCTGCATGCACCTTCTTTGTTTGATTTAACTGCAGGCCCTTACCTCGTCTTGCCGTCGGCCGTGTATGCGCACCGAGGCCAGACATCAGCTCCAGAGCCTGAGCCGGAACCACCACTGGACCCTTATCGTCCATCATGTTATCAGTGGGATCTGGAGGAGATTGCCAGCCAGTGGTATCCAGATGACACTCCTCAGTACACCGGGGAGAGTAGCCGCGGTCCTTGGGCATAGACCAACTTAGGCCAAAAGCCTAAGCTTGAGGGAGTACGTATTTCTCACCGACATTACATTCATGTTCACACACTTATTCTAGTTGTCGGTGCTCATACTTTTTCATTGTATTATCCATGCTAGTTTAATTTATTTTTCTAGCTTTTGTCTTGTGTGTTTGATAAAACTTAAGAAAACCAAAAAAATTAGTTAGTTTAATTTCCATGCTTTTAGTAGTAATTAAATGAAAACCCAAAAATATTTGTCGTTCTTCTTTTGCTTGTTGGGAGCTTTCCCGTGTAAATAGTTTTATTTCTTTTCTTTCCTTTGGGGTCGAGAGGAGAAGAGCATAATGAAAATGTTTAGTGGCTCCAAGATGCATGATTGTTGATTTAACCAAGAGCCCATATTACCTTGCGTTCTCCCTTGAATTGAATGCTTGCAAATTCCAGCTTAGTCCAATGCACGTGCACTATTATTATTATACACACCGTTCGGTCGTGCAAGTGAAAGGCAATAATGACGATATACGACGGACTGATTGGGATGAGAGAAGATGGTATGAACTCGACCTCTTGTTTTTGTAAATATGATGAGTTCATCGTTCCCGATTTAGCCTATTATGAATAAACATGTTTGCAATGACAATTAGAGATTATAGTTGCTTATGCCATGCTTAATTAGCTAGGAGCTTATAATGGTTTACCTTGCGTGCCAACATGCTATTAAAATGGTTGTGATGTGGTATGATAGGGTGGTATCCTCCTTTGAACGATTCGAGTGACTTGACTTGGCACATGTTCACGCATGTAGTTGAAACAAAATCAACATAGCCTTCACGATATTTATGTTCATGGTGGATTATATCCTACTCATGCTTGCACTCAGTGTTGATTAATTTTAAATGCATGTTCATGACTATTGTTGCTCTCTCAGTTGGTCGCTTCCCAGTCTTTTGCTAGCCTTCACCTGTACTAAGCGGGATTACTGCTTGTGCATCCAAACTCCATAAACTCCAAAGTTATTCCATATGAGTCCACCATACCTTCCTATATGCGGTATTTACCTCCCGTTCCAAGTAAATTTGTATATGCCAAACTCCAGACCTTCAAATGAAATTCTGTTTTGTATGCTCGAGCAGCTCATGTTTCAACTAGGGCTGTCTGTATCTTCCATGCTCGGTGGGTTATTCTCAAGAGGAGTGGACTCCGCTCCTCATTCACGAGAAAATGGCTGGTAACCGGGATGCCCAGTCCCATGATCAAAAAGATCAAAGCAAATCAAAATAATTAAACAAAACTCCCCCAGGGTTGTTGCTAGTTGGAGGCACTCGTTGTTTCGAGCAAGCAATGGATTGATGCTTGTTGGTGGTGGGGGCGTATAAACTTTACCATTATGTTTGGGAACCGCCTATAATGTATGTAGCATGGAAGATATCGAGATCTCATAGTTGTTGCATTGACAGTGAAAGTATACCGCTCAAAATGTTATTCCTCTCTATTTTAAAATCGAGCTCTGGCACCTCTACAAATCCATGCTTCCCTCTGCGAAGGGCCTATCTATTTACTTTTATGTTGAGTCATCACCCCCTTATTAAAAAGCACCCGCTGAAGAGCACACTTTCATTTGCATTCACTACTATTAGTTTATATTGGGTATGACTTGACTGGATCTCTTTTACCATGAATTACAATGTTTAGTCAGTCCTTGATCTTCAAAGGTGCTCTGCATTTATGTTTTGAGAAAGGGCTAGCGAGATACCATCTTGTTATATCATATTATGATTGTTTTGAGAAAGTGTTGTCATCCGAGATTTATTATTATTGCTTGCTAGTTGACTATGTCATTGATATGAGTAAACATGAGACCTAAGTGTTATTTTGAATATGGTTAGTTCATAATCTTTGCTAAGAACCTGAATGCTGGTTTTACATATTTACAACAACAAGAGCAAACCGAGTTTGTAAAAGTTTTTCTTTATCACTTTCAGTTTGTCAACTGAATTGCTTGAGGGCAAGCAAAGGTTTAAGCTTGGGGGAGTTGTTACGTCTCCAATGTATCTACTTTTCCAAACACTTTTGCCCTTGTTTTGGACTCTAACTTGCATGATTTGAATGAAACTAACCCGGACTGACGCTGTTTTCAGCAGAACTGCCATGGTGTTATTTTTGTGCAGAAAACAAAAGTTCTCGGAATGACCCGAAATCCACGGAGATTACTTTTGGAAAATATAAAAAATACTGGCGAAAGAATCAAGGCCAGGGGGCCCACACCCTGTCCACGAGGGTGGGGGCGCGCCCCCTCCCCCTGGGCGCGCCCCCTGCCTCGTGGGCCCCCTGGATGCCCACCGACCTCAACTCCAAGTCTATATTTTCTTTCATGGAGAGAAAAATCAGAAAGAAAGTTTCATCACGTTTTACGATATGGAGCAGCCGCCAGGCCCTAATCTCTCTCTGGAGGGCTGATCTGGAGTCCGTTCGGGGCTCCGGAGAGGGGGATTCGTCGCTGTCGTCATCATCAACCATCCTCGATCACCAATTTCATGATGCTCACTGCCGTGCGTGAGTAATTCCATTGTAGGCTTGTTGGATGGTGATGGGTTGGATGAGATTTACCATGTAATCAAGTTAGTTTTGTTAGGGTTTGATCCCTAGTATCCACTATGTTCTGAGACTGATGTTGCTATGACTTTGCTATGCTTAATGCTTGTCACTAGGGCCCGAGTGCCATGATTTCAGATCTGAACCTATTATGTTTTCATGAATATATGTGAGTTCTTGATCCTATCTTGCAAGTCTATAGTCACCTGGTATGTGTTATGATCCGACAACCCCGAAGTGACAATAATCGGGATACTTCTCGGTGATGACCGTATTTTGAGGAGTTCATGTATTCACTAAGTGCTAATACTTTGGTCCGGTACTCTATTAAAAGGAGGCCTTAATATCCCTTAGTTTCCATTAGGACCCCGCTGCCACGGGAGGGTAGGACAAAAGATGTCATGCAAGTTCTTTTCCATAAGAACGTATGACAATATTCGGAATACATGCCTACATTACATTGATGAACTCGAGCTAGTTCTGTGTCACCCTAGGTTATAACTATTACATGAGGAATCGCATCCGACATAATTATCCATCACTGATCCAATGCCTACGAGCTTTTGCACATATTGTACTTTTCTTATTTACTTTACCATTGCTACTCTTACAATCACTACAAAACTGCTACTATTACTTTTGCCGCTGTTACCATTACTATCATACTACTTTCCTACTAAATACTTTGCTGCAGATACTAAGTTATCCAGGTGTGGTTGAATTGAGAACTCAACTGCTAATACTTGAGAATATTCTTTGGCTCCCCTTGTGTCGAATCAATAAATTTGGGTTGAATACTCTACCCTCGAAAACTGTTGTGATCCCCTATACTTGTGGGTTATCACATGACACCATGATCTCCATCATCTTGATCTATATCAATGTGTGGTCGCATGGTCGTCTCGCTAACTATTGCTCTTGCAACTATTGCTATCCCATAGCGATAAAGTAAAGCAATTATTTGGCGCTTGCATCTTATGCAATAAAGAGACAACCATAAGGCTTCTGCCAGTTGCCGATAACTTCAACAAAACATGATCATCGCATACAACAACTTATATCTCATCACGTCTTGACCATATCACATCACAACATGCCCTGCAAAAACAAGTTAAACGTCCTCTGCCTTGTTGTTGCAAGTTTTACGTGGCTGCTACGGGCTGAGCAAGAACCGTTCTTATCTATGCATCAAAACCACAATGATATTTCGTCAAGTTAGTGCTATTTTAACCTTCTCAAGGACCGGGCGTAGCCACACTCGGTTCAACTAAAGTTGGAGAAACTGACACCCGCCAGCCACCTATGTGCAAAGCACGTCGGCAGAACCAGTCTCGCGTAAGCATATGCGTAATGTCGGTCCAGGCCGCTTCATCCAACAATACTGCCGAACCAAAGTATGACATGCTGGTAAGCAGTATGACTTGTATCGCCCACAACTCAATTGTGTTCTACTCGTGCATATAACATATCTACGCATAAACCTGACTCGGATGCCACTGTTGGGGAACGTAGTAATTTCAAAAAATTTCCTACGCACACGCAAGATCATGGTGATGTATATCAACGAGCGGGAAGAGTGAGTCCACATACCCTCGTAGAACAAAAGCGGAAGCGTTAGCACAACGCGGTTGATGTAGTCGTACGTCTTCATGATCCGACCAATCCAAGTACCAAACGTACGAAACCTCCGAGTTCAGCACACGTTCAGCTCAATGACGTCTCGCGAACTCCGATCCAGCAGAGCTTCTCGGGAGAGTTCGGTCAGCACGACGGCGTGATGACGGTGTTGATATGGCTACCGATGCAGGGCTTCGCCTAAGCACCGCTACGATATGACCGAGGTGGAATATGGTGGAGGGGGGCACCACACACGGCTGGGAGAGATCAACAGATCAACTTGTGTGTCATGGGGTGCCCCTAGCCTCAGTATATAAAGGAGGAGAGGAGGGGAGGGGCCGACCCTCTCTATGGCCCGCCCTAGGGAGTCCTACTCCCACCGGGAGTAGGATTCTTCCATTCTATGTAGTAGGAGTAGGAGTCAAGGAAAGGGAAGAGAGAAGAGAAGGAAGGAGGGGGAGCCGCCCCTCCCCCTATTCCAATTCGTACTAGGCCTGGGGGGGGCTGCTCTCTCTCTCTCTCTCTCTCTCTCTCTCTCTCTCTCTCTCTCTCTCTTAAAGCCCAATAAGGCCCATATACTCGCCGGCGAATTCCGGTAACTCTCCGGTACTCTGATAAATACCCGAATCACCCGGAACCTTTCTGATGTCCGAATATAGTCGTCCAATATATCGATCTTTACGTCTCGACCATTTCGAGACTCCTCGCCATGTCCCCAAACTCATCCGGGACTCCGAACTACCTTCAGTACATCAAAACACATAACTCATAATATAAATCGTCACTGAACGTTAAGCGTGAGGACCCTATGGGTTCGAGAACTATGTAGACATGACCGAGGCACGTCTCTGGTCAATAACCAATAGCGGAACCTGGATGCTCATATTGGCTCCCACATATTCTACGAAGATCTTTATCGGTCAAACTGCATAACAACATACGTTGTTCTCTTTGTCATCGGTATGTTACTTGCCCGAGATTCGATCGTCGGTATCACCATACCTAGTTCAATCTCGTTACCGGCAAGTCTCTTTACTCGTTCCATAATGCATCATCCCACAACTAACTCATTAGTCACATTGCTTGCAAGGCTTATAGTTATGTGCATTACCGAGAGGGCCCAGAGATACCTCTCCGACAATCAGAGTGACAAATCCTAATCTCGAAATATGCCGACTGAACAAGTACCTTCGGAGACACCTGTAGAGCACCTTTATAATCACCCAGTTACGTTGTGATGTTTGGTAGCACACAAAGTGTTCCTCCGGTAAATGGGAGTTGCATAATCTCATAGTCATAGGAACATGTATAAGTCATGAAGAAAGCAATATCAACATACTAAACGATCAAGTGCTAAGCTAACGGAATGGGTCAAGTCAATCACATCATTCTCTAATGATGTGCTGCCGTTAATCAAATGACAACTCATGTCTATGGCTAGGAAACTTAACCATCTTTGATTCAATGAGCTAGTCAAGTAGAGGCATACTAGTGACATTATGTTTGTCTATGTATTAACACATGTACTAAGTTTCTGGTTAATACAAGCATGAATAATAAACATTTATCATGAAATAAGGAAATAAATAATAACTTCATTGTTTCCTCTAGGGCATATTTCCTTCAGTGAGTTGCACTTTCAATACCTACATGGGTTAGTCCCACAAGGAACAAACAAGGATATCCATAGTGTAGGACCTTGAAGTATGTGTAGAGGGGGGGGGGTGATTAGACTACTTGACCAATAAAAACTTAATCTTTTCCCAATTTTAGAGTTTGGCAGATTTTAGCAATTTTAGAACAAGTCAAGCAATCATCACACAATTCAAGCAAGCATGTAAAGAGTATATAGGCACCGGAAATTAAAGCATGCAACTTGCAAGAATGTAAAGGGAAGGGTTTGGAGGATTCAAACGCAATTGGAGACACGGATGTTTTTGGCGTGGTTCCGATAGGTGGTGCTATCATACATCCACGTTGATGGAGACTTCAACCCACGAAGGGTAACGGCTATGTGAGTCCACGGAGGGCTCCACCCATGAAGGGTCCATGAAGAAGCAACCTTGTCTATCTCACCATGGCCGTCGCCCACGAAGGACTTGCCTCACTAGCGGTAGATCTTCACGAAGTAGGCGATCTCCTTGCCCTTACAAACTCCTTGGTTCAACTCCACAATCTTGTCGGAGGCTCCCAAGTGACACCTAGCCAATCTAGGAGACACCACTCTCCAAGAAGTAACAAATGGTGCGTTGATGATGAACTCCTTGCTCTTGTGCTTCAAATGATAGTCTCCCCAACACTCAACTCTCTCTCATAGGTTTTGGATCTGGTGGAAAGAAGATTTGAGTGGAAAGCAACTTGGGAAGGCTAGAGATCAAGATTCATATGGTAGGAATGGAATATCTTGGCCTCAACACATGAGTAGGTGGTTCTCTCTCGAAATGGTAAGTTGGAAGTGTAGGTTGGTTCTGATGGCTCTCTCCACGAATGAAGAGGAGGTGGAGGGGTATATATAGCCTACACACAAAATCTAACCGTTACACACAATTTACCAAACTCGGTGGGACCGAATCGTTAAACTCGGTCGGACCGATTTAGTAAACCTAGTGACCGTTAGTGATTTTCGGTGGGACTGACATGCATCTCGGTGAGACCGATTCGGTTAGGGTTAGGGCATAACGTAATCTGGTAAGACCGATTACACAAACTCGGTGAGACCGATTTGGTAAAAGCTTTCCAGAGAGTTGGTCAGGTAAACTCGGTGGGACCGATTTGCTCTTTTCGGTGAGACCGAAATGTTACAAAAAGGAAACAGAGAGTTTACATTGCAATCTCGGTGGGACCGATCGCTCACTTTGGTTAGACCGAAACGTTACGAATGGAAATAGAGAGATTACAACCCCATCTCGATGAGACCGAGATCCCTATCGGTAAGACCGATTTGCTTAGGGTTTGTGGCAGTGGCTATGACTTTTGGAATCAGTGGCGCCGGATAGGAAGAATCAGTGTGACCTATTTTGGCTTTGGGTTTAGGTCATTTGTGGATGTGGGAAAGTAGTTGAGGGTTTTGGAGCATATCACTAAGCACATGAAGCAAGAGGCTCATTAAGCAACACCTCATCCCTCCTTGATAGTATTGGCTTTTCCTATAGACTCAATGTGATCTTGGATCACTAAAATGTAAAATGAAGAGTCTTGAGCTTTTGAGCTTGAGCCAATCCTTTGTCCTTAGTAGTTTGAGGGATCCACTTTCATCATCCATGCCATGCCATTCATTGAGCTTTCCTGAAATAATAGTCTTGGAATAGCATTAGCTCAATGAGCTATATGTTGTTATGAATTACCAAAACCACCTAGGGATAGTTGCACTTCCAATCTCCCCCTTTTTGGTAATTGATGACAACATATGGATCAAAGCTTCAACAAATGATAATAAGATTGAATAACATCGTCGGTTTGAGAAGTATGTGATAAGAAAGAGCTCCCCCTAAATTTGTGCATGGGTTAAGATTTGCTTTGGACTGCAAATGCACAATGAATTAGGCTCATGGGTTACTCTTCCATGTCACATACATCTTGGTGAGCGCTCAAAATAATAAATAATGAATACATGCACTCATCACCAAGCATAGTGAGTGATCACATAAGATAGATAGGATAATATCATCAAACATGCATAAGTGTAGCTTATGATCAAACACATGATCATCAATGTCTCACAAGCATAGTATCTCAACCAAAAGCAAACAAAGTTTAAAGACCACCAAATAAAGCAAGAGAGAACAAAAGCAACACTCTCTCTCGAAGCCTATGATCTATACATTTTTCTCCCCCTTTGGCAACAAGTTACCAAAAAGTTCATAGAAAATGCATAGTGCTAGATCGACTCTCAGGCTTGATCTTCTGGTGGTGGTGTCCTGATGACTCCTTGGACGAAGGCTTCAGTTGAAGTAGAGGGTGCTGGAGTGGATGCTGGAGCTGGTTGCACTGGAACTGTAGGTGCTGTGGCTGGTGCTGAAGTTGTTGCTCTAGTGTCTGTCACTGGCACTGCAACTGACCTCTGGGCTCTGGGCACTCTGGCAAACACATTTGTGGTAGTCTTGCCCTGTCTCTCCTGCATATCATCCTGCAGCTACTCTACAACTGACTGAATCTCAGTTACTTTAACATCAAGGTCATGAAACTTGAGTTCCATGATTCTCTCAAGGCTCTCCTAATTCTGAGTGAGGGTGGCCAGTACTTTCTCAATCCTCAGTGTAGATGCTATCAAGTAACCAAGCAGCTCCTGTTTGGTTTTTAAGAAATATTCAGATGCCTCCTCTTGAGTTGGCATCTTGGCAGCCTTCTCCTTCTTTGCCTTCTCCTTCTTCTCCTGAGCTTGAAATGATTGTGGATCATTTTCATTCATGACAACCTCATTGTCCTCAAAGTCTGGATAAAGTGGAAAATGTTCCTTATCCAACTGATATCTCCCTGTGCCCATCTTTGAGTTGATCAATTCCTGAATCTGAGGTGCATATCCACAGCTCCTCTTCTGATCTGCTGCAGTCCTCTTGATTGTTTCAATCATCAGGCTCATGACTTTGAACTTCTGTGGCACATCAAACACATGCAGCATGTTTATGGCATGCCCTCTGATCATGTTATGGTCACCAGACTTGGGCAACAAAGTGTGCCTCAGGATCCAATTGATGGTTGGCAACCCTGACAGCAGAAAGTGAATTGATCCAAACTTGTGAGTCTCTACTGCCTTGTCTGGGATTTCCTTGTACATGTGAGCCATTAAATTGTGACCCAACTTCTTCTTTGCATAAATGTCCAGGTCATCTTCATTTTCCTTGGGGGCATTTATCAGACTTGCCCATTATTCAACAGTGGATTGGTACCTTGTACCTTCAGACATCCAAACAATTCTACCATCTGGGTAAAAATGTGTTGTTGAGTAGAACTGCATGATAATCTCATCATTCCAGTTGGTGAACTTCTGTCCAACAAAATCAGCAACTCCACAAGCAACAAAGCTTTCTTGCACTCCAGGATAGTGCTGCTCATTGTCCCTGATGTAGGTCCAGTCGACCCACCTCATGTCACAGACTATAGGCTTCTTGTCCAACAGAATTGTTTCATAAAAGTCCTGCTATTCCTTTGTGTGGAACCTGTAGTCAACAACAGTTCTTCTTCTTGAAGCATATGGATCTTCCATCCTCCACAGTCTCAGCCCTGAATCCTTCCTGATTCTCATGTCCTCAGCCACAGGATGGGCATCATTGTGGTCTGGTATCTTGGGCTTGAGCTTTCTTAGGACCTGTCCTTCTTCATCCTCATCTTCAGCAACATTGGGCACTGGGGCCTTGTTCTTCTTAGCAGCTGGAATACTCCTAGTATTCCTCTTTGGAACTTGCTTGGCCTTGGAGGCAGCTTTGGGTGCTTCCTTGGGCTTGGATGTTGCAGCCCCTGATCTGATTGCATCACCCATAAGCTTAGGTGCCTTAGGTGCTGGTGCAACATCCTCTTCCTCTTCATCAGAATTTCTTATCATAGAGGGCTTTCCAAGGACCTTGGTAGTTGTGGTTCTTGCTCTCTTATTTTTCTTGTCATGATCACCATCATCCTTTGATTCAATTGTGAACTTCATAGTTTCACCAGTGGGGACTTTCTGAGGTTTGGATGATGTATCTTTCCTTGCAGGTGCCTCTTTGGGTTGAGCCTGAGCTGGCACTTGAGTGGACTTTCTGGCCTTTGGCATTGGTGTCCTCTTGGCAGGAACTTTCTTCTTCAGACCTGGTTTTGTGCTCTGTGCAGAGCCATATTCTTTCTTGAGAACTACCTTCTTGGAAGTAGCCTCATCTTCCTCAGCTTTGTAATCTTCATCCTCTGAATCTGAAGTTCTTTTCCTCCTTTGCCTAGTAGCAGCCTTAGGCAAATTGCTAGGAGTACTTCTGCTCCCTTCATCTGTAGTTGAGGGACTAGTGCCCTCACTCAAGTCCATCTGCTCTACTGACATGTTCTGGCTGTCACTCTGATCTGACATACTGCAAAAGCTGACTGCTGACCCTATGAAGAGTTATAGAGGAGATAGAATAGATGAGCATCACAAAATGCAGAGATTTTTGCAAAAAAATGATTCAAAAGTGCAGTTTTAGTTTTCCACATAAAGCATTTCGGATCAACCGATTTTCAAACTCGATGATACCGAAGCAGCTTTGGAACCTAAACTGATGATCTGGGTTAAACCGAGTCTCAGTTCGGTGGCACCGAGACTGCTAGGGTTTCACAGAATCCTCAAATCGGTCGCACCGGTTAGTAATTCTCGGTCAGACCGAGAGTCACTAGTGCAATGGCATAAGCCAAATCGGTGAGACCGAGTTTTTTTAACTCGGTGGGTCCGAGATGGTTTCGGCGGAAACCTAACCCTAAAAATTTGAATCCCATCTAATCTATGGACTACTTTGGCTGGATAGAAGAGTTTCAATCATGGCAAGATTCGATAAAAATACAATGTGCTAGGAATCAGATGTGGATAGCACAAAGATCAAGTCCATACCCTAACTTGGCGGTGGACTTGCTACGGCGACAACGGTGGGGACGAAATCCGTTGACGGCGGCGGAGACCAGCGACAGGAAGCTGCTAGCGACAAGGAGACGATCCGGAGACCTCCGATGGCAGAGCGAGCTATTGCGCGGGCGAAGGGTTTCGGAGAAATTTCCAAATTTTTTGCCCGTGGCTATATATAGCCCGACCCTGTCGGTGTGACCGAGTGGAACAACTCGGTGGCACCGTGATGCATAACTGTGTTCAGTTACAACAAATCGGTGAGACCGAAAAGTTCAAATCGGTTGCACCGAGATTGAAAACTCAGATCAACTTGGTGATCTCGGTAGGACCGAAATGGAGGAATCGGTCTGACCGAGAATCACAAAGAGGTTTTGGAAGTTTAATTCTATGACGAATCGGGGACTCCGAGTGCTCCTCACACAGAGTGGTTCGAATCTGACTTGATCAAATTTTGTGATGTAGCATGAATAGAGTTTGAGATGAGAAAAGCATAGATAGCTAAAGAAAGGTTCTTAGGCATTCTTGTCCATCCACTTGGCAAAAAGAAAATAACCAAACAATCAAAACAACAAGTGGATGTCCTTGAATGAGTGAAATATGCACCAACATGCTCACACAATAAGATGGCAAATGAAATATGTGGCAAAGCATGCACAACCAATTCTAGCATCTATCAAACAATTGGCGATGACTAGGTCATCTATATATGAGTATATTGACTTAGGATTCAAATGAGAACATTTGATCATAGGTCATACTCATCATTTAAGCTCAAGTGGGGTTACAACTTTTACATAATGCATTGATGTGTTCACACCTTTAGAGTTGCTTTGACTCAATTCTTAGAGTTAAGCTCCCCGTAGATGTGAGATCCCCCCTTAGAGGGATGAACTAACCTTGGGTTTTGTCGATGATGACTTCATGTAGGTGTTGAAGATGTAGATGCTCAATGTTGATGTAGATCATTTGGCGCAATCCTTTGGAGTGAGTTGCACTTTCAACTTACCTACATGGGTTAGTCCCACAAGGAACAAACAAGAATATCCATAGACATAGAGTGATGCACACACAAGATGATGTCCATGAATTCATTAGGTTACCTTGTCCCTTGTCTTACCAACATGAGGGTTTGTGACTCCTTGAACTAGTGCAAGATGTGGAAGTTGATTGCACTTGTTCTTGCCAAAATGATATGAGTGAAGAATGTTGGCGGAGTCACCCTCAAGAACTTTCTAGTTCTTCTTCTTCAGGATCCACATCATCTTGATGGGAATCCTTGGAGTTGTAGTTGTACTTGATGAAGTAGAACTTGACGTAGTCTTGGGGACCCACTTGAACGAGGCTTTAGGTGCTTCTTCAAATGAATCAATCTCTTCTTGAAGCTTCCTTGCCTTTGTTCTTGTGGTCTTGTGGTGGAAGATCATCTTGAGCTTGTGTTCCCTTGAAGGAAGTAGGATCATACTTCTCTTGTTGAGGAACAAACTTCGTCATGGGGTATTGATCTTCTTCCCACTCAACTCCATTGGCATTGAACTTTCGTTCAAAACCAACACCTTGATTCTTCCGGTGCCTTCCTTGCTTGCGTACAATTTCCTTGAATTGCTTACTCCCGGCAAGGCTCTTGTAAACACCTTTCTCTATAATTCCCTTCAATAAGCTATTTTATTGCTCAAGTGTAACTTGGCTAAGAGAATCATTAGTGGAATCAAGAGAACTACTAGAAGCAACAATATTGGATTTGACATTATTATTGTTACTACTAGAGGAAGTATCTTTCTTGTACTTGTTACTAGACTTGACTTGAGGCATGTAAGTAGATAAGAGTAAACGCTTGGCAATGTAAGAAGAACTTTCTTGCGGAGATCATCATTGGTTGCTTTTAAGAACTCATGCTCTTGCTCAAGATTGAGCTTTTCAAAGCGTAACTTCTCATGAGCCCTTAAAAGTTCTCGATGATCTTCGTAGATAGTTTCATGAGCTAACTTAAGAGAGTTTAGTTCTTTAGTTAGAAGCTCAATCTTCTCCTTATCATTGTCATTCGTTTTATCTTGATTAGCATGATTAATTGACGTTTCATCATAGTATTCATCACTAGAGTTGCCAACAAGTAAATCATCATCCACAAGCAAGTCATCTTCATCACTATTGAAATCAACATACTCGGGATGTGTTACCTTTGGACCTTTGGCCATGAAGCATCTTCCAACACCTTCATTTGGTGAGTCAAATATGTCGTAGGAGTTGGTTGACACAAGTGCTAGACCGGCAACACCTTCATCTTGAGTATATTCGGAGTCGGAGTGATAGCTTCTCTCAGAGTGATTGTCGGAGTCGGAGCCGGAAACCCATTCACCAACATGAGCTTGATGTCTTCGTTTTGTGTAGCTCCTTGATGACTTGTCCTTCCTTTCCGAATCCTTGCTTCTCTGTGAGGGTCTTCGTTCATAACGATCATCTCTACTCCTCCTCTCTCTTGGTGATGATTCTTCACTTTTGCTCCTTCTTCTTAGAGAATCTTCTCTTCTTTTGTAGGGTGTCATACACTCATTGGAATAGTGTCCGGGTCTCCCACAATTGTAGCAATTGCGCTCTCGACTAGAAGATCTTTTTTCATTGTAAGACCTTGACTTGGAGCTTCTTTCTTTGCTTCTACTCTTGTAGAATTTGTTGAAGTTCTTCACCATTAAGCTCAATTCCTCATTGAAGGTTGGTTTCTCACTTGATGATGTGGGGGCTTCACATGAGGCTTTGTAAGCACCACTTGACTTGTTGTGAAGTTCCTCCTTATCCTTGAGTGACATCTCATGAGCAACAATTCTTCCAATGACTTCTGTTGGCTTGAGATCTTTGTAGTTTGGCATCATTTGGATCAATGTGCATATGGTATCATACTTTCCATCCAACGCTCTTAGAATCTTCTTGATGATGAATTTGTCGGTCATCTCTTCACTCCCTAAGCCGGCAATCTCATTTGTGATAAGAGCAAGCCTAGAGTACATTTCAGCGACACCTTCACCATCCTTCATTTTGAACTTGTCAAGCTGACTTTGGAGCACATCCAACTTGGATTCCTTGACGGACTCGGTACCTTCATGCATATCAATCAAAGTATCCCAAATTTTCTTTGCATTCTCAAGACGGTTGATTTTGTTGAATTCTTCGGGGCACAATCCGTTGGAGATGATATCACAAGCTTGAGCGTTGTATTGCAGCATCTTCAATTCTTCCGCATTAGCTTCACGGTTCGGTTCTCTTCCATCAAAAAATTCACCTTGCAAGCCAATACAAATAATTGCCCAAACGGCGGGGTTATGTCCAAGAATATGCATTTTCATCTTATGCTTCCAACTAGCAAAATCAGTACCATCAAAGTAAGGACCTCTACGGTGATAATTTCCCTCGCTAGACGCCATACTCTCCTAGGTTGTGAAACCAAGGCTATGACCACCAAAAGCTATGGAAATCAAAGCAAATGGAGACCAAAGCTCTGATACCACTTGTAGGACCTTGAAGTATGTCTAGAGGGGGGTGATTAGACTACTTGACCAATAAAAACTTAACCTTTTCCCAATTTTAGAGTTTGGCAGATTTTAGCTATTTTAGAACAAGTCAAGCAATCATCACACAATTCAAGCAAGCATGCAAAGAGTATACATACAGCAGAAATTAAAGCATGCAACTTGCAAGAATGTAAAGGGAAGGGTTTGGAGGATTCAAACGCAATTGGAGACACGGATGTTTTTGGCATGGTTCCGATAGGTACTGCTATCGTACATCCACGTTGATGGAGACTTCAACCCACGAAGTGTAATGGCTGCGCGAGTCCACGGAGGGCTCCACCCATGAAGGGTCCACGAAGAAGCAACCTTGTCTATCCCACCATGGCCGTCGCCCACGAAGGACTTGCCTCACTAGCGGTAGATCTTCACGAAGTAGGCGATCTCCTTGCCCTTACAAACTCCTTGGTTCAACTCCACAATCTTGTCGGAGGCTCCCAAGTGACACCTAGCCAATCTAGGAGACACCACTCTCCAAGAAGTAACAAATGGTGCATTGATGATGAACTCCTTGCTCTTGTGCTTCAAATGATAGTCTCCCCAACACTCAACTCTCTCTCATAGGTTTTGGATCTGGTGGAAAGAAGATTTGAGTGGAAAGCAACTTGGGAAGGCTAGAGATCAAGATTCATATGGTAGGAATGGAATATCTTGGCCTCAACACATGAGTAGGTGGTTCTCTCTTACAAACGGTAAGTTGAAAGTGTAGGCTCGTTCTGATGGCTCTCTCCACGAATGAAGAGGAGGTGGAGGGGTATATATAGCCTCCACACAAAATCTAACCGCTACACACAATTTACCAAACTCGGTGGGACCGAATCGTTAAACTCGGTCGGACCAATTTAGTAAACCTAGTGACCATTAGTGATTTTCGGTGGGACTAACATGCATCTCGGTGAGACCGATTCGGTTAGGGTTAGGGCATAACGTAATCTCGGTAAGACCAATTACACAAACTCGGTGAGACCGATTTGGTAAAAGCTTTCCAGAGAGTTGGTCAGGTAAACTCGGTGGGACCGATTTGCTCTTTTCGGTGAGACCGAAATGTTACAAAAAGGAAACAGAGAGTTTACATTGCAATCTTGGTGGGACTGATCGCTCACTTCGGTTAGACCGAAACGTTACGAAGGGAAACAGAGAGATTACAACCCCATCTCGGTGAGACCGAGATCCCTATCGGTAAGACCGATTTGCTTAGGGTTTGTGGCAGTGGCTATGACTTTTGGAATCGGTGGCGCCGGATAGGTAGAATCGGTGTGACTGATTTTGGCTGTGGGTTTAGGTCATTTGTGGATGTGGGAAAGTAGTTGAGGGTTTTGGAGCATATCACTAAGCACATGAAGCAAGAGGCTCATTAAGCAACACCTCATTCCTCCTTGATAGTATTGGCTTTTCCTATAGACTCAATGTGATCTTGGATCACCAAAATGTAAAATGAAGAGTCTTGAGCTTTTGAGCTTGAGCCAATCCTTTGTCCTTAGTATTTTGAGGGATCCACTTTCATCATCCATGCCATGCCATTCATTGAGCTTTCCTGAAATAATAGTCTTGGAATAGCATTAGCTCAATGAGCTATATGTTGTTATGAATTACCAAAACCACCTAGGGATAGTTGCACTTTCACATAGACATAGAGTGAAGTACACACATGATGATGTCCATGAAAGCATTAGGTTACCTTGTCCCTTGATTTACTAACAAGAGGGTTTGTGACTCCTTGAACTAGTGCAAGATGTGGAAGTTGATTTAGTGAAGTATGTTGGCGGAGTCACCCTTAAGAACTCTCTAGTTCTTCTTCGGTATCCACATCAACTTGATAGGAATCCTTGGGGTTGTAGATGTACTTAATGAAGCAGAACTTGACGTAGTCTTGGGAACCCACTTGACCAAGGCCTTTGGAGCTTCTTCAAATGCATCAATCTCTTCTTGAAGCTTGTCCTTGCCTTTTAGCTTGTGGTCTTGTGGTAGAAGATCATCTTGAGCTTGTCTCCCCTTGAAGGAAGTAGGATCATACTTCTCTTATTGAGGAACAAACTTCGTTTTGGGGTATTGATCTTCTTCCCATTCAACTCCATTGGCATTGAGCTTTCGTTCAAAACCAACATCTTGATTCTTCCGTTGCCTTCCTTGCTTGCATACAATTTCCTTAAATTGCTTACTTCCGGCAAGGCTCTTGTAAACACCTTTCTCTATAATTACCTTCAATAAGCTATTTTCTTGCTCAAGTGTAACTTGTCTAAGAGAATCATTAGTGGAATCAAGAGAACTACTAGTAGCAACAATATTTGATTTAGCATGATTATTGTTACTACTAGAAGAAGAATCTTTCTTACTCTTGTTGCTAGATTTTACTTGTAAGTGGACAAGAATAAACGCTTGGCAATGTAAGAAGAACTTTTATTCCAAAGATCATCATTGATTGCCTTTAAGAACCCATGCTCTTGCTCTAGGTTGAGCTTCTTGAAGTGTAGCTTCTCATGAGTTTTTAAAAGTTCTCGATGATCTTCTAAAGTAGTTTCATGAGCTAACTTAAGAGTGTTTAGTTCTTTAGTTAGATGCTCAATCTCCTTCTTATCATTGTCATTCGTTTCATCTTGATTAGAATGATTAATAGCAATTTCATCATAATTTTCATCACTAGCATTGTCAACAAGTAACTCATCATCACCTAACAAATCATCTTCATCACTATTGAAATCAATATATTTGGGGTGTGATACCTTGGGGCCTTTAGACATGAAGCATCTTCCAATTCCTTCATTTGGTGAGTCAAATATGTCGTAGGAGTTGGTTGACATTCAGGACCGGCAACACCTTCATATTGAGTATATTAGGAGTCGGAGTGATAACTTCTCTCGGAGTGGTGGTCGGAGTCAGAACCGGATACCCATTCACCAACATGAGCTTGATGTCTTTGTTTTGTGTAGCTCCTTGATGACTTGTCCTTCCTTTCTGAATCCTTGCTTCTGTGAGAGGTTCTTCATTCATAACGATCATCTCTACTCCTTCTCTCTCTTGGAGGTGATTCTTCTCTTCTACTTCTACTTTTAGGTGAGTCTTCTTTTATTTTGTAGGGAGTCATACACTCATTGGAATAGTGTCCGAGTCTTCCACAATTTTAGCAATTACGATCACGACTAGAAGATCTTTTGTCATGGTAGGATCTTAACTTGGAGCTTCTCTCTTTGCTTCTGCTCTTGTAGAATTTGTTGAAATTCTTCACCAATAAGTTCAATTCTTCATTGAAGACTTGGTTTTCACTTGATGTGGCAGGAGCATCACATGAGGCTTTATAAGCGCCACTAGACTTGTTGTGAAGCTCTTCCTTATCCTTGAGTGACATATCATGAGCAACAATTCTTCCAATGATTTCCGTTGGCTTGAGATCTTTGTAATTGGGCATCATTTGGATCAATGTGCACACAGTATCATATTTTCCATCCAAGTCTCTTAGGATCTTCTTGATGATGAATTTGTCAGTCATCTCTTCACTTCCTAAGCCGGCAATCTCATTTGTGATGAGAGCAAGCCTAGAGTACATTTCAGTGACATCTTCACCATCCTTCATTTTGAACTTGTCAAGCTGACTTTGAAGCACATCCAACTTGGATTCCTTGACGGAATCGGTACCTTCGTGCATATCAATCAAAGTATCCCAAATTTCCTTTGCATTCTCAAGATGGCTGATTTTGTTGAATTCTTCGGGGCACAATCCATTGAAGAGGATATCGCAAGCTTGAGCGTTGTATTGCATCATCTTCAATTCTTCCGCGGTTGCTTCATGATTTGGTTCTCTTCCATTGAAGAATTCACCTGGCAAACCAATACAAACAATAGCCAAATGGCGGGGTTATGTCCAAGAATATGCATTTTCATCTTATGTTTCCAACTAGCAAAATTAGTACCATCAAAGTAAGGACCTCTATGGTGGCAATTTCCCTCGCTAGACGCCATACTCTACTAGGTTGTGAAACCAAGGCTATGATCACCAAAGCTATGGAAATCAAGGCAAATGGAGACCAAAGCTCTGATACCACTTGTAGGATCCAAAGTATGTCTAGAAGTGGGTGATTAGACTACTTTAACAAATAAAAATCTAGCCTTTTCCAATTTTAAGTCTTGACAGATTTTAGCAACTTAACACAGGTCAAGCAATCAACCTACACATGCAATTCTAAGAGTATAGCAACAGAATGTAAATCATTGCATATGAAGGTAAGGGGGGAGTTTGGAGGGAGCAAACACAATGTAGACACGGAGAATTTTGGCTTGGTTCCGATAGGTGGTGCTATCGTACATCCACATTGATGGAGACTTCAACCCACGAAGGGTAACGGTTGCGCGAGTCCAAGAAGGGCTCCACCCACGAAGGGTCCACGAAGAAGCAACCTTGTCTATCCCACCATGTCCATCACCCACGAAGGACTTGCCTCACTTGGGTAGATCTTCACGAAGTAGGCGATATCCTTGCCGTTACAAACTCATTGGTTCAACTCCACAATCTTGATAGAGGCTCCCAAGTGACACCTAACCAATCTAGGAGACACCACTCTCCAAAAGGTAATAGATGGTGTGTTGATGATGAACTCCTTGCTTGTGCTTCAAATGATAGTCTCCCTAACACTCAACTCTCTTCACAGATTTGGATATGGTGGAAAGACGATTTGAGTGGAAAGCAACTTGGGGAAGGCTAGAGATCAAGATTCTTGTGGTTGGATTGGAATATCTTGGTCTCAACACATAAGTATGTGGTTCTCTCTCAGAAAATGAGTTATGGAAGTGTAGGCACGTTCTGATTGCTCTCTATCGAATGGAGAAGGGGGTGGAGGGGTATATTTAGCCTCCACACAAAATCTAACAGTTACACACAATTTATCAAACTTGGTGGGTCTGAATAGTGAAACTCGCTCAAACCGTTATGGTTCAAAATGTGAACGTTAGGCTTTTCGGTGGGACTGACAATATCAACTCGGTGGGACCGATGTGCTAGGGTTAGGGCAAAACCTCATCTCGGTGGTACCGATCACATGAACTCGGTGAGATCAATTTCAGTAATAAGCAAACAAAGACTTGATCCAGCAAACTCGGTGGGACCGATCGCTCATTTTGGTGAGATCGAAACATTACGAAAAGGAAACATAGAGTTTGCATTACAAACTCGGTGGGGCCGATCGCTCTTCTCGGTTAGACTGAAACGTTACGAAGTGAAACAGAGAGTTTGCAATCCCATCTCGATGAGACCGAGATCCCTATCAGTGAGACCAAACTGATTAGGGTTTCTGGCTATGGCTATGTCAAGTGAACTCGGTGGCACCCGATAGATCAAATCGGTGGGGCCGAGTTTGACTTTAGGTTTAGGACATATGTGGAAATGAGAAAGTGGTTGAGGGCTTTTAGAGCATATCACTAAGGATTTTGAGCAAGCAAGCCATTAAGCAACACCTCATACCTTTTAATAGTATTGGCTTTTCCTATGGACTCAATGTGATCCTGGATCACTAAAATGAAAATGAAGAGTCTTGAGCTTTTGCCAATATGTGTCCTTAGAATTTTAAGGGGTCCACATCTCTAGTCCATGCCATACCAATCACTGAACTTCCTGGAACATTAATCTTGAATGGATATTAGTTCAATTAGCTATATGTTGTTATGAATTACCAAAACCACCCGGGGATTAGCTGCACTTTCAAGTGGCCGAACAAAGTTCGATTGACAAAGGTCTTTGAAACTATGAGGCACAAAATCAAGAAAAATATGAAGACAATGCATTAGAGAGATTTCACTATTATATGTTTATTCTTGAATACTCCCTCCATTCCTTTATATAAGGTGTATTTGTTTTTTGATAAAATTCCAGAATGTAAGGTGCATTTCTTCTAATTCCTCATAATTCCCTTGTTAGTCCTCTAGAAAAAAGGAAAGTATCTCTCTCCTGATTGTCTGTATCTATCATTGTAGCAAAAGAAGGAAACTATCTCTTTGTCGATTGCATGTATCTCATACTTTCCTCGACTAACTGATTTACTTGCCACTAAGAAATAAATTTTCCAAGGGTAATTTCGTCCTAACATGTCTATAATTTTGTGCCTTGGTCACCGTGCCAAAAATAATACACCTTACATAAAGGAATGGAGGGAGTATTATAAAATATACAATTACGTTCAAGTTTTTATTAGTTTATTTATTTATTTTAAGGGTAATTCCATGCCACTAATAAATCTTTCCGTAGAAAATCTATTTCTTTGTAAATAGAGACAAGTATTATACAATGTGTTTATAAATAATACTAGAGTGCGACCTTTTCACTATTTTGTTTATTCTTGCATAGTATATGAAGTGCAAATTCTGTCCAAGTTTTAATTTTTTTTCTTATTTTCTTCTCTAACGGTAATATCAATGCCACTGATTTTTATAATACATCATTTTTTATTTTTTTCCGTGTAAGTATACACACAAGTATTGTACACTATATGTGTAAATTACAGTAGAGTGTGAAAATGCAATATTATATCCTTTTTTGTGTATTACAAAAAGTAAATGTAATTTCAGTGTAAAGTTGTGTGCAAGTTTTTTTTATGTTGTAATTTTATTTCTTCTTTAATTTTGATTTTGTTTTACTTTTATTTTCTTTTATTTCTTCTTTAAGGGTATTACCAATACCACAAATTCATTCTTAGAAAGCATTATTTCATTTTGCGTGTATGTATACACACATGCTCTGTGCAATATATGTGCAAATTACAATAGAGTGTGCAAATTGCACTATTATATATTTTTTTGCATATTACAGAAAAACGGAATTTTAGTGTAAAGTCCTGTGAAATTCTTAATGTTTAGTTTTATTTTAATTCTTCTTGAAAGGTAAGGCCAATGTCTAATTCACTTTCCTTAGAAAAAATGATTTTTATTTTATTTTTTCTTCCTTAAGTGTATAAACTAATACAAATGCTTATTTTCATGTTCTTTATTTCTTAGAAAATAATAATTTGTTCCTGCTTAGGACACTTCTTTTCTATGAAAATTCACTATTATTTGATTATTCTTGTATATTATAAAACACGCAAATTATGTGTAAATTGTGTGCAATTTTTTCATCATTTGTTTTAATTATGCTCAATTTATTTCTTATAAAAGGATTATATCAATGCCACTAATTCATTCATCCTTTAAATCAATTCACCTTTTTATATATTTTAGTTACTATTTCATTTTCTTTCTTCTTTAAGGATAATACCAATTCCACTAATCCATTCCTTCTTTGGATTGTGTTCTTTGAAAACTCCATTACTATATGGTTATTCTTGCATACTTGAAAATGTGCAATTTTTGTGTATAGTGTGCAAATTTAGTCATTGTTTGTTTTAGATTTTTTTACCATTTTCTTTCTTCTTGAAGGATAGTATAATTGATATTAATTCATTTTTCTTACAAACCCTCATTATTATGATTTGGGTTTTAGATTTTATTTCATTTTTCTTCTTCTTAAATGGTAATACAAAAGCTACTCATTCAATCTTTCTTAGAAACTTCATTATATTAATTTCATTTTATTTATATTTCATTTTCTTTCTTCTTTGATTATAATACCAATGCCAATAATCCATTGCTTCTTAGGAAACTCCACATTTTTGGGAAATTCCTTTGTTTATGCTTATTCTTATATAATATAAAAAGCACAATTTTTGTGCAAATTATGTGCAAATTTTGTCATTGTTTATTTTATTATTATTCACTTTCTTTATTCTTAACAGGTAATAACAATGCTACTAACTCATTCTTCCTTAGAAAACTTTATTAGTTTGATTTTGGTTTATTTTATTTTGTTTCCTCTTTAAGGGCAATACCAATGCCGCTAATTCATTAGGACCCCCTTTTTTTTTGCAAAATTCCACTATTATATACTTATTCTTGCATATTCAATAAGCGCAAATTACGTGATTGTGTAAATTTTGTCATTATGTGTGTTTATCTTGTTTCCATTTTCTCTCTTATTGAAGGGTAATACTAATCCCACTAATTCATTCTTTCTTAAAAAAATTCATTATTTTTGCTTTAGTTATTGTTTCATTTTCTTTCTTCTTAAAGGTTGAGACCAACACCACTAATTCATTCCTTCTTAGGAAACTGCATTTTTCTGAAAATTCCACTATTATATACTTATTCTTTCATATTATAAAAAAGCATCATTTCTACATAGATTATGTCTAAATTTTGTCATTATCTTCTTTATTTTCTATCTTTTTAAAGTGTAATACCAATGCTACTAATTCATTGTTTCTTAGAAATATCATTACTTTGATTTTGAGAAGTAGAGACACCATGGAGGCATGGATCAAATACCAATGCAACTAATTTATTCTTTCTTTAAATATATTCTTTTTGCAAAACAAAGCCACCAGTATATAATTATTCATGCATAATAGAAAAATTACAAATTTTGTGTAATTGTGTGCAAATTTTGTTATTACTAGTTTTAGCTTTTATTTTATTTTATTTCTTTAAGGATAATACTAGTTTCACTAACTCGTTGCTTCTTAGAAAACTTCTTTTTTCGCAAAAGTTCCACCATTATATGTTTATACTTGTATATCATAAAAAAGGCACAATTTCTGTGTAAATCGTTCAACATGATTTGTTTTATTTTTTCATTTACTTTCTTCTTAGAGGTTAATACCAATGCCAGTAATTCATTCTTCTTGAAGAACTTTATTCTTTAGATTTTATTTTAGTATATTAGTATTGCGGGGACAACAAGGCTAGAGAAAGTAGATTTTTTTCTCTTGTTATGTTACACCTAGTTTGCACAGTATAGGGGGAACGTGCAGGTCAGAGAAAGGGTATTTTTTTGTGTAAATTGTGTGCAACTTTTGTCATTATTTGTTGTCCTGGACGTTCGGTTAATTCGGTTAGTATGGTGTCATTTGGTAATACAGTTGTTATACTTTTGTTAATATATGGTACTCCGTTTATAAACTAATATAAGAGCATTTAGATCACTAAACACTCTTATATTAGTTTACAGAGGGAGTATAAAATAAATCTATGTTCCAATTTCAGTAAACACCATACTAATCTAAATTGACACAAATTTGATAATAGCATTGCGATTAGATGTGACAAAATTAGACAAAACGGATTCTTAGGTGTACAACTATATAGTTGACATCAATAAACTAGTGGCAGGCAATCATGAAGTATAGCACAATTATTGAACTGCATACAACTAAGAAAACGTATTGAATTGTACGTAGTGCTACACTAGACTACAACTAAAAGTGCTAATCACTTACTACCTCCGTCCGGGTTTATTGATTTCCATTGTATTTCGTGCCAAATTTTGACCATAGATTAAACTAACAAAATGTTCACGCATGTCACTAAACATTGAAAACTATGTTCAAATACGAATCCAATGAGATAATTTTTCTTGACATGCATTAACATTTTGTTAGTTAAATCTTTAGTCAAAATTTGGCACAAACTACAAAGGGGACCTATAAACCAGGACGGAGATAGTAATTAGGTAGTCCAGTACTCAGGTGCTACATAACTCATGTGCTAGTAATTTTATTACTCACGTGTAGGCTTGTGAGCCCTTCGTGTTTTTTTAGAACACCTGCGTGCTTCTTGGTTGCTGATATTGAGAGAAAATGGGCCGATGGAGGATCTTTGATTCTGGACTATTAGTATGGGTTGGCAGGCAACACGTGGACTGCACCAAAAAAAAAATGCATGATCTGAGTTGTGTTTAAAAAAAATGTTTTTGCAGGGAGTGTGAGGGAAATTGACTGAAACAAATTTTCGGTCAGTCAATTTTTGTTGTATATCTGTTTGTTTTGTGTTCGTTTGATCGGAATCGAACAGTATATGAACACTGACTGACCCAAAATAAATTTGCAGTCAGTTTTCTAGCATGAGCGTCTGTGTACATGATGTCCTCATCATGTACCATGATGCTGCGTGCCACGTCCATGGGAATCTAGGCCGGCCACTGCGAGTTCTCCGGGCCCTCGCGCACTCGGGCTCCACCCTTTCGTCTCCGATCCAATAGTCTTGCATTGCATCACACTATTTAAGCATCGGCGGCGAGATGTTAATCCTTTCTTTTCCATCGTTTTCTGAGCAAAACTTCTTTCTGTTTCGTTGTTCAGATTAGTTATTGCTTTAGTACTACTCAGATGAACACCAAGAAGTTTAGGCTGCCCGGCCACCTCGTCGGCTCGGCAGCGCTTTCCGATCCTTCGTCGCCGCAGCAGCTATCGTCGTCGCTCCATCAGGAGGAGCTCGAGAATTCTGCAACTAGTAGTCAGCAGCACTGCGCGGGTTGCAGGCTGCACGAGGACTACACGCCGTGGTCGGCTCTCGCGCAGAGCTGCCTCGGCACCGACAACGCCGCGTTCGACTGCGCCGAGAGCCTGTTCGACTACCCTCTCGGAATGCTCCTGATGCCGATAGCCAGGACGCCCTATCAGTATCAGTCGTCGGAGAACGACCGCCGCCGGCCACGGCCGCAGCGGGATGCAATGGAGACAACACCTACACAAGTCCACAAGTTGCCACTGCCGCAGCAGCAGCAGCAGCAAGAGAGGGATCATGGGTTGTTCAGCTTCAGCAACGCTTCCACCACTCGGGCTCGTGGTGGCGAACCAAAGACGCACTCCTTCTCACCTCTTGTAAGTGTGCTATACTATTAAATTTTGTTGAATCGTTCTTGGATGTCTATGATCATGGGGATGCAAATCTTGAGTTGGTTCTTTCTACTCTGACAACTTCAGGTGGCCGCGCCGGACACTATTCTCCCGGCGATGGAGGCGATGGAGAACCAGAAAGTGCCGCTGCCGGGAAACTGCATTGACGCGCCTGTGACCCCCGTCGGTGACGGCGGCGCCAGGGCGCCAGCTGCTGAATCCAGTACCGCGCCGAGGAAGACGCGAATCCGATGGACGCAGGACCTGCACGAGCGGTTCGTCGAGTGTGTGAACCAGCTCGGTGGCGCCGATAGTGAGCGTTCTTAACCGGCACGACTGTGCCTGCCCTTGATTTGATAATGCCGGGTGCCACTCGGTCGCCATGCCTGACCCGACGCTGTTTCTCACTTCTGCCTTCTTTCTTCTTGCTGTTGTTTGACATTTGCAGGGACGACACCGAGAGCGATCCAGAAGATGATGAATTCAGATGGCATTACAATCTTCCATATCAAGAGCCATCTACAGGTACCGTAATGATAGGCGCCGGCGGACCGGCCGAAATTCCGGCCGGTCGACGCCCATCCGTTGGATTCGTCCAATAGTGCCCGTTAGATTTGTATCCCTCACGTCATCCTTTACGCAAAAGAAAAAAAAACGCTTCGTCCTCGTGTCTCCATCCACCTCTCGCTTCTCCATTGATCAATAACTCACAGCCATGTCAAGAGACTGCGCACGCCGCCGCCCGCACTTGCCAGCCATCGGTGACCCCTGCAACCCCCGCTCTTGTCTCCCCCGGCCATTTGCGCTCGTCCAAGAAGAGCGTTGTCGCCATCAGCCCTGGCTTTGCTCCATGCAGCATGGACCAGAGAGTCAGTCGCCATCCCCGCATCATGTGGCCATTGCAGTGCGGCCGGGCATGGCCATGGCAACCTCGATGGCCGGTTGCATCATCATGAGCTTCTGTGGTAGCAACTCTGGGTGACACACTGGCCGTCCGGCACTCATGCTAGTTCCAGCAAAAGCATATGCCCGTCGTAGCAAAATTAATTGTGGATGCAGCTCCGCCTCTCCGTTGCTCGGCTAGTCCCAGCAAAAAATAGATGCAGCTCCGACTCGCCGTCGTCGCCGACGCCCGACTGGTTCCAGCAAAAATAGATGCCCGCTTGTAGCAATTTTTGTTGTGGATGCAGCTCTGCCTCGCCGTCGCTCGACTCGTTCCAGCAAAAACACAGGCCGGTCGTAGCAATTTTTTGAGCGGATGCAGCTCCGCCTCGCCGTCGTCGCTGAAGCTCGACTGGTTCTAGCAAAAAAATATGCCGGACGTAGCATTTCTGTATGCCGATTGTAACATTTTTGCCGTGGTTTGCAGCTCCGCCGCGTCGGCTTTCGCAGCTGACGCTTGACTGGCTCCAGCAAAAAATGGTGGTAGAAGCATTTTGGCGCGCCGGTCGTAGCATCTTCGCCCTGTGGATGCAGCTTTGCAAGCGTGCCGCCGCTAGTTAGCAAACTTCCGCATCACATCCTTGGTAGCAAAAAATCCTCCGTGGATGCATTCAGCCGGCCGCCCCATGGTCGCAGCTTCGTGTGTGAACTCACAGCATGGCCGGCCGAGTCGCAGCTTGCGGTCCACGCAGTTCTGGCAAATGCGTGCGGGAGCTGCATGGAGCACATGGTGGCCGCCCCCATCGCAAAGGCGATAGAAGCCGAGCGCATGGGTGTGGTCGCGGCGGGCACCAATAGCGGGGCACAGTGGCGTATGTGCCGCAGCGGGCACCAACAGCAGCGCGCAGGCGTTTGTAGTAAAAGGAAAGAAGGATCAGAGGAGAAGATAACAGAGGAGCTACAGGAATTTGTCAGGGTGAGGGTGAACGAATGGTCGAGAAGAGTTGGGAAGAGGAAGGGGATAAGAGTGAAGCATGGGATCAATATGACGCGTGGCCAAGGCGCAGGGCCCAGTGTGTACACCCGTCTTGCTCGGGGTTTGTTTGGTGGCGGTTTTTAGCCACCGTGGCGTGCGAGCCGGCCGAAAGTTCGGCCGGCGCACCGAACACAAACAATTCCCTATTTAAATACAATAGGTGCTTTGTTATTTCCAAGCGGTCGTATGTGATCCGCAACTCACCACTGTCGCTTTGTTTTTCTCTTGTTTTATGGCAGAAATATCGTATGGCGAGGTACATGCTAGGGTCGTCATCCGAAGGTAGATAAAAGAAACTTGTTCAACTGTTTGACGTGCAATATATCATGTATACTCCCTTCGTTCCATAATTCACCACGACAAGAATCATGAAAATTTGAACTAAAACCATGAAAAGAATTATGAAAATGAGGGAAGATATTTTCTCGACATTGATCTTTATTTGTCATAATTTCGCAGTAGTAATCAAACGGTTTTTCGGTCAAGACCGGATTTAACAAATTTCCGTTAATTATAATTAGCAGCAGAAAATCAGGCCAGTTTGTTAAACCATTTGCCAAATATTTGGATGCAATGTTTTTTTCTTAAAAAGTACAGTTCTCACAAACTACAATTTTTGAAGTTACAACCCTGAAGCGGCACAGTTCTAAAATTACAGATTTCTATAACTAAATAGTTGCGTGTGGATTGCAACAGGGACACAAATATTTTTGCAGGTGATCATCGCGATTTACCTGCCATTTGATTGCTAATGTGATTACACACAAAAAAATGGACCTCACCCGAATAAGTATTTAGTATTAGCTTTAGCAAATAAAACATAATTTTTTTGGTTCAGTGTAAACGTTAGCCGTAGTTGTGTCACCACCAATGGTACTTTGGCCCGTCAATTGTAGTTTTCTTAGCATTGAGGCATTGACAAAGTTACTAATGAGACCTGGGCCCTTAATCTCAACTGTTACTTGGCCGATCATTAACAAGTTTTTTTTTGAGGATCTATAAGAGTTTTTCATAGTAGTGTAAATTACATGCCTCTGAATTGGATTGGTACTAGTATTTTTTCATTGGCTTGTAAAAATACAATCACCTCTTTTGCTCGCATGGGTAAACGTTAGGTGATACCGCCTTTCATATGCTCGCAAGCTCCCAGTTATTTAAAATCACACCTAAAAGTTTTTAAGTTATTTAAAATCACATCTAAAAGTTTTAAGAATTTTAAAAAAATTGAATGTTCAGAAAAGATTTTTCTACAACCCCTACAAAAAATTCAATTTCATAATGCACATGGAGAAACAAAAGAGATATCTTTGTATGAACAATGGGAAAAAAGACAAAACTTGAATAGATATTTTTCATATCTGTATTTTTTTTATGTTTCTCTATGTGTGTTTTGATTTTGCATTTGACTTATTAGGGTTTGTACACACATGTGTTATGATACAAAAAAAATTAGAAGTGTTTGAAACATTTCAATGCAATTTTTAAAAATTGGGACCATGGAAGCATGTGAAGAGTGGTATCGCGTGATATTTTCACTTCATCATGCAAACATGCATGAGAATTTCCATTATATTATGCTACTTATATTTGATAAATATTTTACAATTATACCATCATCCAACTCAATAAACCATATGTATTTTCAGTTTTAGTTATCATACTATTGCTTCAAATATTCATGTCGATACAACCAAATCTTATTGAAGTATATAGTGTGTGGGGTATCATCTACTTAAGTATTTACTTGTTTACCGAGCTACCGATGTGGCTCACATATTTGTGGTTATAGTCTATGCAACACATCGTGCAATATAATTATTTTGTTTGTCAGAATTTTGCAGTAGTAGTCAAAGTTTTTGGTGGTTAAAGCCTGATTACATTAATTTCCGTTACTATTTAGCAGACTAATTTGTTGAAGCGAAATGTTTGGATGCTTAGCTTTCTTAAAATCTTAAATTTCATAAAATACAATTTTTTAAGTTATAATCAAGAAATTCCATAGTCTTAAAATGAAAGAATTTATAGTACTAGAGAATTTTCTGTGTGTTGCAACGGGGGCATTGTGTAGTAAATCATCAGATTTACCTACCATTTTATTTCCAATGTGATTATGTAATAAAAGTCGACTTTCACTTCCAAATGGATAAGTATTTATTGACTTGCCAAATAATACATGATTAATACTTGTGAAGCCAATAAGATGTGGGGCAATTCGGGCAATTTTCAACATAACTAGTGAGATTTCTTTTTGCAAAAGCAGAAACATAGGGGGTTAAATGGTGAGGGATGCCGAAAGAGAGGAACATAAGACATAATTTTAGCTTTTGTTAAGTAAGAGGGATTCCTGAAAGCATAGAATGCTTACCCATGCATTACTTAATAGCTAGTTTTCATGCCTGCTCCTTTTCTTGGAACAACAGGTGGGTCCCTAAGGACCCAAAAGTTGGCATTATTTAATAAAACTTGTCACAACATAATCCATAAAAGGACATTTAAGAAAAGGAAAATAAAATCAGGGGTCTTCCTCATGTACAGGGACCCTCCAGTAAAGTTTTACAGGCGTGATTGGGTCTTGCACCATTGTCGACCTCACCAGAAGCAACTAAATGTGTACTCTGACGAACTTCACTTTGCCCTCACACCATGGGAAAAGCTCAACACCTTTGCCTAGGGGAACTCCACAAGAGGTAAGGGGAATGAGGCATCCCTCATTTGGAGATTAAACAAGGAGGCGAAGGGTACCAACATCATGCCGCCAAGTGGCCTACTACGGTGAGCCCCTGCATGCCGCACGGCCCGCACCACGTACCGGAGACATATGTTCTTTTGATCTGCAAACTCCGGTGGCCAAAGTCCATACTATGACCATGATGGACAAAGAACAACACAACATACTTGACAACCCACTGATGAGCCAGATCAGAGAATATCATAGCTCCTTACCTCCCAATTTCCCTATCCGCCGAAGGAAGGAAAAGCTTTAGTGTCCAGCAGATCTGACCATCAACCAGGCTTATTGAAGGAGTCTACGGTGATTCCTCCTCTAACTATCTAACCACCATGTAGGCGGCAGAGAGAGCAACTACTTCAAGAGAACACCAGTGGTGAACTCCATTGTAGGGGTATAGATGGTAGTGTACCAAACACCATAATGCAACTCATAGATTACAAATATATAAAAGAACCACCCGAGATCCCTTCCCAACCCACTTTGAGTGGTACCACCATCAGAGGAGGAAGGGGCAAGATCCGAGAAACCTTTTAGGATTCTCAACAAAAATGAGGAGAGGGAAAAGAACAAGACCAAACGAGAGCTCATCGTGTGCTTGCTCATATTAGTAGAATACAAACACATTTATATTTTTGCAAGCCCAATACCACCCATCCAAACAGGTTTATTTCACATAGACCTAATTTTTTTAACACTACAATAAAAATGCCTATTAATGATTGGCCAAGAAACAATTGACACTAAGGGCGTGACCTGTTAGTAACTTTTTGCGAGTGGTAACAAAACTACCACTCGAAGGCACTATGACTGATAGTCATACTCAAATGACCCTTCGGTGATGATATATCACAAAAACAGAAGAAAAAAACCGTCGGCTACCACCACCTCCTCTACCACACTTGGTGCCAGTAGCACCACCACTTCTTCTGCTTGCACCTACTGTCGGCTAGCACCACCACATCCTCTGGTTGCACCATGGCATCGTTGATGCATCCTGCAATTGACCGATCAAATGATTGACTATCAGCTAAAGGGGGCAAAACATGATACACAACAGACATATCACAAAGAAGACCTGGATATAATTATATCATGTTGGCGTGCATTACATAAGAGAGATACGGGAGAAGACCTCGACGAGTGGCTCAAGTAAAGAGAACAAGCCACTTTGAGATTCCCTGGATGAAAAGAATATATACTCGAGTAACATATTTGGTTCCGTGCAATTACCAGATGACAACCAAAATGTACATGTCTCTATAAATAGTACTTCCTCTAATCTTAGTTCAAAGCTGCGACACTTAATTATGTATCGGAGTTAGTATTACATTTTAAATAATAGTACTATATTCTTTGTGTCATGGCTTGGTCTTGTTTGTATTTTTTTTGTTTATTACCCTCATTATTATAACTATTTTTTTTCACCATCGATTTACAACCAACTGACAAAATTTCTTGTTCTCTCGTTGAGGACAGCAAAACAAGTGGAGAAAGGAGCCGCGGGTAGCGACATGCAGAATCTGGACATGAAAAGGTACTACTCTATCGGGTTAAAAATATAAGGTATAATTAAAAAAAACTACTCTTGTTTGATCAAGTTTATAGAGAAAGGTATCAATTCAACAATACCAAAATAATATCACTAGATATTTCCTAAAATATATTTTCATATTTTATTTATATCGTGCCATGGATATGTGTGGACATAATTTTCTATAAACATGGTCAAACATAGAACACGTTGAGGTAGTGCTACTTTACACTAACCGGCTTTGCCGTAAATCCATCTCATCTGAAGTCTAGTATTGGCATGAACTAACTCATGGTGGCCCCTTCCGTAGTGGAGTGCATATCACAGAAGCGCTACGCGTTCAACACGTCATGCAGAGACGCCTCGGCAAGCAGCTTAAGGTTCTCCCCCAATTATTTAAATTTATGTAATGTACTCGTAGGCCAACATGATTAACCTAACTGTATGTTGTTCCTGTGCTTCCGTTTACTTCTCGCACAGATGCAGCGAGATCTGCAGCTGAGGATAGAGGCGCAGGGCAAGGTACTGCAGAAAATGATGGAAGATCATCCGAAGGCGAGCAGGAATGCAACGGAGCCGCAGGAGGTGGACGATGTCTCCCCGGTGACTGGCCATGATGACAACGCGTTCGACAACCTGCACCTCCCGTTCGGCGATAGCAGCAACTCCTCTGACGAAGATGTGTTCACATCGAAATAAGTTATTAGCTATTTTTCTTTTACTCCTTGATCTTCGGATCACCCCATGTTTTGTTACTGTTGAACGTCTATGTAGGTTAGGGTCATGTATTGTCACACCTCCTTTCTCCTGCGTACAGTGTATAACTTAAGAGACAAGTCGAGGTCGTGCACCCTTTTACCTATATAGGACGTGGATTTTTAGAGCACCTGCACCCCAGCCCTGCTATCTTGACTCTCCAATATCAATTTAAGATCCATGCCACACAATTAACTTTCTATATGAAATTTTCTCTTTTTTGTTTCTCTCATACAGAACATATCTTGAAGTTCAAACATTTGCAGCATGACAAAGCTTTCTAACTAGAATCTAGGATAAATCTTAGAATTTTTTATTTGACATAAATACTAAGAATATGATTTTTTTTTAATCAAACAAAACTTATTTTGTATATTTATGTTTGACAAAAAGTTCTGAAAGATTTATCCTAGATTCCAGTTAGAAAGCTTTGCCACGCTGCAAAGGTTTGAACTTCAAGACGTGTTCTATGTGAGAGAAACAAAAAAGAGAAATGTATTTGCACGAATCGCGATGCAAAAAATAGATGGCTAGATAGGGAAGGCCTGAGTGCAAGTGCTATATTATATGTTTCCGTACCTATATATGTGCACTTGCACGTGATCAATGAATTGAGAGTTGCATTGTCAAGCTACATGGTATAGTTTCCGTCTCCCGATCCTAACCCTAACCTTCCGCTCCCTGCCGCCACACCTTGTGGTCATCGTCGCAGTCTCCGCAGTTCCTGCCGCCGTTGCATCTTTGTGCAGCCGCCGCAGCCTATCCTCGCGCTCCCTCCCTCCGGATCGAGTTGCGTCCCGCTCATTCCCTCCTGATCTCCTCACCACCCAGATCCCAACCCTCCTGCTCGCTTCATGCCTCCCTACGATCACTACAACTAGGACCTCCTAATCACTACTTTTTTCTTTTTTTTCTTCTGAAAGCACAAGTGCTCCCTGAGTGATTTGATAATTAATGTTAACATATCTCTTGTTCGACTAATATTTCTACCTAGTGTACTTCAGATAAGTTCAACATTGGAGTGGCATGGACATGGACAAGAGGACGTGGAACCCCTTCAAAATGCTGAGGACACATATTGGCAACAAGCTCAAGACTCTACATTTTCATTTTAGTGGTCCAAGATCACATTGAGTCCATAGCAAAGCCAATACTATTTAAAGAGGATAAGGTGTTGCTTAATGGCTTGCTTGCTCAAAGTGCTTAGTGATATGCTCCAAAACCCTCAGCCACTTTCTCACATCCACATATGTCCTAAACCTAAATGTCAAACTCGGCGCCACCGATTTTGTCTATCCGGCGCCACCGAGTTTCATCTAATCTAGCCACTGCCAAACCCTAGTCACTTCGGTCTCACCGAGATGGGCTTGCAAATTCTCTGTGATCTACTATAACATTTTCGGTCTAACCGAGGTTGTTCAGTCGGTCCCACCGAGATTGCTTGACCAATCCTCTATTTGCTCATTACCAAAATCAGTCGCACCGAGTTTGAGTAATCGGTCAAACCGAGTTGGGGTTTTACCCTAACCCCTGCATATCGGTCCCACCGAAAAACTCTAATATTCACATTTTGACATGAATCGGTCTAACCGAGTTTTATAATTCTGTCCCACCGAGTTTGGGAATCTGTGTGTAACGGCTAGATTTTGTGTGGAGGCTATATATACCCCTCCACCCATTTTTCATTCGAGAGGAGAGCCATCAGAACGTGTCTACACTTCCAGCATTCATTTTCTGAGAGATAACCACCTACTCATGTGTTGAGACCAAGATATTCCATTTCAAACACAAGACTCTTGATCTCCAGCCTTCCCCAAGTTGCTTTCCACTCAAATCATCTTTCCTCCATAGCCAAATCTGTGAGAGAGAGTTGAGTGTTGGGGAGACTATCATTTGAAGCACAGGAGCAAGGAGTTCATCATTAATACACCATCTATTACCTTTTGGAGAGTAGTGTCTCCTAGATTTGTTAGGTGTCACTCGGGAGCCTCTGTCAAGATTGTGGAGTTGAACCAAGGAGTTTGTAAGGGCAAGGAGATTGCCTACTTTGTGAAGATCTACCCTAGTGAGGCAAGTCCTTCGTGGGTGATGGCTATGGTGGGATAGACAAGGTTGCTTCTTCGTGGACCCTTCGTGGGTGGAGCCCTCCGTGGACTCGCGCAACTGTTACCCTTCGTGGGTTGAAGTCTCCATCAACGTGGATGCACGATACCACCACCTATCGGAACCACGCCAAAAATCTCCATGCCCCCAATTGCGTTTGCACACTCCAATCCCATCCCTTTAGTTTCTTGCAAATTGCATGCTTTGATTTCCGCTGATCATATACTCTTTGCATGCTTGCTTGAATTGTATTGTGTATGCTTGCAATTGTGTTAATCTACCACCTCAACTTGAAAAACTTAAAAATTATTTGTTGAGGGTCTAATCACCCCCCTCTGGACACCTTTTCTCGATCCTTTCAATTGGTATCATTGCTTTGGTCTCCATTGCTTTGGTTTAATAACCATTGGAGGAAGATGGATGAGTCTACGTTGGGGATTCTTAGACGTAGAGTGCCTATACTTGATGGAGAGTTCTTTAGTGAGTGGAAAAATGAGATGCTTGGAACTTTTCATGAATATCACTTGAACAAGTACATTACTACTCCTTGTGAACCCCTTGTTGATCCCTTGCATCCTACCCATGATGAGTCTCTTGACATGATTCGCAATCTTAGGACTATCAATCTTATCACTAGAGGCTTTCCTAGAAATTTGATTGGTCACTTGCAACTCTTGATTGTGCTTATACTATATGGAGATTCCTTGAAGAATGATTTTCGGACTATTCCTTGAAAAACTTAGATGAGATTCTTCATAAGTCTATTGCTTTGAATAAGATGAATCCCAATGATCCTAAGTTTGGAGATTGTTTATTTGAGGTTACCAATCTTATGCGTGCCAAAGGAGATGTTGGAATCATTAGCAATATTATTTCCGAAGCTATTAGAGTTCATAGAGATGAACATTGTCAAAATCATATATCTAATGAATCACTCTCTCTAGGAAATGATCATTTGCAAGATGATGTTGAACATGGATACTATGACGAGGATGATGATGACCTTGATCTTGAAGAGTCTATGAGACACTTTGGGCTTATGGCTAACCTTCGCGGCTACATGGATGGAGGAAAGGAATGGGTCCTTGATAGTGGATGTACCGATCACATGACCGGAGGTAAAGACATGTTCCGTGAGCTTGCTGAAAATGACAGCCCTCGAAAGTATGTCACTTTCGGTGATAACTCAAAGGGTAAGGTGGTTGGCCTCGGTAAGGTGGCCATCTCACATGACAGCTCCATACAAAATGTTATGCTCGTTGAATCTCTTGGCTATAATCTACTTTATGTATCTAGACTAGCTGACTTTGGATTCAATGTCCTATTTACTGAAATAGATTGGCAAGTGTTTCAAAGAGATGATCATAAAATGGTCTTTACCGGCATACGTAGAGGTGATATATACATTGTTGATTTCACTAAAAAGGCACAACCTAGAACTTGCTTAATTGCAAAATCTTCCAAACGCTAGTTGTGGCATAGACGGTTAGATCATGTGGGCATGCAAAACCTTGACAAGCTTATTAAAGGTGATCATATCCTTGGTGTTAAAGATGTCATATTTGATAAGGATAGACTTTGCAGCGCTTGCCAGGCAGGAAATCAGGTTGGAGGAACCCACCCTGTGAAGAACATCATGACCACGAGAAGACCGCTCGAGCTACTTCACATGGATCTTTTCGGTCCCAATGCCTACAAGAGTCTCGGTGGTAACTTGTTTGGACTAGTCATTGTCGATGATTTTTCAAGATTTACGTGGGTGTTCTTTCTTGATGATAAATCGCAGGTCCAAAAGATCTTCAAAAACTTCGCTAGAAGGCCCAAAATATTTGAAGTAAAGATAAAGAAGGTTCGTAGCGACAACGGAACGGAGTTCAAGAACGCCAATGTGGACACCTTTCTTGACGAAGAAGGGATCTCACATTAGTTCTCGGCTACGTATACACCTCAACAAAATGGAGTTGTTGAGAGGAAGAACCGGACGCTCATCGAAATGGCGAGAATGATGCTTGATGAGTACAAGACGCCAAAACAGCTTGTCATGCAACGAATCGTCTATATCTTCACAAGCTACTCGGCAAGACGGCATACGAGCTTCTCACCGGTAACAAACCCCAAGTTGGATACTTTCGGGTATTCGGCTCAAAGTGTTACATTCTTGATAAGCATCGTCGTTTGAAATTTGCTCCTAAGTCTCATGAAGGTTTCCTACTCAGTTATGGCTCAAACTCTCACACTTACCGTGTCTACAACAATTTCACCCGAAAGGTTGAAGAGACGGTAGATGTGAAGTTTGATGAATCTAACGGCTCGCAAGTAGAGCAATTGCCAATTGATGTAGGTGACAAAGATCCTTTGGAAGCAATCCAAGACTTGTCAATCGGCAAGATTGGCCCAACGGAGGTGAAGGAGAGTACCTCGTCTGTCCAAGTGGAAGCCTCAACCTCATGCCGAGATGAACCACGAGTTGACTTGGAGGCATCCACAAGTGGGACACGACAAGACGATGAGAACAAGGATGTACAATAAGATGAACCTCGACGACCTCCTTCTCCACCTCCACGGGAGAACAACAACGCCAACAACAACGAAGAGAGACAGACGAGGAAATTGACACTGTGGTTCGAGAGATGCCGTCAGATAGAGCGCCTGGCCCGGATGGCTTTAACGGGTGCTTTCTGAAATCCTGCTGGCATATTATCAAACATGATTTCTATAGGTTGTGCAATGACTTCTACGAGGGTTCCATTGACCTCAGAAGCCTGAACTCGAGGTTCATAACGCTCATCCCAAAAACCCAGTCGCCTGAAACCGCCAATGATTTCCGACCCATCACGCTGCTCAACTGTTGCCTGAAACTGATAACTAAGTTGCTGGCTAACCGTCTGCAGAAGCTGGTTCTCAAAATCATACATCGGAACCAGTATGGTTTTTTGAAGGGGAGATCGATCCAGGACTGCCTGGCATGGGCGTTTGAGTACATACATCAGTGCCAGTCGTCGGGGAGTGCGTGTTGCATCCTAAAATTGGACTTTGCAAAGGCCTTCGATACCATCCAGCATGAACCAATGATTGAAATCATGAAGCATATGGGTTTTGACGAAAGGTGGTTGGGATGGATCAAATGCATTTTCTCTACTGGTAGTTCATCGGTTTTGCTTAATGGAACCCCTGGAAAACAGTTTGATTGCCTCTGTGGGGTCCGTCAGGGCGACCCCTTGTCCCCTTTGATCTTTGTCCTGGCAGCAGACCTGCTGCAGTCAGCGATCAATAACGCTACGCGGAATGGGCTGCTCCGGCTACCTATCCCCACTTCTGACAACAACTACCCTGTCATTCAAGATCTCGACGACACGATCATCGTGCTCTCCCGCTTGATCAAGCGGCGCAAGTTCTGAAATCCATCCTAGTCAACTACGCGAAATCGGTGGGTCTCAAAATAAACTTCCACAAGTCGACCTTGGTGCCCATAAACTCTGACCCGGCGCTGGCAGGAGAGATTGCTGCAATTTTTGGTTGCTCCATCGGCAACATGCCATTCACTTACCTGGGTCTGCCCATGGGCACCACACGCCCGAGCTTGAATGATCTGATGCCAATGGTAGCCTCTGTTCAGCGTAAGATGCCTGCTGCAATCTCGCTTCTGGACTATGGTTCCAAGCTTACGCTGCTCAACTCTGTGGTCACTTCCCTGGTTGTTTATGCCATGTGCTCCATCAAGATAAACCCCAGGATCATTGAGCACCTTGATAAGGTGAGGAGATCGTGTCTGTGGGTGAGAAAACCTGATGATGGGCTCAAGGGTAGCTCATTGGCAGCCTGGGATATGGTGTGCAAACCCAAGAGCAAACGTGGCCTGGGGATCATTGACCTCAGAACACAAAACCAGGGGCTCCTGTTGAAATAGCTTCACAAGTTTTATAACAAGCATGATGTCCCCTGGGTCAAACTAATCTGGGACTCATACTATGTGGACAAAGTACCTCATGCCTCTGACCTGTGTGGATCCTTCTGGTGGAGAGACCTTATGTCGATATCTGATATATACAGAGGAATTACTAAATCTGAAGTACTTTCTGGTGATACGATCTTATTCTGGAAGGATAATTGGAGCACAGATATCCTTCAAGACAAATACCCGAGGGCATTTTCGTTTGCTCGAAACCCAGATGTGTCTGTTAGACATCTCCTGTCTTCAGAAAGACTGGGAGAGGTATTCTATCTGCCGCTTTCAGTAGAAGCCAAGACTGAAGTTCTTCAGATACAATCGGAAACGCTCGAGGTGGCGTTGACTGAGGACAAGGACGTATGGTCCTGTGTTTGGGGAGGAACAAACTTTCGATCTTCCAAATATTATGAGTACTGCTTTAGTCAGGCTCATGCAGATGAGGTGTTTGGTCTGATTTGGAAAACAAAATGCACGATGCAATGGAAGGTGTTTCTGTGGCTGTTGCTGGCTGACAGACTGAATACCAGGAATATGCTTCGACGTAGACACTTCAGAATCCGCAATGATGACTATACCTGCCTGCTCTGTGTCCAGCCGCCCGAGGAAGACATTGCTCATCTCTTTTTTACTTGCCCTTTCAGTCAGAGGTGCTGGGCTGCGCTGGGGATACATTGGCAAAGTGATCCTGACTGGATTAAAATGGTGCACGAAGGCAAGAACATGTGGACAAGGCCGATGTTCTTGGAAGTCTTCACGGTTGCTGCTTGGGGGATCTGGAAGGAGAGGAATGACAAACACTTCAGGGGGGTCCAGGCTTCCTTTGATTCTTGGAGGAACAGATTCAAAAAGGATTTTGCTATGCTGGTTCATAGAGCTAAGCAGGAGTTGGCTCCTTGCATCACTTCTATTGTCAACTTGCTTTGATTTTCTTTTCGGTTGTGTTGTATAGCTAACAACCCCCCCCACCTCTCTCACACATCATGTAACTCTGTACAGTCCTGGACACTCTGACACCCCCCTAACTTTAATTTTTAATATAAAAGGCAGTGAGAGTTGCTCACTATCATCAGTTCTCAAAAAAACGAAGAGAGACAAGAGGAAGAAGAAGAAAATGAAGAGGATATTCCACCCCGACCCAAACAAAAACTATCACGAGTTCGAGCAAGAGTTTCAAGAGATCATCCCGTCGAACAAATCTTTGATGACATTCAAACCGAGAGAATTACTCGCTCAAAATCTTGTTTAGCTAACTTTTGTGAACATTACTCATTCATTTCTAGCATTGAACCTATGAAGGTTGAAGAAGCATTAGAAGATCCGGATTGGATAAATGCCATGCACGAAGAGCTACAAAACTTTGAGAGGAACCAAGTGTGGACGTTGGTTGAGAAGCCTGATGAGAAGCACAATGTCATTGGAATCAAATGGGTGTTTCAGAACAAGCAAGATGAAGATGGACAAGTTGTACGCAACAAGGCTCGTCTCGTTGCTCAAGGCTACACTCAAGTCGAAGGTATGGACTATGGTGAGACTTATGCCCCCGTTGCTAGACTTGAGTCCATTCGCATCTTACTTGCTTATGACAATCATCATGACATCACCTTATATAAAATGGACATCAAAAGTGCTTTTCTTAATGGTGAAATTGAGGAGAAAGTTTATGTTAAACAACCTCCTGGCTTTGTTAATCCTAATAAACCCAACCATGTTTACAAACTTCACAAAGCCCTTTATGGTCTTAAGCAAGCTCCTAGAGCTTGGTATAAATGCTTGACTACGTTTCTTCTTGACAAAGGGTTTGAAATTGGAAAAATTGATTCTACACTCTTTACTAAAAGGTGAAAGAACATGCGATGCCCCCATGTTTGGTTTTGGTAATTGATGACAATCTCTATGGACTAATGGTTGCCTTGAGTTTTATTTGAAGGTTTTGTCCATAGGCTTTTCTTGAAGTCCATGTGTTGGTTTCAAGGAGTTTATGAGTTGACCAAGGTGCTATTAAGGAATTATCCAAAGATTGGTCATGTGAGTGTTGAGCTTATTGCAAGCATGTCTTGAAGAATAAGATTGTGTGATCATTCATGTTTACCTTCAAGACATCATCCAAATGAAGAGAGTTGGAAAGATTCAAGGTTGATCAAGACTAAGTCAAGAGTGAATCAAGTTGATCAACTCACAAAGCGTAGAAGATGTACCGAGAGGGATCAAGTGATCCCATGGTATGGTGAGCATTGTCCATTGCACTTTGTGTACTAACCCATGGTCTATGTGAGAGTTCTATGTGGGGTTAGGTATGTGTCCATGGGCTTGCGTCAAGAGGAAGATATCATACAACCCATGGAAAGGATGACATTAAGTGGTGATCGTCATCATGATTGCTGTGTGCAAGTTCAAGTGGAGCATCACGAAGAGATCAAGTGCTTGAATGTTGCCATCCTTTGTGGTGGCAATGGTCTTGTGAATATGTGCCGAAGAGAGGCTCACCCATAGTGGACTTGTGGGGAGCAATCATCTAGTCTTCATCGAGCCAACGCAATCAAGAAATGTGGTCCAACTTGAGGGAGTCAAGATCGTCATCATCTAGCTCAAGTGGACCATGTGCAAGGCAAAGGTTTGCCCTTGATAGGTTTTCTCTTTTACCGGTCTCGTGGTGGTAGTTGGGAGACCGGGTTATAGGATCGTTTGCCGTACTATCAAGGGGGGCTCTCAAGTTGGTAGCTTGATCGTATCGTTAGTAGAGATCTCAAACCATTGCATCCTTGCATCATGTTTCTTGGTTCTTGTTTGGTTCTCTTTGTGAGTCTTAGAGCTTATGGCCATCTTCATGACAAGCTTGAGTTCATCAAAAACGGAGTTCGCATGCGTCTTCTATGATGTTTTCGGTGTTGGAGGTTTTACCGGTATTATCCGAGGAAGGGTTCTCACCTTTTTCTTATGGGCCTTTTCTAATTTGCTTCTTATTGATATTTCTTTCAAGATGTGTTAGCCCTTGTTGCTAGCTTTCCAACAAACTTGGTTTCATCGAATTCGGAGCTCGTATGCGAAAGTTGTGGCTGTTTTGATATTGCTTGTTTTACATAGAGAGGTTGTACCGCCCCATAGAGAGGTTGTACCGGTTGACCGGTACAACCGGTGTTTGGAGCGGTTGTACCGCTCCAGAATTGGTCCGGAGGTTGTACCGGCCATGTACCGCTCTACCACTGGACTAGTTTCTGTTTTGGAGCGGTTCTTGGGCGGTTGTTGACCGGTTTTACCGGTTTAACCGGTACTACCGGTTCCCCAGGCTGTTGTACCGCTTAGAGCTTTTCCTATAGGTTGGTTTTTCCTCTGCTTTGGCCGGTTGTACCGATTCATGCACCGGTTGTACCGGTCCTACAGTTTTTTGCACATAACGAGCAGATTCGTGGGGACCTATTTAACGGGGTCTTCTTCCCCAATGGTTCCCCATCTCTTGAGCTCGTTTTTGCCCCCGTTGTTGACCTTCTTTGAGCTTGCTAACTCTCAATCCCTTCATGGATTCTTGCTAGTTTTTGAGGGAAAAGAGAGAGGAGATCTAGATCCACACTTCCACCATTCACTTTCTCCTCTATGTGAGGGGAACCCCTTGGATCTAGATCTTGGAGTTCTTTGTGTTCTCCTTCTTGTTCTTCCTCTTACTTTCCTCCCTAGCATTAGTTGCTTTGGTGGGATTTGAGAGAGAAGGACTTGGGTACTCTATGTTCCCTTGCCATTGCATTTGTGCAGCGGTTTGAGTTCTCCACGGTGATACGTGGAAGTTACAAGTTGAGAAGCTTATTACTCTTGGGTGCTTGGTACCCTTGAGCTTGTTCCTCTTGGGTGCTTGGGCGCCTTAGACGGTTGGTGGTGTTCGGAGCTCAATCATTGTGGTGTAAAGCTCCGGGCAAGCGTCGGGGTCTCCAATTAGGTTGTGGAGATCGCTCCGAGCAATTTGACACGTACCAGTGACCGCCCCCAAGGGTTGCCAAAGTGTACGGGTTCGGTGACCGCCCCCAAGGGTTGTCATTTGTACGGGCTCGGTGACCGCCCTCAAGGGTCCCTTAGTGGAATCACGACATCTTGCATTGTGCGAGGGCGTGAGGAGATTACGGTGGCCCTAGTGGCTTCTTGGGGAGCATTGTGCCTCCACACCACTCCAAACGGAGATTAGCATCCGCAAGGGTGTGAACTTCGGGATACATCGTCGTCTCCGCGTGCCTCGGTTATCTCTTACCCGAGCCCTTTACTTATGCACTTTACTTTGTGATAGCCATTTTGTTCCCTGTCATATATCTTGCTATCACATAGTTGCTTATCTTGCTTAGCATAAGTTGTTGGTGCACATAGGTGAGCCTAGTTGTTGTAGGTTTTGTGCTTGACAAATTAACCGCTAGGTTTATTCCGCATTTGTTCAAGCCTCTACCATAATTATTTTAAAATGCCTATTCACCCCCCCTCTAGGCGACATCCATGATCTTTCAATTGGTATTAGAGCCTCGTCTCTCTTTGTTGGGCTTAACCGCCTAGAGAGTAAAGATGTCGACTAGGGGATTAGGATTCTCAGACACTCTTAGTTTCGATGGCACAAATTTTGATGTTTGGGTAATTCGCATGCTTAATCTCTTTAGGGTCATGGACCCAAATTTAGAGCGAATTGTAGATATGGGTTTTTCTCCTCCAAAGGATCCCCAAAGCTTATCTTTAGAGGATGATAAAAACTCTTATCTCAATGCTCAAGCTTCTAATGTGCTTTTCGATGCTTTGAGCAGTGTAGTTATATTTGAACTCATGCCGTTCCGGGATGCTCATGAGTTGTGGACGAAGCTTCAAGATAAATATGGTGTGTCCAAGATTTGTGGGGATGATTGTTCTCCCTCCTCCTCCGGCCGTCTTGCCTTCTCAACTTCTTCTACTTCACCTACATGTGGATTGCCACAAGGTAATGCTAGGGTGAGTAGTGGTGGTCATTGTAATGATGATAGTGCGCTTATTCTTGGTGATTCTTCATCACTATCTTATTGCAATGGTCCTTCTTTGGACTTTAACACTTCGAGCACCTTACATGTTTCACTTGCTCGTGTTGGTAGTCCTTGCATATCATGTAGAAATTGCTTGCTCAAATCTCATGATGATATGCTTGCTATGTTTTGTTGCCATGATAAAAATGTATCTACTTCCTCGAGTTGTTGTGCTAACAATGTAGAGGAAACTCAACACTCCATGGAACAAGATGTGGTCTTGAATGGTACTTCAAGGGATCCTACATCATCATCTATTGCATTTTGCCTTATGGCCAAGGCCTCAAAGGTATCTCCCACTTTGAATCCCAATATATCTTGTGATGATAGTGATGACGGCAAGAATGATGATGATGTCGATTATGATGAAGAGAATGATGATGTTGCCTCCTTAAAAATTAAGGGGGAAATGATTTTTAAAGCTCTTCTTAAGAATAAAATTGCTCGTTCCAACTTCATGGAAATCATGTCGATTGCTATTGAGAGCAAGAAATATATTGATGAGTTGGAATATCGTCTTGAGGAGCATGAGGTCACCATTGATAAAATGGAAGGTCATGGGCGTGATTACGCTAATGAGATTGCGGACCTCTCTCAAGCTCTTGAACTTGAACAAACCACCAAGGAATCTCTTGAGGAGACTTTTGATCTAGAATTATCTAGAGTGAAGGAATCTAATGATAGAGCTCTTGAGGTGTCCAATGTTTTTGAAACTAAAAATGCTAAGCTTGAAGTTGCTCATGCTAGACTCCTTGAGGATTCTGAGCACCTAGAAAATGGCTCAAGGGTCATCAAGGGTCAGCTCATCAAACTCACTGAGTCTCATGCTCAACTTGAAGCTTCTTATTTAAAAGAGCTTTCCAAGTTTCCTTCTCCTCTTGTTGTTAATGATGATGCTTGTTCTACTAACTCTAGTTCTTGTGAAGCATCCATTTTGAAGGAGAATGTTGAGCTACGAGCTCAACTTGAGGTGCTATCTAGTAATTATGGGAAATTGGAAGAAAGTCGTGAAAAGCTCTCAAGCTCTCATGATGATCTTCTAGTATCCCATAGTGTGCTAAAGATAGCTCATGGGGCCATGATTGTTAAGGTAACATCTAGTGAGCCTCATGTGGATACTAGCACTACTTCTAGTCAAAATAGTATATTGTCATGTGCTAGTCCTTGTAATTCATCTACTCACAATGTTGGTACATCTTGCGATGAATTGCTTTCCTTGCCTTGTTACTCTAACGATGAAGCTTATACTTCCTCTAGTACTTGTGTTGAGACTAACCATGTAGAGGAAATCAAAGACCTCAAGGCCCAAGTCACTTCTTTGAAGAAAGACTTGGAAAAGTGTCATGAAGGAAAATTCACACTCAACAATATCTTGAGTGTGCAAAAATCCCCCAATGACAAAGGTGGACTTGGATTCAACTCCAACAAGAAGAAGAAGTCCAAGATCAACAAGAAGAAGGGCCAAAAACAAGTCAAGAATTCGGCCAAGATTATTTGCTTCAAGTGCAAAATTGAAGGGCATCATGTTAGATCTTGCCCATTGAAGAAGAAGGCCATTAGTGACAAGCAACAAGGGAAGCGGCTACAAGTGCATTCTCATGCTGAACCTCAAGTTGAAGAAAGGCCTCTTCCCAAGAAGACTCAAGTTAATGCTTCTCTTGTTGAGAAATCAAGTGAGAAGAAAGTGAAGAGTAGACGTTGCTACTTATGTCGTGAGAAAGGCCACATCGCTTCTTCATGCACTAGTGGTAACTTATCCAACCCAATTATTATTGATGATATCTATTCTCTTGGGAAGGATAAGGTTGGCAATGTGTTTGCCAAGTTTGTTGGTACTCAAAGTGGTGTCAAGAAAAGAACCATTTGGGTAGCCAAGCCTATTGTGACTAACTTCTTAGGACCCAACTTGGTTGGGGACCAACAAGCTCAAACTTGATCAATAGGTGTTGTTGGAGGTCATTGGAGACTTGGCTACATTATGAAGAATTAAGGGGACTTCATCATTCTTGTTGTCTCAAGCCAAGTCAATTGGGTTGTCAAGTTTCTATCTTATATCCAATGTGCCTCCTTGCGGTAACTTGTACTTAAATTGTTTACATTGAAAGTTACTTGCCCCTTTGCATGTTTTGGTTTTGTTCCTTGCATGTGTTTGTATATGTTGTGCTTCCAACTTGCTTATCTTGAGCAATCAAGTATGTGTGTGTTGGTTTGCACATCATGCACGTGTGCGTCGTGCGTTGAGCCTTTTTGCTTCTTGTTTGTATCCTAGTTGGCTCATGTGAGAGATTAATGGAACATCCCATTTTGGGGGAGTGATGTGCTTTGTGCACCTCACAATCCTATAAATGTGTGTACATGAGGAATACCATCTAGTATTGATATTACAAGATTATCTAGTCGCTAGGTGGTACATCTCTCATGAGAAATTCAAATTATAAAAATTCCATTGATTATCTCGTGTTGGATCCTCTTATTGCCTCTTGTTAAGTTCTTATTGGTATCACATTATGGGGGAGTAATATGCTATGTGCATATTACAAGCCTAGAAAATGTGTACATTTGAGATATTGTCTCCTAGAATTAATTGATATTGTAAATTATATTGTTCCTAGGTGACATGTTAGCTCTACAAGTGGCAATTTGCTTGTGTTTGTTGTAAAGATGATGTTGGATATCCTTGTTATCTACCACCGGGAATTATTTCCAAATACTTCTTGACTTTTGACAATTGGTAGTCACTTATGTGTGGTAGAATTTATTGATCATCTTTACATTGGCTTTTGTTCTTATTTGCCTTTTCTCTTGCCAAGAATTGTGTCAACTCCCATTGTATTCCATACCACTTGTGGATCTTGTTAATTTCTTGACCTTGTCTAGTGTTTTCTAGATATAGTGAAAGTGGTGATCCCACCTCGTGCATTTTGTATTCAAATGCAAATTCTCTATAATGCACTAGTCTTGGGGGAGCTATCCTATTCTCTATAAAACACTCATCTTGTGATCCTTATCAAGTGTGTGTTTGTGGAAGGCAAGCCGTTTTCTTTTGGTACCTTGTGCCATCATGAAACTTTGTTGAGAGCTTGGTTTGTTTGGAACCATCCTCTCTTTGGGAGTTTGACATCTTTAATTTAGTGTGTATAAATGGATATCTCATTCCTTGTTGTATCTTTAATGATATTTTCCAAGTGATGATTTCTCCATTTGGTATCCTTTTCACTTGGCATTTCTTTGTATTTTGGTATCTGTTCTTGAAAGTCTTGAGCATGCATTTTAACTTCATGTAGTTCCTTTGGCATGTTTCCTTTCTTTGACCCAATATTTAGGGGAAACTCCACCAAGTCTCAAATTGGATGAGATGTCCATGAGATTCATTTTCATATCTATATGCACACATCTATGTGGAGTTTGTCCTATGTATTGTTGGTTCTCTAACTCTTTGGTCCCAATAAGTTTGGGTACCATTTTGTTTGTGTTGTTGTTCTAGGAACAATTGGAGATGCATTGGATACTCGGCTCATTCAAAAGGAAGGTGTTGTCACCATGTGCTTATTGGAGTCAAGCTAGGATGATCAATGAACTACTTTCTACCTTCAATTGGTATCTACTACATCCTTCCAATGTATCTCGGTAACAAGTATCATCATCTACTTCATGCACACATTTCTTGCATCAACCTTGTGTAGGTTGTATCATGGCATGTTATTCATTCTTTCTTGTGTTACTTGTTTCCTTTCTCAAAGCATCCCAACAATGATCTCTTGTTGCTAGTTGTGATGTCTTTGATGTTCGTGTGGTTGGAATTCATTTATATACAATAAGACCATATCTAGCCATGTGCTATGCTCTCAAACAAATTTCTTATCGGTATATTTATGACTTCCTTGTGGATATCTTGTTCTTTCCTTTTTGTAACTATTTCATGTGTATATCCTTCTTTGTGGATTGATATCATCATGATTTTCATCTACCTAGAATCTTATACACTTGAGAGAAGGTACATCTCTAGTTGATATCCCTTTCTTTCACGTCCATCGTTTGTTTCTCATGTTATTTCTTTGATGGCTCTGTGAAAGTGTGTGCCTTGAGTGCGGGTCTTATCTCATTGCATCTTGTTGCACTCTTGTGTGGTGAAGATCATTTTCTTCATGCTTGTCTTGATGAGGTTTTTTTAATTGGTATCCCTCGTCTTGATGAGGCTTTCACTTTCTATCTTCATAATGGGTTGTCACAAGTGTTGGTTATTCTTTTTGCATATTTAGTGTGCTTGTGATCACTTTTGCCTGGTGTGTGTGGGAAGGACATGTCATGCACCTTGTATCTCCACTTTTCAAGACTATGTTGATGCTTAATGCTCACCCTTACATTAGTCTTCTCAAGTGCTTTGCCATGACTCACACACATCATTTTGGTTGAGCCTACTCTTAAGTTGCCTCTTTTATATGTTGCTCAACCATTTGTTTGTTGCAAGACTTTGTTTCCTACATGCTCACTTGCACTTGTTGTGAGTTTCTATTGATTTTTGGGGAGTGATGATCCTATTTTGTGCACTTGGTATCCTAATGCAAATATTCTAAGGAGTGCACAAATCATGGGGAGCTTCACTAGTGTCTTTAGAACACTTCGTTGCTCTCTTGCACTTGTCGTGAGGTTCTATTGATCTTGGGGGAGCTATGATCCTATTTTGTGCACTTTGTATCCAAATACAAAAATTCTTGATGTGCACAAATCATGGGGAGCTTCTCTAGTTTCTTTAGAACACTGCTTCGCTCTTATCATAATATCCTTTATTCATGTGGCTCGTAGGATCATTGGCCTAGTTGGTTCAATTGGTATCTTTCGATAGCTTGCTTCAATTGGTATCTTTTGGTTGCTTGATTGCTTGTTTCTCTCTTTGATTATGTCTTTGTGGCATATCTTCCTTTTGCAATCTTTGGGCCTAAATATAGTTTGTCTTCCTCCAAGTATTTACCGTTGGATATGTCTATTGCATTCCACTCTCTTGTTGAGAAATACACAATTTATGGAGGAACACATTTTATATTGGCCTTCTAAGCTTTTAGCCCATTTTGGCAATCAATGCCAATGGGGGAGAAGTTTCAGAGAGTTTTGTGGAGAAGTTTAGAGAGTTGTCTCCTCTTGCTTTGGTTTTGTTCCTTAGCATTTGCATCTCATTCGCATGCACTATTGTTTGTTGCATTGCATGGTGATGCATAATTCCTTATATAAACTCTCTTCAAAGTGATTGTCATCAATTACCAAAACGGGGGAGATTGAAAGAACATGCGATGCCCCCATGTTTGGTTTTGGTAATTGATGACAATCTCTATGGACTAATGGTTGCCTTGAGTTATATTTGAAGGTTTTGTCCATAGGCTTTTCTTGAAGTCCATGTGTTGGTTTCAAGGAGTTTATGAGTTGACCAAGGTGCTATTAAGGAATTATCCAAAGATTGGTCATGTGAGTGTTGAGCTTATTGCAAGCATGTCTGGAAGAAGAAGATTGTGTGATCATTCATGTTTACCTTCAAGACATCATCCAAATGAAGAGAGTTGGAAAGATTCAAGGTTGATCAAGACTAAGTCAAGAGTGAATCAAGTTGATCAACTCACAAAGCGTAGAAGATGTACCGAGAGGGATCAAGTGATCCCATGGTATGGTGAGCATTGTCCATTGCACTTTGTGTACTAACCCATGGTCTATGTGAGAGTTCTATGTGGGGTTAGGTATGTGTCCATGGGCTTGCGTCAAGAGGAAGATATCATACAACCCATGGAAAGGATGACATCAAGTGGTGATCGTCATCATGATTGCCGTGTGCAAGTTCAAGTGGAGCATCACGAAGAGATCAAGTGCTTGAATGTTGCCATCCTTTTTGGTGTCAATGGTCTTGTGAAGATGTGCCGAAGAGAGGCTCACCCATAGTGGACTATGGGGGAGCAATCATCTAGTCTTCATCAAGCCAACACAATCAAGAAAGGTGCTCCAACTTGAGGGAGTCAAGATCGTCATCATCTAGCTCAAGTGGACCATGTGCAAGGCAAAGGTTTTCCCTTGATAGGTTTTCTCTTTTACCGGTCTCGTGGTGGTAGTTGGGAGACCGGGTTATAGGATCGTTTGCCGTACTATCAAGGGGGGCTCTCAAGTTGGTAGCTTGATCGTATCGTTAGTAGAGATCTCAAACCATTGCATCCTTGCATCATGTTTCTTGGTTCTTGTTTGGTTCTCTTTGTGAGTCTTAGAGCTTATGGCCATCTTGATGACAAGCAATAGTTCATCAAAAACGGAGTTCGCATGCGTCTTCTATGATGTTTTAGGTGTTGGAGGTTTTACCGGTATTATCCGAGGAAGGGTTCTCACCTTTTTCTTATGGGCCTTTTCTAATTTGCTTCTTATTGATATTTCTTTCAAGATTGTGTTAGCCCTTGTTGCTAGCTTTCCAACAAACTTGGTTTCATCGAATTCGGAGCTCGTATGCGAAAGTTGTGGCTGTTTTGATATTGCTTGTTTTACATAGAGAGGTTGTACCGCCCCATAGAGAGGTTGTACTGGTTGACCGGTACAACTGGTGTTTGGAGCGGTTGTACCGCTCCAGGATTGGTCCGGAGGTTGTACCGGCCATGTACCGCTCTACCACCGGACTAGTTTCTGTTTTGGAGCGGTTCTTGGGCGGTTGTTGACCAGTTTTAACGGTTTAACCGGTACTACCGGTTCCCCAGGCTGTTGTACCGCTTAGAGCTTTTCCTATAGGTTGGTTTTTCCTCTGCTTTGGCCGGTTGTACCGATTCATGCACCGGTTGTACCAGTCCTACAGTTTTCTGCACATAACGGGCAGATTCGTGGGGACCTATTTAAGGGGGTCTTCTTCCCCAATGGTTCCCCATCTCTTGAACTCGTTTTTGCCCCCATTGTTGACCTTCTTTGAGCTTGCTAACTCTCAATCCCTCCATGGATTCTTGCTAGTTTTTGAGGTAAAGGAGAGAGGAGATCTAGATCCACACTTCCACCAATCACTTTCTCCTCTATGTGAGAGGAACCCCTTGGATCTAGATCTTGGAGTTCTTTGTGTTCTCCTTCTTGTTCTTCCTCTTACTTTCCTCCCTAGCATTAGTTGCTTTGGTGGGATTTGAGAGAGAAGGACTTGGGTACTCTATGTTCCCTTGCCATTGCATTTGTGCAGCGGTTTGAGTTCTCCACGGTGATACGTGGAAGTTACAAGTTGAGAAGCTTATTACTCTTGGATGCTTGGTACCCTTGAGCTTGTTCCTCTTGGGTGCTTGGGCGCCCTAGACGGTTGGTGGTGTTCGGAGCTCAATCATTGTGGTGTAAAGCTCCGGGCAAGCGTCGGGGTCTCCAATTAGGTTGTGGAGATCGCCCCGAGCAATTTGACAGGTACCAGTGACCGCCCCCAAGGGTTGCCAAAGTGTATGGGTTCGGTGACCGCCCCCAAGGGTCGCCATTTGTACGGGTTCGGTGACCGCCCTCAAGGGTCCCTTAGTGGAATCACGACATCTTGCATTGTGCGGGGGTGTGAGGAGATTACGGTGGCCCTAGTGGCTTCTTGGGGAGCATTGTGCCTCCACACCACTCCAAACGGAGATTAGCATCCGCAAGGGTGTGAACTTCGGGATACATCGTCGTCTTCGCGTGCCTCGATTATCTCTTACCCGAGCCCTTTACTTATGCACTTTACTTTGTGATAGCCATTTTGTTCCTTGTCATATATCTTGCTATCACATAGTTGCTTATCTTGCTTAGCATAAGTTGTTGGTGCACATAGGTGAGCCTAGTTGTTGTAGGTTTTGTGCTTGACAAATTAACCGCTAGGTTTATTCCGCATTTGTTCAAGCCTCTACCATAATTATTTTAAAACGCCTATTCACCCCCTCTAGGCGACATCCACGATCTTTCAAAAGGGTTGGATAGAGAATTATTTGTGCACCAAATTTATGTTGATGATATCATATTTGGATCAACTAACCCTCATTATAGTGAGAAGTTTGGGAAGCTGATGTCGGAGAAGTTTGAGATTTCTATGATGAGTGAACTCAAGTTCTTTCTTGGTTTGCTAATCAAGCAAACTAAGGAGGGAACCTTTATCTCTCAAACTAAGTATATCAAGGACTTATTCAAGAAGTTAAACATGCAATAATGCAAAGGTATGAATACCCCCATGCCTACTAGTGGACATCTTGACTTGACAAAGGATGGCGAACCGGTTGACTAAAAGGTTTACCGCTCTATGATTGGTTCATTGTTATACCTATGTGCCTCTCGTCCCGATATCATGCTAAGTGTGTGCATGTGCGCACGATATCAAGCGGCTCCCAAATAATGTCATCTTAAGGCTGTGAAAAGGATAGTGAGATACTTAATTCATACACCAAACTTTGGCATTTGGTATCCTAAGAGGTTTTCTTTTGATCTTGTTGGCTAATCCAACTCGGGCTATGCTGGTAACAAGGTTGATAGAAAGTCCACTTCGGGTACTTGTCAATTTCTTGGTAGATCTCTTGTGTCTTGGTCCTCCAAGAAACAAAACTCGGTATCCTCATCCACTACCGAAGCGGAATACATTGTCGCTGGTTCATGTTGTGCTCAATTACTTTGGATGACAAAAACTCTTAAATATTATGGGATATATGTGAAACATGTTCTGTTGCTTTGCGACAACGAGAGTGCTATTAAGATTGCTCATAATCCCGTGCAACATTCTCGAACTAAGCATATTGAAGTTCGTCATCATTTCATTCGAGATCATGTTGCTAAAGGAGATATGAAACTTAAGCATGTTCATACCGACAAGCAATTGGCGGATATATTCACTAAACCACTTGATGAGAAAGTGTTTTGCAGGTTGAGAGGTGAATTGAACATCATTGATGCTTCAAATTTGGAGTAGAAACTCCATGTGGATGCATGCAAGGCATGAGCCTTACCATAAATAATCCTTGACCATTCTCTTATGATGTTGATCATATGTCTTGGATATTCTTGTACTCTTGCATACTATCTAATCCTGTAGGTACTTGGATAAACCCAACTCTATGAGATTGCAACTCATCACATTCTATGCAATCTCTACATCTCCAAGTCTCTACAAAATGGTGGTTGAAGACAAGGAAGCACGGATCCATTCAATATCTCCTTTGACAAATTCCTTATATCAACTTTCAATTGATATTCAATTTCAATTGGTATTGGTATCAAATTTCATGTTTGTCACTTTGGATACACAAATGCTCTTCCTTTCAAGACTAACCCATGTAGGAAGATGACCTTCAACTACAAGTGGTGCTCCCATTTCATGATGATCTACTTCAACTTGAGCACCCTACACAAGTTCAATTACATGACCAAGTTCAACACCACCACCCAAGGTATATCATTCCATCCTAGAGAAGCTTTACCCCAAGACATGGGTCAGGGCAACTCAACAAGATGTTAATACATCAGGATTCTTAAACGAAAATGGCAACCCCATTTTGAGCTTAAACGATGAGTATGACCTATGATCAAGTGTCCTCACTTGACTCCTAAGTCAATATACTCTAACATAGGTGACTTTATCGCTGACCTTTTCTAGATGAAGTTCTTTGTTGTTTCTTTGTGCTCTTGCATGCTAGTTCCCCTTTCAAAAGAACCTTCATCTAGATTTTTTTTCTTTTCTTTTCCCTGTTCTTTTCTGTATTTCCCTGCATCCAATTCATAGCAAATCCTTCAGTTAATTCCTTGCATATCCTTGTGAGATATTATTTGCCTAAGTGAGATGAGGTGACAAGAATTTATTCTCTGGGTTGAACTCAGTCTCACCGGATTGATTTCTTCGGCTGAACCGAATCAACTCGGTGCCACCGATTGTAACCACTCGGTGCTACCGATTTCAGTCCTGAGACAAAATCTGTGTCACTTGCATTCTGCATATTTGTCCCAGCTCCACTATTTGTAACTTGTCTTCTACCAGCATCATATATTACATGTGGCTTTGTAATGTGACTCGAGGACCAAACCTACTTGACTCATGCTCCAGAAATTCCATCTTAGAAATTGATGTCAAAGGGGGGGAGAGAGAGAGAGCGCACATCAAAGCTTATCACATAAGAGAGAATGCACTCATAAAAGCTTCTTCTGATGCTCCTATCCTTAAGAGGAAAGTTGTCTCATGTATTTAAGAGGGGAAAGACATGATAGTATATGTTATGACTTATATCTTGCTCTGGTTATTTTCTTGTTTGCTCTGATTTTCTTTTACCCTATCTCCTCCCATTATCCCATGTCAGATTCAGGGGGAGAAAGACACCTAAGGGAAGAAAATCTTTGGAATTCATTGCATATCTTTATTCTTGGGGACATATCAATAACCAAATAGAGTACCTAGTACTCACACTCTGCATGTCATCCCAGTCTTGGTATTCTTGTGTTCTTTAGTTCTTGCTCTGTCTAGTAGATGTTCTTGTGTTATCTAACCTTGTTTACCCAGGTACATCTTCTTCAAAGCTAGCTCAAGACCACAAGGTAAGTATATGCATCACTCTCATGTGCATGAAGATCTCTTGATGTGGTACATTTTTTTGCAAGAGAGATTCATAAACATGAAGGTACATTTCCAGTATCTATATCATTTGCTCTAATGCATATAGCCAAGACACATGTAACTCATTGCTTGCTCTGACATGTTTATGCATTCTCATACTCTTATGATCTATCATCACATGATTGCATACATGTAGGGGGAGCTAATGCATGTTGCATGTCTTTCCAAAGCTTTACTTGCTATCTTCTTATATCTTTATCTAAAGCTTTGATGTATGTTGTCATCAATTGTCAAAAAGGGGGAGATTGAAATCACAAGTGCTCCCTGGGTGATTTTCGTAATTAATGTCAACATATCTCTTCTTGGACTAATATTTCTACCTAGTGTATTTCAAATAAGTTCAACATTGGAGTGGCATGGACATGAACAAGAGGATGTGGAACCCCTTCAAAATGCTAAGGACACATATTGGCAACAAGCTCAAGACTCTACATTTTCATTTTAGTGCTCCAAGATCACATTGAGTTCGTAGGAAAGTCAATACTATTAAAAAGGGATGAGGTGTTGCTTAATGGCTTGCTTGCTCAAAGTGCTTAGGATACGCTCCAAAACCCTCGGCCACTTTATCACATCCACATATGCCCTAAACCTAAATGTCAAACTCGGCCGCACCGATTTTGTCTATCCGGCGCCACCGAGTTTCATCTAATCTAGCCGCTGCCAAACCCTAGTCACTTCGGTCTCACCGAGATGGGCTTGCAAATTCTCTATGATCTACTGTAACATTTTTGGTCTAACCGAGGTTGTTCAGTCGGTCCCACCGAGATTGCTTGACCAATCCTCTATTTGCTCATTACCAAAATCGGTCTCACCGAGTTTGAGTAATCGGTTAAACTGAGTTGAGGTTTTACCCTAACCCCTGCATATCGGTCCCACCGAAAAACTCTAACGTTCACATTTTGACTTGAATCGGTCTGACCGAGTTTTATGATTCGGTCCCACCGAGTTTGGGAATCTGTGTGTAACGGCTAGATTTTGTGAGGAGGATATATATACCCCTCCACCCATCGAATAAAATAAATAGATCTAGCAAAAACACAAAAATATGAAGAAAAATCATAGGAAATAGATCCCGGGGCCGTAGTTTTCACTAGAGGCTTCTCTCAAGAAAATAGCATAAGGCGGGTAAACAAATTACTGTTGGCAATTGATAGAAAAGTGAATAATCATGATGATATCCAAGGCAATGATCATGTATATAGGCATCACATTCAAGATTAGTACATGGACTCCTACCTGCATCTACTACTATTACTCCACACATCGACTGCTATCCAACAATGCATCTAGTGTATTAAGTTCATGGTAAAATGGAGTATGCAATAAGAACGATGAAATGATGTAGATAAGATAAACTCATGTATGAATAAACCCCATATTTTTACCCTTAATAGCAATGATACATGCGTGTCGTGTCTCTTTCTATCAGTGAGATTGAGCACCACAAGATCGAACCCATGACAAAGCACCTATTCCCATGGCAATAAAAATAAATCTAGTTGGCCAAGCCAAACCAAAATTTCGGAGAATAAATACGAGGCTATAAAAATCATGCATATAAGAGTTTAGCAAAGACTCGAATAATATTCATGGATAGAACTGATCATAAACTCACAATTCATAGGTTCCCAACAAACACACCGCAAAAAAGAGTTACATCAAATAGATCTCAAAGAACATCGAGGAAAACATTGTATTGAGGATTAAAGAGAGAGAAGAATCCATCTAGCTACTAGCTACACACCCGTAGGTCTGTGGTAAACTACTCACGCATCATCAGAGGGGCAACAAGGATGATGAAGAACCCTCCGTTATTGTTGCCCCTCCGGCAGAGTGCCGGAAAAGGCCTCTAGATTAGATCTCATGGTTCTCGAACTTGCGGCGTTGTATTTTCTCGACTCCCCTAGGATTTTTGGGATTTTAGAGTAATTATAGAGGCGGAAGTAGGTCAAGAAGGTTCCTGTGGGCTCCACTACCCATTAGGGCCCCCTGGCACACCCTGGTGCCTAGTGGGCCCCATGAGCCTCCTCTCGTGTGCTCCGTTGGCTCCCAGGGTGTCTTCTGGCCAGCAAAAAAGTCTCCAAAAAGTTTCGTGCCATTTGGACTTCGTTTGGTATTGGTATTCTGCAAAGTAAAAAACAAGCAAAAAACAGCAACTGGCACTGGGTACTATGTCAATAGGTTAGTCCTAAAAAATGATATGAAGTTGCTAGTAAATGTATATAAAACATCTAAGACTGATAATATAACACCATGCAACAATCAAAAATTATAGATACATTGGAGACGTATCAACCCCACCAGCTCCCCTTTGGTACTTCACCCTCGTATGATGAGCTTCGTGTCTTCAGATGTCTTATTTACCCTAGCATCACCTCCACCACCCCTCACAAGCTTGCCCCATGCTCCCTCGCTTTCATATTCCTCAGTTACCCTCCCAACACCATAGGTTACCGGTGCTACAATCTCGGCTCCCACTGCATGTTCACCTCGCAACACGTTTACTTTGACGATTTTTTTCCCTTTCACTAGGTACCACCGGCCGCGGCATCTTCGCCACCCCCTCCCGACGCGCTCCAGTCCTGGCATCCTAGCTGGACACAGGGCACTGCTATGGGCGCGGCCACCTCGCCGGCTGCCTCGCCGACCACCTCGCCGGTTGCCTCGGCGGCTTCGCCGGCCCTCTCGCGGGCCTCGCTGGCCTCCTCGGGCGCGCCCCCTTGCTGGTTGCCTCGTCGGCCTTGCTGACCCTCACGCATGTCTCCTCGGGCACGACCACCTCATCGGCCTCCTCGCCGGGCTCGGGTGAGTGAGCAGCAGCGACCACCTCACCGGTTGCCTCGTGTGTGGCTGCCTCGACGCCTGCGGGTTCTGGATCTGTGCCGGGCGCACCACCATCTCTGCTCGTCGCTCCTCTGGTGGTGCCTCACCACATGACGACTCATGCTCGCGCCGGTGTACTCTGTCCCAGCACGCGCTATGCATCTGACAAGTATGCATGCACCACGTCGACCTCGTCACCGTCGCCGGTTCCTCTTTAGCTCACGCTGCTCTTCGCGACCCTCATTGGCTCACCGCGATGCAAGAGGAGTTTGACATGTTGCAGCATAACCGCACGTGGCTGCTTGTGCTGCGACCCCCTCATGCCAAAGTCATCACCAGCAAATGGGTGTTCTGTCACAAGATCCGCCCCGACGGTTCTCTTGAGCGCTACAAAGCGTGATGGGTGGTCCGTGGTTTTTGGCAGCGCGCCAGAGTTGACTTCACCGACACCTTTGCTCCGATTGTTAAACCGGGCATGATCCGTGTTGTCCTACAACTCACGGTGTCTCGCACATGGCCTATGCATCAGTTGGACATCTCCAATGCATTTCTTCATGGCCACCTCATAGAATAGGTGTTCTGCCAATAGCCCACCAGATTCGTCGACGCAACTCATTCAGATCGTGTGTGCCTACTTTCTCGATCCCTCCAACCTTTCTATAATTTATGAAGTATTCATGCAATTTTTAAAACAATTCTATATGGTTTTCGTATGATTTGAATGGAACTAACCCGGACTGAAGTTGTTTTCAGCAGAACTACTATGTTGTTGTTTTTTGTGCAGAAATAAAAGTTCTACAAATGCAACGAAACTTTTTCATGATTCTTTTGGAACAAAATAGGAACTAGAAACTTCGTGGGAGGACCAGAAGGTGAAGGAGGTGGCCACTACCCACCAGGGCGTGCCAGGGGCCTTGGTCATGGGCTGGTGGGTAGTGGGCACCTCGTGGCCCATCTCGACGTGAGACCGATGCCATAAAATCCTATAAATACAAAAAGCCTCAGAAATAACCCTAGATCAGAAATTCTGCCACCGCAAGCCTCTGTAGCCATGAAAAACCAATCTAGACTCTGTTCTGGCACTCTATCGGAGGGGGAAATCATCACTGGAGGCCATCTTCATCATCCGGCAGCCACCATGATGATGAGGGAGTAGTCCTCCCTCGGGGCTGAGGGTTTGTGCCAGTAGCTATGTGTTTAATCTCTCTCTCTCTCTCTCTCTCTCTCGTGTTCTTGATTTGGCACGATCTCGATGTATCGCAAGCTTTGTTAATATAGTTGAATCATATGGTGTCTTCCCCTCTCTATCTTGTTGTGATGAATTACGTTTTCTCTTTGAGATTTCGTTATTATCGGATTGAGTACTTTCATGGACTTGAGAATGAAGGAAATATGCCCTAGAGGCAATAATAAAGTTGTTATTTTATATTTCCTTATTCATGATAAAAGTTTATTAATCATGCTAGAATTGTATTGATTGGAAACTTAAATACATGTGTGAATACGTAAGAAAACACCGTGTCCCTAGTGAGCCTCTACTAGACTAGCTCGTTGATCAAAGATGGTTAAGGTTTCCTAACCATGGACATGATTTGTCATTTGATAACACGATCACATCATTAGGATTATGATGTGATGGACAAGACCCATCCGTTAGCTTAGCATAATGATCGTTCAGTTTTATTGCTATTGCTTTCTTCATGTCAAATACATATTCCTTCGACTATGAGATTATGCAACTCCCGGATACCGGAGGACTGCCTTGTGTAATATCAAAGATCACAACATAACTAGGTGATTATAAAGATGCTCTACAGGTATCTCCGAAGGTGTTTGTTGAGTTGGCATAGATCGATATTAGGATTTGTCACTCCGAGTATCAGAGAGGTATCTCTGGGCCCTCTCGGTAATACATATCATAAGCTTGCAAGCAAACGATTAAGGAGTTAGTCACAAGGTGATGTATTACGGAACGAGTAAAGAGACTTGCCAGTAACGATATTGAACTAGGTATGAAGATACCAACAATCAAATCTCGGGCAAAGTAACATACCGATGGACAAAGGGAATTACGTATGTTGTCATAACGGTTCGACCGATAAAGATCTTCATACAATATGTAGGAGCCAATATGAGCATCCAGGTTCTGCTATGGTTATTGACCGGAGAGGTGTCTCGGTCATGTCTACATAGTTCTCGAACCCGTAGGGTCCGCACGCTTAACATTCGATGACGATATAATATTATATGAGTTATGTGATTTCGTGACCGAATGTTGTTCGGAGTCCCGAATAAGATCACGGACATGATAAGGTGTCTCAAAATGGTTGAGAGGTAAAGATTGATATATAGGACGATGGTATTTGGACACCAGAAGTGTTCCGGAGGGTACCGGGTACATATCGGGTCACTTGAAGGGGTTCCGGGCACCCCCGGCAAAAGATATGGGCCTTATGGGCCAAGGAGGGAAACACACCAGCCACAAGGGACTGGTGCGCCCCCATATGGGCCGGCCAAAGGTGGAGAAGGAAAGGGGAAGGAGGAAAGGCAAGTGTGGAATAGGATTCCCACTTACTTCTCTCTCACCCCGTTTCCTTCCCCCTCCGACAAACATGGCAGGGGGCGCGGCCAAGGGCAGGAGCCCAGGTAGGATTCGGTCCTACTTGGGGCGCCCCTAGGCCTCTCCTCTCTCCCTCCCACCTATATATATGAGGAGGGGGGCACCTAGCACACCCCAGACAATTTTCTAGCCGTGTGCGGCGCCCCCCTCCATCGTTTACAACCCCGGTCATTTTTCTGCAGTGCTTAGGCGAAGCCCTGCAGAGATCACTTCACCATCACCGTCACCACACCGTCGTGCTGACGGAACTTGTATACTACCTCGACGTCTTGCTGGATTAAGAAGGCGAGGGACGTCACCGAGATGAACGTGTGCAGAACGCGGAGGTGCCGTGCGTTTGGTACTTGATCGGTTGAACTGCGAAGAAATTCGACTACATCAACCGCGTTGTGAAACGCTTCTATTTACGGTCTACGAGGGTACGTAGACACACTCTCCCCTTGTTTCTATGCATCTCAATGGATAGATCATTGCACGTGCGTAGAAAATTTTTGTTTTCCATGCAACATTCCTCAGCAGAGAACACTTGATGTATGTCTTGCCATGAATACCCGTGGTGACAATGGGGTATCATATTGATTCACTTGATGTGTGTTTTGGCACTCTACTCACAGATTCTCGAGGTGACATTGGGTAATCTATGCATATGGGTTGATGCACGTTCTCGTCTTTGTTTCTCCGGTAGAAATCTTGGGGCACTCTTTGAGGTTCTTTGTGTTGGATTGAGTATTATGAATATCAAATTGTTTGATGCATATCGTATAATCAACTCACAGATACTCATGGTGACATTGGAGTATCTAGGTGACATTAGAGTTAGTTGATGCGTATCATATGGTGTTATTTTAGTACGAACTCTTAGATAGATCGATCAGAAAGGATAACTTGGTGTTATTTTAGTACGAACTCTTGGATAGATCAATCGAAAAGAATAACTTTGAGGTGGTTTCATACCCTACAAACAATTTCTTCTTATGTTCTCCGCTAGATAAAAACTTTGGAATGATTCTTCATCGCACGTTGAGGGATGGTTACATGATCCAATTATATTAGCATTGTTGAGAGATTGCACTAGGGAAAGTACGGACCCTAGGCCTCATTTTCAAGCATTGCAATACCGTTTGTGCTCACTTTTGTTACTTTCTACCTTGTTGTTTTTATATCGTTCCTATTACAGAAATCAATATCTACTATCATTACTACACTTGTATCACCATCTCTTCGCCGAACTAGTCCACCTATACAATTTACCATTGTATTTGGTGTGTTGGGGACACAAGAGACTTTTTATTATTTGGTTGCAGGGTTGTTTGAGAGAGACTATATTCATCCTACACCTCCCATAGATTTATAATCCTTAGGTCATTCACTTGAGGGAAAATTGCTACTGTCCTACAAAATTCTGTGCTTGGAGGCCCAACATGAGTCCAAGAAACAAGTTGTGTAGTAGACATCAGCAGGCACCCCGCGTGTGGTACCAGCGCATTGCCACCTTCCTCCAACAGTCGGGCTTTCACTCCACCCGCTCTGATGCGTCATTGTTCGTCTACCATCAGGGCGCTGCTACTGCCTACCTGTTGCTCTACGTCGACGACATCATCCTGACGACATCCTCTACTGAGCTACTTCATCAGCTCACTGCTCATCTTCGAGATGAGTTTGCCCTCAAGGATTTGGGGCATCTGCACTACTTTCTCGGCGTTGAGGTTGTATGGCGTGCTGATGGGTTCTTTCTTCATCAGCAATAGTATGCTTATGACCTTCTCGAGTGCGCAGGCATACTTAACTGCAAGCCTACCCCCATGCTTGTTGTCGGGGATATACCCCGTGGTATAACCTGGCCGGAAGTATAACCCGACAGGGACATTGCACCTCATAAGTAACCCGCCTGGACTTGACGACTCGTGAGAGGGCTGGCTCGAGGAGAAGCCTAGACAGGCGGCTCACGGAGAAGGTCAAAAAAAAAAGCAAGACCCACCAAGGGAAGCAAGACCCAGACTTGTACCTGGCTTGTAATAGAAAATAGACTAGTCCTAATCCTACTAGGACTCTACATGTAAGACGCCCCTTCAACTTATATAAGGAGAGGCAAGGCACCCCAAGAGGGACAAGTTTAGGCAGATAGACAAGTCTTAGACAAAGATTAAAGTAGATTCTCTCGAGATAGAGGTAGCGAAACACCGCCCTTGTAATCAAGATCATCATCATCATCAGTATCAATCAAGCAGGATTTAGGCTTTTACCTCCACCGCGAGGGGCCGAACCTAGGTAAAATCTCACGTCTCTTGATTCCGACCAACCCCGACAAGCTCATCACCGTTTACGATGGCCTCACGTCTAAGTCCTCACACTAGGACATCTGTCGTGACAAAACCACGACACATGTCGGCACGAAGGCCAAGGTCTCTACACTTGATGCCTCGCCTGCACTGGATGTGGCGTTCTACAGCTCCATCGTTGGTGCATTGATGTACTTGAGGCTTACTCGCCCGGATCTTCAGAATGTCGTGAAGCAGGTGTGCCTTCACATTCATGCTCCACGTGACTCCCACTGGACCCTGGTGAAGTGGATCCTTCGCTATATTCACGACACCATGGCTCTTGGGCTCACGCTGACAACATCCTCCTCCATCGACCTCGTGGCCTATTAGACGCCGACTAGGCTGGCTGGCAGGATACTCGACGCTCTACATCGGGCTACTGCGTCTATCTCGGGCCTTCGCCGATCTCATGGTCGTCTAAATGACAACCCATGGTTTCCTGCTCGAGTGTTGAGGCGGAATACCAGGCAGTAACTAACACTGTCGCTGAGTGCTCTTGGCTTCGCAAACTCCTTCAGGAGTTGCTTTGCGATGTCCATAAGGCCACAATCATCTATTGCGACAATGTCTCCATCATCTACCTATCTGCCAACCCTGTTCATCATCGCCAGACAAAGCATATTGAGCTCGACATACACTTCGATCGTGAGCAGGTTGCACTTTGGCGGATACGGGTTTTGCATGTTCCCACCACTCAATAGTTTGCTGATATTATGACTAAGGGGATTCCGACATCCACCTTTGAGGAGTTTCAGTCCAGTATCTGTGTCGCCGGTGATGTTTCGACTGCGGGGGGTGTTGAATGTGTATGTATGTATAGGTTAGGGTCATGTATTGTCATGCCTCCTTTCTCCTACGTACAGTGTATAGCTTGAGAGACAAGTCGAGGTCGTGCACCCTTATACCTATATATGTCAACTTACACGTGATCAATGAATTGAGAGTTCCATTTCCAAACTACAATTAACATTGCTTTACGCTAATCCAATGAAATGCCAGCAACGTTGGATCTCTAAAAAAAGATGTCTCTACATTGTGGACGCAGATGTTTGACACATGGTGGCCTCTGTCTTGGAATCTCGCGCCTGGAAGCTACCATGGAGATTCATGCATAAAGTAGTGTCTTTGCCTATACCGACTCAGGTCAAATCACTGTTTTGATCTTCCTAACAAAGTTTAGCATTTTTTTGCGGAAGTAATACTCCCTCCGTTTCTTTTTAGTCCGCATATAAGATTTGGTCAAAGTCAAACTTTGTTAACTTTGACTAAGTTTACAGAAAAATATATCAAGATTCACAATATGAAATCAATATTTTTGGATGCATCATCAAACTAATTTTCATATCATATAGCTTAAGTATAGTAGATGTTGATATTTTTTCTACAAAGTTGGTCAAACATTACAAAGTTTGACTTTAACTAAATCTTATATGCAGACTAAAAAGAAACGGAGGGAGTACTTGTATTGCCCGATCACAAGGTCCTTACAATCGTCATGGACAAACTCCAAAATCTCCACAAGGCCATAAGTCATAGTCCGACCTTCTACTCTAGTGGAAGAGTCTCCGAAGGTAATAAATAGGACGTTCATTGTTTTGATCCCAAAGGTATCCAATCCAACTTCCCCTCACTCAATTCTGACCTAAACTTATGTAATGTAATCTACAACATTATCTCAAAAGTTTATACTAATCGTTTAAAGAGGATTTTACCAGTGATAATTTCACCTGAGCAGTTTGTGTTCATACGAGGGAGGCCATTATAGACAATGTTATTGCAGCTTACGAGTGCTTGCATTTTATGAAGAGGAATATGAGTAAGAACAATGTTTATTGTGCCATGATCGAGTGGAGTGGACTTATTTGGGGGCAGTCATGATTAAATTGGGATTTTATTTTGCTTGGGTAGAAAAAATTATGAAATGTGTGACCATCATCAAGTTTAATGTTCTTCTGAATGGAGGCAAGTTGAGTGAAAGTTGCACAACTAGGGGATCCGGCATGGTGACCCAATATCTACATACCTCTTTCTGTAGGCAGTGGAAGGTCTCTCCTATTTGTTGCGGGCAAGGGGGCTAGAAGAGGATACCTGTGGAGTTGTGGTTGCACCAAATGCACCTCCAGTTCACCACCTGCTATTCGCGGATGCTTGCTTGTTGATCTTCAAGGAGAATGAGAGTGGGGCAAGTTCGATAAAGAGTATCATTCAATAGTAGTATGATGCTTCGGGGCAAGGGGTAAACCTTCCAAAATCTAGTGTTTTTTCAGCAAGGGGTGCCCAAATGACCGAAGAGCTTTGATAAAAGGAATTCTTGATGTGTCAAATGAATCATTAATTGAGAGGTACTTGGGGCTACCTTTTGATGTGGGGAAGTCAAAATATAAAACATTCAAATACATAAAAGATAGACTTTGCACCAAAGTGAAGGGATGGATTGAAAGATATATGGAGGATTCAGGGAAAAAAGTGTTGATTAAATCGATGGCTCAGGCAGTGCCAACATTCTCTATGTCATGTTTATTGCTACCAAGAGGCTTGTGTTAGCAAATCAATACAATATTGAGGAAATGTTTTTGGGGCAGCAAGAATGGAGAGAAAAAAGTAGCATGGGTCTCATGGGATAAACTTACTATGCCCAGTGCCAAGAGGGATTAGGTTTTCGGGATATGGAATTTTTAAACCACGCCATGCTCGCCAAGCAAGGGTGGAGGCTTCTATAGGATCCCAATCCATTGAGCACAGGAATTTTAAGAAGAGTATACTACTCCCACGGGGATGTGTTACAGGACAAACTAGGCAATGCACCTTCTCAGGTCTGGCGTGCGGTTCACGCGGGATTGCAGGTGTTAAATAGGGGTTGGTAAAGCGAGTCAGAGACAGGAGAACAATAAGGATATGGGAGGATAACTCGTTACCATGTGATGATACGCTGCGTACTTTACACGGAAGAACTGTGATCCCCCTTTCATGGTGAGCAAGCTGATAGAAAACACCACAAAGTGTTGTAACAGACAACTAGTTATATAACATTTGCAGCCACTAGATGCATCAGTTGTATTGAGAATTCCGTTGAGCACACGCAACACGAAGGATGCATGGGCATGGCACTACGAGCAAAGTGGTATCTTCAGTATTCGATCAGCCTATAGGATACTTATGGAAACAAAGAAGAGGGAAGAAGACTAGCTTGAGGACCGCTCGGTGACCTCTAATATGAGCGCTGGTCATAGTGAGTGGAAGAAGCTATGGAGGATTAAAGAACCAGGATCAATCAAGCAATTTTCTTAGCGTTTAGCTCGTAGCTTTGTTCCAACTGAATTAGTTAGACACCATGGAAATATGATTGATTCAGAGGTGTGTCCAACCTGCAATGGAGCAACAGATGACTAATGACATGCGTTTATAAACTATAACATGGAAAATTGTGTTTGCTGTCTGTTAGATGAGGAATTGGTTGAGCATTTGATCATTTGTAACATTCCACATGCAAGATTATGGCTATGGCAAATGATAGAGACCACAAGAGAGGAAGAGTTCATAAAGATTCTGGTGACTACGGGGTCGAGATGGTGGGCACGGCGTAAAGTTATTCATGAGCAGGAATATCAGTCCCCCTTGTTGACTAACAACTTTATTATAAGATATCTAGAATACCTGACTTTGGTCTCGGATACTCAAAAAACTTCATCGGTAGCCCAGTCATTTGTTGGAGGGGAAGGAGGTAGGAGAATCCAGAAACCACCAAGACAGGGATGCACAAAGATAATGGTCGATGCGACTATGTCAAAACAAGGAGAAATGGGTACCTTTGCTGCTATTTGTAGGGCCTGCATGGTGTGTTCCAAGGAGCTTCAATAGTTGTACTGGACGATCAGACAATTCCAGAAAGCTTTGGCATTTAATGAAGCTCTTGCACTAGCTTCAGACCTTAGCATAAAAAAGGTTCAAGTAGCAACAAACTGCATGGTTACGATACAACATCTAAAGAGTCCTGATATGGGTGCAAGCTCATTGGTAATTGATGATATCAAGGAGAAAATGCAAGAATTTCAAGTCTGCTTTTTCGATCATGAGAAGAGGGACAAAATTGGGGAGGCTCATTCTCTAGCTAATTGTTGTTACTTTAAATTTGAGGCGCCACGTGTGGCTGTTGATCCACCCAACTTTGTTTGTATCGAACGTTTTGTAGAACTTGAATAAAAGATGAGTGAACCCTCCCCCCCCCCCCTAAAAAATCTTCTACTCTAGCAAAACTAGCTAATCTATCACTCACTTTAACACAAATTGACCTCACTTTGAAACAAATTAACCTAATTTTCTCTAGTAATGTAGGGCCACCCACAGTGGCATTTGAGATACATGGAAAATGCCATGGTCAATGACATTTCTCATGGCCCACACATTGGTCCTCAACGCTGACCATCTGACGTGGGAAGCACACAAATACCAAGGACTATAGTGTATCACCCGCCCTAGATCAGCTCGAGGAACCCAGCTTTCAAGTTGGACACATGAGCTCATTGCCGTCGTCCGCGCTCCGCCTCGTGCACACTCTACGCTGCACTAGGTTCATGCATTGCTTTTTGTCGCGCCCGCTCTTCATCTCCCTAAACTGAAGTACCTCGAACTCATGGGCGTCAGCATCTCGAAGGAGGATTTGGAGCGCCTCCTCCATGGTTGTATAACGCTTGAGTACCTTTGTCTTTAGGTGATGGATGGGTTCAGTAGCCTCCATATCGCCTCGATAAATGTCCATACGATTTATGTGCATTGCTGGTGACGTAACATCGGTTAGTTGAGGTGCTCGACAATATGGTCATTGAGAATGGGTCTTTCCTTGATAGATTGTTTGTACTCGATAAAGAAGGTCCAACAAGAATCGGGCTCATTGATGCACTGAAATTGACAGTATTGGGCTATTCGTGTGCTGAATTATTTGAACTTGCTATTGGATCCATACCAGTTCAGGCACAACAGTCTTCTTTTTCTCCTTCTTATTGTACATCACATTTTATCTATTTTTTGTTGATCTATGTTCGGCTTCATCCAGAAAATAATTCCCACAAGCTTGACCTCGTCTCTGCGCACAGTGAAGGTCTTGGTACCACAATCTATTGGCCCAATCTGGACCAAGTTGTTAGATTCCTTAGATGTTTTCTGCACACGGAGAAACTATACATCAAGGTGATGTTCCTTTCCTATTAATTGTTAACCACAACAGAGTTCAAGTTTTTGATACTTTTACCCATGATTACAATGACAAATGTACTATGATTTCTAAAGGAATTTTTGAGAATTTCAATACATATATTTTTTGAGATGTTAATCATGAATGATTGAAGATGACATGTCACACTATTCATGTATTTTAGAAATCCTGCAAATCAAAGAGGCTCGTAGTGTTCAACACAACATCTCGGCACTAATGTGTTGTCTTCATTTCTAGATACAAGAGGCCCGAAAGTAGAAAATATGGCACAATATAACAATCCCAACGAATGCCTTGATCTCTATTTCATGAAGATTACTTTGAACGAGTACCGAGGCACCAAACCAGAGATTAAACTTGTTGGGTTCTTTGTTCAGAAAGCAAGTGTGCTCCAGTAATGAGGTTTGCCCTATATATAGTGCGCAGAAATGAATAGTTTGCTGATCAGGTGCAGGCGTCTACAGCTGAATGAAAAAGGCTCTAGAGAAGTTGAATTTCATTTTGAAAGTTCAAATGTCAAATTATTCGGTAATCATTGTATGAAGCCGATATACGACTTCTCGGTGGCTGTTCCCTTCGCAGAAATATTGCATGACAAAGATTCTGAAGAAGCTGAATTTCATTTCTAATATCAGTTTGAACCTTGCAATCTTCGAATTTGGGCCTTCTAATACTGGAATTTGAACCTTACAATATTTTTTATATTTGTAATCTTTGAAATGGCGATGTGTTCTTTTTTTTCTTTCAAATGTCCTGCTGCAATTTATACACGTGGGATATTGTCCAACTATTGATGCAAGAGGACGTCGTCCACATGACAAGGGATTGAGATGATTCAAAAGGCAAAGGTGTTCGTTTGTAGGAAAAGAACTTTCTTGTTGACCACCTTTTGGCTTGAAGATTAGATTAACTTGTACATAATGCAATATATTTGTATGTGATCATATTTTTTCGTTCATGCTCTCATACTTCACTACAATGAGAGAGCATGCAAGGACAAATTAATCAATGGATTTCGATAAAAGCATTCGAACCCTAAACCCTCAAATTTTGAATGTAATATATTATCAACTCTGATGTGGAAGAATTTATAAGGTATTACGTTCTGAACATCAACACACCATTTTTAATCATTTTTTAACCCGCCAATTTTTTTGTGGCACGAAACATTTTCTGTGACCCTACAAACCGTCTCTGAAAATGGACATGCCTAGTGACCTGCAAAAGCATCGCCGAATTTTATGCCGAAACGTCTCCAAAGTCGTCAAGGGCATTGCCCCAGGAGGAAACACCTCGTGACGGTGGACCGTCATAGAAAATGATTTTACGAGGTTTCATGTTTCGCCACCAGGGTTTTTGTCACTGGATAGAGCAAAAATTGAAGTGCATGTAGGGATAGGCTTGTCTAGGTGCGTCATTGGGGTGGTGGGAGTGGCACATCGGAGAATAATTTTGCGATGACTCCAATCCCATACTCGCGGCGTCTCTCACGGCAGTGTCTCGGAGTCGTTTGCGTCCTTTGCTCGCCGGTTCTTCAAATCGGCGGAATTAGATCTTCTGGATGTCGGCGACAAAGCGGCGGGGTGGTGATTCCTTCGGAGGTTGGTGTCCTCCTGCTCTGTCCCCGTCGATGTGGCGTGGTCTCTGACCCAGTCGAGGAGCAGTGTGGTTCATGTTCGGAGGATGGCTGTTGTCCATGATGTTGGCGTCGGCTCGTGTGACAAGATGCCTTGCCGGGAGCACAGATATAGGCGCAAGGACGACGGATCTGGTGGTCTCTCTTGACTTTATCGATGATGACACCAGATCTGTTGTTGGGATGGCACAGGGACGACCCCGGCCGACATGCCACAGCGTAATGTGCCCGCCATGTGGTCTTCGGTTCACAAAGCCTTATCGACGATGGTGCCCTCCCGGCTATGGCGACGAAGGAGGTTCTTCTCCTGCCTCTCCGGCGACGTTTGGGGTTGGAGATGGCCGTTGGTTTTGGTTTGTGCAGCGAGCTCAAGGGACCTTATTTTTTGTAATTCTATTTTCTTCTGGGCTTCTTCTCAAAGTTTTTGGGATAGTTGTTATGTCTCCGTGTGTCTAGCAGTTCCATCGTGTGTGGGTTCGTGTAATCTCACTTTGGGTTTAATGACATAGCACACGATTACTTAAAAAAACTCCCATTAAAATAGTAGAGATTTTATTTTATCTATACCTACCTCTTACGCTTCCTACAAGCATGCGATCGACTTTTATTTTATGCGTCACAATTTTTGCGCCACTTCTGCTGACCATGCAGCCGGCCCATGGCAAGGCAAAAATAATATTTGCTGGTGGGTGGAGTCAAACTCAAGACCTTTGTACTCCATTGAATACTACTCCTTCTGTCCCAAAATATAAGAACATTTTTGACACTACACCAGTGTTAAAAATGTTTTTAGATTATGAAACGGAGGGAGTAATTGTCACGGCCAGCTGAGCTGTCAAGTGCTATGTCTAAAACAACGGTTGGTTTACCTACTATTTAAATAGGGTGAAGTCAGAATATTTTTTCATATTATTGTTCCATGCTGACCAATTCTCTTGATCATCGCCATGAGATTGACCACCTTCCAGCACTTCACACCGCAGCATCGTATTAAAATAGAGGACGTTAACATGTATGGGTCTTCAGTAGTAGTAGTACTTGTTGGCTAGGATAAAAATTATTTTCTCCCGTTCGAACGGGCACGGTTTGCTAGTTTTTATATCTATACCTATACCTATTACTAATAAAGTAATAAAGCAAGGTGCGTTTCTCCGATTTTTTCATCCTTTCACCATCGAAAGATTTTTTTCTAATCGAGGTGGTACTAAAGTTTTGTCCATTAGTCTATTACAAAAGGAAAACGCCAGATTACGTACATGGGCCGCTCGAAGTGTGTTATAGGAAAGCCAGCCCAATTATTTTCATGTCCATGTAGGTGGGAAACCCTATTTGTCGCTGCAAGCGTTAGATAGTCAGAAATTCGCACAGGGGGCCCAATTTGGGCTGGCCCGTTTTTTTTTGTTTTGTGTGATGTTTTTATTTTTCGTTTTCGTTTCTTTCTCTTCCTCTTTGGTCTTTTTCCTTTCAAGTTTTTTCCCCTTTTATCGTAAATTCAAAATTTCTGAAAAAGTTCATAATATGATAAAATTTGGACTTTAAAAAAAATGTTCAGAATTATAAATTTATTCCATTTTGGAAAATGTTCAGAACATTATATATTTGTTCCCATTCCAAAATAGTCGCAAATTTGCACAGGGCGTCCGAGCTGGGCTGAACCGTTTTGTTTTTTTGAGGAAATTATACTTTCCCCCTCAAATCTCCCCTGATGGATCAAATTCCCCCTGAACTCCAAATCCGGATAAATCACCCCCTGAACTTTGCAAAACCGGATAAATGTCACCCTTGGGTGGTTTTGAATCGAATTGAAGGTGGTTTTCGTACCAAGGATGCTGACTAGGCTGTTAATGATGCTAACTGGGCTGTTAATGACGCTGACTAGGCAGTGGCAAGGAACGGTTTCAGGTGAAATTTTCCCATTTTCTTCGTCGTCTTCTTGTCTCCCTTTGCCGGGCGCCGGCGTTAAATTCGTCACCACCGCTGCTTCCCGGCCGCCCTAACGTCGCCTACGAGCACCCGGTGAGCGAGCGCACATTTGTCCTTCTTCCTCGTCCAATTCCTTCACATGTAGCGTCGCCTCGCTCGAGCTCAAACTCCGCCACCATGGCCATGGCCAAGATCGGTTGTGCACGCACCCAGTCTACAAGTGCCCTCGGCAGCGGCCCCGCAGCCTCGCTCACACGCTCGCCCCTTCCCTGGCCGGACACGCCGGCCGTGCCGCGGCGAGCGCTGCTTTCCTGGCTGGGAGTGTTGCCTCACATGCGCATGTTAAGGTACTGTTCGTGCTCGTGCGCCTGGGAGCGAACGCAGGGATGGGCCTCTTCCTTTTGCAGCCGGTCATCACGTAGAAGCTCATCGTTGTAGCCCCCTGAAATGACACCCAGATCATCATCTGCTCGAAAGCCAACATAGCAGCAGTAGCATCAGTCAGTAACCAAGGGACAACCAGCTCGGGAAGCAGACTCGACGTAGCTGCACGCGGGCGCACGTGCGAGAGCAGAGAGGTCACCGTCTCGGGGAGGTTTCCAGTGGCCGCCCGAACGTGCGGATCGACCCGGACGCCGCCTCGCTCGGCGGCAGCCACACCGAGGTTCTTTGTCACGAGCGACCTTCATTTTGGATGTCGTCTCTGCCCAAAATGTTCTTGTCGTCTGCTTTTCCTTCTTGCTTCCCGGCGAAAAACGTCTTGAGGTATGCTTTGAAGGCCTTGAGCTATCGGCCGAGGTTGAGTTGCCTGACGAACCAGAGTTCGTGGACCATGTCTTCTTCTCGCGGCCGCCGCCGCGTCGTCGTCTGCTAGAGCCATGCCGGCCGCGTACTCTGAGAAGAACTCCTCCATGTTGAGCGCCCCACTGACAAAAACGCGAGTTTTCCAGTGACACGCCAAGGGACGGCTCGCACGACGTCGCCCGGGCGGTGCTCGCGACTTGTCCGCCGAGCCGCGCGCCCCTACCCCTGCCGCCGTTGAGGAGGAGCTCCTCGGTGGCGACGGCTACCCTGACACGTGGAACAAGAACTCCCTCCCTGATTTTGCCAAGTCAGCATGATCACGACCAAAACCAGCTTCAATCCTCTCCAAAACCACCAAGGGGCGTATTTATCCGGTTTGATAGAGTTCACGGGGGAAATAATCTGGTTTTGGAGTTTAGGGGGATATTGATCCATCAGGGTTGATTTGAGGGGGGAAACTATACTTTCTTCTTGTTTTTTTATTCTATGGTATGTTTCTATTTTTCTTTTTCAATTGTTGTCTATTTTTCTTTCCTATTCTTTTGTCTTTTTTCAAGTTTAGTTTTCTTTCACCCTTTTTTTCGTAAATTCAAAATTTTCATTAAAGTTCATAATATCAAAAAATTCTATTTTTAAAAATGTTCCAGATTTTAAAATATATACCGTTTTGAAAAATGTTCAGAACATTAAATCTTTGTTCTCATTCAAAATTTGTTTAGATTTTTAAAACAATGTTCCATTTTTTCTTTGTGTTTTCCAAAGTTCTTGAGATTTTTTTAAAAAAGAATTAAAAAATGTTCCAAATATGAAAAATATTCTTATTTTAGTCAAATGTTCGCAAATTCTGAATAATGTCAAGAAACACATTTTAAAAAATTGTTCTGAATGTTCAAAATATGTTTCATTTTTCAAAAAAAAATCAGAAATTCAAAACATGTTCATGTTATTATAATAAGTTTATGTTTTCAAATAAAATTGTGAATTTTGAGTGTTTCATATTTTGTTGTGTGTTTATGAAAATATAAAGAATTTCAAAAAATGTTTGGAAATTTCAAAATTATTCATGTTTTCAGGAATGTTCAACAATTTATATTTTTTAAACAGTTTAAAAAAAATGTTTCCGATCTGCCCTTAGAGTATGATCTTAAAGGTTTGAGTTGGCCATTGTTTGGTAGGACTCGTTTCTTTGAGTGGCCAACAATACGTAGTCAGGTCTTTGAGGGCATGATTTTGACCCCTCAACTCATCATTTTTCTGATTTCTTTTTCGTGCTTTATTAGCACAGGTCGTCTTGGCGCCTACCAGTGTGTGTCCCATGCGTTATTTTACGCAACTAGCGTCATATAGTAGCCCCGCGCAGTTCGCCCAAGAAACAAATTGCTCTGTTGCATAAGTTATATTATGCCTCAGCCGCGCTCCCCCACTAGGTCGTTTGAGTGAGCAATTTTTTTCCTTGGGCCAATAAAAGAGAATATATTGATTTGGCTCGAATAAAAAATTGTGGGCACACGAACGCTAAAATAATCAAAAAGAATAAACCTTAATAGAGAAGGGACATTGGTGTCTGGTTATGCGCTTGCGCGCTTTTGCGCCACGGGAAAAAACGATGTCCGTCTCTGACACGGGGCCTATGTGGTTTCGGATCGGGTACGATTCTCGTTTGGGTTCGTAGTCGGAGCCTTTCCCCAGTTATCATGTGCGCTTCCGTAGTATTCGATCTCATTAACGATTTCCGCAGATTAGGTTTCTCGAAGAAGGCCCGATCGATTGTGGCGAGTTCCGACATGGCGACGATCGCGTTCCGGCTCCTCTCTCGCCGGACTCTCACCAGCGCCATAGGCAAGGCCGCCGAGCACCTTCCTCAGGTCAATTCATTCAATCCCGTCTCTCATCATCATCTTTTTTCAGTATTTCATTCCGAATTGACACTCAAAAGCTACGGGGTCTGTGGCAGGGTCGTTGGTCGTGGCGGTCCTATCTGCTTGGCTTCGACGACACGGCGATGGCCGAGGCCAAAAGGCAATTAGACCACGCGTCGTACATGAAGTAAGTACTACTAACAACCGATTTGCAGCCACGAGATACTAGCACCTCACTAATCGCCACTAATCCCGTTCCCGCGTGTGCGTTCGTCTGCACTGCAGGCTGATGGAGAAAGAACAGGCAGCTGTCGACCTGACCCTCGGCCGCTTGGTTTTTGGGTCGGCCGTGGTTTCCGTCGGATTGCTTCTTGCCAAGATTTATCCTCCTCCCCCGGCAAGCGGACGTACAACTACCCCTACTTCAGACGGGGTGAGGGAAGAGATCCCGGTTTCATTTGGATATATGAAATACTCCAAAGGATGCAAATAAGATGGGTGTAATTCCTTTTTGATGTACTCCATCCGTTCGGAAATACTTGTCATTGAAATGGATGTATCTAGATGTATTTTAGTTCTAGATACATCCATTTTGATAACAAGTAATTTATGGAGGGAGTAGCTCACATTCATGCCGAATGATAAGATGGGTGTAATTCCTTTTTGATGTAGCTCATCATTCAGCCAAATGATAAGAAGGGTGTAATTCTGATAATGTATTCAACTGTCCTTATATACTACTATCTCTTTAACTTTTTTATAAGATATGTTTTTAAATCTTTATAAGACGTTTTCAGAGTTTATGACTGTGTTAAAAAACGTCTTGTACTCATTTGGCTTGGTATGTGGGGAGATGATGAAGCGTGTTTTTTTATTTCAATAAATAAGGCGGTATTTTGATGGTTTCTTTCTGGGGTATAATTATGTTTTATCTGCAAATTAACATATATATATATATATATATATATATATATATATATATAGGGAAAATCCATCCTACCACCCGGTGGTAGTTACCCCACATGTCTCATATACTACCATGTGGTACTATATATACTATTTTATTATTTTAAATATGTTCATATACTATATCTAAGATATTTCAAAGCAAGTTACATGAAAAAATTGCATATGAGTCCATAGTTTTTGATATATTTGTAAAATACGTACATATTTGTACGTAAAAATGAGCATACTCAAAAAATGGTAATACTACCTAAAAATTAGTATATATACTACCTAATCATTGTTATATACTACATACTACACGTACATACTCTCGGTTCCGACAGATACTACATACAACACACAAAACGCAAGTGGTGGTAACTACCACTGCTTGTAGGAAACATTTGTCCTATATATATATATATATAATACTCCTTTCGTCCGGAAATACTTGTCGGAGGAATGGATGTATCTAGACATATTTTAGTTCTAGATTAATCCATTTCCACGACAAGTAATTCCGGACAGAGGGAGTATGCAGGAAGTTTCTTGCAGTAGTGGTCACATATTCCCTTCATTTTTACAAGGTCACAAACCCATATTACAGATACCAAGGCAAAAGTTAATGTCTTCTAAGTCAATGTTGCAAGCCAGGTTGTCTCCTTATTTGCCGTGTAAATTAATGTGTATTCTTCTCTTTCATGCACATCAAGCCAATGCTCCCACTCCCGCATGCATGTAAGGGATAATTAATATCCTTCTTTGTGAAGGAAATATGCCCTAGAGGCAATAATAAAGTTATTATTTATTTCCTTATTTCATGATAAATGTTTATCATTCATGCTAGAATTGTATTAACCGGAAACATGATACATGTGTGAATGCATAGACAAAACAAGATGTCACTAGTATGCCTCTACTAGACTAGCTTGTTAATCAAAGATGGTTATGTTTCCTGACCATGAACAAAGAGTTGTTATTTGATTAACAAGGTCACATCATTAGTAGAATGATCTGATTGACATGACCCATTCCATTAGCTTAGCACACGATCGTTTAGTATGTTGCTACTGCTTTTATCCATGACATATACATGTTCCTGTAACTATGAGATTATGCAACTCCGTCACCGGAGGAACACTTTGGGTGCTACCAAACGTCACAACGAATCGGGTGATTATAAAGGAGTACTACAGTGTCTCCAAAGGCGATGTTGGGTTGGCGATTTCGAGATTAGGTTTTGTCACTCCGATTGTCGGAGAGGTATCTCTGGGCCCTCTCGGTAATGCACATCATCAAGCCTTGCAAGCACTATAACTAATGAGTTAGTTATGAGATGATGTATTACGAACGAGTAAAGAGACTTGCGTGAACGAGATTGAACTAGGTATTGGATACCGACGATCGAATCTCGGGCAAGTAACATACCGATGACAAAGGAACAACGATGTTGTTATGCGGTCCGACCGACAAAGATCTTCGTAGAATATGTAGGAACCAATATGGGCATCCAGGTCCCGCTGTTGGTTATTGACCGTGAATAGTTCTAGGTCATGTCTACATTGTTCTCGAACCGTAGGGTCCGCACGCTTAAGGTTTCGATGATGCTTATTATGAGTTTATGTATTTTGATGTACCGAAGGAGTTCGAGTCCGGATGTGATCACGGACATGACGAGGAGTCTCGGAATGGTCGAGACATAAAGATTGATATATTGGAAGCCTATGTTTGGAGTTCGAATAGTTCCGGCGGCGGAATTTACCGAGTACCGGAGGTTACGGAACCCCGGGAGGTAAATGGGCCTCGGTGGGCCTCGAGGGAGAAGAGGAGGGGCGGCCAGAGGTGGTGCGCCTCTCCCCCCAGTCCGAATAGGACAAGGAGGCGGCGCCCCCTTTCCTCTTTCCCTCCCCCAATCCTATTCCAACTAGGAAGAGGGGAGTCCTACTCCCAGTGGAGTAGGACTCCTCCCGCCGCCTCCTCTAGGCCGGCCGGCCTCCCCCTCCCTCCTTTATATCACAGGGGGGGGGGCACCTTGGAACACACAAGTTGATCTTTAGATCGTTCCTTAGCCGTGTCGGTGCCCCCTCCACCATATTCCACCTCGGTTATACTGTCGCGAAGCTTAGGCGAAGCCTGCGCCGTGAAACATCAAGATCGTCACCACGCCGTCGTCTTGTGAAACTCTCCCTCGACACTCGGCTGGATCGAGTACGAGGGACGCCATCGAGCTGTCGTGTGTCAAGAACTCGGGGCGCCGGAGTAACGGCGCCGGATCGGTCGGATCGCGAGGAGAACGTCGACTACTTCCTCTACGTTGTGATCGCTTCGCCGGGTCTCGAGGGCGTAGACAACACTCTCCCCTCTCGTTGCTATGCATCACCATGATCTTGCGTGTGCGTAGGAAATTTTTGAAATTACTACGTTCCCCAACAAAGGCATCCGAGCCAGGTTTTTTCTATGGTTTGATGTTATGCACGAGTAGAACACAAGTGAGTTGTGGGCGATACAAGTCATACTACCTACCAGCATGTCATACTTTGGTTCAGCGGTATTGTGAGATGAAGCGCCCGGACCGACATTACGCGACGCTTACGCGAGACTGGTTTCACCGCCACGAGCACTCGTTGCTTAAAGGTGACCGGTGGGTGCTGTCTCTCTCACTTTAGTTGAACTGAGTGTGGCTACGCCGGTCCTTGAGAAGGTTAAACGAGTCTATTTGACGAAGTATCGTTGTGGTTTTGATGCGTAGGTGAGACTGGTTCTTGCTTAAGCCCGTAGCAGCCACGTAAAACTTGCAACAACAAAGTAGAGGACGTCTAACTTGTTTTTGCAGGCATGTTGTGATGTGATATGGTCAAGACGTGATGCTATATTTTATTGTATGAGATGATCATGTTTTGTAACCGGTTATCGGCAATCGGCAGAGCCATATGGTTGTCGCTTTATTGTATGCAATGCAATCGCTACAGTAATGCTTTACTTTATCACTAAGCGGTAGCGATAGTCGTAGTAGCATAAGTTTGGCGAGACGACAACGATGCTGCGATGGAGATCAAGGTGTCGCGCCCGGTGACGATGGTGATCATGGTGGTGCTGCAAGATGGAGATCATGAAGCACAAGATGATGATGACCATATCATATCACTTATATTGATTTGCATGTGATGTTTATCCTTTTATGCATCTTATCTTGCTTTGATTGACGGTAGCATTATAAGATGATCTCTCACTAAATTATCAAGAGGTGTTCTCCCGGTATGCACCGTTGCCAAAGTTCGTCGTGCCCGCACACCACGTGATGATCGGGTGTGATAAGCTCTCGTCCATCTACAACGGGTGCAAGCCAGTTTTGCACACGCAGAATACTCGGGTTATACTTGACGAGCCTAGCATATGCAGATATGGCCTCGAACACGGAGACCGAAAGGTCGAGCGTGAATCATATAGTAGATATGATCAACATAAGATGTTCACCATTGAAAACTACTCCATTTCACGTGATGATCGGTTATGGTTTAGTTGATTTGGATCACGTGATCACTTAGATGACTAGAGAGATGTTTTTCTAAGTGGGAGTTCTTAAGTAATATGATTAATTGAACTTAAATTTATCATGAACTTAGTACCGATAGTATCTTGCTTGTTTATGTTTGATTGTAGATAGATGGCTCGTCTTTGTTGTTCCGTTGAATTTTAATGCGTTCCTTGAGAAAGCAAAGTTGAAAGATGATGGTAGCAATTACACGGATCGGGTCCGTAATTTGAGGATCATCCTCATTGCTGCACGTAAGAGCTACGCCCCGATGCACCGCTAGGTGACGAACTTCTTCTTGCCGAGCAACGCCAGATGTTGTGAACGTCTGGCGAGCAAAGCGATGACTACTCTATAGTTCAATGTGCCATGCTTTACGGCTTAGAACCGGACTTCAACGACGTTTTGAACGTCATGGAGCATATGAGATGTTCCAGAGTTGAAGTTGATATTCCAACAGTAATACCCGGATTGAGAGATATGAAGTCTCCAATAAGTTCTATAGCTGCAAGATGGAGGAGAACAGTTACATTAGTGAGCATATACTCAAGATGTCCGGGTACTACAATCACTTGACACAATTGGGAGTTAATCTTCCGGATGATTGTGTCATTGATGAATTCTCAATCACGCCACCAAGCTACAAAGGCTTCGTGATGAACTATAATATGCAAGGGTTAGTAAAGACTATACCGAGCTCTTCGCAATGCTAAAGGCTGGAGGTAGAAATCAAGAAGGAGCATCAAGTGTTGATGGTCAATAAGACCACTAGTTTCAAGAAGAAAGGCAAAGGGAAGAAGAAGGGAATCTCAAGAAGAACAAAGAAGCAAGTTGTCGCTCAGAGAAGAAACCCAAGTCTGGCCCTAAACCTGAAACCGAGTGCTTCTACCGCAAGCGCATCGTCATCTTTGGAAGTGGAACTGCCCCAAGTATTTGGCGGATAAGAAGGATGGCAAGGTGAACAAAGGTATATGTGATATACATGTTATTGATGTGTACCTTACTAGAGCTCGTAGTAGCACTGGTATTTGATATTGGTTACATTGCTAATATTTGCAACTCAAACAGGACTATGGATTAAACGAACTCGGCAAAGGACGAGGTGACGATGCGCGTGGGAAATGGTTCCAAAGTCGATGTGATCGCGGTCGGCACGCTACCTCTACATCTACCTTCGGGATTAGTTTTAGACCTAAATAATTGTTATTTGGTGCTGCGTTGAGCATGAACATTATATCTGGATCTTGTTTGATGCGAGACGGTTATTCATTTAAATCGAGAATAATGGTTGTTCTATTTATATGAGTAATATCTTTTATGGTCATGCACCCTTGAGGAATGGTCTATTTTGATGAATCTCGATAGTAGTGATACACATATTCATAATGTTGAAACCAAAAGATGCAGAGTTGATAACGAAAGTGCAACTTATTTGTGGCACTTGCCGTTTAGGTCATATCGGTGTAAAGCGCATGAAGAAACTCCATATTGATGGACTTTTGGAGTCACTTGATTATGAATCACTTGGCACTTATGAACCGTGCCTCATGGGCAAGATGACTAGAACACCGTTCTCGGTACTATGGAGAGAGCAACAGATTTGTTGGAAATCATACATACGATGTATGTGGTCCGATGAATGTTGAGGCTCGTGGCGGATATCGTTATTTTCTCACCTTCACAGATGACTTAAGCAGATATGGGTATATCTACTTAATGAAACATAAGTCCGAAACGTTTGAAAAGTTCAAAGAATTTCAGAGTGAAGTTGAAAATCATCGTAACAAGAAAATTAAGTTTCTACGATCTGATCGTGGAGGCGAATATTTGAGTTACGAGTTTGGTCTACATTTGAAACAATGCGGAATAGTTTCGCAACTCACGCCACCCGGAACACCACAGCGTAATGGTGTGTCCGAACGTCGTAATCGTACTTTACTAGATATGGTACGATCTATGATGTCTCTTACAGATTTACCGCTATCGTTTTGGGGTTATGCTCTAGAGACGGCCGCATTCACACTGAATAGAACACCATCGAAATCCGTTGAGACGACACCTTATGAACTGTGGTTTAGCAAGAAACCAAAGTTGTCGTTTCTTAAAGTTTGGGGATGCGATGCTTATGTGAAAAGCTTCAACCTGATAAGCTCGAACCCAAATCGAGAAATGTGTCTTCATAGGATACCCAAAGGAGACAGTTGGGTACACCTTCTATCACAGATCCGAAGGCAAGACATTCGTTGCTAAGAATGGATCCTTTCTAGAGAAGGAGTTTCTCTCGAAAGAAGTGAGTGGGAGGAAAGTAGAACTTGATGAGGTAATTGTACCTACTCCCTTACTTGAAAGTAGTTCGTCGCGAGAAACCGGTTTACGAGACACCTACACCAAGTAGTGAGGAAGTTGATGATGTTGATCATGAAACTTCAGATCAAGTTGCTCTGAAACCTCGTAGATCAACCAGAGTAAGATCCGCACTGAGTGGTACGGTAATCCTGTTCGGAAATCATGCTACTAGATCATGATGAACCTACGAACTATGAAGAAGCGATGGTGAGCCCAGATTCCGCAAAATGGCTTGAGGCCATGAAATCGAGATGGGATCCATGTATGAAAACAAAGTATGGACTTTGGTTGACTTGCCCGAGGGTAGGCAAGCAATAGAAAACAAGTGGATCTTCAAGAAGAAGACCGACGCCGACGGTAATGTTATCGTTTATAAAGCTCGACTTGTCGCAAAGGGTTTTCGGCAAGTTCAAGGGATTGACTACGATGAGACCTTCTCACCCGTGGCGATGCTTAAGTCCGTCCGAATCATGTTAGCAATTGCCGCATTTTATGATTATGAAATTTGGCAAATGGATGTAAAGACGCATTCTGAATGGATTTACGGAAGAAGAGTTGTATATGATGAAACCGAAGGTTTTATCGATCCAAAGGAGCTAACAAAGTGTGCAAACTCCAGCGATCCATCTATGGACTGGTGCAAGCATCTCGAGTTGGAATAAACGCTTTGATAGTGTGATCAAAGCATTTGGGTTTGTACAGCACTTTTGGAGAAGCCTCAGATTTACAAGAAAGTGAGTGGGAGCTCAGAGAATTTCGATATTATATGTGGATGACATATTGCTAATCGGAAATGATATAGAATTTCTGGATAGCATAAAGGGATACTTGAATAAGAGTTTTCAATGAAAGACCTCGGTGAAGCTGCTTACATATTGGGCATTAAGATCTATAGAGATAGATCGAGACGCTTAATTGGACTTTCACAAAGCACATACCTTGACAAGATTTTGAAGAAGTTCAAAATGGATCAAGCAAAGAAAGGGTTCTTGCACGTGTTACAAGGTGTGAAGTTGAGTAAGACTCAATGCCCGACCACTGCAGAAGATAGAGAGAAAATGAAAGATGTTCCTATGCTTCAGCCATAGGCTCTATCATGTATGCAATGTTGTGTACCGACCTGATGTGTGCCTTGCTATAAGTTTAGCAGGAGGTACCAAAGTAATCCAGAGTGGATCATCGACAGCGGTCAAGAACATCCTGAAATACCGAAAAGGACTAAGGATATGTTTCTCGATATGGAGGTGACAAAGTGCTCATCGTGGCAGTTACGTTGATGCAAGCTTTGACACCGATCCGAACGATTCTAAATCGCAGACCGGATACGTATTTACACTAAACGGAGGAGCTGTCGGTTGGTGCGAGTTCTAAACAAAGCGTCGTGGCGGGATCTACATGTGAAGCGGAATACATAGCAGCTTCGAAGCAGCTAATGAAGGAGTCTGGATGAAGGAGTTCATATCCGATCTAGGTGTCATACCTAGTGCATCGGGTCCAATGAAAATCTTCGTGACAATCTCGAGCAATTGCCTTAGCGAAGGAATCCAGATTTCACAAGAGGACCAAGCACATCAAGAGACGCTTCAATTCCATCCGGACTTAGTCCGGTGGGAGACATAGAGATTTGCAAGATACACACGGATCTGAATGTTGCGCACCCGTTGACTAAGCCTCTTCCACGAGCAAAACATGATCAGCACCAAGACTCCATGGGTGTGAGAATCATTACTATGTAATCTAGATTATTGACTCTAGTGCAAGTGGGAGATGAAGGAAATATGCCCTAGAGGCAATAATAAAGTTATTATTTATTTCCTTATTTCATGATAAATGTTTATCATTCATGCTAGAATTGTATTAACCGGAAACATGATACATGTGTGAATGCATAGACAAAACAAGATGTCACTAGTATGCCTCTACTAGACTAGCTTGTTAATCAAAGATGGTTATGTTTCCGACCATGAACAAAGAGTTGTTATTTGATTAACAAGGTCACATCATTAGTAGAATGATCTGATTGACATGACCCATTCCATTAGCTTAGCACACGATCGCTTAGTATGTTGCTACTGCTTTTATCCATGACATATACATGTTCCTGTAACTATGAGATTATGCAACTCCGTCTCACCGGAGGAACACTTTGGTGCTACCAAACGCCACAACGTGAATCGGGTGATTATAAAGGAGTACTACAGTGTCTCCAAAGGCGATGTTGGGTTGGCGATTTCGAGATTAGGTTTTGTCACTCCGATTGTCGGAGAGGTATCTCTGGGCCCTCTCGGTAATGCACATCATCAAGCCTTGCAAGCACTATAACTAATGAGTTAGTTATGAGATGATGTATTACGAGCGAGTAAAGAGACTTGCGGTAACGAGATTGAACTAGGTATTGGATACCGACGATCGAATCTCGGGCAAGTAACATACCGATGACAAAGGGAACAACGTATGTTGTTATGCGGTCCGACCGACAAAGATCTTCGTAGAATATGTAGGAACCAATATGGGCATCCAGGTCCCGCTGTTGGTTATTGACCGTGAATAGTTCTAGGTCATGTCTACATTGTTCTCGAACCGTAGGGTCCGCACGCTTAAGGTTTCGATGGCGATGCTTATTATGAGTTTATGTATTTTGATGTACCAAGGAGTTCGAGTCCCGGATGTGATCACGGACATGACGAGGAGTCTCGGAATGGTCGAGACATAAAGATTGATATATTGGAAGCCTATGTTTGGAGTTCGAATAGTTCCGGTAAAACGGAATTTACTGAGTACCGGAGGTTACTGGAACCCCGGGAGGTAAATGGGCCTCGGTGGGCCTCGAGGGAGAAGAGGAGGGCCGGCCAGAGGTGGCACGCCCTCTCCCCCAGTCCGAATAGGACAAGGAGGGGGCGGCGCCCCTTTCTCTTCCCTCCCCCAATCCTATTCCAACTAGGAAGAGGGGAGTCCTACTCCGTGAGGAGTAGGACTCCTCCCGCCCTCCTCTAGGCCGGCCGGCCTCCCCCTCCCTCCTTTATATCACGGGGCAGGGGGCACCTTGGAACACACAAGTTGATCTTTAGATCGTTCCTTAGCCGTGTCGGTGCCCCCTCCACCATATTCCACCTCGGTTATACTGTCAAGCTTAGGCGAAGCCTCGCGCCGTGAAACATCAAGATCGTCCCACGCCGTCGTCTTGTGAAACTCTCCCTCGACACTCGGCTGGATCGGAGTACGAGGGACGCCATCGAGCTGTCGTGTGTCAAGAACTCGGGGCGCCGAGTAACGGCGCCGGGATCGGTCGGATCGCGAGGAGAACGTCGACTACTTCCTCTACGCCAGATCGCTTCGCTTGGGTCTCGAGGGTACGTAGACAACACTCTCCCCTCTCGTTGCTATGCATCACCATGATCTTGCGTGTGCGTAGGAAAATTTTTGAAATTACTACGTTCCCCAACACTTTGCTAGTACTATGAGGTAAACACCATTAATATTGCATCGATTAGTGTTAGTAGTCTTGTATATCTGCAAATTGTAATTTTGAAAGTGGCCTTGTATATAAAAATGGAGGGAGTATATTATATTGGTGCTACAGTGTTGCATGTTTGGTTGTCAGGTAATGAGAGGGTGCGAGAGACTGTTGTATTTTTGTAAACTGGTTGTTGTCGATTGATTTGAGAAATAATTGACCAGTCAAAATCATGAACCAAATTTAAAATTGAACACCTCACTTGAATGAGAGAACTCCTTGGAAATTTGTTGACCAAGTCAAAATTGGGAACCAAATCCAAAGGCAATGTCCTCAATTGAATGAGATGCCTTCACCCTCTAGGGAGCTTATAGTTCGAGGAACCACATAATGCAATTGTACCAATTCTCATAAACGATGCATTGATTATTTCTAATGAATAAAGCTCAAACTTTCTTTCAGAAAAAAGAAGTTCTTAGGGTTGTACATGTTCTATTTTTAAGTGGTGATTGTTTTTAAATTGTGAAAAATATTTACGTGCTAGTTGGTATGGCGTGTGGGGGAAACAATGGAGTGTGTTCCTTTTATCAGAGATGCTACACCTACGGACAGACTTTACGATGGTTACGGATGGATGTGTCAATTTTTTTTCAAGAAACTGGTGTGTCAATTTATGGTTGGAGATTAGGGGAAGAGTGGCTCAACAGTGAAAATCAGGAAAGTTGTTGGTGGGAGAGTGTTTGGTATGACCAATTCGTAGCGAATCATCTGTGGGTGTATCATTTTTGTTTTTCTGCTTTGGTGTTTGGGTGGGTCTTTTTGACCATGTGATTGGAGGGCGTCTTTTATAATTAATACAAATACATGAGAAAATTACCTATGTTGGCCGCATGTGTTATGATGGTGCTACAAGAGTCATAGGGGGCACTTTCTTTTTGTCAATAAAGGCCCACACAACCTAGGCACTTACCAAGGGATCCATTCATCGAGAGATCCTACCACGAAGCCGGGTCAATGACCCAATCAATCATGTAAACAATCCAGTTTGAAGACCTAATTTAAATGAGGGGGCTTTAAAATTAGAGAGCTTAATGGATTTAGAGATTTCATTGCTACAACCAAGGATTGAAAGAGTCAAAATCAAGGGTTTAAAATTGTATATCTCAATCGAATGGGAGAGCTTCAAAATTATTGGGCATAATGTATTAGAAAACGAATGAGAGAGCTCCTTGTGAAATTGTTGACTCAGTCAAAATTAGATGACCCAATTCCAAATTGTAGTCCTCAATGCATTTTGAGGCCTTAAAAACTAGGGAACATAGTGTATAGTACTAGGGTTTCCCCTTATATCTCCTCTTGAGGTTGTGCCATCGGTGCTACCCTTTTGAAGGTTCCACAACTAGACGGAAAATGATCAATCCCATTGCACAAGAGGCACGCAATCTCTTCCGCCGGGTGATCCTGCTTTAGGTTTCATTCCATTCTTGGGGTGCGATTATCTGAGCTCTTCCCAAGTTCCTCCTTGTTATTGTCGGGGTGTTCCTCCTCTACCCTTGGTGCGGCTCTCATCAGTCGAGTCTGGACTCCATAGAAATCCAAGCGGAAAACCGTTCATGTCGTTTCCCAAATGGAATGACGTGTTTTGTATCAGTCCCACCATTCTCCGGTTGAAAGCACAAGTGCTCCCTGGGTGATTTTGGTAATTCATGACAACATATCTCTTGTTGGACTAATACCTTTACCTAGTGCATTTCAGATAAGTTCAACATTGGAGTGGCATGGACATGGACAAGAGGATGTGGAACCCTTTCAGGATGCTAAGGACAAATATTGGCAAAATCTCAAGACTCTGCATTTTCATTTCAGTGATCTAAGATCACATTGAGTCCATAGGAAAGCCAATACTATTAAAAGGGGATGAGGTGTTGCTTAATGGCTTGCTTTCTCAAAGTGCTTAGTGATATGCTCCAAAACCCTCAGCCACTTTCTCACATTCACATTAGTCCTAAACCTAAATTTCAAACTCGGCCCCACTTATTTGATCTATCCGGCGCCACTGAGTTTCATCATATTCAGCCACTGCCAAACCCTAGTCACTTCGGTCTCACCGATGGGATCTCGGTCTCAGCGAGATGGTCTTGCAATCTCTTTGTGATCTGGCGCAACACCTTCGGTCTAACCGAGTTGGTGCAGTCGATCCCACCGGGTTTGCCTGAACAATCCTCTGTTTAGTTATTACCAAAATCGGTCTCACCGAGTTTGAGTAATTGGCCAAACCGAGTTGAGGTTTTACCCTAACCCCTGCACATCAGACCCACCGAGATGACTGTATCGGTCCCACCGAAAATCCTAACGTTCACATTTTGAACTAAATCGGTCTGACCAAGTTTGCTGATTCGGTCCCACCGAGTTTGGGAATAATGTGTGTAATGGTTAGATTTTGTGGAGGCTATATATACCCCTCCACCCACTCTTCATTCGTGGGGAGAGTCATCAGAACAAACCTACACTTCCACTACTCATTCTCTAAGAAAGAACCACCTACTCATGTGTTGAGGCCAAGATATTCCAATCCTACCATATGAATCTTGATCTCTAGCCTTCCCCAAGTTGCTTTCCACTCAAATCATCTTTCCACCATAGCCAAATCTGTGAGAGAGAGTTGAGTGTTGGGGAGACTATCATTTGAAGCACAAGAGCAAGGAGTTCATCAACAACACACCATCTATTACCTTTTGGAGAGTGGTGTCTCCTAGATTGGTTAGGTGTCACTTGGGAGCCTCCGTCAAGATTGTGGAGTTTAACCAAGGAGTTTGTAAGGGCAAGGAGATCGCCTACTTCGTGAAGATCTACCCTAGTGAGGCAAGTCCTTCGTGGGCGATGGCCATGATGGGATAGACAAGGTTGCTTCTCCGTGGACCCTTTGTGGGTGGAGCCCTCCGTGGACTCGTGCAACCGTTACCCTCCATGGGTTGAAGTCTCCATCAACGTGGATGTACGATAGCACCACCTATCGGAACCACGCCAAAAATATCCGTGTCTCCAATTGCGTTTGCACATTCCAATCCCATCCGTTTACTTTCTTGAAGTTGCATGCTTTACTTTTCCCTGCTCATATACTCTTTTGCATGCTTGCTTGAATTGTATTGTGTATGCTTGAAATTGTGTTAATCTACCACCTCAACTTGAAAAACTTAAAAACTGCCAACTTTGTTCATTGAGGGTCTAATCACCCCCCTTATAGACACCTCTTCTCATCCTTTCAATTGGTATCAGATCTTTGGTCTCCATTGCTTTGGTTTAATCACCATTGGAGGAAGACAGATGAGTCTACGTTGGGGAGTCTTAAACGTACAGTGCCTATGCTTGATGGAGAGTTCATGAATATCACTTGAACAAGTACATTACTACTCCCTGTGAACCCCTTGTTGATCCCTTGCATCCTATCCATGATGAGTCTCTTGACATGATTCGCAATCTTAGAACTGCAATCTTAGAACTATCAATCTTATCACTAGAGGCTTGCCTAGAAGTTTGATTGGTTACTTGCCTACTCTTTGATTGTGCTTATACTATATGGAGATTTCCTGAGGAACGATTTCCTGGCTATTCCTTGAAAAACTTAGATGAGATTCTTCACAAGTCTACTGCTTTGAATACGATGAATCCCAATGATCCTAAGTTTGGAGATTGTTTATTTGAGGTTACCAATCTTATGCGTGCCAAATGAGATGTTGGAATCATTAGCAATATCATTTCCGAAGCTATTAGAATTCATAGAGATGAACATTGTCAAAATCATATATCTAATGAATCACTCTCTCTAGGAAATGATCATTTGTAAGATGATGTTGAACATAGATACTGTGATGAAGATGATGGTAATGACTTTGATCTTGAAGAGTCTATGAGACACGTTGGTCTTATGGCAAATCTTCGCAGCTACATGGATGGAGGAAAGGAATGGGTCCTCGATAGTGGATGTACCGATCACATGACCGGAGATAAAGATATGTTTCGTGAGCTTGCTGAGAACGACGGCCCTCGAAATTATGTCACTTTTGGTGACAACTCAAAGGGTAAGGTGGTTGGCCTCGGTAAGGTGGCCATCTCACATGACAGCTCCATACAAAATGTTATGCTCGTTGAATCCCTTGGCTATAATATGCTTTCTCTATCTAGACTAGCTGACTTTGGTTTCAATGTCCTATTTACTAAAGTAGATTGCCAAGTGTTTCGAAGAGATAATCATAAAATGGTCTTTACCGGCATACGTAGAGGTGATCTATACATTGTTGACGTCACTAAAAGGGGTCAACCAAGAACTTGCTTAATTGCTAAATCTTCCAAAGGCTAGTTGTGGCATAGACGGTTAGGTCATGTGGGAATGCGAAACCTGGACAAGCTTATTAAAGGTGATCATATACTTGGTGTTAAAGATGTCATATTTGATAAGGATAGACTTTGCAGCGCTTGCCAAGAGGGGAAACAGGTTGGAGGAAGCCACCCCATGAAGAACATCATGACCACGAGAAGACCGCTCGAGCTACTACACATGGATCTCTTCGGTCCCAACGCCTACAGGAGTCTCGGTGGCAACTCGTTTGGACTAGTCATCGTTGATGATTTTTCAAGATTTACATGGGTGTTCTTTATCGACGATAAATCGCAGGTAAGGATCTTCAAAAACTTCGCTAGGAATGCCCAAAACCAATTTGAAGTGAAAATCAAGAAGGTTCGCAGCGACAACAGAATAGAGTTCAAGAATGCCAATGTGGACACCTTTCTTGACGAAGAAGGTATATCACATGAGTTCTCGGCTACGTACACAACTCAACAAAATGGAGTTGTTGAGAGGAAGGACCGGACGCTCATCGAGATGGCGAGAACGATGCTTGATGAGTACAAGACGCCAAAACACTTTTGGACAGAAGTGGTTGAGACAGCTTGTCATGCAACGAATCGTCTATATCTTCACAAGCTACTCGGCAAGACGGCATACGAGATTCTCACCGGTAACAAACCCCAGGTTGGATACTTTCGGGTATTCGGCTCAAAGTGTTACATTCTTGACAAGCATCGGTGTTCAAAATTTGCTCCTAAGTCTCATGAAGGTTTCCTACTCGGTTATGGCTCAAGCTCTCACACTTACCGTGTCTATAACAATTTCACCCGAAAGGTTGAAGAGATGGTCGATGTGAAGTTTGATGAATCTAACGGCTCGCAAGTAGAGCAATTGCCAATTGGTGTAAGTGACAAAGATCCTTCGGAAGCAATCCAAGACTTGTCTACTGGCAAGATTTGCCCAACGGAGGTGAAGGAAAGCACCTCATCTGTCCAAGTGGAAGCCTCAACTTCATGCCAAGGTGAACCACGACTTGACTTGGAGGCATCCACAAGTGGGACACGTCAAGACGATGAAAACGAGGATGTACAACAAGATGAACCTCGACGACCTCTTTCCCCACGTCCACGGGAGAATGATCACGCCAACAACAATGAAGAAAGACAAGAATAATAACAAGACAATGAAGAGGATGTTCCACCCCGACCCAAACAAAAGCTATCACGAGTTCGAGCAAGAGTCTCAAGAGGTCATCCCGTCGAACAAATCTTTGATGACATTCAAACCGGGAGAATTACTCACTCTAAAACTCGTTTGGCTAACTTTTGTGAACATTATTCATTCATTTCTAGCATTGAACCTATGAAGGTTGAAGAAGCATTGGAAGATCCGGATTGGATAAATGCCATGCATAAAGAGCTACACAACTTTGAGAGGAACCAAGTATGGACGTTGGTTGAGAAGCCCGATGAGAAGCACAATGTCATTGGAACCAAATGGGTATTTTGGAACAAGCAAGATGAAGATGGACAAGTTGTACGCAACAAGGCTCGTCTTGTTGATCAAGGGTACACTCAAGTCGAAGGTATGGACTATGGTGAGACTTATGCCCCCGTTGCTAGACTTGAGTCCATTCGCATTACTTGCCTAAGCCAATCATCATGACATTATCTTATATCAAATGGACATTGATGACCCACAAGTGTAGGGGATCTATCTAGTCCTTTCGATAAGTAAGAGTGTCGAACCCAACGAGGAGCAGAAGGAAATGATAAGTGGTTTTCAGTAAGGTTTTCTCTGCAAGCACTGAAACTGTAAGTAATAGATAGTTTTGTGATAAGATAAATAGTAACGAGTAACAAGTAAATAAAGTAAGTAAAGTGCAGCAAGGTGGCCCAATCCTTTATGTAGCAAAGGATAAGCCTGGACAATTTCTAATAATGATAAAGGAGCTCCCGAGTACACATTGGGAATTATCGTCAAGCTAGTTTTCATCACGTTCATATGATTCGCGTTCGGTACTTTGATAATTTGATATGTCGGTGGACTGGTACTTGGGTACTGCCCTAACTTGGACAAGCATCCCACTTAAGATTAACCCCTATTGCAAGCATCCGCAACTACAAAAAGAAGTATTAAGGTAAACCTAACCACTGCATTAAGCGTATGGATCCAAATTAGACCCTAACGAAGCAACGCATAAACTAGGGTTTAAGCTTCTGTCACTCTAGAAACCCATCATATACTTATTACTTCCCCATGCCTTCCTCTAGGCCCAAATAATGAAGTATCATGTAGTCGACATTCACATAACACCACTAGAGGAAAAACAACATACATCTCATCAAAATATCGAACGAATACCAAATTCACATGACTACTAATAGCAAGACTTCACCCATGACCTCAGGAACAAACGTAACTACTCACAAAGCATATTCATGTTCATAATCAGAGGAGTAATAATATGCATAAAGGATCTGAACATATGATCTTCCACCAAGTAAAGCAATTAGCATCAACTACAAGGAGTAATCAACACTACTAGCAACCCACAGGTGCCAATTTGTGGTTTTGTTACAAGATTGGATACAAGAGATGAACTAGGGTTTTGAGAGGAGATGGTGCTGGTGAAGATGTTGATGGAGATTGACCCCCTCCCGATGAGAGGATCGTTGGTGATGACGTTGGTGGTGATTTCCCCCTCACGGAGGGAAGTGTCCCCGGCAGAACAGCTCTGCCAGAGCCCTAGATTGATTCCGCCAAGGTTCCGCCTCGTGGCGGCGGAGTTTCGTCCCGTAAGCTTGCCCACGATTTTTTTCCTGGGTAAAAGTGATGATATAGCAGAAGATGGACGCCGAGGCTCACCAGGGGCCCAGAGATAGGGGCGCCTGTCTCTGAACAGGTGTGGCCCCCGGCCTATTTCTTTCGCCGAAATTCTTATTAAATCCAAAAGTTGTTTGGTGGTGTCTCGGACTTTTGGAGCTGTGCGAGAATAGGTTTCAACGTTTGCTCCTTTTCGAATGATTCCAACCGCCGCATTCCCCTCTTCATGGTAAACCTTGTAAAATAAGAGAGAATAGCCATAAGTATTGAGATATAATGTGTAATAACAGCCCATAATGCAATAAATATTGATATAAAAGCATGATGCGAAATGGATGTATCAACTCCCCCAAGCTTAGACCTCGCTTGTCCTCAAGCGGAAGCCGAAATCGAAAAATATGTCCACATGTTTAGAGATAGAGGTGCCGATAAAAATAAAATACGGACATGAGGACATCATGATCATTCTAATAACAGCAACATATATAGATTTTGTCATATGATTTCCTATGCTCAAGTAACAAGCAATTCACAATGTCAAGTATGGTTCAAAAACTTCATTGGGAACTAACAAACCATAATCTCAATCATTGAAGCAATTGCAATTTGTCGTAACATCAGAAAGAGTCAATAATAGGGCTTTTCAGCAAGCTCACATACTCAACTATCTCGTAATCTCTTACCATTGCTAACACTCACGAAGTACTTGTGGTTATAGAGTTTCAGCCGGACACTGAGAAAGATAGGGGCTTATTGTGTTGCCTCCCAACGTATTCACCTTTAGGTGATGTCAACAATAATAGCCTATGCTAACTTACATCCAACTGGATATATATATCATGATCTTTCAAACACGAGGAGCTTGCCAAAGGATAAAATAAAAAGGGAAAGGTGAGGATCACCTTGACTCAAACATAAAGTAAAAACATAAGGTGAAGATAGGCCCTTCGCAGAGGGAAGCAGAGGTTGTCATGCGCGTTTAGGGTTGATGCACAAAATCTTAATGCAAAAGAACGTCACTTTATATTGCCCCTTGTATGTGGACCTTTATTATGCAGTCCGTCACTTTTATTACTTCCACAACAAGTTCGTACAAAGCTTATTTTCTCTGCACTAATAAGTCATACATATTTAGAGAGCAATTTTTATTGCTTGCACCGATGACAACTTACTTGAAGGATCTTACTCAATCCATAGGTAGGTATGGTGGACTCTCATGGCAAAACTGGGTTTAAGGATATTTGGAAGCACAAGTAGTATCTCTACTTGGTGCAAGGAATTTGTCTCATGAGGGGGAAAGGCAAGCTCAACATGTTTGGAAGGTCAATGACAATATACTTTAACTGAGATGTCGGGAAACATAAACCATTACGTTGTCTTCCTTGTCCAACATCAACTCTTTTAGAATGTCATACTTAACGAGTGCTTCACAATCATAAAAGATGTCCAAGATAATATATTTATATGTGAACCCCTCTTTCCTTATCACTTCCTATTAATTGTAACGATGACCAAGTCTATGTTCATCAACTCTCAACAATTTTTATGCCTCATACTTTCTATGTGTGAAGTTATCACTATCCATAAGATCAATATGAACTCTTTTATTCTTTCTACTTTCTCAAGATCATAGCAACATAGCAAAGCCCTTGACTCAACACTAATCTTTATTATAGATAGCACACGGACTCGACTACATAAAGAGATCACAAAGCAAAACTCAAAACTACTTGATATCTAAATTTCAATCTACTAGATCAAGATACTACTAAAAGGATCGGACTAAATAAAGCGGTAAAGATAGGAGTGTGATGGTGATACGATACCGGGACACCTCTCCCAAGCTTGGCAGTTGCCAAGGGGAGTGCCATACCCATGTGATTATTTCTCCTTCTTCACGGTTGGTGTTATGATCTTCTTGGCAATGATGCCCTTCGGGATACGGTTCTCCTCCTTGAGCTTATTGACTTGTTGTTTGAGGTCCATAATTTCTTTACGGAGCTTGCCCGTAACGGCCAAAGCTCCTTTTACCCAAGGGTGCTGCATAGCTTCTAGAGAACACGTGAAACTCTTTTTCATATTTTCATAAGAAAGAAATCTAGAGTTGGAAGGGATGACCGAAGCAGGGACAGCCAGGCTAGGTAGTTCCCCCATAGTGAATTCTGCTCGGAGACGAGAGGTAACTTCTTGATCTTCCTCCATATCCTTTTCAAATCAGCCTCCATCTCATCCTCCGTTGATGATCCAAAGTGATAGGCATCGCTATTTGCTCCTGGACCTGGCGTTGGGAGAGACACCCGGCTCTCCCAAACTGACTCCTGAGAAGACATCTTGCTTTATTCTGCAACAGGATCAGCTCGAAACGAAAACAGAGGAAATTTGCGTGATACGGTGGTCAAAACCTTCGGGAGTATATATAATGAATTTTTACCGACCAAAATACGTAACATGCAAGAAAACGGAGTCCGGGAGACACACGAGGTGCCCACGAGACAGGGGGGCGCGCCCTCCACTCTCGTGGGGGCCTCGTGTCCCTCTCGGGCTACTTTTTTCTTCCTAAAATTCTAAATAATCCAAAACTGATAAAAATTGCCATTAGAGTTGTTTTGGAGTCGGTTTACTTACCGTACCACATACCTATGCCTTTTCAGAGTCTGGAACATTCTGTAAAGTGTCCATTATGTATTCCTCGGGGGTTACGGTTTCAATAATATTAGTTTCAACATTGATAGGATTACCTGAAATATAATGTTTAATTCTTTGACCGTTTACCACCCTTGGATTTGTGCCTTCGAAGTTGTTGATTTTTATAGCACCAGAATGGTAGACCTCCTTGATAACGTAGGGACCTTCCCATTTTGAGAGAAGTTTTCCTGCAAAAAATCTTAAACGAGAGTTGAATAATAACACATAATCTCCTACGTTAAACTCACGCTTTTGTATCCTCTTATCATGCCAGTGTTTGACTTTTTCTTTGAAAAGCTTGGCATTCTCGTATGCTTGGGTTCTCCATTCATCAAGTGAGCTAATATCAAACAACCTCTTCTCGCCGGCAAGTTTGAAGTCATAATTGAGCTCTTTAATAGCCCAATATGCTTTATGTTCAAGTTCAAGAGGTAAATGACACGCTTTTCCATAAACCATCTTATATGGAGACATACCCATAGGATTTTTGTATGAAGTTCTATAGGCCCACAATGCATCATCAAGTTTTTTGGACCAATTCTTTCTAGATCTATTCACAGTCTTTTGCAAAATTAATCTGAGCTCTCTATTGCTCAAGTCTACTTGACCACTAGACTGCGGATGATAAGGAGATGCTATTCTATGATTGACATCATACTTAGCGAGCATCTTACAGAAAGCACCATGAATAAAATGTGAACCACCATCAGTCATAAGATATCTAGGGACTCCTAACCTCGGAAAAATAACTTCTTTAAGCATTTTAATAGAAGTGTTATGATCAGCACTACCAGTTGGAATAGCTTCAACCCACTTAGTAATGTAATCAACAACAACTAAAATATGTGTATAACCATTAGAGGCAGGAAAAGGTCCCATATAATCAAAGCCCCAAACATCAAACAGTTCAATAACAAGAGAATAATTCATAGGCATTTCTTGACGTCTACTAATGTTACCTATTCTTTGACATTCATCACAGGATAAGACAAACTTACGAGCATCTTTGAAGAGAGTAGGCCAATAAAAACCAGATTGTAGTATCTTGTGTGCAGTTCTATCTCCAGCGTGGTGCCCTCCATAAGATTCAGAGTGACACTTACGTAGAATCTGTTCCTGTTCATGCTCAGGCACACAACGCCTAATAACACCATCTACTCCTTCTTTATAAAGGTGTGGATCATCCCGTAAGTAATGTCTTAAATCATAAAAGAACCTTTTCTTTTGCTGGTATGTGAAACTAGGCAGATATATTTAGCAACAATGTAATTAGCATAATCAGCATACCAAGGAGCGATCACGAGAAGCATTGACGATCGCTAATTGTTCATCGAAAGCTATTATTAATTGGCGGTGGGTCATCAAGAACATTCTCTAACCTAGACAAGTTATACGCAGCGGGTTCTCGGCTCCCTTTCTATCAATAATATGCAAATCAAATTCTTGGAGCAGGAGAACCCATCTAATGAGTCTAGGCTTGGCATCTTTCTTTTCCATAAGATATTTAATAGCAGCATGATCAGTGTGAATAGTAACTTTGGAATCAACAATATAAGGTCTAAACTTATCACATGCAAACACAACTGCTAAAAACTCTTTTTTAGTAGTAGCGTAATTTCTCTGGGCAGTATCAAGAGTCTTACTAGCATACTGGATAACATTCAATTTCTTATCGACTCTTTTCCCTAAAACAACACCTACAGCATAATCACTAGCATCGCACATAATTTCAAAAGGTAAATTCCAATCAGGCGGCTGAACAATAGGTGTGGTGATCAAAGCTTTATTAAGTGTTTCAAATGCTTCTACACAATCATCATCAAAGACAAAAGGAATATTGAGGGAGTCCTGGACTAGGGGGTGTCCGGACAGCCGGACTATCATTATCCGCCGGACTCCAAGACTATGAAGATACAAGATTGAAGACTCCGGCCCGTGTCCGGATGGGACTTTCCTTGGCGTGGAAGGCAAGCTTGGCAATACGGATATGTAGATCTCCTACCATTGTAACCGACTGTAACCCTAGCCTCCTCCGTGTCTATATAAACCGGAGGGCTTTAGTCCGTGGGACAACATACATTACAACAATCATACCATAGGCTAGCTTCTAGGATTAGCCTCCTTGATCTCGTGGTAGATCCACTCTTGTACTACCCATATCATCAATATTAATCAAGCAGGGGCGTGGGTTTTACCTCCATCGAGAGGGCCCAACACAGGTAAAAACATCGTGTCCCTCGTCTCCTGTTACCATCCGCCTAGACGCACAGCCGGGACCCCTACCCGAGATCCGCCGGTTTTGACACCGACATTGGTGCTTTCATTGAGAGTTCCTCTGTGTCGTCACCGATAGAGCGGATGCCTCCACCCGTCTTCAAAGACGGTGTCTTCGCCGGAGAGGCCTTGGCTGCCGGCCAGACTATCCGGCTTGGTGGTTTTCTCATGACCGCCTGTCCGGTCACCGCTTCGGCAATGACTTCTCAAGTCATCGGAAGCAATCTTCGCGTCAGCCCTAAAGCTGCCGAACAGTTGGATCCAATAGAGCTCTCGTCCGTTAACAAGCTCTTAGATCGCATCGCCGCCCTGGGAGTCGCTACGGACTACAACCAGATTGGGCTTAAAACCGATCTGAGAGAGATTAACTCTCCCCAGGCCACCCACCACGTCGCAGTGGTAGAGGAGCAACACGGCAACTCTTTGCCTGTGTTGAAAACAATTCATGTCCGGATTCCCGAACCCTCCATGCCGGATTCCCGCGGAGGGACGGACTTCGATCGAGCATTGAGCTTAAAATCATGCATCGCCCCGGACTCGCTGGATTGTACCCAGCAAACCAAACTTCCGAATTTGGAAACCCCTCGGCCTTTGAGCCCCAAGATGGGCAGGGATCCGGATTTTAGTCCACCCACCCGCCCAGACATATGCGATCTATCTCTAATACAGCAAGAGCCTTGAAACAATTACATCATTCTCGGGCGATTCCTCCGGTTATGGACAGGATAAAGGACTGCCGAGAGGAAAACGCAATCTCAATCTTCGCAATAATCGCACGGACAAGGAATCCTGAACGCCATTGATCGTCGCAGAATTACGCTTCACCGATCTGGCGCCCATAGTACGAAAATCTTGTCGCGATGGAAAGTTTCCGAAAACTGAAAATCAATTTTGGGATAATCCGCCCCAAACCCATCCATGATAAAAGGGCGCCTTACGCTCGGGCCCCGATGCAAAAACGAAAAAACAAAACCCAATAAGGGAAACGGAACCGTCTCGAGGGATGGCTCAATGGACCTCAGAACTTCATAGTGCGAGGGAGCCGCCCCAACACATAGCCTTCGAGCATGTTGGATATTACGGCAGACGGCCAAAAGTGGCGAGGAACTTCTAGCTCCGGAAACCGCTCCAACAATACCAAAGACGGTATCAATAGTCTTGAGACCTTCAGATCAAACAACATGCGAGCGAACAATCCAGCGGACTCGCCAAGTCTACCAAGTAGCAACAGCAAATCCATGGAGGACACAGCTATTACCTTCAACGCCAGCGACGGGCCTAAATTCAACAACGAGCCCTAGCCAGACCGGTACTTAGTCCCATAGTGGGCGGCTTTCGATGACAAAAGTCCTCATGGATGGCGGCAATGACTATACCTCATTTACGAGGAAACTCTGCGAAAAATGGATATCGATTGGAGCCGATTGAGCGAAGCAGCACAACCTTTAGAGGAATAATCCCTAGCCGGAAGCGCTGCACCGAAAAATCACACTCGATGTGGTGTTCGCTCTCCGAACAATTACAGATCCGAAGAAGTCACGTTCGGTGGCCCGCTCAGCAGCGGGTATCACGCCATATTAGGACGAGAGGCATTCACAATTTTCAAGCAATACCTCATTACGGGTACATGAAGCTCAAAATGCTTGGGCCCAGCGGAATAATCACTCGCTAGTGATCCGGACATAGCACTCCACGCCGAAAACAAGACAGCCGACTAGCCCTCGAGGCACTATCCAAGCCTTAGCGGCAGAAGAACTCACACACAAGGCGCTCACGGTGAACGAGGACGATGTGATACTCGACAAAAGATCCAAGTCCACCTCCTTCAAACCAGCAGATGAGATAACAAAATTCCAGGTCCATCCAACGGACCCAACAAAGACGGCCTCCATCGGGCACAATTGAGCCCAAGTAGGCGCCAGATCGCGCTAATTCCTTCGAAAATTGGGACATCTTTGCTGGCATCCTTCGACATGCCCGAATCCCACGCAGTTGGCGTAACACGCCTAAACATCCTAGAAGGATTTAAGCCACCAAACAGGCTCTTGACGATTTTCCGAACCCAAAAGACAGGCAATGGGAGAAGAGCTAGCCAAACTATTGGAAGCTGGATTCATCAGAGATATCAAACATCCGGACTGGCTAGCAAACCTGGTGATGGTACCAAAAAAGGATAAATCCTGGCGCCTCGGTCGATTTTAAAGACCTCAATAAGGCTTGCCCAAAGGACCCCTTCCTCTCCCCGCATCGATCAAATTATCGATGCTACTGCGAGGCACGATTCGTTGTGCTTCCCGGACGATACTACGCTATCATCAAATCAAGATGGCGGAAGCGAACCAAGCCGCAATAGCATTCATCACTCCATATGGACCATTCGCTTCAACACAATGCCCTTCGGACTTAAAAATGCGGCGCAACATATCGGCGCATGATTCAAACATGTCCGCCACCCAGATCGGCAAAACAGTCGAGGCATATATAGACGACGTCGTCGTCAAAACAAAACACGTCGAAACTCTAGTAGACGATTTGAGGCTCACATTCGACAACCTCGAGCATATGACATCAAGCTGAATCCGAAAAATGCGTTTTGGCGTACCACCGGAAAGCTCTGGGCTTCATTGTATCCGTAGAGGAATCAAGCAAATCCGCTAAAATTCGAGCTCACACGCTTGGATATTCCAAAAGACCTCAAACAAATACAAAATTAACAGGATGCATGGCAGCCTTAAGCCGCTTATCTCCGTCTAGGAGAAAAAGCGTTGCCACTCTATCGCCTCCTCGGCACCAACACTTTGAGTGGGCGGATGCCGCCATCTTGCCGACTCGAAGAAATAAAGGCCATACTGGCAACAAATCCGGTCCTGGCCGCGCTCACTCTGGGCGAACCAATGTTGTTATACATCGTAGCAACACATCAAGTTGTAAGCGCGGTCCTCGTTGTCGAACAAGCGACAGAAGGGCATAAATTCCCTCTTCAAAAACCAGTGTATTATGTATCCACTGTGTTAACCCCCTGTAAATCCCGTTACCCGCACTATCAGAAGATAGCATATGCGGTGTTCATGGCGTCTCGGAAGCTCCGGCACTACTTTCAAGAGTGTTCGATAAAAGTGGCCTCTGAAGTACCACTCAATGACATTATAAATAACCGCGACGCAACGGGCAGGATTGCAAAATGGGCCATTGAGCTTTTACCATTCGACATAACTTACAAACCTCGACGAGCTATAAAGTCACAAGTTCGCTGACTTACGCCGAATGGATCAAGCGAACTCCCTAAAGAGTACGGCGATACTCCAATTGGACTATGCATTTCGACGGCTCCAAAATGTTGGCGGATGAAATTGGCGTCGTCTTGGCGTCCCCAACCGGAGACACAGTCCAGTATGTACTTCAAATAATGTACACGGACTCCAACAATGCAGCTGAATACGAGGCCCTGTTACATGGTCTCCGGATGACGGTCTCCATGGGCATTCAACGCCTAGAGGTGCATGGCGATTCAAACCTTGCAATATCCCAAATAAACGGAGACTTTGACGCCAAGGATCCGAAAATGGCAGCATACCGTAACGCTGTCCTAAAAATGTCAGCTCGGTTTGAAGGACTCGAATTCCATCACATAGCCCGAGATAATAACCAAGCGGCCGACGTCCTGGCACGCATCGGTGCAAAACGTGATGTTGTCCCTCCAAATATCTTCCTGGAACGGCTCTTCAAGCCATCCATACTATGGGAAGAGGAGCCCGGTAGCGATAAACCGGAAAAAACCGCATCAATCGATGATTCAGCAGACGACATAACACCTTCAGCCCACGTCATAATGGCAGTAATTGCCGCGTGGACAGAACCTTTCCTAGCCTACTTGCTTAGGCAGGAACTTCCCGAAGACCAAAACGAGGCCCGCTGCATAGTCCGGCGATCAAAAGCCTACAAGGTCCATGAGGGAGAACTTTATAAGAAAAGTACAACCGGAGTCCTTCAAAGGTGCATCTCCGAAGAGGAAGGGCGAAACCTCCGGCTGAAATTCATGCGGACTAGGCGGACACCACGCAGCAGCCCGGCCCTTGTAGGAAAGGCATTCCGCATGGATTTTATTGGTCGACGGCTCGGCAGACGCAGCAGACTTGGTCTAGCGATGCGTTGGTTGTCGACTCTTAGCTAATCGAGCCATATGCCACCCACCGCCTCAAAACCATACCCATTACCGGCCGTTCATGTCAGGGGCTTGACATGGTTGGACCCCTTAAAGGGGGAACCCACAAGAAAAGGTACCTATTGGTCATGGTTGATAAATTCACCAAATGGATAGAGGCCAAACCGGTCAAAACGGCAGAGTTCGGACCAGTGATAGACTTTATATCAGGGGTGGTACACCGTTACGGAGTCCCCCACAGCATCATCACCGACAACGGCATGAACTTCACAGCCGATGAGGTTAAGTCATGGTGCAAAAACATGGGCATCAAGCTCGACTATGCTTCAGTTTATCACCCTCAAACCAACGGTCAAGTGGAAAGAGCAAATGGTCTAATAATGAGCGGCATTAAACCCAGATTAGTGAGGTCACTTACTAAATCCGACACACAATGGGTCGAGGAGCTCGACTCCGTACTCTGGGGGCTGCGGATTACTCCTAACCGTACCATCGAATTCACACCATTTTTTATGGTATACGGCGTAGAGGCAGTCTTGCCCTGTGACATTATTCATGACTCACCTCGAGTGCGCATGTATGAGGAAAGAGAGGCCGAGCTTGATTGGCAGGACACCTTGGACACATTGGAGGAAGAACGTGACGTCGCGAAGGCTCGTTCCGCATTTTATCAGCAGCAGGCCCGAAGATATCAAAGCAGAGAAGTACGGGCCAGGACTTACAACGTTGGCGAACTAGTTCTACGCCTGTCGGACAAGAAAAAGGACAAGCTCAAGCCCAAATGGGAGGGTCCTTCATTATCGATCAAGTCCTCGACGGCGGAGCATACCGTCTATTTAAATCGTCGGATAACCGACTCGAGCCGAACCCATGGAACGCAGCCCGCCTCCGATGATTCTATGCCTAGCGCCGGACTAAGAGTTCGTCCCCTTTCCCCGTCCAAAATTTTACACTTTGGCTGTCTTTTGTTTCTCTTTTTATCCTTTTTATTTAAAAGCCCTTACGGGCCTATTTCCGCATTTTCTGCATACGCATGATGTGCCATCCGCACTCATTATTCCTGGGGGCTTCTTTTATAGAAGCTCAATTATACGGGTTTTATACCCAGCACATGTGTCAAGCTTCCACATGTATCTTTTACTCACCATTATATGCATCGATATGACTTAAGTTTTGGCCAAGCTGGGTTGCCTGGCTCCTGTGCTTACCCCTCGTTCCCGATTGTTCGGCTAGGAGGTAAAGGAGCACCTCTGCGATTATTCTTCTGGGTCACCGGATGTGTACCTCGGACCGGGTGAAGCCGAAAGCTAGCGTTCTTAAGGGAATATTCGGTCGGTGACTTAAAAGATGACTTTTGCCTACTTATCTATTTGCCCCGGATGTTTCTATCTTTCTTTGCAGTCCGGACATGCACTTTAGGGCATGCCTCCTGAGAAAGGAACCCTTAACGGAACTATTCTCCCTGGAAGATGTTTCTTACTAACCATGTAATATAACATAACTAGTTGGGCACTTGTCTGATAAAGCACTAATGACCCCTACGCCTGGTCTCCATGCATACCACGGTTGTTTCTCAGCCAAAGAGGTATTCGGACACACTCCGGACTCTAGGGTCCCGAGGTTGAAGCGAAAAGGTCGGCAAAGACAAACGATCTACAATCTGGCTAGAAGGCATTTCACATGTCACTTTAAAGGATAACATACATTGTCAAATTCTTGATTGTATTCCTCCTCAATCCCGTCTAACAGTGCTGTCTAGTTTACTGATCCGTTGGGAAAATTTAGCAGCCAACTCTACTTGGCTGTACACTAAACTCACAGGATCTCCTTCCCATCGGGCCCCACCGGCCCAACTTCGGCCATGTGGTTGGGATCCGCCTTCTTGTACCGCGTCTTCACCATGGCCCAAGCCTCCCTGGCACCTTGACGGCAAGCCGAAATCTTCCATAAACGGAGGCGCTGCCGCACTCCCTTCAGCTTCTCCGCAAGCTCCCCGAGACCCTCGGGTATGGTGAGGGCTGGCCATAAAGCCTGAACGACGCCGCTCATTGCCTGCCGAACTCGTTCGAGTAGCTGCAACAGTTCGGGAAGCTGATCACCCGTTGATACGGGCATCTCCTCTGCAGGACGACCCGTGAGTATACCTACAAGACATATTATGTCAAAATACTTCCTCGCCGAACTCTTCTTTTCAAAAGAGTCCGCTCAGCACTTACTATAAATGCCGCGACGAAGCCGCTGATTCTCCTTCACGGAGCCGGACAGCTCGGCCCGAGCACCTTTAAGCTCTTCTCCGAGCTTGGAGTTGGCATCCTGGAGCTTGTTCCTTTCCTGCTGAACCCTATTCAGCACACTCTCGCCGGCCTTTAGCTGGCGCAGCAATGCTTGCCTGTCCGGATCTTGTCCGGCGGTACCTGCAATGTCATTATTAGACTCGCGCGCACGCCGCACAGCACTTATATTTATAAAAATGTGTTACCAGGAGGGGTCTTTCCGTCTCCTCCTATGGCAGCAAGCGTGGCCTCAAGTTGGGCCTTGCAATCTTGCAGCTCCCGAGACAGCTGGGCGTTCTTCTCGGTAAGTGCCTGCATTTTCAAATGATCCTTAAATCAGTTTGCATAAACTACTTTAAGTCTCGGGGGCTACTGGTATATACAACCATTGAAATTCCCTTACCCGTGTGTCTATCACATACTGCTCCGTGGCTCTGGTAAAACCATTTTGAGCGGCACGGAGATGCGCGTCCCCTGCGTTAAAGGCATCCAATGCCTCAGGGGAAAAGCACGCTTCACGAAATACTGTCCGGCGGCACCTATGGTTCATGGCGCTCTCCACCTCAGACTTGGTGGCGGACAGTCTATCGGTATCCTCCGTTGGGGAAGGATCCGGCTCGCGTCTTCGCTTGCCTCCCCCTCCGTGCCGGGCGCCGGAGCTGGCCGGTGTTGGTCGGATCGGCAATTCCTGCGCCGCAGATCCGTGGCGCTTTTCTCCGACAAAGATCATGAGCACTCGTGTTTCCTCGGGCGCTGCTCAAAAATTCAAATATGAGCTATACCTTTGCGGCGACGTTTCCGTCGCGATCGCGCTCCTTTCCGCCGCTTTGGTTGGATCGGACTCGTTGGTCACCGCTGCAGGCTCGGCTTCCTGCCGTAAAGGCGCTTCCTGCAAAATACCATCGTTCGCGAAGGTCAGAAATGGGCAAGGAAGAGGTAACGGCGTCCGGACTTCGGTCGCGATCACCTGGGAAGTCGGACTCAGTCCGGGGTAGTCTGCCGTAATGGCGACCAAAGCATTGTCTATGCTGAGCTAGTGATACACCCCGTCGATCAGCTCCACCTCGATGTCTGGGTCCTCTTCGGAGGCTGGATCCAGGGATCCTTCTGGATCCTCGGGTTGCGGAGCAGGACTCACCATGTCCTCCATAGTCCGGCGTAGATCCTGCGCCGAAGACATAATGTGAGAAGCTTAAACTTCGAAAGCATGGGTAGAGCCCTTCAAGGTGTTCACTTACCCATCCTCTAGGGTTGATCATGGAAAACCCATTCAAAGGGTTCATTCGAAGGAAGTCCTCCTTCTCCCCCTTGTACAGGCCGGACAGGATCTTTACGGATCCTCGGTCGAATCCGCCCTTCGCCATGCCGGTGGCATCGTCTTCCCGTTGAAATCCCACATGGGGTGGCCTCAGATTGTAGTGGCTGTACCCTTGCTTGATGCATGTCGCCATGACTCGATCATGGTCAAGCCGAATGAGCCATTAATCTTATCCGGCCCATCAAGTAATGGGCGCTCTTGTCTTCCTCCAACCGGGCTCATGGCGCCACCGTGGCGTTTCTTGAGGAGCAGCACTAAACTCCGGAGGCCAATCCGGATCGAGTGCAGCAGCGGGCGTCTCCTATATAAAACCACTCCGAGGGCCAGTCTTCGGACGCCTTCTTGGGAGTACCGGATAGGTATCCGGTCCCGGCGATGCGCCATATTTCGGCGCCGCCCACTTGATATATGGACCCCTCGTGAGAATGGGGTACGAGGCAAAACAGCCTCTTCCACAATGCAAAATGGGGCTCGATGCCGGTGAATAGCTCACAAAGAGCTACGTAGCCCGATATGCGGATGAGGCGGGCGTGAGGTGGTGGAGCTGAGTCCGTAGAACTTGAGGAGCCCGCGGAGGAACGGATGTATTGAAATCCGAGCCCCTTATCGGATAGGGGACAAAGCATACTCGCTCCCCCTTATTGGGGCTTGGAGTGTCCTCCGCCTGCCTCCCACCTTGATAAGTAACCAGTCCGGCCCGGACTGGGACCATGAAGGTCGGAGGGAGAAATCCCTCCGTTTGGAGCTTCACCAGTTCGTTGTGCGAAATAGAGCACCTCCTCCAATTCCCCGGCGGTGGGCTGGGAGCGCGTGAAGAAGAGCCGCGTCGACGATCCATGATGGAATGGATCTTTAGGTCAAAGGCGCTTCGATGGGATATTCGCGGGAGGAAGACGGTGTGGTTTGGATCTGGATTCCTGCCTCTTTTATAGGCGGACAACTCGCATGACTAGGGGGTGGAACGTAAGATACGCCCTGGCTTTTCGCATTCGTGCAACGCGTGGAAGAGGGCCATTATTTGGCGTAGAAGCAAAGGAACACAGTATTCAAGATGAAGCCGGACACTGTTCGGCAGGTACATGGAATTTGAAGGGAGAACCCGCCTTGCAATGCCGAAGACTATAGACGCGCTGGACTTATCGTCATTGAAGCCTGGTTCGGGGGCTACTGAGGGAGTCCTGGACTAGGGGGTGTCCGGATAGCCGGACTATCATTATCCGCCGGACTCCAAGACTATGAAGATACAAGACTGAAGACTCCGGCCCGTGTCCGGATGGGACTTTCCTTGCGTGGAAGGCAAGCTTGGCAATACAGATATGTAGATCTCCTACCATTGTAACCGACTCTGTGTAACCCTAGCCTCCTCCAGTGTCTATATAAACCGGAGGGCTTTAGTCCGTAGGACAACATACATTACAACAATCATACCATAGGCTAGCTTCTAGGGATTAGCCTCCTTGATCTCGTGGTAGATCCACTCTTGTACTACCCATATCATCAATATTAATCAAGCGGGGCGTGGGTTTTACCTCCATCAAGAGGGCCCGAACCTGGGTAAAAACATCGTGTCCCTCGTCTCCTGTTACCATCCGCCTAGACGCACAGTTCGGGACCCCCTACCCGAGATCCGCCGGTTTTGACACCGACAAATATCTTTTTGCAATAAATTAGTCAGAGGCCTAGAGATTTTAGAAAAGTCCTTAATGAACCTCCTATAAAAACCGACGTGTCCTTGGGACATGGCATCTTTTCAATAGCATCAACTTTGGCTTTATCAACTTCAATACCTCTCTCGGAGATCTTGTGCCCCAAGACAATGCCTTCATTAACCATAAAGTGACACTTTTCCCAATTCAGACGAGACTAGTGTCTCCGCATCTCTGCAAAACTTCGATCAAGGTTGCTCAAACAATCATCAAAAGAGGATCCATAGACTGAGAAGTCATCCATGAATACCTCACAAATCTTTTCACAAAAATCAGAAAATATAGCCACCATGCATCTTTGAAAGGTAGCAGGTGCATTACATAAACCAAAAGGCATACGTCTATAAGCAAAAGTACCAAAAGGGCAAGTAAAAGTAGTTTTAGATTGATCCTTCGCTGACACAGGTATCTGAGAAAAACCAGAATAACCATCTAGAAAGCAAAAATGTGTGTGTTTGGATAGCCTTTCTAGCATTTGATCAATAAAAGGTAAAGGGTAATCATCTTTCTTAGTAGCTTTATTTAACTTACGGAAATCAATTACCATCCTATAACCTGTAATAATTCTTTGCGGGATCAATTCATCTTTATCATTAGGAACAATGGTAATACCTCCCTTTTTAGGGACACAATGGACAGGGCTTACCCATTCACTATCAGCAACGGGATAAATAATACCTGCCTCAAGGAGCTTTAGTATCTCCTTTCTTACCACTTCCTTCATCTTGGGATTTAATCATCTTTGAGGATCTCTAACTGGTTTGGCATCGTCCTCCAATGTAATCTTGTGTTGACATAACGTGGGACTAACGCCCTTAAGATCATCCAGAGTATAACCAATAGCTGCTCGGTGCTTCTTCAGAGTTTTCAATAATCTTTCTTCTTCTTTCTCTGAAAGGTTAGCACTAATAATAACAGGATATATTTCTTTTTCATCAAGATAAGCATACTTAAGATTATTAGGTAATGGTTTGAGTTCAAACACGGGATCACCCTTGGGTGGAGGAGGATCCCCAAGAATTTCAACGGGAAGGTTATGTTTCAGCATAGGTTCCTGTTTAAGGAACACTTCATCTATTTCCTCCCTTTCCTTCATAAACATATCGTTTTCATGGTCTAGCAAATATTGTTCTAACGGATCAGTTGGAGGAACAACAATGGAAGCAAGGCCAATAATATCATCCTTACTAGGTGGTTCCCTTTCACGAGGTTGTCTACTAAACTTAGCAAAATTAAACTCATGAGACATACCATCTATGCCAACAGTGACAATATTCTTTTCACAATTAATCTTAGCACTAGCAGTATACAAGAAGGGTCTACCAAAAATAATGGGGCAAAAATCATCTTCTGGGGAACCAAGAACAAGAAAATCAGCAGGGTATTTAACCTTCCCACACAAAACTTCAACATCTCTAACAATCCCAATAGGTTTAATGGTGTCCCTATTAGCAAGCTTAATAGTAACATCAATGTCTTCTAATTCAATAGGTGCAATGTCGTGCATAATTTCTTTATAAAGATCATAAGGTATCGCACTAGCACTAGCACCCATATCACATAAGCCATGATAACAAGGATCTCCTATTTTAACAGAAATAACAGGCATGCCTACGACATGTCTACGTGTCTTAGTATCAGGTCTAGCAATATTAGCAGTCTCACCCAAGAAAGAAATAACATGCCCATATAAGTCCTCGTCCAAGAGATCTTTAACCATAGCAATACTAGGTTCAACATTAATTTGCTCAGGAGGTGTATAAGTCCTAGTATTACTCTTACGAACAACAGTCGAAGCTTTAGCATGATTCTTTATCCTAACAGGAAAAGGAGGTTTTTCAACATAAGCAGTAGGAACAATAGGATCACTATAGGTAATAGTCTTTTCTTCGACTGTAATAGGTGCAACTACTTTTACTTCAATAGGAGGATTATATTTAAACCACTTCTCTTTAGGGAGATCAACGTGAGTAGCAAAAGATTCATAGAAAAGTAGCTACTATCTCAGAGTCAAGTCCATACTTAGAGCTAAATCCGCGAAAAGCATCGGTATCCATGAAAGATTTAACACAGTCGAACTTAGGTGTCATACCTGACTCCTTACCATCGTCGGAACCCCAATCTTCAGAGTTGCGTTTAATTCTTTCCAATAAGTCCCATTTGAAATCAATAGTCTTCAGCATATAAGAACCAGCACAGGACGTATCGAGCAGGTTGCGATTATCAAGAGAAAGACGAGCATAAAAATTCTGAATAATCATTTCCCGAGAGAGCTCATGATTGGGGCATGAATATAACATTGACTTAAGCCTCCCCCAAGCTTGAGCGATGTTTTCTCCTTCGCGAGGCCAGAAATTATATATGTAATTACGATCACGATGAACAATATGCATAGGATAGAACTTCTGGTGAAATTCCAACTTCAATCGCTTATAATTCCAAGATCCTGTATCATCACATAGCCTATACCATGTCAATGCATCTCCCTTCAAAGATAAAGGGAAGACCTTCCTTTTGACAACATCATCGGGAATACCTGCAACCTTAAACAATCCACAAACTTCATCCACAAAGATAAGGTGTAAATCGGGATGCAATGTTCCATTTCCTACAAATGGATTAGCTAGCAGTTTCTCTATCATACCCGAAGGAATCTCAAAGTAAATATTTTCATAAAGTTCAGTAGGTTGAGGAGCAACTCTTAGCTCTTCTGGTTGGGGTGAAGATACCCCAAACAAGCCCTTCAAAGGATTAGTTTCCATAGTGACAAGTAACAGAAAATTTCAGCACACTATATAAATGTTTCCTTACCAAGTTCCACTCACCAAAAGCGCTACACTCCTCGAAAACGGCGCCAGAAAAGAGTCTTGATGACCCACAAGTATAGGGGATCTATCATAGTCCTTTCGATAAGTAAGAGTGTTGAACCCAACGAGGAGCAGAAGGAAATGATAAGCGGTTTTCAGTAAGGTTTTCTCTGCAAGCACTGAAATTGTAAGTAATAGATGGTTTTGTGATAAGATAAATAGCAACGAGTAACAAGTAAATAAAGTAAGTAAAGTGCAGCAAGGTGGCCCAATCCTTTATGTAGAAAAGGATAAGCCTGGACAATTTCTAATAATGATAAAGGAGCTCCCAAGGACACATTGGGAATTATCGTCAGGCTAGTTTTCATCACGTTCATATGATTCGCGTTCGGTACTTTGATAATTTGATATGTGGGTGGACCGGTACTTGGGTACTGCCCAAACTTGCACAAGCATCCCACTTATGATTAACCCCTATTGCAAGCATCCGCAACTACAAAAAGAAGTATTAAGGTAAACCTAACCACAACATTAAGCGTATGGATCCATATCAGCCCCTAACGAAGCAACGCATAAACTAGGGTTTAAGCTTCTGTCACTCTAGCAACCCAACATCTACTTATTGATTCCCATGCCTTCCTCTAGGCCCAAATAATGGTGAAGTGTCATGTAGTCGACGTTCACATAACACCACTAGAGGAAAAGACAACATACATCTCATCAAAATATCGAACGAATACCAAATTCACATGACTACTAATAGCAAGACTTCACCCATGTCCTCAGGAACAAACGTAACTACTCACAAAGCATATTCATGTTCATAATCAGAGGAGTAATAATATGCATAAAGGATCTGAACATATGATCTTCCACCAAGTAAACCAATTAGCATCAACTACAAGGAGTAATCAACACTACTAGCAACCCACAGGTACCAATTTGTGGTTTTGATACAATATTGGATACAAGAGATAAACTAGGGTTTTGAGAGGAGATGGTGCTGGTGAAGATGTTGATGGAGATTGGCCCCCTCCCGATGAGAGGATCATTGGTGATGACGTGTCCATGGGCATGAACGCAAGGTTCAAGGTCGACTCCCACTTCTTCAATGCATAACCTTTCATTCACCTCTCGTATTTCGAAAATGACATTAGTTGTTGAAATTTTTTTTTACCTGGTGCAATACCAGATAAGTATGACCCGTGTAATCTTTCGGGTTCACACGGATTAGGGAAGGTGAGGTTCAACCCATCGTGGCATCTTAGGAACATATACCACAAACTTGAGTACATAATACAAGCTCGAAAGCAGAGCATGGTTGGTCAATCAAAGGATAGGATTTACCAATGGAGAAAGAACTTCCAAAGTGATTGAATATGGAGGACGTTATCGAATAAAACCCAACAAAGGATCCGGTGGTCCTCAAGGGATCTGATGTGAGCATCGGTACTCAACCAGAGGAAGAAACAATGCAAGGAGATCTGATTATAGAAACATCTGACCAATCCAAAGTTCAATTGCGAAAGAATTATGATTTCCAAATCAGGGGATCAGAAGCAACGCTCTGATCAAGGATGGATAAGTTGAGTAGGCTTAGGGGTACAATCGATGGCAATTTGATTGGTCGAGATCCAGCTCATGTTTAAAATGACTTCTGAGCCGAAAGGATGAATTCTAGGATCTGATTAAGGATTGCAACATTCACAACATATTGAATCAAGGGACCCAAGATGATAAAGGCAAGGACATCCATGAATATTGCTAGTCATTTGGAATTAACCAAAATGCAGGCAGACAAGCATTTCAAGAGCCATAGGCTAATGAGGCTTCTCGAAAGATCGGATAGTATTTTGAAGAATTTTATGAAACACATGAACAACTAGGGATGAGCGGATACTTGGTAAGAGCGAGGAATTATCCGTAGGGGTATTCATGTGGCAAAGAACTGCAAGGCAGTCGGCACAAAGTATTCGTGAAACAATAGAGAGAATTTCGGTGTATCTTGTAATAACAAGATCAACTAGGAAGCATTGTATGAATGGGGAGTATACGTGGTTATCCATAGGGGTTTATCGATGGAGGGGAATTGCAAAAGCGACGCCATCAGTCTCAAGAGAACATCGGAGAGTATCTTCGGATCCTTCTGGTGCAGTAGACGACCATCTGTATAAGGGGCTCTCCGGGAGAAAGTATTGTCGAGAACCTAAAGTTAGTTTTGTTTTAGCAAAATCATTTAACCCGAATAGAAGAGAGCTCGAGTCCCGTGAGTAAAGATCAAGGAGTAAAAGATCCTAATACCACCTAATGGCGGCGTGGGCCCATGGGTCGCATAGCCAAGTTAGTAAAACAATTTTAAACTTCTAGACTCAACTTCGCCAAGGAGTTGGAAAGGATTCTCTGACAGCGTTGGGCTCGATACCAACTTGTGCGCCCGATTCAATCGTACACTAATCATGCATGCAAGCGTGTATGATCAAGATCGAGGACTCACGGAAGATATCACAACACAACTCTAAAACATAAATAAGTCATACAAGCATCATAATACAAGCCGGGGCCTCGAGGGCTCGAATACAAGTGCTCGATCATAGGCGAGTCAGCGGAAGCAACAATATCTGAGTACGGACATAAGTTAAACAAGTTTTCCTTAAGAAGGCTAGCACAAACCGAGATACAAATCGAAGAGGCGCAGGCCTCCTACAGGATCCTCCTAAACTACTCACAGTGCGTCGTCGCCGGCTGCACGTAGTAGTAGGCACCTCCATGTAGTAGTCATCATCGACGGTGGCGTCGCTCCTCTGGGCTCCACATCTGGTTGCGACAACCGTAAAGAAAGGAAAGGGGGAAAAGGGGGAGAAAGCAACCGTGAGTACTCATCCAAAGTACTGCAAGCAAGGATCTACACTACATATGCATGGGTATATGTGTAAAGGGCCATATCGGTGGACCGAATGCAGAATGCCGTAATAAGAGGGGATAGCTAATCACGTCAAGACTACGCTCGCAGCCTCCGTCTTCTGACATGTAGAAGAGAGTAGATCAAGTCCTCCAAGTAGCATCGCCAAGTAGCATCTCAAGTAGCATCTCCAAGTAGCATCTCCAAGAGCATCGCAGAGCATAATCCTACCGCGATCCTCTCCTCGTCGCCTGTTAGAGAGCGATCACGGGTTGTCTGTGGAACTTGGAAGGGTGTGTTTTATTAAGGATCCGGTTCTAGTTGTCATAAGGTCAAGGTACAACTCCAAGTCGTCTTGTTACCGAAGATCACGGCTATTCAATAGATTAACTTCCTGCAGGGGTGCACCACATAACCCAACACGCTTGATCCCATTTGGCGGACACACTTTCTGGGTCATGCCCGCATCGGAAGATCAACACGTCGCAGCCCCACCTAGGCACAACAGAGAGGTCAGCCCGCGGTCTAAATCCTATGCGCCAGGGTCCGGCCCATCGCCCATTGCACACCAAGACGCTGCGTTCTTGCGGCCGAAGCAGACCTAGCAACCTCCATTACAAAGGAAGTTGCGTTAACGCAGTCCAATCCGGTAGCGCGCCGCCGTCGCCGACGCCAAGAAGGCTTCGGTGATACCACGACGCCGGGATACCCATAACTACTCCCACGTAGATGGTTAGTGCGTATAGACCAAATGGCCAGACTCAGATCAAATACCAAGATCTCGTTAAGCGTGTTAAGTATCCGCGAACGCCGAACAGGGACAGGCCCACCTGTCTCCTAGGTGGTCTCAACCTGCCCTGTCGCTCCGCCACAAAGTAACAGTCGGGGGCCGTCGGGAACCCAGGCCCACCTCTACCGGGATGGAGCCACCTGTCCTTTCAGCCCCCATCTCCGAATAGTATCACAGGTAATGTATCAGTGTAAAGTATATAGTATATGCCCGTGATCACCTCCCGAAGTGATCACAGCCCAGTAGTATAGCATGGCAGACGGACAAGAGTGTAGGGCCAATGATGATAAACTAGCATCCTATACTAAGTATTTAGGATTGCGGGTAAGGTATCAATGACTGTAGCAACAATGTCAGGCTATGCATCAGAATAGGATTAACAGAAAGCAGTAACATGCTACACTACTCTAATGCAAGCAGTATAGACAAGAATAGGCGATATCTGGCGATCAAAGGGGGGGCTTGCCTGGTTGCTCTGGCAAGAAGGACGAGTCACTAACACCGTAGTCGAACTGGGGGTCGCTGGCAGTCTCGGGGTCTATCGGAAAGAAGTAACGGAGAGGGAACACAATAAATAACAGAGCAATCAAAGCATCACAGAGCGTAACAAGACAATACATGGTGTTTGGTGTGCCCTAACGCGGTAGTAGGTGATACCGGTGAAGGGGGAAAACATCCGGGAAAGTATCCCCGGTGTTTCGCGTTTTCGAACAGGTGATCCGGAGGGGGAAAGTTGCTTGTTCACTATGCTAGGAATGTGTGGCGGACAAACGGGCTGCGTATCCGGATTCGTCTCGTCGTTCTGAGCAACTTTCATGTACAAAGTATTTTCATCCGAGTTACGGATTATTTTATATTAATTTTTAAAGTTTTAAATCATTTTCTAAATTATTATTACTAAATTTATTGAAATTAGCATTATCAAGATCAAGATGATGTCAAGATGACATCAGCAGTCAACAGAGGTGTTGATGGTCAAACTGACGTGAGGGTCCCGCATGTCATTGGTGATTAATTAACAATTAACTAATCAAGGTTAATTAGTCCTAACCAAAGGATTAGGTTAATCTAAACAGAATTAATTAAGTTAACTAATTAATTAATTAATTTATTATTATTTCTTTTAATGTATTTTTTTAAACGTTTGGGCGGGCCCCATCATAAACACGAGGGACCTATCGGGTTTAAGGCGTCTGGCGACGGGCGCGGCCAATGGGCGCCCGCCGAGCCAACAGGGAAAGGCGGCGTGTCGGGCATTACTGGCCGTGGGGTGGGGAGAGCGAGTGGGAGTGGGGTAGGTTAGGGTTTGGTCACCCAGGAGTTATGGGGAGTGGGGGGGGCTGGGCCTTTGGCTTATAGTGGCCGGTGGGCGAGGCCCAAATGAGGGGGATTTAATTTCTTGTCTTTCTTTTTTTTTGTTGTGTCCTTTTTCTTTTCTTGTTTTATTTTATTCTAGTTTTATAAAACATAAAAGTTGTACCTTAAATAGTAACACTAATTATACCTCTGCCAGTAAAGGTTTAACCCCAAATAATATAGTTTAGTATTTTATAAAATACCAAGGCATTTATGTATTTGTCTTACCTATTGTTTTAATTAATTAAATGCGTTAGACCTTTTATAAAAATGTGGTTTCTCCACCAACATTACTTATGACTTATTTGTCACATTTATAACATTTTAGTTTTGACTTTTGAAAGCGTTTATTGTTTGCTTGATTTTGAATATGAATTTGAATCGGTTCGAACTAACACGAGATTAGCGAAAGTAATCAAGTGACGTGGCATCATTAGCGAGAATTATCAGTAGCTAAATACCCAAGGTCACAATTCTCCTCCATTACAAGAAATCTCGTCCGAGATTTAAGAGGGAGTAAGGGAAAGTTTTGGTTCTGAAATTCTAGCGAGTGTTCCCGATCTTGGTTGCTCTTCTCAAAGAGGTCGATCCATTATGTTGATGTCTTCGTCTCTCGCTTCAAGTCACCATGACCAAGTTGTCATCCTTTCTTGGGATCTCCATCGTCTTCTGACGCGACCAAGGAAAAAAACTTGAAGAACGCATCTCCACAAAGCTGGGCATCCGACGGTGAACTCAATAGGAAATACACAAGGTACCCCACGAGTTGTATTTCAGTGAATTCGTTGAGTGCAATATACACTGGTACCAAAGTTTCAAATAGGTAGGCAATCATTCGATGACTAGACGGAAGCTGGAATGGGGGTTTGAACAACAATAATAACATGGTGTTTGATCCCAGGATGAATATTGGTATAGCATTTAGCTCGTGAATCACACACGAAGCCTGGTGCAAAGGATACATTAGAATCCGGGTTGTGAAGAAGTGTCAGGTTTCGATCCAGTGGATCTGTGAGTTATGGGCCCACCATGTGGGTTGAAAGTAGGAAAGGTGGTGACAACTTGCACAACCGCGACAGGGAGGCATGTCCGTGGATAGCTTGTCAGCTATGTCGGCAACAATGTCGGTACCAAGGACGAGGAACCAAGAGAAACCATTTTCCTGCTCGTTGAACGAGGCGAACTAATTGGCAAAGTTCTCACCCATCGGTGGTTACCGGAATGTCATCAACAATAGTAACAGGGTCTTACATACTGAGTGGTACAACAAGGTGCTTACCTAAGCAGGGAATTATCTCTGCTTAGTTAAGTCAGCATACAAGAGAGGTTAAACAAAACAATGGAAAGGAAAATGCGTTTAAACACATATTTCAGGGGTATATCCTTCCCAAGGACAAGCGGAGCATGATATCCATGACAGGATATTATGTAGAAAATCCTCTAGGTGAGGGGAGAGAAATTTCATGACGTTACCCATACAACGGTGTTTGGATAATTTAGCAGAAACATTTAGCATTGGGCTTCAAATGTTCTTGTTGAAAATCGGAGTACCATAGACATGCTTGAGATAGCATTGACATAGTCTTCAAGCAAAGGTCGGACTTGGATACGAAGGATCCATCAGATAACTTATTAAACGAGGCATTCAATTTCCTCATGGAAAAATGGTTAACCTTGTTAAAAAGGAAAATATAACAATAGGTCCTCCGGCCAGGTGTGCTAGGCATGACATCACCTTACTGGGTCACATAAAGACCAGGGTTATATCTCTTGGAAAATATGTTCCAACAATCGTATCAGACCGAGATTCAGTTCTGATTGGTGGCAGGATACCTCAGACTCAGGATGCCTGAGAAGAAAGGTGCAACACAAATTGACAGGATGACACTGTAAGATTCTCGGGAAATGAACTATGAAGTGATTTCCGTTAACAAGAGTTCATCATTAACCCAAGGAGAAGTCAAGGAGGTGGCTGATGAACTCAACGACAATTCATCGAGATTTTCAAAAGATGGATTTCCACAATTAAGTGAACAAGGAGATAACATTTGTCAGACCAAATGATATAGGGAAGTATGCTCGAGGAGAACATACACAACTAAACATTGGTTGAAAGGTGCTTTGAAATATGGGTTGGGTTGCGACGACCAATGTCGAATGGTGATTCAATAATCAATAGTCTAAGAATGAACGGCCGATCATTAGCTTCAAAGCAATAGGGTTGCTAGAAGTGCAGGGTCCAAACAGCACCGTTCACTTGTGGGTACCCCGGTTGGAATCAACACGAGGACCATGAAAGAATGGTGATGATGAGAAGTATCACCATACCAAGAATTCTTAAGAGGTGGTGAAATTCCCACGACATTCTTGACATAAAAGGTAGTAATATTCCAAGGTAAAGAAGAACAAGGTTGGGTAGCAAGGAACTCAAGGTATAACACAAAACACGAACAAGTTTGTGTTGGAGGGAAGGCAGTAAAGTGGTTGATGATAACACAAATCATCGAGGCAAAGATGGTATTTCTCATCATGAATCCGATTGATATCCTGGAAGAGCTCATAAGGTTGATGATGATCACGACACATTTGTCGAGAGGATACACGAAGATGTAATTGATTGACGATGACATCAAGTCAAACGAATGATGAAGCAAAAGGTGATTGGGACCACGGTTAGGACACAAACTCCAAAGCAAAATGATATGATGAGTAAAGATCGACGTAAGCTTAGCTCATCGTCAAAAATTATGCTCTGGGAAGAGGACCAGGTAGCACACTAAAAAAACGGCACGACAAGGATATAGCCAAACAAGCTAGGAATGACGTGATTGAGTTCAAACTCGTAAGTAATGAAGGTTACCAAGAGTTGCTTAATCGCGATGCGGACTCGGGTCAGTTATCGGTGTCTTTGAGTGTTAAATAACTCAGAGCCCGTGCAAAATTGGAATCAATGAGAATGTAACACTTGATGAAGAACTCATAAGAAGTTATGCAGTTCTGTGATAATCTTGAGATACCGGGGGTAATACTCGACGACAAATCAAAGTAGAGGTTGGATGGGGTATTACTCTATAGAAGACAAGTGCTTAAACTTGCACGAGAAATGGTATTTAAAGGAGAACATGGTGGAAACCTCGATCATAAATGATCGAACCACGGATCTGAGATGAACTTATAACAAGGGTAACTATTTTTACGAGCGCTTCCATGATAAGTTATACATCGTGTCCATGGGCATGAACGCAAGGTTCAAGGTCGACTCCACTTCTTCAATGCATAACCTTTCATTCACCTCTCGATTTGAAAATGACATTAGTTGTTGAATTTTTTTACCCGTGCAATACCGGATAAGTATGACCGTGTAATCTTTCGGTTCACACGGATTAGGAAGGCGAGGTTCAACCCATCGGGGCATCTTAGGAACATATACCACAAACTTGAATTACATAATACAAGCTCGAAGCGAGCATGGTTGGTCAATCAAAGGATAGGATTTACCAATGGAGAAAGAACTTCAAAGTGATTGAATATGGAGGACGTTATCGGATAAAACCCAACAAAGGATCCGGTGGTCCTCAAGGGATCTGATGTGAGCATCGGTACTCAACGGAGGAAGAAACAATGCAAGGAGATCTGATTATAGAAACATCTGACCAATCCAAAGTTCAATTGCGAAAGAATTATGATTTCCAAATCAGGGGATCAGAAGCAACGCTCTGATCAAGGATGGATAAGTTGAGTAGGCTTAGGGGTACAATCGATGGCAATTTGATTGGTCGAGATCCGACTCATGTTTAAAATGACTTCGAGCGAAAGGATGAATTCTAAGATCTGATTAAGGATTGCAACATTCACAACATATTGAATCAAGGGACCCAAGATGATAAAGGCAAGGACATCCATGAATATTGCTAGTCATTTGGAATTAACCAAAATGCAAGTGCATAAGCATTTCAAGAGCCATAGGCTAATGAGGCTTCTCGAAGATCGGATAGTATTTTGAAGAATTTTATGAAACACATGAACAACTAGGGATGAGCGGATACTTGGTAAGAGCGAGGAATTATCCGTAGGGGTATTCATGTGGCAAAGAACTGCAAGGCAGTCGGCACAAAGTATTCGTGAAACAATAGAGAGAATTTCGGTGTATCTTGTAATAACAAGATCAACTAGGAAGCATTGTATGAATGGGGAGTATACGTGGTTATCCATAGGGGTTTATCGATGGAGGGGAATTGCAAAAGCGACGCCATCAGTCTCAAGAGAACATCGGAGAGTATCTTCGGATCCTTCTGGTGCAGTAGACGACCATCTGTATAAGGGGCTCTCCGGGAGAAAGTATTGTCGAGAACCTAAAGTTAGTTTTGTTTTTAGCAAAATCATTTAACCCGAATAGAAGAGAGCTCAGAGTCCCAGAGTAAAGATCAAGGAGTAAAAGATCCTAATACCACCCAATGGCGACGTGGGCCCATGGGTCGCACAACCAAGTTAGTAAAACAATTTTCGGCTTCTAGACTCAACTTCGGCCAAGGAGTTGGAAAGGGGATTCCTACAGGCAGTCGGCTCTGATACCAACTTGTGACGCCCCCGATTCAATCGTACACTAATCATGCATGCAAACGTGTACGATCAAGATCAGGGACTCACGGGAAGATATCACAACACAACTCTAAAACATAAATAAGTCATACAAGCATCATAATACAAGCCAGGGGCCTCGAGGGCTCGAATACAAGTGCTCGATCATAGACGAGTCGTGGAAGCAACAATATCTGAGTCTGGACATAAGTTAAACAAGTTTGCCTTAAGAAGGCTAGCACAAACCGAGATACAAATCGAAGAGGCGCAGGCCTCCTACAGGATCCTCCTAAACTACTCACAGTGGTCGTCGCCGCTGGCTGCACGTAGTAGTAGGCACCTCCAGGTGTAGTAGTCGCCATCGACGGTGGCGTCGCTCTGGGCTCCAAAGATCTGGTTGCGACAACCGTAAAGAAAGGAAAGGGGGAAAAGGGGGAGAAAGCAACCGTGAGTACTCATCCAAAGTACTGCAAGCAAGGATCTACACTACATATGCATGGGTATATGTGTAAAGGGCCATATCGGTGGACCGAATGCAGAATGCCGAATAAGAGGGGATAGGTAATCACGTCAAGACTACGCTCGCAGCCTCCGTCTTCAAACATGTAGAAGAGAGTAGACCAAGTCCTCCAAGTAGCATCGCCAAGTAGCATCTCCAAGTAGCATCTCCAAGTAGCATCTCCAGAGCATCGCAGAGCATAATCCTACCCGCGATCCTCTCCTCGTCGCCTGTTAGAGAGCGATCACCGGGTTGTCTATGGAACTTGGAAGGGTGTGTTTTATTAAGTATCCGGTTCTAGTTGTCATAAGGTCAAGGTACAACTCCAAGTCGTCCTGCTTATCAAGATCACGGCTATTCAATATATTAACTTCCTGCAGGGTGCACCACATAACCCAACACGCTTGATCCCATTTGGCGGACACACTTTCTGGGTCATGCCCGCCTCGGAAGATCAACACGCCGCAGCCCCACCTAGGCACAACAGAGAGGTCAGCCCGCGGTCTAAATCCTATGCGCCGCAGGGTCCGCCCATCGCCCATTGCACACCAAGACGCTATGCGGGCGGCCGAAATGCAGACCTAGCAACCTCCATTACAAAGGAAGTTGCGTTAACGCAGTCCAATCCGGCTACGCCGCTCGTCGTGACGTCAAGAAGGCTTGGCTGATACCACGACGCGGGATACCCATAACTACTCCCACGAGATGGTTAGTGCGTATAGACCAAATGGCGGACTCGGATCAAATACCAAGATCTCGTTAAGCGTGTTAAGTATCCGCTGAACGCCGAGCAGGGACAGGCCCACCTGCCTCCTAGGTGGTCTCAACCTGCCTGCCGCTCCGCCACAAAGTAACGATCGGGGCCGTCGGGAACCCAGGCCCACCTCTACCGGATGGAGCCACCGTCCTTTCAAATTTCCATCTCCTAATAGTATCACGGTAATGTATCGATGTAAAGTATATAGTATATGCCCGTGATCACCTCCAAGTGATCACAGCCCATAGTATAGCATGGCGATTTGACAAGAGTGTAGGGCCAATGATGATAAACTAGCATCCTATACTAAGTATTTAGGATTGCGGGTAAGGTATCAATGACTGTAGCAACAATGTCAGGCTATGCATCAGAATAGGATTAATGGAAAGCAGTAACATGTTACACTACTCTAATGCAAGCAGTATAGAGAAGAATAGGCGATATCTGGTGATCAAAGGGGGCTTGCTGGTTGCTCGGCAAGAAGGACGAGTCACCAACACCGTAGTCGAACCGGGGTCGCCATGGCGGTCTCGGGTCTATCGGAAAGAAGTAACGGAGAGGGAACACAATAAATAACAGAGCAATCAAAGCATCACAAAGCGTAACAAGACAATACACGGTGTTCGGTGTGCCCTAACGCGGTAGTAGGTGATACCGGTGAAGGGGGGAAACATCCGGGAAAGTATCCCCAGTGTTTCGCGTTTTCGGACAGGTGATCCGGAGGGGGAAAGTTGCGTGTTCACTATGCTAGGGATGTGTGGCGGACAAACGGGCTGCGTATCCGGATTCGTCTCGCTGCTTACGAGCAACTTTCATGTACAAAGTATTTTCATCCGAGTTACGGATTATTTTATATTAATTTTTAAAGTTTTAAATCATTTTCTAAATTATTATTACTAAATTAATTCGAAATTAGCATTACTGCATCAGCATGATGTCAGCATGACATCAGCAGTCAACAGAGGTGTTGACTGGTCAAACTGACGTGAGGGTCCCGCATGTCATTGACTGATTAATTAACAATTAACTAATCAAGGTTAATTAGTCCTAACCAGTGATTAGGTTAATCTAAACAGAATTAGTTAAGTTAACTAATTAATTAATTAATTTATTATTATTTCTTTTAATGTATTTTTTAAACGTTTGGCGGGGGCCCGCGTCATAAACACGAGGCCTATCGGGTTCGGCGTCTGACGACGGGCGCCACCAAATGGGCGCCGCCAGCCAACAGGGGAACGGCGAGGCGTGTCGGGCATTCTGGCGCTGATCAAGCGTTCGCCAGATCGCCGGGCGAGGAGGCCCGGCACCTTGCGGCGTGGGTGCCGGCGAGGCCATGGCGGGCGAGGCGCTGGCGCAGCAGCAGCATGGATCGCACACGGCGGGGCGGACGGAGCGGAGCAGATGGGAGAGGCGCGGTCGAGCACGACGGGAAGGGGGCCGTGGAGTGCGGCACGGAGTCGGGCGGTGCGTGGCGGAGGAGGCGCGACGAACGAGAGTGGCGCGAGGGGCCGTGGGTGCGGCGACAATGAAAGCGCCGAGCGCGTGGCCGTGAGTGACGGCGGGGGCTCGCGCGAACGGTGGGGGGCGCGGCGCGAGAAGCTTTGACGTCTTGGCAGGACGATGGGCGCGGTGAGCGCGGGGAAAGAGGAGGGGAGGGCCTCACAGGGGGGTGTAGGGACCGTGGCAGCGGGGGTCGAGGGGGGGACGAGGACGTCGTCGGCGTCGAGGAGGCAGAGCCGGTGGGGAGGGCGCCAAGAGGTCCAGCGGCGTGGTCTCTAGGTGGCGACAGGCGACAACAGCGGATCAGGCGGCGTCTGGCGCCGAGCGAGGAGAAGGGATCGGGCTCCTCGATCCGGATCCAGAGAGGGGGGGGAGAGCGAGTGGGGAGTGGGGTAGGTTAGGGTTTGGTCACCCAGGGAGTTATGGGGGGAGTGGGGGGGGCGGCCTGGGCCGGCCTGGCTTGCATAGTGGCCAGCTGGGCCGAGGCCCAGCGAGGGGGGGGGGATTTTAGTTTCTTGTCTTTTTTTTTCTGTTGTGTCCTTTTTCTTTTACTGTTTTATTTTATTCTAGTTTTATAAAACATAAAAGTTGTACCTTAAATAGTAACACTAATTATACCTCTGCCATAAAAGGTTTAACCCCCAAATAATATAGTTTAGTATTTTATAAAATACCAAGGCATTTATGTATTTGTCTTACCTATTGTTTTAATTAATTAAATGCAGTTGGACCTTTTATAAAAATGTGGTTTCTCCACCAACATTACTTATGAATTATTTGTCACATTTATAACATTTTAGTTTTGACTTTTGAAAACGTTTATTGTTTGCTTGATTTTGAATATGAATTTGAATCGGTTCCGAACTAACACGAGATTAGCGAAAGTAATCGAAGTGACGTGGCATCATTAGCAGAGAATTACTGTAGCTAAATACCCGGGCGTCACAGGCGCCCCCCTGTCTCCTGGACGATGTGGGCCCCCTGGCCTATTTCTTTCGCTTAGAAATTCTTATTAAATCCAAAAGGTTGTTTTGTGGAGTCTCAGGACTTTTGGAGCTGTGCAGAATAGGTTTCCATTGTTTATTCCTTTTCCGGCCAGAATTCCAGCTGCCGGCATTCCCCCTCTTCAGGGTAAACCTTGTAAAATAAGAGAGATAGCCATAAGTATTGAGATGTAATGTGTAATAACAGCCCATAATGCAATAAATATTGATATAAAAGCATGATGCAAAATGGACGTATTAGACATCAAAAGTGCTTTTCTTAATGGAGAAATTGAGGAGGAAGTTTATGTTAAACAACCTCCCGGCTTTGTTAATCCTAAGAAGCCCAATCATGTTTACAAACTTCACAAAGCTCTTTATGGTCTTAAGCAAGCTCCTAGAGCTTGGTATAAATGCTTGACTAAGTTTCTTCTTGATAAAGGGTTTGAAATTGGTAAAAATGATTCTACACTCTTCACCAAAAGGGCTAATGGAGAATTATTTGTGTGCCAAATTTATGTTGATGATATCATATTTGGATCAACTAACCCTCATTTTAGTGAGAAGTTTGGGAAGCTTATGTCGGAGAAGTTTGAGATGTCTATGATGAGTGAACTCAAGTTCTTTCTTGGTTTGCACATCAAGCAAACTAAGGAGGGCACCTTCATCTCTCAAACGAAGTATACCAAGGACTTATTCAAGAAGTTCAACATGCAAGAATGCAAAGGTATGAATACTCCCATGCCTAGTAGTGGACATCTTGACTTAACAAAGGATGGCGAACCGGTTGACCAAAAGTTTTACCGCTCTATGATTGTTCATTGTTATATCTATGTGCATCCCGTCCCGATATCATGCTAAGTGTGTGCATGTGCTTCCGATATCAAGCAGCCCCCAAAGAATGTCATCCCAAGGTTGTGAAAAGGATAGTGAGATACTTAATACATACACCAAAATTTGGCATTTGGTATCCTAAGAGGTCTTATTTTGATCTTGCCGGCTACTCCGACTCGGACTATGCCAGTGACAAGGTCGATAGAAAGTCCACTTTTGGTACTTGTCAATTTCTTGGTAGATCTCTTGTGTCTTGGTCCTCCAAGAAACAAAACTCAGTATCCTTATCCACCGCCGAAGCGGAATACATTGCCACTGGATCATGTTGTGCTCAATTACTTTGGATGAATTAAACTCTTAAAGATTATGAGATATATGTGAAACATGTTCTATTGCTTTGCGATAATGAGAGTGCTATTAAGATTGCTCATAATCCCGTGCAACATTCTCTAACTAAGCATATTGAAGTTCGTCATCATTTCATTCGAGATCATGTTGCTAAGGGAGATATCAAACTTAAGCATGTTCGTACCGACAAGCAATTGGCGGATAATTCACTAAACCACTTGATGAGAAAGTGTTTTGCAGGTTGAGAGGTGAATTGAAGATCATTGATGCCTCAAATTTGGAGTAGAAACTCCATATGGATGCATGCAAGGCATGCGCCTTACTTTGACTAATCCTTGACCATTCTCTTATGATGATGATCATATGTCTTGGATATTCTTGTACTCTTGCATGCTATCTAACCCTTGTAGGAACTTGGAAGAGCCCAACTCTATGAGATTGCAGCTCAATCACATCTTTAGCAATCTCTACATCTCCAAGTCGCTACAAAATGGTGGATGAAGACGAGGAGGCACAAATCCATTCAATATATCCTTTGAAAAGTTCCTATATCAAATTTCATGATTTTCATTTTGAATACACAAGTGCTACTCCTTGCAAGACTAACCCATGTAGGAAGATGAACTTCAACTACAAGTGGTGCTCCCAACTCTTGACGGTCTACATCAACTCAAGCACCCTACACAAGTTCAACTACATGACCAAGATCACCACCACCCAAGGTATGTCATTCCATCTTAGAGAAGCTTAACCCCAAGACGTGGGTCAAAGCAACTCAACAAGATGAGAATACACCAAAATGCTTAAATGAAAAATGGCAACCCCATTTTGAGCATAAACGATGAGTATGATCTATGATCAAGTGACTTCACTTGACACCTAAGTCAATATACTCTAACATAGTGACTTTGTCGCCGACCAATTCTAGATGAAGTTATCTGTTGTTTCTTTGTGCCCTTGCATTTGTCTCATGCATGCTAGTTCCCCTTTCAAAAAAAACTTCATCTAGATTTCTTTTGTTTTCTTTTCTTTGATTATTTTCTGCATTTCCCTGCATCCAATTCATTGCAAATCATTTAGTTAATTCCTTGCATATCCTTGTGAGATCTTATTTGCCTAGTGAGCTGAGGTGACAACAATTACTCTCTGGGTTGAACTCGGCCTCACCGGATTGGTTTCTTCAGCCAAACCGAATCAACTCGGTGCCACCAATTGCAACCACTCAGTGCTACCGATTTCGGTCCTGAGACAAACTCTGTGTCACTTGCCTTCTGCATATTTGTCCCAGCTCCACTCTTTGTAACTTGTCCTCTACCAGCATCATATATTACATGTGGCTTTGTAATGTGACTCGAGGACCAAACCTATTTGACTCATGCTCCAAAAATCCCTTCTTGGAAATTGATGTCAAAGGGGGAGAGAGAGCACATCAAAGCTTATCACATAAGAGAGAATGTGCTCATAAAAGCTTCTCCTGATGCTCTTACTCTTAAGAGGAAAGTTGTCTCATGTCTTCAAGAGGGGAAAGACATGATAGTATATGTTACGACTTTATCTGCTCTGGTTATTTTCGTGTTTGCTTTGATTTTCTGCTAACCTATCTACTCCCATTACCCCATGTCAGATTCAGGGGGAGAAAGACATCTAAGGGAAGAAAATCTTTGGAATTCTTTGCATATTCTTTTTCTTGGGGACATGTCAATATCCAAATAGAGTACCTAGTACTCACACTCCACATGTCATCCCAGTCTTGGTATTCTTGTGCTCTTTAGTTCTTGCTCTGTCTAGTAGATGTTCTTGTGTTATCTAACCTTTTTTACCCAGGTACATCTTCTTCAAGCTAGCTCAAGACCACAAGGTAAGTATATGCATCACACTCATGTGCATGAAGATCTCTTGTTGTGGTACATGTTGTTTGCAAGATAGACTCATGAACATGAATGTATAATTCCAGCATCCATATCATTTGCTCTGATGCATATAGCCAAGACACATGTAACTCATTGCCTGCTCTAACATGTTTATGCATTCTCATACTCTTATGATCTATTATCACATGATTGCATACATGTAGGGGGAGCCAATGCATGTTGCATGTCCTTCCAAAGCTTTACTTGCTATTTCCTAATATCCTTATCTAAAAGCTTTGATGTATGTTGTCATCAATTACCAAAAAGGGGGAGATTGAAAGCACAAGTGCTCCCTGGGTGATTTTGGTAATTCATGACAACATATCTCTTGTTGGACTAATACCTTTACCTAGTGCATTCCAGATAAGTTCAACATTAATTGGACTGGCATGGACATGGACAAGAGGATGTGGAACCCCTTCAGGATGCTAAGGACAAATATTGGCAAAATCTCAAGACTCTGCATTTTCATTTCAGTGATCCAAGATCACATTGAGCCCATAGGAAAGCCAATACTATTAAAAGGGGATGAGGTGTTGCTTGATGGCTTGCTTCCTCAAAGTGCTTAGTAATATGCTCCAAAACCCTCAGCCACTTTCTCACATTCACATTTGTCCGAAGCCTAAATGTCAAACTCGGCCCTACCAATTTGATATAACCGGCGCCACCGAGTTTCATCATATTCAGCCACTGCCAAACCCTAGTCACTTCGGTCTCACCGATGGGATCTTGGTCTCACCGAGATGGGCTTGCAATATCTTTGTGATCTGGCGCAACACCTTCGGTCTAACCGAGTTGGTGCAGTCGGTCCCACCGAGTTTGCCTGACCAATCCTCTATTTACTTATTACGAAAGTCGGTCTCACCGAGTTTGAGTAATCGGTCAAAACGAGTTGAGGTTTTACCCTAACCCCTGCACATTAGACCCACCGAGATGACTCTATCGGTCCCACCGAAAATCCTAACATTCACATTTTGAACTAAATTGGTCTGATCAAGTTTGCTGATTTCGTCCCACCGAGTTTGGGAATTTGTGTGTAATGGTTAGATTTTGTGTGGAGGCTATATATACCCCTCCACCCACTATTCATTCATGGAGAGAGCCATCAGAACAAACCTACACTTCCACTACCCATTTTCTGAGAAAGAACCACCTACTCATGTGTTGAGGCCAAGATATTCCAATCCTACCATATGAATATTGATCTCTAGCCTTCCCCAAGTTTCTTTCCACTCAAATCATCTTTCCACCATAGCCAAATCTGTGTGAGAGAGAGTTGAGTGTTGGGGAGACTATCATTTGAAGCACAAGAGCAATGAGTTCATCAACAACACACCATCTATTACCTTTTGGAGAGTGGTGTCTCCTAAATTGGTTAGGTGTCACTTGGGAGCCTCCTTCAAGATTGTGGAGTTGAACCAAGGAGTTTGTAAGGGCAAGGAGATCGCCTACTTCGTGAAGATCTACCCTAGTGAGGCAAGTCCTTCGTGGGCGATGGCCATGATGGGATAGACAAGGTTGCTTCTTCGTGGACCCTTCGTGGGTGGAGCCCTCCGTGGACTCGCGCAACCGTTACCCTCCATGGGTTGAAGTCTCCATCAACGTGGATGTACGATAGCACCACCTATCGGAACCACGCCAAAAATATCCGTGTCTCCAATTGCGTTTGCACATTCCAATCCCATCCCTTTACTTTCTTGCAAGTTGCATGCTTTACTTTTTGCTGCTCATATACTCTTTTGCATGCTTGCTTGAATTGTATTGTGTATGCTTGAAATTGTGTTAATCTACCACCTCAACTTGAAAAACTTAAAAACTGCCAACTTTGTTCGTTGAGGGTCTAATCACCCCCCTTATAGACACCTCTTCTCATCCTTTCAATTGGTATAAGATCTTTGATCTCCATTGCTTTGGTTTAATCACCATTGGAGGAAGACATATGAGTCTACGTTGGGGAGTCTTAGACGTACAGTGCCTATGCCTGATGGAGAGTTCTTTAGTGAGTGGAAAAATGACATGCTTGGAATTTTTCATGAATATCACTTGAACAAGTACATTACTACTCCCTGTGAACCCCTTGTTGATCCCTTGCATCCTATCCATGATGAGTCTCTTGACATGATTCGCAATCTTAGAACTGCAATCTTAGAACTATCAATCTTATCACTAGAGGCTTGCCTAGAAATTTGATTGGTTACTTGCCTACTCTTTGATTGTGCTTATACTATATGGAGATTTCCTGAGGAACGATTTCCTGGCTATTCCTTGAAAAACTTAGATGAGATTGTTCACAAGTCTATTGCTTTGAATAAGATGAATCCCAATGAACCTAAGTTCGGAGATTGTTTATTTGAGGTTACCAATCTTATGCGTGCCAAATGAGATGTTGGAATCATTAGCAATATCATTTCCGAAGCTATTAGAATTCATAGAGATGAACATTGTCAAAATCATATATCTAATGAATCACTCTCTCTAGGAAATGATCATTTGTAAGATGATGTTGAACATGGATACTGTGATGAAGATGATGATAATGACTTTGATCTTGAAAAGTCTATGAGACATGTTGGTCTTATGGCAAATCTTCGCGGCTACATGGCTAGAGGAAAGGAATGGGTCCTCGATAGTGGATGTACCGATCACATGACCGGAGATAAAGATATGTTTCGTGAGCTTGCTGAGAACGACGGCCCTCGAAAGTATGTCACTTTTGGTGACAACTCAAAGGGTAAGGTGGTTGGCCTCGGTAAGGTGGCCATCTCACATGACAGCTCCATACAAAATGTTATGCTCGTTGAATCCCTTGGCTATAATATGCTTTCTGTATCTAGACTAGCTGACTTTGGTTTCATTGTCCTATTTACTAAAGTAGATTGTCCAGTGTTTCGAAGAGATAATCATAAAATGGTCTTTACCGGCATACGTAGAGGTGATCTATACATTGTTGACGTCACTAAAAGGGGTCAACCAAGAACTTGCTTAATTGCTAAATCTTCCAAAGGCTGGTCGTGGCATAGACGGTTAGGTCATGTGGGAATGCGAAACCTGGACAAGCTTATTAAAGGTGATCATATACTTGGTGTTAGAGATGTCATATTTGATAAGGATAGACTTTGCAGCGCTTGCCAAGCAAGAAAACAGGTTGGAGGAAGCCACCCCATGAAGAACATCATGACCACGAGAAGACCGCTCGAGCTACTACACATGGATCTTTTCGGTCCCAATGCCTACAAGAGTCTCGGTGGCAACTCTTTTGGACTAGTCATCGTTGATGATTTTTCAAGATTTACGTGGGTGTTCTTTATCGACGATAATTCGCAGGTAAGGATCTTCAAAAACTTCGCTAGGAATGCCCAAAACCAATTCGAAGTGAAGATCAAGAAGGTTCGCAGCGACAACAGAATGGAGTTCAAGAATGCCAATGTGGACACCTTTCTTGACGAAGAAGGTATATCACATGAGTTCTCGGCTACGTACACAACTCAACAAAATGGAGTTGTTGAGAGGAAGAACCGGACGCTCATCGAGATGGCGAGAACGATGCTTGATGAGTACAAGACGCCAAAACACTTTTGGGCAGAAGTGGTTGAGACAGCTTGTCATGCAACGAATCGTCTATATCTTCACAAGCTACTCGGCAAGACGGCATACGAGATCCTCACCGGTAACAAACCCCAGGTTGGATACTTTCGGGTATTCGGCTCAAAGTGTTACATTCTTGACAAGCATCGGTGTTCAAAATTTGCTCCTAAGTCTCATGAAGGTTTCCTACTCGGTTATGGCTCAAGCTCTCACACTAACCGTGTCTATAACAATTTCACCCGAAAGGTTGAAGAGACGGTAGATGTGAAGTTTGATGAATCTAACGGCTCGCAAGTAGAGCAATTGCCAATTGGTGTAGGTGACAAAGATCCTTCGTAAGCAATCCAAGACTTGTCTATCGGCAAGATTTGCCCAACGGAGGTGAAGGAGAGCACCTCGTCTGTCCAAGTGGAAGCCTCAACTTCACGCCAAGGTGAACCACGAGTTGACTTGGAGGCATCCACAAGTGGGACACGTCAAGACGATGAAAACGATGATGTACAACAAGATGAACCTCGACGACCTCTTTCCCCACGTCCACGGGAGAATGATCACGCCAACAACAATGAAGAAAGACTAGAATAATAACAAGACAATGAAGAGGATGTTCCACCCCGACCCAAACAAAAGCTATCACGAGTTTGAGCAAGAGTCTCAAGAGGTCATCTCGTCGAACAAATCTTTGATGACATTTTGGCTAACTTTTGTGAACATTACTCATTCATTTCTAGCATTGAACCTATGAAGGTTGAAGAAGCATTGGAAGATCCGGATTGGATAAATGCCATGCATAAAGAGCTACACAACTTTGAGAGGAACCAAGTATGGACGTTGGTTGAGAAGCCCGATGAGAAGCACAATGTCATTGGAACCAAATGGGTATTTCGGAACAAGCAAGATGAAGATGGACAAGTTGTACGCAACAAGGCTCGTCTCGTTGCTCAAGGGTACACTCAAGTCGAGGGTATGGACTATGGTGAGACTTATGCCCCCGTTGCTAGACTTGAGTCCATTCGCATTACTTGCCTAAGCCAATCATCATGACATTATCTTATATCAAATGGACATTGATGACCCACAAGTGTAGGGGATCTATCTAGTCCTTTCGATAAGTAAGAGTGTCGAACCCAACGAGGAGCAGAAGGAAATTATAAGTGGTTTTCAGTAAGGTTTTCTCTGCAAGCACTGAAATTGTAAGTAATAGATAGTTTTGTGATAAGATAAATAGTAACGAGTAACAAGTAAATAAAGTAAGTAAAGTGCAGCAAGGTGGCCCAATCCTTTATGTAGCAAAGGATAAGCCTGGACAATTTCTAATAATGATAAAGGAGCTCCCGAGTACACATTGGGAATTATCGTCAAGCTAGTTTTCATCACGTTCATATGATTCGCGTTCGGTACTTTGATAATTTGATATGTGGGTGGACCGGTACTTGGGTACTGCGCTAACTTGGACAAGCATCCCACTTATGATTAACCCCTATTGCAAGTATCCGCAACTACAAAAAGAAGTATTAAGGTAAACCTAACCACAACATTAAGCGTATGGATCCATATCAGCCCCTAACGAAGCAACGCATAAACTAGGGTTTAAGCTTCTGTCACTCTAGAAACCCATCATCTACTTATTACTTCCCCATGCCTTCCTCTAGGCCCAAATAATGGTGAAGTGTCATGTAGTCGACGTTCACATAACACCACTAGAGGAAAAGACAACATACGTCTCATCAAAATATCGAACGAATACCAAATTCACATGACTACTAATAGCAAGACTTCACTCATGTCATCAGGAACAAACGTAACTACTCACAAAGCATATTCATGTTCATAATCAGAGGAGTAATAATATGCATAAAGGATCTGAACATATGATCTTCCACCAAGTAAACCAATTAGCATCAACTACAAGGACTAATCAACACTACTAGCAACCCACAGGTGCCAATTTGTGGTTTTGATACAAGATTGGATACAAGAGATGAACTAGGGTTTTGAGAGGAGATGGTGCTGGTGAAGATGTTGATGGAGATTGACCCCCTCCCGATGAGAGGATCATTGGTGATGACGTTGGTGATGATTTCCCCCTCACGGAGGGAAGTGTCCCCGGCAGAACAGCTCCGCCAGAGCCCTAGATTGATTCCGCCAAGGTTCCGCCTCGTGGCGGCGGAGTTTCGTCCCGTAAGCTTGCCCACGATTTTTTCCAGGGTAAAAGTGATGATATAGCAGAAGATGGACGCCGGAAGCCTACCAGGGGGGCCAGGAGATAGGGGCGCCCCCTGTCTCCTGGACAGGGTGTGGCTCCCCTGGCCTATTTCTTTCACTCAAAAATTCTTATTAAATACAAAAAGTTGTTTCGTGGTGTCTCAGAACTTTTGGAGCTGTGCAGAATAGGTTTCCAACGTTTTCTCCTTTTCCAGCCAGAATTCCAACTGCCGGCATTCCCCCTCTTCATGGTAAACCTTGTAAAATAAGAGAGAATAGCCATAAGTATTGAGATATAATGTGTAATAACAGCCCATAATGCAATAAATATTGATATAAAAGCATGATGCGAAATGGATGTATCAACTCCCCCAAGCTTAGACCTTGCTTGTCCTCAAGCGGAAGCCGAAATCAAAAAATATGTCCACATGTTTAGAGATAGAGGTGTCGATAAAAATAAAATACGGACATGAGGGCATCATGATCATTCTAATAACAGCAACATATATAGATTTTGTCATATGATTTCTGATGCTCAAGTAACAAGCAATTCACAATGTCAAGTATGGTTCAAAAACTTCATTGGGAACTAACAAACCATAATTTCAGTCATTGAAGCAATTGCAATTTGTTGTAACATCAGAAAGAGTCAATAATAGGGCTTTTCAGCAAGCTCACATACTCAACTATCTCATAATCTCTTACCATTGCTAACACTCACGAAGTACTTGTGGTTATAGAGTTTCAGCCGGACACTGAGAAAGATATGGGCTTATTGTGTTGCCTCCCAACGTATTCACCTTTAGGTGATGTCAACAATAATAGCCTATGCTAACTTACATCCAATTGGATATATATATCATGATCTTTCAAACACGAGGAGCTTGCCAAAGGATAAAATAAAAAGGGAAAGGTGAGGATCACCTTAACTCAAACATAAAGTAAAAACATAAGGTGAAAGATAGGCCCTTCGCAGAGGGAAGCAGAGGTTGTCATGCGCGTTTAGGGCTGATGCACAAAATCTTAATGCAAAAGAACGTCACTTTATATTGCCCCTTGTATGTGGACCTTTATTATGCAGTCCGTCGCTTTTATTACTTCCACAACAAAATCTTACTCAGGTGCTTGATCCAGGTCTCTAGTTGATAGCTTATCAAGGTGTGTCCCCATGCCACTTGTTCCATCAATGTGGGGACACTGGGAGCTAACCAGTTGTTGGTATGGTCTTTGGTTCCGCATATTCTCTGGACCATCTGGTTGCGGTCTACTCGTGGTCCATGGTTTCGGGTTTAGGTTGGGGACGAGGCATTAGTCGAGATAGATAGATACCCTTATACTGGCTTCTACTAATTATAGCCTCATATGGTTGTTAGTATAACACATAGGTAACATTCACACTTCACACACGAAACAAGTAATCAAGGCTTCATTCAGTTTATAAGCAACAAGGTTCCAAGAAAATCCTAAGTAAGGTCTACCACATTCGTTATGATCTCATCCTACTGCTAGTACATCACCACGTCAGATGGACATAGTAGTGGTATGCGCGAAACGTTTTACTTCAGATTAGCATAGTAGTGGTGGTCAAATCTAAGCTTCATCACACTTTCAGTCTTCCAACTCATTCAAATGGCTTCCTTCTTGAAGCGGTTCTTGTCCTTCTCGCATTGCCAATTCTTCCTAGATAGTCTTCAACTCTCTTCTTCTACCTTGTGGAGGTGCTCCTGAGTGTAGTGCAATCTAACTATTCTTCCCATGCAGCATCTCGTCCAGCGTCAAAGAATGTAGCTTGGAGTGTCGGGTTGGTGATCACATGAAGTCCTCTAGCCTCATGGTTGTCCCACTATCGGCGTACATGTGTAGTTACAGTAATCAACAGTTCCTTCCTTCATGCCAGACTAGGAATCCTCTGTAACTGCTTCTCCATATAGTCCCATACCTAACATGACACCCTTCATTGCTTTTGGAAATTTGATGTCTCCCTTCAAGATCATGCTAAGCATTGGCTTCTCCTCATCTAGTTCCATGAAAGTGGCTGATGTCTACTACACAACCTTCTTCTTGTAGACGTTGTTGGGCCTGCAAGTGCACAGGTTTGTAGGACAGTAGCAAATTTCCCTCAAGTGGATGACCTAAGGTTTATCAATCCGTAGGAGGCGTAGGATGAAGATGGTCTCTCTCAAACAACCCTGCAACCAAATAACGAAAAGTCTCTTGTGTCCCCAACACACCCAATACAATGGTAAATTGTATAGGCGCACTAGTTCGGCGAAGAGACGGTGATACAAGTGCAATATGGATGGTAGATAAAGGTATTTGTAATCTGAAATAATAAAAACAGCAAGGTAACTGATGATAAAAGTGAGCGTAAACGGTATAGCAATGATAGGAAACAAGGCCTAGGGTTCATACTTTCACAAGTGCAAGTTCTCTCAACAATAATAACATAGATAGATAATATAACAAGCCCTCAACATGCAACAAAGAGTCACTCCAAAGCCACTAATAGCGGAGAACAAACATAGAGATTATGGTAGGGTACGCAACCACCTCAAAGTTATTCTTTCGGATCGATCTATAAAAGAGTTCCTACTAGAATAACACCTTAAGACACAAATCAACCAAAACCCTAATGTCACCTAGATACTCCATTGTCACCTCAAGTATCCGTGGGCATGATTATACGATATGTATCACACAATCTCAGATTCATCCAACCAACACAAAGTACTTCAAAGAGAGCCCCAAAGTTTCTATCGGAGAGTCAAGAACATGTGCCAACCCCTATGCATAGGTTCCCAATGTCACGAAACCCGCAAGTTGATCACCAAAACATACATCAAGTGGCACATGATATCCCATTGTCACCACAGATAATCACGGCAAGACATACATCAAGTGTTCTCATAAAGACTCAATCCAATAAGATAACTTCAAAGGGGAAACTCAATTCATCACAAGAGAGTAGAGGGGGAGAAACATCATAAGATCCAACTACAATAGCAAAGCTCGGGATACATCAAGATCGTGCCATAGAGGGAACACGAGAGAGAACACGAGAGAGAGAGAGAGATCAAACACATAGCTACTGGTACATACCCTCAGCCCCGAGGGTGAACTACCTTCTCGTCATGGATAGCGCCGGGATGATGAAGATGGCCACCGGTGATGGGATCCTGATGTGGACATAGCCTCCACCGATGAGACCAAAAATATTATCCTCATATACAATAATCAGGTGATTTCTATTAATAATTATATAAATTATAATTTTGTTACTCGAGTAGAAATACAACACGCTTCTTTTATTGTATGCGAATACCGTAATATTTTTACAAGAGCCGTGTGAAAATGAGGAGCAGTTCATATGCATGGAACACATACACATGCATGTACATGCCATGCATGCACCATCGAACCATCCATGATCCATCACAACCATCATTTGATGTTACGTGCACAAGGAGGGCACCAAGACCGAAGCACTTGGATTAGGAATCAGATCGTGGACTCTCAGTCTGGCCCTGGAACGCTGCGGCCTCTACACGTGGGCCCGTGCACGACGCTCAAGCAGAGTCCGGATGGGACACAATGAACCGACTCGACAAAGACGCCCGCCTCTAATAAATAGTTACCCTAGATTATGTTTTAGACTCGGGTTTTGTTTAGAGAAGTTTAGCTATTGCTACTTTTATTTGTCTTCGCTCGTAGCGGCTAGTGCGACCGTCAAGACATCTATCGGAACCCCAACTTGTGAGATTTATTCATCTAGCATATCCGCAATTTCAGATTGCTTGGCTATTATTTTCTTGCATGTTCTTCGATTTGCTTGCAGGAAAAATCCTTCGTGGATAGGTTGATCGCGCCGTTGGCTCGGTCGATAACGCCGTGGAGTTGGTTCAGCGATTGCCGTGGAAATCAGTCGTGTACGGTTCTCCCTGTACGGTTGGTAGCCGGATCATGAGGGTCAAGTCCCACCCAAAATCGTAGTTATCGTCTCTCATCGAAAGATCGGGTCCCCAGTTCACATCAGATCCCCCTCCGTCAGGGTGCCGGAACGGGCTCCCGAGAGGTTTTTGGTGGCTACAGAGGCTTGCGGCGGTGGAACTCCCGATCTATCTTCTGTTCTGGAAGTTTTAGGGTTCGTAGGTATATATCGGTGAAAGGAGCACGTCGGTGGAGCTACGGGGGCCCCACGAGGCAGGGGGCGCGCCCGGGGGGGTGGGCTCGCCCCCCACCCTCGTGGGCAGCCCGTATCTCCCCTGACGTGCACTCCAAGTTCTCTGGGTTGCTTTCCTTCCAAAAATAACTTCTCCAGTTGATTTCGTTCTGTTTTGACTCCGTCTGATATACCTTTTCCTCGAAACACTGAAATAGGCATAAAACAGCAAATCTGGGCTCGGCCTCTGGTTAATAGGTTGTAACGCCCCGGATTCGATGCGCCAGGTGTCTGCCAGTTATTCGCCGTCATTGCCATGTCATTTGCTTGCGTGTTGCACTTGCCATGTCATCATATGCATTTCACATCATGTCATCATGTGCATTTCATTTTGCATACGTGTTCGTTTCATGCATCCGAGCCTTTTCCCCGGTGTCCGTTTTGCAATCCGGCACTCCTATGTCCCCCGGCGTCCCCTTTTGTCTTCTGTTGTGAGCGGGTATTAACTTTCTCGGAATGGCCCGAGGTTTGTCAAGCGGCCTTGGTATAGCACCGGTAGACCGCCTGTCAAGTTTCGTGCCATTTTGGAGCTCGTTTGGTACTCCAACGGTTAACCGGGTAACCGTAAAAGCCTCTTTTGTGTGCAGCCCAACACCCCTTCCAAAGTGGCCGAAAGCCCAGCAAACTCCCCTCCATGCTCTCAGTCATTCGATCACGATCGCGTGGCCGAAAATCGCTCCTCATTTGGACTCTCCTAGCTCCCTCTACCTATAAATAGGTCCTCCCCCTCCATTTTCGCGGATGTTTTTCCCCCAACCCTAAAAATCGTCCCCGCGCTCGCCGGACACGTCCACCGCCACCGGACGAGATCGCCGCCGCCCCCTCAGCCACTGGCGTCGTGCCACGTGGCCTCCGCCTCCTCCCGCCGTCGCGGCCCGCTGGCCAGCGCGCGACCCGCCAGCCCGCGCACGCGCCCGCCGCCGCCGCTCGCCTCCTCTGCGGAGGGCCGCGCCCGCCGCCGTTCGGCGCGCCCGCTCCCGCCCGACCAGTCCACTGCGCGCCGCTTCCCGCCGCCGCCAGCCTCCGCGCTCGCGGCGCCTCGCCGCGTCTCCGCCGGGCGCGCTGCTCCGACCGTCCGCCGCCGTGGACCGCGCTTTCCCGGCCTTCCGCGCCGCCCTCTCGATCCGCCCTAGCAACGAACTCCGGCGAGTTCCTCCGCCTCCGGCGCCGGCCGGCGCGCCTCCCCGCGCCCCTCGCCGATCTCCTTCGCCCCGGCCAGATCCGGTCGCGGGAGGGCCGGATCCGGCGACCCCCATCTCCGGCGCCCTCTTCTTCCTCCCCGGCCGCCTCTACCGCAACTCCGACGAGCTCCGGCCGTGCATCGAAAACCGTGCAAACTTCAGGTTGACCCCGAAAAACGCCCAAGTCCCAGATTTTTTGCATAAACATGCCATGTTCATCGCATCACATCTCTGCATCCGTAGCTCCGTTTCGTGCGTGTGATATGTCAAATTGTTCGCCTCGACGAGTATTTCATTTCATTCCATTGCATCATTTTCATTTGAGCTCATCTTGATGCCCGAAATGCTGTTGGAAGAGTGCATGTTGATGTTAATCTGCTGAAACTGTTATAACTTGCTCATTTGTCATTTTTGCCATGATTGATGTGTGCATCCTATGAGGTTGATGTCTACATGTGTTTTGATCTATGCTATGCCATCTTTCCAGGGGTGCCAACCATGTATTTTTGTGAGTTGTGTGTTGAGTGTATCAAGCTTGTTAAGTAGGGTAGTTCTTTGTTCTTTGTTTTCTGACAGATTCTGTTATATTTTGTTGCTATGTTAACCTGCTTCTACTAGTCATTGTGTGCATAATCTGGAGATGTTCTATAAACATGTTTTGATCTACATGTCATGCTCTATCCATTCATGCCTTTGGTTGCAATTATAGCCTGCTGGAACATGTTGTAATCTTGCTCTAAAGTTGCTTGAAAACGTTGCTGTCAGCCTGTTAACATTAAGTTCACTTGTTGCCATGTGTTTTGCTAGTGATCCATGCACCCTATGAACTTGTTCTTGCCATGCTTAGCTTCATAAACATGCCTTCTTACTGTTGGTTGCCTTGCCATTCCATGTATTGCTCTGTGGTGAGTGATTCAAGCTCACGAACATGCCTACTTATTGTTGTTCCTGCCATGTTTGAATCTGTAATATAACTTGCCATGTTTACATGGGTGCCACCATATTTTCCGTGCCTTTTTGGCTCATGGTCAGTAAGGGACTTTTGATCTATGCAATTAGTAGATTCATGCCATGCCTTTGTTTGCCATGATATGTTCCTGTAACATGTTGTTTGCTTGCTTTAAACATTGCAACCTGATGTTATTTCCTGATAAGTCTAAAACTGTTATTATTTGCAATCTTACCATGTCCTTTTGAGCATGTTCTAGTGATTTCTGGAGATAGCTCAGTGTTCATGTTTTGTAGTGCTTTACCTGTACTTCATGCCCATGCCTTTTGTTTTTATGTTGGGGTGCTGTAACATATTGTTTTGATGCTTGCAATATGCCTAGTTGCTGTTTTGGACAGATTGTTCCTATGACTTGTATAGAGTGCATGTGTTGAACCGTTGCTCCGTTTTGAGTGTGCTCTATATGAAACTTGCTTGATTTTGCTTGTAGCTTCATATTATCATGTTGCATCCTTGTTTTGGTGTTTGCTTGATGTTTGGGTGCATTTTGCATCAATGCCATGGTTAACTTGTTTTGCTCATATCTTCTAGGCCGTAGCTCCGAACCTAATGAACTTTATATGTAACTTGACTAGAATCTCGTGTAGATCATCTTGGTGCATCTTAACTTGATGTTTAACAACTTGAACATAAGGTTTATTTAGATCTGGACTAATTTCGAAATTTGCATATGAGGACTTACCGGAATTGTTATATGTTGTTCCCGGCCTCATTTAAACTTGTCTTGATGTGTTGTTCTTGTTTGCATCATCTCTTGCCATGAGTAGCTTCATGTAGCTTGGTCAGGCATCATGCTTGTTGTGCATCATGCCTTGTTCTTGTGTGGTGTGTTTACTATGTTGTGTGCTTCTTCTCGATAGTTCCCGCTTTCGCTTGCGATCGTGAGGATTCGCTTAAATCACGCTTGGTTCGCCTTCGTGGCTTCATCTTCTTCATGGACTCGTTCTTCTTCCTTGCGGGATTTCAGGCAAGATGACCGCTACCCTGGATCTCACTACTATCATTGCTATGCTAGTTGCTTCGTTCTATCGCTATGCGGCGCTACCTATTACCTGTTTACCAAGCCATCCCATATTGCCATGAACCTCTAACCTTTGACACCTTTCCTATGCAAACCGTTGTTTGGCTATGTTACCGCTTTGCTCAGCCCCTCTTATAGCGTTGCTAGTTGCAGGTGAAGTTGAAGATTTCTCCATGGTGGACAGGATTTTGGTTGGGATATCACAATATCTCTTATATTATTAATGCATCTATATATTTGGTAAAGGGTGGAAGGCTCGGCCTTATGCCTGGTGTTTTGTTCCACTCTTGCCGCCCTAGTTTCCGTCATACCGGTGTTATGTTCCCGGATTTTATGCTCCTAACGTGGTCGGGTGATTTATGGGACCCCCTAACAGTTCGCTTTGAATAAAACTTGTCCAAAGAAGGCCCAACCTTGGTTTTACCATTTGCCTCACCACCACCTATCCCTTTCCTTGGGTCGGCCAACCCGAGGGTCATCTTTATTTTAGCCCCCACAGGCGCGTGCTTGTCTAAGTGCTGGTCCGAACCGAAGCGATGTCCGCGCCCCACAGGCAACCAGGGTCTATGCCAACCCGACGCCTTGCTCATCCGGTGTGCCCCGAGAACGAGATATGTGCAGCTCCTATCGGGATTTGTCGGCACAGCGGGCTTTGCTGGTCTTGTTTTACCATTGTCGAAATGTCTTGTAAACCGGGATTCCGAGACTGATCGGGTCTTCCTGGGAGAAGGTCTATTCCTTCGTTGATCGCGAGAGCTTGTCATGGGCTGTTGGGACACCCCCGCAGGTTTAAACTTTCGAGAGCCGTGCCCGCGGTTATGTGGCGAGATGGGAATTTGTTAATGTCCGGTTGTAGATAACTTCACACTTGATCCGAATTAAAACGCATCAACCGCGTGTGTAGCCGTGATGGTCTCTTCTCGGTGGAGTCCGGGAAGTGAACACGGTATCTGAGTTATGTTTGACGTAAGTAGGTGTTCAGGATCACCTCTTGATCATTGCTAGCTTCACGACCGTTCCGCTTGTTTCTCTTCTCGCTCTCATTTGCGTATGTTAGCCACCATATCTTGCTTAGCCGCTGCTGCAACCTCACCACTTTACCCTTTCCTTTCCCATTAAGCTTTGCTAGTCTTGATACCCATGGTAATGGGATTGCTGAGTCCTCGTGGCTCACAGATTACTACAACAACAGTTGCAGGTACAGGTTATGCGATGATCATGACGCGAGAGCAATGCTTACTTGCTTTGAGTTCTTCTTCTGCTTCTTCTTCGATCAGGGGATAGGTTCCAGGTCGGCAGCCTGGGCTAGCAGGGTGGATGTCGTTTGAGTTTCTGTTTGTGTTTCATCATAGTCGGATGGTGCTCTCATGTATATGATGTTGTATTCGTGTGGCATTGTATGCCTTATGTATGTATCCCCATCATATTTATGTATTGTTGATGTAATGATATCCACCTTGCAAAAGCGTTCCAATATGCGGGTCTATCCTTGGTGGGACCTTTGAGTTCCTTTTGGATAGGGTCGCATATTGGGCGTGACATAGGTTAGTCCCAAAAATAATATAAAAGTGGATAATAAAGCCCAATATTGCCCAAAACAGTAGATAATATAGCATGGAGCAATCAAAAATTATAGATACGTTGGAGACGTATCAAGCATCCCGAAGCTTAATTCCTGCTCGTCCTCGAGTAGGTAAATGATAAAAAAGAATTTTTGATGCGGAGTGCTACTTGGAATAATTTCAATGTAATTCTTCTTACTTGTGATATGAATATTTAGATCCGAAAGATTCAAGACAAAAGTTCATATTGACATAAAAATAATAATACTTCATGCATACTAATAAAGCAATCATGTCTTCTCAAAATAACATGGCCAAAGAAAGTTCATCCCTACAAAAATCATATAGTTAGGCTATGCTTCATTTTCGTCACACAAAGATGTTCCCAACTTCTATACCCCCGATGACAAGCCAAGCAATTGTTTCATACTTAAATAATCTCAAACTTTTCAACCTTCACGCAATACATGAGCGTGAACCATGGATATAGCACTATGGGTGGAATAGAATATGATGATGGGGATTGTTTGGAGAAGACAAAAAGGAGAAAGTCTCACATTGACGAGGATAATCAACGGGCTATGGAGATGCCCATCAACTGATGTCAACATTAGGAGTAGGGATTGCCATGCAACGGATGCACTAGAGCTATGAATGCTCAACAAAAGAAAACTAGTGGGTGTGCATCCAACTCGCTTGCTCATGAAGACCTAGGGCATTTGAGGAAGCCCATCGTAGGAATATACAAGCCAAGTTCTATAATGAAAAATTCCCACTAGTATAAAAAGACAACTTATGAGACTCACTATATGAAGAACAAGGTGCTACTTTGAAGCACAAGTGTGGAAAAATAGATAGTAGCATTGCCCCTTTTTTTGGGCTTTTTTTGGCATTTCTTTTTTTTGTTTGGGCAATGCTCTAATAATGATGATCATCACACTTCTATTGATTACAACATAAGGATTACAACTCGAAACTTAGAACAAGATATGACTCTATATGAATGCCTCCGTGTGTAATGGATGGTGCAATGAATCAAGAGTGACATGTATGAAAAATAATGCATGGTGGCTTTGCCACAAATACGATGTCAACTACATGATCATGCAATGGCAATATGACAGAAGTAATGTATGTCATGATGATGATGGAAGTTGCATGGCAATATATCTCGGAATGGCTATGGAAATGCCATGATAGGTAGGTATGGTAGCTGTTTTGAGGAAGATATAAGGAGGTTTATGTGTGATAGAGCGATCGTATCACGGGTTTGGATGCACCGCTGAAGTTTGCGCCAACTCTCAAGGTGAGAAAGGGCAATGCACGGTAATCAAGAGGCTAGCAAAGGCGAAAAGGTGAGAGTGCGATAATCCATGGACTCAACATTAGTCAAAAGAACTCATATACTTATTGCAAAAATTTCAAGTCATCAAAATCAAGTACTACGCGCATGCTCCTAGGGGATAGATTGGTAGGAAAAGACCATCGCTCGTCCCCGACCGCCACTCATAAGGATGCACAAGCCAGGTACACTTCATGTTTCAAATTTGTTACACAACTTTAACCATACGTGCATGCTACGGGATTTGCAAACTTCAACACAAGTATTTCTCAAATTCACAATTACTCAACTAGGACGACTTTGATATTATTACCTCCATATCTCAAAACAATTATCAAGCATCAAACTTATCTTAGTATTCAACTCACTCAAAAGAAAGTTTCACATATCTTGAATACCAAGTATATTAATACTAAGAAAATCACCATGCTATTAAAGACTCTCAAAATAATCTAAGTGAAGCATGAGAGATCAATAGTTTCTATAAAACAAATCCACCAACGTGCTCTAAAAGATATAAGTGAAGTGCTAGAGCAAATGACAAACTACTCCGAAAGATATAAGTGAAGATCAATGAGTAGTCGAATAATTATGCAACTATGTGAAGACTCTCCCATTTAATAATTTCATATCTTGATACTTTATTCAAACAGCAAGCAAAGCTAAAGAAAACTACATTGCAAGGATAGCAGAACTCATGTGAAGAAGCAAAAACTTAGGCTCAACCGATACTAACCGATAGTTGTTGAAGAAGAAAGGTGGGATGCCTACCGGGGCATCCCCAAGCTTAGATACTTGAGACTTCTTGAAATATTATCTTGGGGTGCCTTGGGAATCCCCAAGCTTGAACTTTTGTGTCTCCTTAATTCCTCTCATATCATGGTTTCTCTTTTTATCAAAAAGCTTCATTCACAACAAACTCAACAAGAACTCGTGAGATAGGTTAGTATAAACCAATGCAAAACCTTATCATTTTATACTATAACAAATCACTAACATTATTATTCAACATTGCATACTAAATGCCTCTGCATATTTAATACTCCTATCTTCAAATAGAATCATTAAACAAGCAAACATATGCAAACAATGCAACAAAACAGTACAGTCTGTAAAGAATGCAAGAGTCATCATACTTACCTAACTCCAAAAATTATGAACTAAAATTCCCACTGTAATAAATTTATCACAGCTCAATATGAAAAAAGATTTAACATTATACCACTCTCTGACTTTTCTAGGGAATTTTTGCAACAGCGGTAAACTTTCTATTTTCAAACAGCAACATGTATACTAGCAAAATAAGCATGGCAAAGGCTATCCTTGACTTCTTTATTTAAACTAAAGGTGCAAAACACTAATCTAAATAACAGCAAGCAAATACTAACAAGAGGAAATGACGCTCCAAGCAAAACACATATCATGTGGTGAATAAAAATATAGCTCCAAGTAAAGTTACCGATGGTACGAAGACGAAAGAGGGGATGCCTTCCGGGGCATCCCCAAGTTTAGGCTTTTGGCTATTCTTGAATATTATCTTGGGGTGCCTTGGGCATCCCCAAGCTTAGGCTCTTGCCACTCCTTATTCCATAGTCCATTTGAAAGGACCACGATGTCGCCTAGAGGGGGGGTGAATAGGCGTTTTAAAATCTTTTACAGATTTGGCTATATCCTAATGCGGAAATAAACTAAGCGGATACTTTTCAAGCACAAATCCTAAATATACTAGGCTCACTAAGTGCACCAACAACTTAGGATAAACAAGATGAGAATAACGAGGATATGTGTAAGCACAAGTAAGTTACAATATAATGAGGACAACGAGGATACTACCAAGCACAAGTAAGTTACACAAACTTACTTGAGCAATCTCACAATATATGAGAGTGAATGACATAAGTTAGCAATTCACACTAATCACAAGATATATCAATGGTGGCAAGTATGAATTGCAAATATAAAGTGTAGGCCTAAATAATCTCTACAAGGAAATGGCCACCACAATATAATGAGGACAACAATATATAGTGAGTGCGCAGTCGAGTGACCAAAGTAAACCACAAGTAAGGAGAACGGGGTAGGGATAACCGAAGTCACACAGACAAAGATGTATCCCAATGTTCACTTCCTTGGAGGGAAGCTAGTCACCGTTGGAGGGATGGGTGTTACCACGAAGGCACACCAACACCACGAAGGCTCACCCTATTCTCCTTGAGATATCACCACGAAGGCGATTCCCAACCACTAGTGTTAGACCTTGAGGCGTCCTCCAAATCTTCACAAACTTTCCGAGGGACAAATCACAAGTTGATTCCTCACCGGAGTACTCCTACCGCCTAGGAGTCTCCAACCTCCAAGAGTAACAAGATCAAGGGGGAAATGCTCAAGACTTGCTCAAATCACGAATTGCTTTGGTCACAAGAGGGAGAGGGAGAGGATCTATCTTTTCATTGGAACAACTCTCAAGAACACTCACTAATCTCTCCGGGATCTATGATTTGGTGTAGGAGAAGTGAGAGGGAGCCACTTGTGTTCTTGGGGCGATTTGGGATGAAGTGCTCAACCCTCTCCCGGAGTGGGAGAGGGATATTTATACCCCCCCCCCACCCCAAGAAAATAGAGCCATTTCCCACAGCTGTTGACCTGCCCGGATGATTTGGGCGCACACCCGGATGATCCGAGCAATGTCCGGATGTCTGGGAAGGTCAATATACAATGTGGTGAAGCGGAAACCCGGATGTTCGGGGACGTAGCCGGATGATCCGGGCAATTCCCGGATGATCCGGATGGGTAGCTGGATGATCCGGCTAGCAGAATAAGTTTATGTGATGATTTTGTCGAGAAACCCGGATGATCCGGCCAACAAAAAAACAGCAGGAGACCCGAAACTAAAACATGCATAACTTTTACATCCGGACTCCGATTTTGATGATCTTGGGCTTGTTTTGAAGCTATGGAAAAAGCCGAGGTCCTCACATAGAGAACCACCCAAGATCAACAAAAATGGAAGATGCAAATTATGCAAAGGTTTTATCATGTATTTGGGTGACCTATTTGGCTTTGGATTTTCTTTGGTAGATGTATAGGCATTTTGTATTTGTATTGGATAGGAACGAAATATGCCTATGTTGGAATATGATGTGAGGAAGTAGAAATAGAAGATGTTGACTTGAGCAAATCTATCACTAACCCCTTTGATCCCCTCTTAATAGTGCGGGATCCCTATAACTCAAGAATCATTAAAGAACTATACTAGATAGCTTCCGAAAACTCATTCTTGAGCATATATCCTTTTCGATGGTCATCGATCCTCACAACTAAAGCCAAAGGAACTAATACCTTTGACTAAAGCATTCCAATTGAGCTTGATGTTGACGTTTATGCTTGGCTCGAGTCAGAACGATGATCTTGATCATGACACTTGGTGAAGGCTTCAAATAGATCCCCCATACACAATGTGGGAAGGTTTGCTTTGTATTCATCTTCACGTGTCCATCATGTGATCATCCACAAGCTTCAAGCATGTAATCCTTCGGGATGGTTATCTTGAACTTGCCCTTATCAACCATGATCATCAACACTTGATGTCATACTCTTATGGACACTTGAAATCTCTCTCTCTCTCTCTCAATGCGAGCTCATGAGATTCACCAAACCCTCAAAAACATAGACAACACATAGTATGGGTAAGTACACAAAGTGCAATTGACAATTGCTTATCATACCACAAGATCCTATGTGGTGCATTGTTTGCACTCGTGTGTTGACCATTTAGTGTTTGATCTTTGAGCTTCCTCTTGGTCAACCGATATATCTACTCCATGTTTAATCTTGACGTCTTGAAGGGTATATTGAATTCTTCACTTGAACAGCTTGCTTGAATACTTGACCAATCATGACTCAACACATGAGTCCATTATGATCATATCTTTTAGCCACTCCTAGAATTCATCATTCAAATAATCCTTTTAGGATCTTGATCCATTGTGGCTCAAACCATAGCTCTAAGTAGGTTATCCTTCATATACTCCGATGAACTCCATTTTGATCATCTCTATGTAATTGTTGCTTCAAAGGAGTTGTCTTCCAATATTCTTCAATCATTTTCCAATGGGGCTAACCTTCAAATGTATATCTCAATGTAAACATTAGTCCATAAGGATTGTCATTTAATTACCAAAACCACACATGGGGACTTACATGTACTTTCACCATCGAATCCTTACCCAAAACTTGAAAACTCCACAACAAAAAACTCAACAGAAAACTCGTAAGCTCTGTTAGTATAAGAAAATAAAACCACCACATAGGTACTGTAATGAACTCATTCTAAATTCATATTGGTATAATATCTACTGTATTCCAACTTATCTATGGTTCATACCCTCCGATACTACTCATAGATTCATCAAAATAAGCAAACAACACATAGAAAACAGAATCTGTCAAAAACAGAACAGTCTGTAGTAATCTGTATCAAACGTATACTTCTGGAACTCCACAAATCCTACCAATTAGGACGTCCTAAGCAATTCTTTTACCAATACAGAGCAAAACGAATCAGATCAAGAGCACGTTTCTGTGAATTAACAAAACTAATTTACTGGGTGCAAAAGTTTCTGATTTTCTGCAGGATCAACACAACTATCACTGTAAGCCATCCTAAAGGTCTTACTTGGCACTTTATTGAAACAAAAGCTATAAAACATGATTACTACAGTAGCATAATCATGTGGACACACAAAAACAGTAAGGATAAATATTGGGTTGTCTCCCAACAAGCGCTTTTCTTTAATGCCTTTCTAGCTAGGCATGATGATGACAATGATGCTCACATAAAAGATAAGAATTGAAACATAACGGGAGCATCATGAAGCATATGACTAGCACATTTAAGCCTAACCCACTTCCTATGCATAGGGATTTTGTGAGCAAACAACTTATGGGAACAATAATCAACAAGCATAGGAAGGTAACACAAGCATAGCTTCAAGAATTTAATCACATAGAGAGGAAACTTGATATTATTGCAATTCCTACAAGCATATGTCCTCCCTCATAATAATTTTCAGTAGCATTATGAATAAATTCAACAATATAACCAGCACCTAAAGCATTCTTTTCATGATCTACTAGCATAGAAAATTTACTACTCTCCTCATAAGCAAAATTCTTCTCATGAATAGTAGTGGGAGCAAACTCAACAAAATAACTATCATATGATTGAAAATTAAGATCAAGATGACAAGTTTCATGGTTATCATTATTCTTTAAAGCATACGTGTCATCACAATAATCATCATAGATAGGAGGCATGCTTTCATCATAGTAAATTTGCTCATCAAAGCTTGGGGGACAAAAAATATCATCTTCATCAAACATAGCTTCCCCAAGATTGTGGCTTTGCATATCATTAGCATCATGGATATTCAAGGAATTCATACTAACAACATTGCAATCATGCTCATCATTCACATATTTTATGCCAAGCATTCTATGTAATTCTTCTTCTAGTACTTGAGCACAATTTTCCTTCCCATCATTTTCACGAAAGACATAAAAAAGATGAAGCATATGAGGCATCCTTAATTCCATTTTTTTGTAGTTTTATTTTATAAACTAAACTAGTGATAAAACAAGAAACAAAAAGATTCGATTGCAAGATCTAAAGATATACCTTCAAGCGTTAACCTCCCCGGCAACGGCGCCAGAAAAGAGCTTGATGTCTACTACACAACCTTCTTCTTGTAGACGTTGTTGGGCCTGCAAGTGCACATGTTTGTAGGACAGTAGCAAATTTCACTCAAGTGGATGACCTAAGGTTTATCAATCCGTAGGAGGCGTAGGATGAAGATGGTCTCTCTCAAACAACCCTGCAACCAAATAACAAAAAATCTCTTGTGTCCCCGACACACCAAATACAATGGTAAATTGTATAGGCGCACTAGTTCAGCGAAGAGACGGTGATACAAGTGCAATATGGATGGTAGATAAAGGTATTTGTAATCTGAAATAATAAAAACAGCAAGGTAACTGATGATGAAAGTGAGCGTAAACGGTATAGCAATGATAGGAAACAAGGCCTAGGGTTCATACTTTCACTAGTGCAAGTTCTCTCAACAATAATAACATAGATAGATAATATAACAAGCCCTCAACATGCAACAAAGAGTCACTCCAAAGCCACTAATAGCGGAGAACAAACATAGAGATTATGGTAGGGTACGCAACCACCTCAAAGTTATTCTTTCGGATCGATCTATAAAAGAGTTCCTACTAGAATAACACCTTAAGACACAAATCAACCAAAACCCTAATGTCACCTAGATACTCCATTGTCACCTCAAGTATCCGTGGGCATGATTATACGATATGTATCACACAATCTCAGATTCATCCAACCAACACAAAGTACTTCAAAGAGTGCCCCAAAGTTTCTATCGGAGAGTCAAGAACATGTGCCAACCCCTATGCATAGGTTCCCAATGTCACGAAACCCGCAAGTTGATCACCAAAACATACATCAAGTGGCACATGATATCCCATTGTCACCACAGATAATCACGGCAAGACATACATCAAGTGTTCTCATAAAGACTCAATCCAATAAGATAACTTCAAAGGGGAAACTCAATTCATCACAAGAGAGTAGAGGGGGAGAAACATCATAAGATCCAACTACAATAGCAAAGCTCGGGATACATCAAGATCGTGCCATAGAGGGAACACGAGAGAGACCACGAGAGAGAGAGAGAGAGAGATCAAACACATAGCTACTGGTACATACCCTCAGCCCCGAGGGTGAACTACTCCCTCCTCGTCATGGATAGCGCCGGGATGATGAATATGTCCACCGGTGATGGGATCCCCCTCCGGCAGGGTCCCGGAACGGGCTCCCGAGAGGTTTTTGGTGGCTATAGAGGCTTGCAGCGGCGGAACTCCCGATCTATCTTCTGTTCTGGAAGTTTTAGGGTACGTAGGTATATATGGGTGAAAGGAGCACGTCGGTGGAGCTATGGCGGCCCCACGAGGCAGGGGGCGCACCCGGGGGGGGGGGCGCCCCCCAACCTCGTGGGCAGCCCGTATCTCCCCTAACGTGCACTCCAAGTTCCCTGGGTTGCTTTCCTTCCAAAAATAACTTCTCCAGTTGATTTCGTTCCGTTTTGACTCATTCGATATTCCTTTTCCTCGAAACACCGAAATAGGCATAAAACAAAAATCATCTTTGGGCCTCCGGTTAATAGGTTAGTCCCAAAAATAATATAAAAGTGGATAATAAAGCCCAATATTGCCCAAAACAGTAGATAATATAGCATGGAGCAATCAAAAATTATAGATACGTTGGAGACGTATCAGTGGCCATCTACATTTTGAAGGGGAGAGGGTTAGAAATGAAGAGGTAATAAGATACAAGACCAAAGGATAAACTTAGGGAATTCTAAAATATGTTTTGTCCCTATTATATTTCCATCTCCTAGGGTCATGTCCTATAGACAACATGTGCTCTGATAACATCTATCGCGACCCGGTACCGGGAGGGCCCCCGAATCTGTGTGCTTACTGTCTCAGTGCCTGGATCAATAACTAACACTCATAGTCGACGATGAATTATCAAGAATTCCACGCATGCCCTAGTATTACATCGTAGATCTAGTGTTTTACAATGTACACCTGCTTAGCTCACGACTAGCTTACAATACAATCATGCAACAAAGATAATATTCTAGTCTTGTGGTGTCCATCCACCAACATGAAAGAGTTGAGTATAACATCGTAACCCTACTTCATACCTTCACTTTGATATGGTAAACTTGCAAAATGATATGTTGCAGCCACAAGGGTCAATACATTGAATGCATTGGCAAACTTCACCCGGTAGTAGGCCAAACTCATTTATGCATTTTGGCTGAGTGGCGTTCAAGGTTCTTTGCAGAAATAGTTTCCCCTTACATTATGGTAGGTGGTATACTCTATTAGCACATGCGTAATATAGTGGGCCACTACATCACACAGCAGCCCTAGACCAGCTCCACATGCTTAGCTGGCGAAATCCGCACCGTACCTGGCACCTGGGTTAGTTCATACTCCCTTGGTTCAACCCATTAGATTTTACTTAAGAAGAGGTTATAAAATCAAGATGGAAATTCTCAGAAGAGTTTCTCAAAAGTTGTCTATAACCGGGGACACGGTAAATCATGATCAATTTTATACACTCTAGAGAGGTTTGTGTACTTTATCCGTGATTCCCAGTCACACTATCGTGCTACTGAACTTCAGTTGGGAAGTAGCTAGGTATACCAAGACGACACTTTTGGGAAGTAGTAGCCCACATCCAATGGCCAACCCAGTCCACCCTACCACTAACTACATTTGCTGCTTATCCGAAGGGGTTCCCACAATTGACTTGGTCAAGACAGGGCCCATATATATTAACTCACAGTTACACATGGGAGCTACTCAAGTTTGAACTCATACAAACCCTTTGATACCTAGGTGGTCGCCCACACAACTGTCAACCACCAAGAAATACTGAAGCACCGCCTAGATGATTCATTAATTAATTTTTTATTAAGTAGTCATCCAAAAGCAACCTTTGAAAATAGGTGTTGATCCCAATCCACGTAATAGCAGCCAAGAGACAACACGATGGTTACAATACAAGGTAAATGGACCTAAGTTTTCAACTACTAGGTGTTGCAGAATTTAGCATTCCTAACATTTAGTCCTATTTGGGAAGTACTACATGCAACAAAATAATAGGTGATAATGATCAAAGGTTCCACTTGCCTAGTATTGACGATTTTTCAATCTAACAATCTTGAGCAATTTATTCTTTGCTCTCCGTACAATCTCATGTAACTAAAGAGTAATCATAAACAACCATACAATAAAAAACCAACATACAACAAGTGCAGTGCATGATGTCAGTGTCATTGTGATATGAGATCATGTGCCAGTGTTAACTCTTAAGAGTTTGGAAAATAACATAGTGGTTGTCACTTGGAAACATGTGACATAACAGTTCACATGCAAGTTTCAATAGCAAAAGGGTTAATCACATAAGGAGTATGTGATGCCAAGTTGTGGTTGCCAGACTTATCAAAAGGAATCCTCCAAGTGGACTCATGTTCTATGGACAATGGATAACCAAGTCCATGTTTAAGTTTGAATGACAATCCAAACTTGTTGACCTTTCATGAGTTTGAATGCACACAAGCTGTTTGGCTTCAACAACCTCGTTCGCCTTACAATTCAATAAGGTTCACCTCACTTTGAATTTAATCTAAAATAATTTTTTAATTAATACTCTTCCAGATTCCCCCTCAGGTTATAGTTATTCTACTAAAGTCAAAGACAAACCCAAAACAAGTAGATTTATCTTAATTCAAGTTTAGACTAAGTCAATAATATCCAAGATCATTCACTAAGTTCAAATCATACCCAAGTCTTAATTTAGTTCAAACCAAACACAAATTAAGTTTAATTCCCTAAGGTCAATTATTAACTCCAAATAAATACTAGGTTTTAAATTATAGCCAAATTAAAGTTGAACTGAAACAAAATAATCATGGAATCCTAAAGTCACTATAAATGCAAGAATATTTACTAGTCAAATTTTAGGATTCTAAAGTATGTTGCAAACTAATTTTTCCATTAAACATTTTTTAGAAGTTTAAACTAAATTAAGTCTTAATACTATTTGAATTATGGCTACTGTTGAACTATATTTAAACTCAAAGTTTAAATTATTTGAAATTAAACCACAGTAAGCTAAGTTAAAGCTACATTTCACTAGGTTCATTTTGCAAAAAGAATCAACTAATTTGGATTTATAAATGAGCAAGTTTTGTAATATTTAAATTTAAATTCATTCTGTTAGAATTCCAATTGTAAACTGTTCAAATTCTAAAAGTCTAGGTGAAAGTTCAATTTATAAGGATCATTTAGCAAAAATATCACTAATTTTGGACTTACAAAATAACAGTTATGATGTTTCTAAGTTACAGGGTTTTTCCTGCAAAACTACCAATTAACTAAAATAAACTGAAGTCATGTGGATAAGGCAGGGCCAAGTGGCGCAATATGATTGCCCCGTACCGATTCGCGCAAGTGAGTGTGTGCGGAACATTTGATCTAAATCCAACAGCCAGAAATAGATCGACTCACCTTGAGGTGGTTACGTCACCGAAGTTCTGTCGGAAAACTCGAACGCAATGACGTAGCTCTTGGATCTCGTCGGAAAACTGCGCTCCGGCAGTCTCCAGGGCGACGATGGGCACGGATGGATGCGGCAGATCACAGGAAGGACAACAGTGGTGTTGGTCGGCCTCATGGACGATGGCAACGACGTCAACAGGGTCACCGAAGATCACACGTGCATTGGAGCTCTTAGGTAATGGCGGATTTCTCCAAAGCGAGCTCCTTTGGAGGAACCAAGTGGATCAGGAGATGTGCACAAGCAAGAGAAAGACGATGTACATGGTGCGCTGGATGAGCACAAGCTTAGCTCAGTGGGAGCAATGGCGGGGCGACAGGGATCTTTGGCCTCTAATGAACTCGCTGCTCCAGAGGGCCACGGGCGCACGGACAATGCCTAAGAGACTCCCTGATGTGCGGGTGGATCTCCTGGTGGCAACGATGTGGCTCGAGGTGGGCCGTGCCTGCCGGAATTCGGTCGGAGACGGTTAGGACACAGGCAGAGCTAGCGGGTGCACGATGGAGCAGCCTGTCGGTGATGTCGAGGGGAGAGGAAATGAAGAGGGAGTCAAGGGAAATTTATAGGACACTACCACGGGCTCGGGAGTGCACGGAAAGCACGTGGACGTGCGACATGCGTGAGGGAGTGCGTCGGTGGCAAGCGAGGTCGTGGGCGCATCGGGAGGTTGGGGACGATGTGGGTGGGTCCCATGCGTCAGCGAGAGAGAAGAGAGAGAGAAATGCGCGCTCGTGGGCTGGCTAGCTGGGCCGGGGTGGCTTGGCTGGGTGGCCCCCCTTTTTCAAAATTTTCTCTTTTTTCTGTTTATTCCGTTGTTTCCATTTGATTTTGAATTTGGTTTTCTTTCAAAAACAAACTTTCTCTAAATTCCAAATGGAATATTTCTGAGCGTGTGAACATTTTATTTGCCCTTTTAGGAAAATAACTTTTGTCACTATATTTTCCTTTCTGTTTTAATTTCCTTTTGAACTTCAGGTTGGTTTTAAAATAAATATGTTTTGAACTGAATTAGAATATTAACAGAAGGTCCAACATTCATCTGGACTTATGGCAATTTTTTTTCCTACCAAACAATGCAAGGCCCTTATAAATTTTTCCCCTTTTGATTTTTCAATTGATTCCAACATCAATCCATTCCATACAATTTGCGAAATTTATCAGGGGCTTAAATACTACTCCCTCCGTTCGGAAATACTTGTCATCAAAATGAACAAAAGGAGATGTATCGAGACGTATTTTCGTTCTAGATACATCCCTTTTTATTCATTTTGATGACAAGTATTTTCGGATGCAGGGAGTATATGGGACTTCTATGGATAACCTTACAAAATAAAAGTTATGATGTTTCTAAGTTACAGGGTTTTTCATGCAAAACTACCAACTAATTAAACTAAACTGAAGTCATGTGGAAAGGCAGGGCCACGTGGCGCAATGTGATTGCCTCGTACCGATTCACGCAAGTGAGTGCGTGTGGAACGTTTGATCTAAATCCAATGGCCAGAAATAGATCGGCTCACCTCGAGGTGGTTACGTCATCGAAGTTTTGTCGGAAAACTCAAATGCGGTGACATAGTTCTTGGATCTCGTCGGAAACGACGCTCCGGCAATCTTCGGGGCGATGATGGGCACAGATGGATGCGACAGATCACGGGGAGGACAGCAGTGGTGTTGGTCGGCCTCATGGACGACGGGAATCGACGTCAACATGGTCACCGAAGATCACACGTGCATCAGTGCTCTTAGGTGATGGCGGATTTCTCCAAAGCGAGCTCCTCTGGATGAACCAAGTGGATCAGGAGATGTGCACAAGCAAGAGAAAGACGATGTACATGGTGCGCTGGATGGGTGCAAGCTTACCTCACCAGGAGCAATGGCGGGGCGGCGGGGAGCTTTGGCCTCTAATGAACTCGCCGCTCCAGAGGGCCACGGGCGCACAGACAATGCCTGAGAGACTCACTGATGTGCGGTGGATCTCCTGGTGGCAACGACGCGGCTCGGGGTGGGCCGTGCCTGCCGAAATTCGGCCGAAGGCAGTAAGGACAGAGGCGGAGCTAGGGGGTGCACGATGGAGCAGCCTGCGGCGGTGTCGAGGGAAGAGAGGGGAAACGAAGAGGGGTCAAGGGGAATTTATAGGACACTACCACGGGCTCGGGAGTGCACGGAGAGCACATGGACGTGCGACGTGGGTGAGGGAGTGCGTCGGTTGCGAGCAAGGTCGTGGGCGTCTCGGGAGGTTGGGGACGATGTGGTGGGCCCCATGCATCAGCGAGAGAGAGAAGAGAGATGAGAGAGAGAGAGAAATGCGCGCTCCTGGGCTGGCTAGCTGTGCCGGGGTAGCTTGGCTAGGTGGCCCCCCTTTTTCAAATTTTTCTCTTTTTTTTCTGTTCCTTCTGTTGTTTCCATTTAATTTTGAATTTGGTTTTCTTTCAAAAATAAACTTTCTCTAAATTCCAAATGGAAAATTTCTGCGCATGTGAACATTTTATTTGTTCTTTTTAGGAAAATAACTTTGGTCATTGTATTTTCCTTTCTGTTTTAATTTCCTTTTGAGCTTCAAGTTGGTTTTAAAACAAATATGTTTTGAATCGAATTAGAATATCAACAGAAGGTCCAACATTCATCTGGACTTGTGGCAATTATTTTTCCCGCCAAACAATGCAAAGCCCTTATAAATATTTCCCCTTTTGATTTTTCAATTGATTCCAACATCAATCCATGTCAACCATTTTGCGAAATTTATCAGGGGCTTGAATAATATACGAGACTTCTAGGGATAATCTTATGCCCACATAAATATTTTAATTGTTACCCAATTTTGGAATTCAAAATTATTCACTAAACCTTTTAGGGTTCATTCTGCTTTCCTAAATCTCAGACAAGGGTTTCAAATGTGGCAATAGGGTCCTTGACCCTCTAGGTGATCAAACAAGGCAAACAAGTCAATAATGTTAGTTGACTAGCAAGCAACAATGGTAAATTGCAGTCAATATCAAACAATTTTTGAATTTTTTTAGTTCCGTGTGGAAAATTAAACATACTAGATTTGGGGAAAATATGGGATGTGACAGCGAGGTTGCTGTCTAGGTAGGCGGCGGCGGAGCCTAACGGCCCCCTCATAGCCCTGGCTGGACCCCCCCCCGGGAGCCACTCTGATACGTCGAGGTGTCGCGCCACCGTAGCCTCTCGCCGCACCAACATTGCCATGTCGCGTCGTCGTCGTGGAGGAGGTGCCTGCGCCACCATTGCCCTGCCGCGTCACCGTCGAGGAGGAGGAGAAGGGATGGGTGAAATGGGAATGAGTTTGCGGCGCGGGGGTGAGAGGATAAGCCTCTGTGATGTGAGGTGTTCACGGTAGAAAGCACACCCGCTGAAGTGTCGAGTAAAGTGCTTCAAGATTCATGCAAAAGAATCAAACGGTGGCTGGGGCGTTCGCTGGGACTTCCCTCTGAGGATGTCAGCCGGATAATAAGATTTCCAAAAAGAAAGAAAAAAAAAACTAACAAAACGAACCGAGCTCACCTACGTCACCGCTCTCCCCGTTTTCACTTTCGCACGCGTTTTCCCGTCCCCGAACCAAATTTTGCGCAGATCCCCTCTTCTTTCCATCCCTCTCCCGCGCACGCGCCGTCAAACCCTAGCTGGCTAGCTGCGTCCCTCCTCCTCTCATGGCGTCCCCGCGTGCGCCCGACTGGCCCCGTGGCCTCATCTTCGCCCCCGGCGACGCCGATCTCATAACAATCCACCTCCAGCGCAAGATCTCCGGGTCCTCACTCCCCGCCGCCGACGCCCGGTACATCCACAACGCGGACGTGTACGCGGCCGAGCCCGCCGCGCTCGTCACCGGCCTCCTCTCCGCCTCGGCGAGGAGCGACGGCGAGGGCAGGGAGTGGTACTTCTTCACCTCCGTGCGGGCCCAGAGCAGCCGGGACACCCGCAGGTGCCGTGCCGTCGCAGGTGGGGTCGGCACCTGGCATTCGGAGAAGGCGCGGTGCGTCGTGCTCGACGGGGGCGGCGCCGTCGTCGGGTACCGCCAATCCTTCACCTACGAGCCCAAGAACGGCTGGCTGATGCTCGAGTTCAGCCAACAAGAACCCCGCCGCGGCGAGGCCATGCCCGTCCTCTGCAAAATCTACCAGAAGCGTCGTGCCGGCCGGTCCGCCTCGAAGACGATTTCGTCTGGGTCGTCGTCGATGTCGGGATCCAAGAGGAAGGCGGCGGCCGCGGACGAGCGCTCCGTCGAGGGTTCCTCGGCCCGCGTGAGGCGATGCCTGCAGTTCCGTTCGCCTCCTGCCGCACCAAATCCGCCCGCACTGTTTGCTACATCGGAGATTCAAGAAGCGTTCTTGCTTTCAGTCGAGCGGCCGCAGGCAGAGCAAGAACCAGAGGAGCCACAAGAACCGCCGGTACGCATAGCACACACAGCCACACCGCTGATTCCCAGCTTCTCCATGGCCGCCGACCACGCCCTGACCTTCGACCGCACCACCTTCCTCCGCCCCGCCCAAGATTGGCCCATGCCAGCGAATTCGGACCTGAGCGACACGTCGACGGCACTACTGGGCAATTATGGCTTCGTCTCACCAGCCACCTCCGAGCTGAGCTGCTACAATGCTACGACACCCTTGAGAGATAACACCGGCGCTTGGGCCTTCCAGCCGTCCGCCCTGACCTCCTCCTATGACACCACCTTCCTCCTCCCTGGCCAAGATTGGGCCACACCAGAGTCGTCACAAGTCAGTGAGGCATCGACGCTGGACAGCTACGGCTGCTTCTCGCCTGACCACGCCACATCCAGGCTCACCACACAGCCGATCAGCAACGGCACCGGCTATTGTTGGTCTTTCCCGCAGTACAGCGAGCTATCGGCAATTTTTGGCGCCTGATTGAATGCTTTGATACGCTTCCACGCTAGGCTGAGAGGAGTGTGGGTCTGCCTCCTTTAGTTTGTAGGGATTTTTTGCCATACTCGATTGTTTTCAGCAGCAACTCTGCTTTCTGTTGGAACCGAGGCTTGGTTCAGTTAACCGACATCTTAGCGGTCCTCCGGCGATGTAACTGGGATGCACACAGCACATATAGCTGTGGATCCTTCGTTGTGCACTCTTCCTATAGCCGTGGTTTAGTACAAGAGTTTACTTTTTAAGCCTCCAATTGATTTAGTTTTTTAGATTATTGTGCTTTTGTTGCTACTGCACACACACTGAATAATTCAGAAATGGAGCGCTTCTTGTTTACCTAGCCCACGCAGCGTTATAAGGTGAAGAACTTTTTAAGCAAGGGCCTCGTAGTCTCCTATTCATATGTTTTTGGGTGATGATTCTTAAATCTTAATGTGGTCTATCCTTCATTATGAACTGACAAACAAAGCAGCACATTAAGCGATTTGCATGATTTCACCCAGTTGGTTAATCTGGGTAGAACAATGGTTTTCCTTCTGCATATCTGAAAATGAAAAGTTCAGTGCTCTAAGTGATACTTACATACTCCCTCCGTCCGAAAAAGCTGGTCCCAAGCTTGTCCCTCAAATGGATGTATCTAGCACATACATCCATTTGAGGGACAAGCTTTTTCGAAAGGAGGGAGTATATAATTAGTAGAGCCCCAATATAATTAGTCATACTTCGAGGTATATAATATGAGTAGAGCCTGAATATATAGCTAGTAGAGCCTGGATACAATTATCTTTCTTTTTGTCTATCAATGGCAGTTCATTCTGTTCTGGTTTGAATTAGCGATGTACCTGTACCTTCAACGATGTTTTAATTTGTTACTCTACTTACCTATTGCTGTTGTTGACACAACAAAGTCATGCCATCAATAGTCACTCTTTTTTTCAGATTCAGAAACAATGTAGAGCTTATTGCAGTAAAATAAAGTACTCTATGTTATTTAGCTGTCAAAATGTTCAAGTCAAAGTTGTCTTGTTTCATACCACTGACTGCACCTTTGGTCGTGACACGGTTGTATATCACATCAGTTCTCTGAACTTTCAAATAGTACCTAAACCAATTGATCCTATATCTTATGAGTGTAGCGTCTTTTTTGGTCTAATCGGCGTCGTTTCATTCTCTTCTAGTTTTCATTTGTGCAGGCGTTGAGCTTCCAAGGAGGAACAAAGTCTTAGATGATGCACTTTTTGGTTTCTTCAGCAAACAGTTCTCCCCCTACATTATGACATCATAATGAACTTTTTTGTTTTATTTCTGTGATTCATGCGCCTTCTTTTGTTCTTGTGTGCTTTTTTTGAGGCAGGAATGCAGTCTGTGAAATACTTGAAAAGAAATTTCAGCCACTTCTGAGGACTCCTCACTAGTGAACAGAGTTTTTGTTCTATATATCCTCTACACCCTGCCCCACCCTCTACATTTCGTACTAGCTAGATGCAAAAATGCATTACATTTTTTTCCTGGTAGCTATGGGGCGTGTTATCTTTCTCTGCGATGTTTTATTTTTAAAGCGTCTATTTATTTTGTAGGCTAGAAAGAGCAAAGTAGATGGTGTGGGCAGGGATGCTTTTAGCGGATTTTCAGATTAGTACTCCTCGCAAGTGCTGAAAAACCTGACTCCATACCAGAGCGCTGTTATTGGTTCAGGGAAGCATGAAATTCCATCAGAGTTTGCCAGATGGGTGGCTGACCAGAAGATGCACAGGCTGCAAACACCCAAGCAGGGTTGTTCCTACCTTAGTCCGCAGTCACGAAGATGCTGAATTCCTTGATGCCTTGATCAACTTATCCCCTTTGCGCACATAAATCTGTCTTGGTCACGCGGGTCTTGTCATTCACTTTGTTTTCTGACCTTTTGTTGCTAATAATAAAGAGTCGTTCTTGCTTGTTTCCTGTTGTTGCATATCTTTTGTTACTACGCCCTCTTAAAAAAATCTTGATCTCAAAGCAATTTTTGAAGGGTATTTTTGTACCTGCATTGTGATGGATGTGTTAAAAAAGTAAAAATTTGTCTGATTTTGTGCAAAATAAAATTTGCATGTGTTACAAAATATTTAAATTAGAGCGTGCAATTTGGTCTAGAAATTATCTGATTTGCTATAGAAAGAAGAATCAATGTTTGGAATATGAAATCTGGTCCACAAATACATTGTACACTGGTTAGTACATTGTCAGGAAGAGCAATGAGCTCTAGATTGATACAACATTATAGGGGTTGAGTGTGCTTGGTTGCCCCGTCGGTGCTTTGGGATTTTTTTGTTATTTGGTTTGGCATGTGGAGAAGATGGTGTGTTTTATTTTTATAATTTGGTGTTTTGGTGGGCTTTTTTTGTGTTTTCTTCAAACTTATATGGGGAGGTTTACTATGCCGGTGGCGGCATGTATTATATTAGTGCTACGGTGGCACATTTGAAGCTTCTTATTTCTAGGCGGTGAGAGGATGTGTGGGACTTATGTGTTTTTTTAGGCTGGTTTGAGAACGTGTTGTCCCACACAAAATGGTGAATCAAATCCAAATTTAAATACCTTAACTACATGAGAGAGTCCCTTGAGAAATTGTTGACCTGATAAAAATTGCGGGCCAAATCCAAATCTAAGGGCATCTCTAGCCGTTGGAGCCCCCGAGGACAATCGCCGGACCAAAACTAGCATGTTGTGGGGGGCAAAACGCTTCCACCGGATGAAACGTGAGTCTGTTTTTCTAGTCGTTGGTGCTCCCAGGACAATCGCCGGGCAAAAAGTGATTGGGTTTGGCCTGGGTTCGTCGGCGCCATTTTGAGGTCTTTGGGGGGCACGACTGGGCTGTTTTTTTGCCCTTTTTACATTGCCGGCGGAAAAAAGGGCTGAGGGGGAGGGTGGGGGCACTCGGGCACGGCTGGAGATGTTCTAACACCTCAATTAAATGGGAGGACTCTAAAATTAGAGCGTGTAGTGTATTAAAAATTAAACACCTTACTTGAATAGGATTGGTCCTTGAAACATTGTTGATCAATTCAAAATTGGGAACCCAATAAACACCTACATCCCATAGGAATTATTTTCTCCTTGTTAAATATTCTTACTGCCTCAAAACAGATTAATGATAGACCGACGCGTGTAATTCTGGTGAGGTTCCGTGGTAGCCGCTGGTTGGGTATGCAACGATTTGTTTCCTGATTTTCTGGTCTATATCTCCTGGTGTAGTTCCCTTCTTGAAGGCATTGCCGTGGAGATCTAGACTATGATCTGCTACCTCCAGGGGAAATCCTAGATCGATAGATCAGAAGACGGTGGAGCATTTCTGTCGTTTCCCCCTTGGGGGCGTCTTTCTTGGAGGTGTACGCGGGCTCCAGGGACCAGTGGAAGACGTCTTTGGTGGAGCGGTGCTTCACCATGCACATTGATGGCGACAGATCTCGATGGCAAGATGCTCTGGATATTAGGCGTCTGATGTGCGATGATGGACTTGCGCAGGAGGGTGACGCTGTCTGCCGTCATGGTGGCATCGACGGCAGCTAGACTGGGCCCGGTAGATGTAGTAGTACAACTCTGAAGATAGATTGGTGGCAGGTGGCTGCGGCGGCCTCATACCCGGCATGCGTCCTGGTTGAGGAGTGCGCCGGACTGGTGGGTGCCCAATACCCGGCAGGCGTCCTGATTGGGACCTCATGTCTTATATGTTTAGGTTTGGCTGCGAGGTTGTTTGGTATTAGGCCCGGACTATCAGCATCCCTTCATCAACTGGATAGGAGTAGCGACAGATGTTACCTAGATGGTGGCTTTAGTCTTACTGTTGTATAACTTTGTAAGGTCTTGTGTGAATAATTAATAAAGTGGCTGCATGCATCGTCCAGATGTAGAGGCGGGTCTTCCTCCTTTTCTATATAAAATCTCCTGACGGGCGTGCATGCGATGCGGTGGTTGTCCTTAATTCGCGGAGGTGGTTGATTTAACTATGCAAGGTCCTTTTCTTCTCTCTCTCTCATGTGATTCTTTCTCCGTGGTTGATTTGCGTGTGATTTATGTCCATACATGGTGGCATATGTTATTTTTTGCATGTGCCGTTTAATTTGAGTTTTTGTGTATGTACTTGCCGTTTGAATGGTTGTTTCTAGGTGATCGGTTACACTCTATAAATTGATGGTTGGCCGGAGAAGGAAGATGATGTATCTGATGAATCATAGATGAGCTTAGGCTCATATAAGACAACAATCCATGGCCCATTTAGGTGTGTAAGTGCATCTAGTGCCCCTTAGTGATTTTGGTGTATTGAAGACTTATAGGTTAAGGGACTAATATGTTTGTTAGTGTACACATGCTCTATAAGTCGATGAGGAGTTTGATATTTACGGTGAAAGTCGACCCCTAAAAATGTATGTCTTCAGCTGAAGACTTTGGTTCTCCTGAAGATTTTGAAAGTGAAAAAATTGGTGTGACCTTGAAGACTTGGATATTCATGCGAGGATTATGAAGCGTGAAAACTTTTGTTTTCGTAGTTTCTTTTTTCCTTTCTTGAGTCATCGGAAACACTATACTGTTAAAGGGGGTCGAGGTAATACTAAGGAAACTGATTTTCAAGTGATGGTCATCTCAAAATCCTACACCTACCCAATCCTTTCGAGTGAAGCCATTGGAAATCTGATATCAGTTCAGTCAATTTCTTCAGTGATAGAGACGAAGATCTTCTGGTCTCTGAGGAATTTGTTCTGACTGAGGAGTTAGGAATTCGCCAGTGCGGATTACCTACACAGTGAGGAACATGATAGCCCTGAGGAATTTGAACCTCAAATATCCGACTATTGATGTGCTACGCGCGAGCTGTCCCAAAATATCTATCCACCTAACGGTCATATCATTCAAGGGCATTTATGTCTTATCATGTCGGGCTGCTTCCTAGGCTATAAATAGCCGCCCCCTATAACCACTAGCTGGTTGGCTGCTCTGCGAGAAACTGACACTTGTCATTGAGAGCATCCTATCCTCTGAGGACTTTGAGCAAAAATCATCAAGTGAGGAAAATCCAAACCCAAACCCAAACACCTACAAACCCAAAGTGATTGATCATCACTAAAGAGATTTCCTGTGTGGAACCGACGCTTGTTACCTTTGAAGACTGTGTATCCTCCAGACGGTTAGGCGCCATGGTCTGAGCATCCAAGAGGAATTGTGGATCGCCGAGTGACCAAGTCTGTGAAGGTTTGGAAGTCACGTGTGAAGACTTACCACGAGTGATTGGGCGAGATCTGTGTGACTTTATCTTAAGGAGAATACGGTAAGGACTGTGTGTTCGGGACTGTGTGTCCTCAAGTTTAAATACTCAGCCGCTCCAACCAGACATACAACTGTCACAACAGTTGGAACTGGTCTACCAAATCATGGTCTTCACCAAGCCAACTGGTTCTATTTCCTCAATCCTTTCATTTCCTTATGCATGTGTTGATGAACCTGATCATTACTGTTTGAAGACTTTGACTGAAGACTTTCTCTATTTCCTCAATCCAATTTCTTCAGTCACATTGTCTTCAGCCTGCTCATCCTGTGTTTACGCTACTTGTGCTCTGTGTTTGTTTTTTTATTTCATCATGATGACTATGCTGTTACTCTGTTATGCTTACACTTGAATACTTATTCCGCTTCTAGTTGTTCGTGACTTAGGAATTTTCTCACCCTAAAAATTCCTCAGTGACGAATTTGTAAAAATCGCCTATTCACTCCCCTCTAGTTGACTTAACGCACTTTCAATTGGTATCAGAGCTTAGTACTCCCTTGTTCTGTGTGATTTTGGTTTAACCACCTGGGAGTTCTAGTTATGTCGACTGCAGGAATGAAGAAAGTGTCTTGCCCTATCTTCGACGGTCATGCGTATCCTAAGTGGAAGGCCATGATGAAGAAGCGACTCATGGCAATGAACAACAAACTGTGGGCCGTCACTGAGATTGGTCTTACCGATCTATGCAAGATGGCGGAGGCTGATGATATTCGCAAGTACACTCTACTCAACCTCACGACGAAGGATATCATCTGCTCCTGTTTGTCCCAAAATCAGTTCAGGAACATCATGCATCTCAACCATGTGAAACTTATCTGGGACTAACTCTCTAAGGTCTATGAAGGTCATCGAACTCGTCATGATCCTTGGTTTGAGGATTTCAAGGAATGTAACGCCCTCGATGCGGCTATATCTCCCACGTGTCGAAGCACGACTTAGAGGCATAACCGCATTGAAAGCAATGTCGCAAGTGAGGTAATCTTCACACAACCCATGTAATACATAAGAGAAAGAGATATATAGTTGGCTTACAATCGCCACTTCACACAATTACATGAATAAAGCATTACATCATCCAGATACAATCAAGGTCCGACTACGGAACCAAAATAAAAGAAGAACCCCAAATGCGATAAAGGTCCCCGATCGACCCCAACCGGGCTCCACTCATCGATCAATCAAACGAAACAACACAATGAACTAGATCTTCATCGAGCTCCTCCTTGAGCTTGGTTGCGCCACCGCCGGTAACATAGGCACCGCAAACTGGTTTTGAAGTATCCGGTGAGTCACGAGGACTCAGCAATCTCGCACCCGCGAGATCAAGACTATTTAAGCTTATGGGTAAGGTAAAGGCATGAGGTGGAGCTGCAGCAAGCGACTAGCATATATGATGGCTAACATACGCAAATGAGAGCGAGAAGAGAAGGCAAAGCACGGTCGATAAAAGTATGATCAAGAAGTGATCCTATAGCAACCTACGTCAAGCATAACTCCAACACCGTGTTCACTTCCGGACTCACGGAAAGAGACCATCACGGTTACACACACGGTTGATGTATTTTAATTAAGGTCAACTTCGGTTTTCTACAACCGGACATTAACAAATTCCCATCTGCCACATAACCGCGGCACGGCTCTCGAAAGTTTAAACCCTGCAGGGTGTCCCAACTTAGCCCATGACAAGCTCTCGCGATCATCGAAGAATAGACCTTCACCCAAGACACCCGATCGACTCGGTATCCCGGACATCAAGACATTTCGACAATGGTAAAACAAGACCAGCAAAGCCACCCACAGCCGACAAATCCCGATAGGAGCTGCACATATCTCGTTCTCGTGGCACACCGGATGAGCAAGACGTCGGGTTGGCATAGACCACAGTTGCCAGGGGCGCCGGACATCGCTCGAGTTGGACCAACACTCGAAGGAGCACCGCCCGGGGGTAAAATAAAGATGACCCTTGGGCTCCGAAACCCAAGGGAAGAAAAGGGCTAGGTGAGGCAAATGGTAAAAGTCAATGTTGGGCCTTGCTGGACAAGTTTTATTCAAAGCGAACTGTCAAGGGGTCCCATAAATCACCCGACCGCGTAAGGAACGCAAAAATCCGGGAACATAACACGGTATGACGGAAACTAGGGCGGCAAGAGTGGAACAAAACACCAGGCATAAGGCCGAGCCTTCCACCCTTTACCAAATATATAGATGCATTAATAATATAAGAGATATTGTGATATCCCAACAAGTAAACATGTTCCAACAAGGAACAACATCTCCATGTTCCAACAAGGAACAAACTTCATCTTCACCTGCAACTAACAACGCTATAAGAGGGGCTGAGCAAAGCGGTAACATAGCCAAACAACGGTTTGCATAGGAAAGGTGTCAAAAGTTAGGGGTTTGACATGGCAATTTGGGAGGCTGACAAGCAAATGGTAGGCATCGTAGCATTGGCATAGCAAAAGAGCGAGCAAACTAGCATAGCAAAGATAGAAGTGATTTCGAGGGTATGATCATCTTGCCTGAAATCCCGCAAGGAAGAAGAACGATTCCATGAAGAAGACAAAAGGACGTAGACGAACGAATCCTCACAACTCCGGAACGAAACCGAAGCTAACGAGAGAAGCAACCCGGAAAGAAACAAACAACATAGTAAACAACCATCACATAAACATAGCATGATGCGCAAACAAGTATGATGCATGTCCGGTTTAAAGAGGCATGGCATGGCAAAATGCAACAAACTATACCACAAATTAAGTGGAGCTCAATATGCAACGGAGTTGCATATTGACGGAACACCACATCAATTATTTAGTTCTCTCTCGGTTATGCTACCCAACAAAATTAACTGTTGTTAAACATGGCAAGAGGTGAAGCATAATATAAACTACCTATCCATGCAAGTTTAAATGAGGCCGGAAACAACAAACGATAATTCCGGAAAATCCTCATGTCATTTAGCAATTTAATGCAACAACAACTTTAAACATTTTAATTGTTGTTATCATGATGCGGATGACATATGCAAGTTTTATGCAATTTTTATGAAAATGCTGACATGAGCATGTTATGAAGCATTTGTCGCCATGGCGGAACAAAAAGGGTGCCACGGCAGCGAAACGAAAAGGGTGCCACGGCGGCGAAACGGAAATGGCGCCACGGCAACAGTCCGGTCATCCGACAACTCCTCGAGATGTCGGTGCAAAAGAAAGTGTGGGTGAGCGTGTGATGCAAACGATGGTGGGGTGATCCCGGATACCGGGTTCCCACGTGTCGGTGGCATGGCAAAAGAGGGGCGTCGCAAGGACAATTCGGACACGGTGCAAATGGTGCATCTCATACAACATGCATTCGGTCCACGACGGTCGTTCCGGGTTATACCTTCGAAGCGTTCAAACGGGACGGTTCGCGTTTCGTAGAGGGAAGTAGTCGTTCTCGTGATGTAGTGGAAGTAGTTGTACACGGCATCGGTAGAGGAAGTAGTTGTTCACATGGCGACGGTAGTGGTACATCTCATAGTGGAAGTAGTTGTTCATGTCCCGTGGATGTTCAGGGTCCACAGGGTCTTCGAGGGTCGACGGTAGTTGAAGTAGTGGTACACGGCGGCGGCGGTAGTGGTACACGTTCCCGGAGACGTCGATCATTCGGGGTCCGACTTGCGAGTCTTGCCGACATGAGTGGTACTTGGCGGAAATCTCGAAGATGGCCTTGGTGTTCCTGGTACTTGGCGTTTGATGCAGAGTCGAACTTGGCGGTCCATATGGTCACCGAAACGAAGCAACACGAGGGCCTCGAGTGGACAGCAGCAAGGACAGGCGATGCGACGAGGAGACGCGGGAGGCAACGGGGTCCAGAGGGTCGAAGAGCGGGTCCAGACCGGGCCGGGGGTTGACTGGACGGACATGTCCGGGCTCCTCCGGACACGTCCGGCGCGGACAGAGGAGGCCGAAGGCCATGGCATCAACGAGGCCAGCGGGAGGTGCAGCAGCAAGCATAGCAGCAGCTACAGCAAGGCAGCGGCGCCATGGTGGGCTCGCAGCGGAGGTCCAGGAGCCCGACGCGACGGCAAAGGACGACGACGGGCGACGCAGGGACTCCGGCAGGCGGGACTTGGCGCAGGAGGACGGCCGGGGTGCACGGAGCGGCCTGGGAACGACGGCTCTAGCGCGGGGCGGCGAAGCAGCTCCGGCGGTGGCGGGGTACGAGGCGAGGAGGTCCTTCAGTGGGTGGCGGCGCACGGGAGAAGAAGCAGGGCGCGGCGAGCTGCGGCCGGCCGGCGAGGAGGTGGAGGCGCAAGGCGGCGGGTGCCGTAGAGGGAGGCGCGCGGAGAGGCTGAGAGGGGATCGGGCGCGAGGAGGGAGGAGCGTGGGGATTTGGATGAAGGGGGTTCAAGGCCAAGGCAAGCGGCGGCCTTGGAGGAAGGGAGCAGGGGAGCGATGGATGGGGATCGGGCAGGGAGCGCCTAGGGTTAGCTAGGGTTCGGCTGGGCCTTGGCCTTGGGCGGCTTAGGTGGGCCTAGGAGGCCCAAGTGGCAGTGTAGGCTGAACTCCTCTCTCTCTCTAATCTAAAAAGACAGAAAAAAATAAAAGAGAGAAAATAAAAGGAAGAGGGGTTTAGGGAACTAATTTGAACGGAAGGACAAATTTCCTGGACTCATAAAAATATGAGGAATTTAAATAAAATGGGAAGATGATTTTTAGAGGAAGTAAAATCCACACGCGTTGGATTTAACTTGGCAAGTTTGAATTTCGAACCCATTCAAATGAACTTCAAATGGGTTGAAAATATAGGAGGTGACCCTACACAATAGATGTGATTTATGGGCAAATTTGGAACATTAATGGGTAGAGTAAAATTGCAACTCAATTTTACTAAAAGGCCCCAAAGGAAGAAAAGAAGTTGAGTAGGATAAAAGGAAATTTGAAGAACGGTGCATATGTGTTATGGGTGATTCCAAGCCAATGAAATGGTTTAATATAGCTCCCTAAATATTAGGAGGATATGTTTTAAAGAGAAACCACCATGTGAGTTCCCTCAATTTAAATGGACCAAAGATCCATGCAATTTAATTAGTTGAGGTTTTAAAAGTTAAATGACATGCTGGCATGATGCATGACGACATGATGCAATGCAAAATAAATAGAGCAAGCACAAAAGAATCACACAGCGAAACCCGGAATATATGGAAGTCTTCTTGATCGTCGGCCTCGGGGTGTTACGAGGAATCACTCAAGGATTTCAAAATCATCATAACACTCTCTTAACTGATCATGAGAAGCTTTCTTATAAATTCCTTTAGAGAAAGCAAGATCTTGAGAAGTTAAGAGTGAGATATGAAGATCTTCAGAAGGAAAACAATTCATTGCTTGCTCAATAGACCAGTTCCGCTCAGGAAGAATTGATTCCACCATGTCTGAAATGCATTGAGCGTGAATCTACTAATTCTTCACCTGAATGTTCAAATGCTTCTATTGCTGCAAATTCTTCAATTGTCTCTATGGTCACAAATTCCTCCTCTAAGGATACCACAAGTATCACTGACGATAATGCAGGGTTGAAGGAATTGTATGTGACAGGCATATACAAAAGCCTCAAAGGGCATCAGACTCTTTGTGATGTGCTCAAAAAGCAGATCTTGAATAGGAACCCTAGGAAAGAGGGTATTGTCTTTGAGAGGAAACTCAATGTTGATGGGACCTACTGGAAACCTGAGCAGTACCCCAAAACCTCATGGGTTGATGCGAAGGGACGTTCCATAGATCCATGCACATTATCTGGCTTTACTTGTGAATCTTCGTATTCCTCTGATGAGTCATTTGACTCCAACTATAAGTTATTCAAGAATCAGAATCGTGAAGTATTTGCTCGATATGTTGGAACTAACTGCAGGAACGGTCCCCCTATGAAGAAAATAAGGGTTCCCAAAAGGTGCCTTGAAAATCTTCAGGTGAATGTCATCATGACACCACCTATGAAGAATAGGAACCCCAGATCAAATTCTTCATATGGATCAAAATCTTCATATGGATCCAAGTCCTCTTATGGACCAAATTCTTCATGTGGATCAAATTCCTCACGTGGATCAAAATCCTCATATGAACACCATCGTGCTAACACTTCTGTTTCGCAAGGAAAGTCTAAAGGCTATGAATATGTGCATTATTCTTCAAACCATTATGTTCATAAGTCCTCGAAGAATTTCTCTGCTTATTCATATGCTTATCCTAACCCCTCTTCTGTGAAACAAACTGCACTGGCTTCAATGCCATCTTTTTCTTATGGAGCTCGCAGAATGATGAACTCTTTGCCACCCCTTCAAATGTGGGTGGTGAAGAAAAAGAACTAATCTCTTATGCAGGGTCAGGTCTCCAAACGAACTTTATCGTCTGAAGAATTTGCTGGAGACCTGAATGTGCTTGAATGGACACAAGCTAATCATGAAGAAATGAATTACTCATTTCTCACGTCCTCATGTTGCTATATCTATAACTGTTGATGAAATTGATACCATATTCTTCATTGATGAAGTATACGGGTTCGTAAGTTGCACTAATTCATCTACAGGATGAACAAGCCAAAGCTACTGAGTGGGTCCTCGACAATGGATGTACAAATCACATGACCGGTGACAGGAACTTATTGATGGACACTGCTTTATCTCCATCTCATTTGAAGCATATCACCTATGCTGACAAAGGCAAAAGCAAGGTATTGGGTCTAGGTAGGGTTGCGATCTCAAAGGATAGACACATGGACAAAGTCATGCTTGTCGAGTCCTTAGGATTCAACCTCATGTCTGTCTCAATGCTTTGTGATCTTGATATGGTTGTTGTATTTGGCAAATATCGTTGCATTGTGCTAATGGAATCTGACAATTTGAAAGTCTTCGAAGGCTTTAGGAGAGGAGACTTGTACATTGTTGATTTCTCTGCAGGACCACAACCTGCCACATGTCTACTTGCAAAAGCTTCAGAAGGCTGGTTATGGCATCGAAGACTTGATCATGCCGGGATGAGGAACTTGCATACACTCGCGAAGAAGAAGCATGTCATTGGCATCGAGGGTGTCAAATTCCTCAAAGATCATCTTTGTGGGGCTTGTGAGCCTGGAAAGATCATCAGAGCCAAGCATCCCTCGAAGACTATCATGACCAATTCTCGTCCCTTTGAATTACTTCATATGGATCTCTTTGGCCCTACTCATTATGCCACGTTCACTAGTTACGCATCATTATATGGCTTTGTCATTGTTGATGATTATTCTCGTTATACCTGGGTGCATATCATCACTTACAAAAATGAAGTGCAGGAAGTCTTCAAACGATTTTACTCAAGAGCATCTACGAACTTTGGTGTGAAAATCAAGCATATCAGGAGTGATAATGGAACCGAGTTCAAGAATACTGGTCTCGATGAATATCTTGATATACTTGGTATTACTCATGAGTTTCTGCTCCCTATGCTCCTCAGCAGAATGGTGTCGTGGAGCACAAGAACAGAACTCTTATTGAGATGGCTCGCACTATGCTTGATGAATACAAGACACCATAGGGTTTTTGGCCAGATGCTATTGATACTGCATGCCACATCATCAACAGAGTCTATCTTCACAAATTCTTCAAAAAGACCTCATATGAACTCCTCACTGACAAGAAACCCAATGTAAGTTATTTCAAAGTCTTTGGTGCTAAATGCTGGATTAGAGATCCTCACCATCACTCTAAATTTGCATCGAAAGCACATGGGGGTTTTATGCTTGGTTACGGAAAGGACTCACACACCTACAGAGTCTTCAACACCTATCATCACAAGGTTGTTGAAACTGTAGATGTGCGGTTCGATGAAACTAATGGCTCGTAAAGAGAGCACCTACCTCCTGTGCTAGATGAAGTGTCACCTGAGAAATCCATCAAGTTCAAGGCTACTGAGGATGTCATTCCTACCGAAGAATCTGCTGAAGAAGTCATTCCGGGTCGTGAAGACAATCACGCTGGTGCTACTGAAGAAAATGGCCCTGAACAAATTGTTGGGCCTAAGCAAAATCGTCAACCTGCTCATCCTCACGTTGCAAACGAAGTGCAGATTGAGAAAATCATCAGCGACATCAACGCACCAGGTCCTCTCACACGCTCAAAAGCTTCACACTTGTCTAACTTTTGTGGGCATTTTGTGTTTGTCTCTATCATAGAGCCCACCAAAGTTGATGAAGCATTCATGGAATCTGAGTGGATTCAATCCATGCAAGATGAATTGCATCAATTCGAGCTCAATAATGTGTGGGAGCTTGTCAAGCGATCAGACCCACGCAAGCACAAAATCATCGGTACCAAATGGATCTACCGCAACAAACAAGATGAAAATGGCCTTGTGGTGAGGAATAAGGCTTGTCTTGTAGCTCAAGGCTACACACAGGTTGAAGGAATTGATTTTGATGAAACTTTTGCACCTACTGCTAGACTTGAAGCTATTCGCATATTGCTTGCTTATGCTAACCATTATAATATCATATTACATAAAATGGATGTGAAAAGTGCATTCCTCAATGGTAAGCTTGAGGAAGAAGTATATGTTGCTCAACTACCAGGTTTTGAGGATCCAAAATTTCCAGATCACGTCTACAAACTCAACAAGGCCCTCTATGGCCTCAAGCAAGCACCTCGAGCATGGTATGATACATTGAAGGAATTCCTCATGAAGAAAGTCTTCAAACCCGGTTCACTTGACCCAACTCTTTTCACCAAAGCATATGATGAGGAATTATTCGTGTGCCAAATATATGTTGATGATATTATCTTTGGTTGTACTAACCAACGTTACAGCGACGAATTTGCCTATATGATGAGTGAGGAATATCAAATGTCTATGATGGGAGAGTTGAAATTCTTTTTAGGTCTTCAAATTTGTCAACAACACAATGGCATATCCATATCCCAGGAGAAATTCCTCAAGGATGTGTTGATGAAATTCGGCATGCAAGATTGCAAAGGAGTCAAAATCCCTATGCCCACAAATGACCATCTATGTACCGATGAAAATGGTAAAGACTTTGATCAAAAGGTATACCGCTCCATGATTGGCTCTTTATTGTATCTATGTGCATCTAGGCCGGATATTATGCTTAGTGTTTGCATGTGTGCCCGATTTCAAGCTACACCGAAGGAATCGCACCATAAGGCTGGGAAGCATATTCTTCGACATCTAGCTCACACTCCAACACTTGGATTATGGTATCCCAAGGGCTCTTCATTTGATCTCATTGGATACTCTGACTCTGACTATGCTGGTGATCGGGTGGATCACAAGTCAACATCAAGCACATGTCATTTCCTCAGACGATCCTTGGTATGTTGGTCCTCGAAGAAACAGAACTGCATATCACTCTCTACTGTTGAAGCTGAGTACATTGCTGCTGGATCATGTTGTGCTCAATTGCTATGGATGAAGCAAACCCTCAAGGACTATGGCATCAATGTGAAGAATGTGCCACTCTACTGTGACAATGAGAGTGCTATCAAGATTGCTCACAACCCGATTCAAAGACTCAAGACAAAGCACATCCAGATTCGTCATCATTTTCTTCGTGACCATGTGTTGAAGGGCGACATCTCCATCGACCACGCAAATACTGAAGATCAGCTGGCCGATATCTTCACAAAGCCCTTGGATGAGAATAGATTTAGCAAGTTGCGGTGTGAGCTAAATATCTTAGAATCTTCGAATGTTCTTTGAAAAGGACAGACATTCTAACACTTCTGCAAAGTTGATGACTTAGATGTGCAACACACGAAGTAAAAATTTTCTTCAATCAATGAAGACTAACCCTCTAAGTGTGAAGAAATTAATGAAGAATTTGGTTCTCAGAACCCTACGACAATTGTACGTGGTGTATGAAATCATCATTCTTATAAGGTGGGTTACGCCACCAACCAAAGTTGAAAATCTTCAATTTGAGTTTTTGCAATTTCTTCAGTTTTCAATTTCCTCAATCTTTCCGTCGTTTTTCTTCGTTGCTATATATATATATATATATATATATATATATATATATTTGAGTTTTTCATGTCCTCTACAACATTCACTTATAACTAATTCTTCAAGTTGTTCTTCATCTAAGTGAATATGATCGGACCCTTTCCCCCTCTATGCTATACTCAACCCAGTCTGTTCACAAATTCTTCATGTGTGTTCTATTTGAATCCTGTTCAAAATCTTCACTATGTCCTTGACAGCTGAAGAATTTGCGAACGAAACGTTAAAATTTTCATATCTAATTTTTCGGCTTTTGCCGCTCAAATCCTTCCGCATCCCACGACTGGATTAAACAGCTCACCCACGATCACACACGATCTCCACCTCTCTGTACGTGGGTGACACATGTCGCTAGGATGGCAAGGGTCAGGGGCATGTTTGTCCAAATTCTTCGGATGAACAGTTTTTCACTGCCTTATAAGTACCCCCCGTGCGCCTCAATTCATTTACTCCGCTCGACCTCTCCCTCTCCCGCTCGAGCGCTCTGACCTAGCGCCGCTGCTAATCTCCATCGTTGCTGGGGAGGAAGAGCTTAGCTGCCTCGACCTCGTCGCCGTCGTGCTCGCGCCGGCTGCGGAAATCTTTACCTCCGCCGCTGCCATAGCTATCTTCCTCCGCCAAGTTAGGGCGTGGAAGATCTGAACCAACGATCTTCTCTATTTCATCTCTCAGTTCGTTGCATTCTTCGTCAAGGGTAAATACAACTCATTTTTACTGCCCTTGTTGATTCTGATGATTCTCACAAAATCTTCAAAAGGTGTTTATTCTTCAATGTTCACATTCTTAAACACCACAGTTGCATTTGTTCTTGATCTTTCTCCTTAAGATGTGCTTTTCTTCAAGATTCCTCAGTTGTGTGGATTTTTGATCTATACAACTCTGGAACCTAAGACAAGAACTCTTAGTGAAATTCTTCAAGACTCACTGGTCAAATTCCTCAAACTTGTTTCTCTTTAAAAACAAATTCTGAGAATGCATATGACCTCTTCAAATTCTTTGCACCTATACTCTGTTCACAGGTACAAATGTCTGCTGCTGAATCTCTAGGTTGTCATCAACTTAACTCATTTGCAGCGTTCCTCGAAGAAAAACTGCACACTTCTTCAGAGACTTCTATTGTTCAGAATCCTCAGCTGAAGAAAATAGCTGAAGAAAAGTGTCCTCAGAAAGGAGGCAAGAGGCCTGAAACCAATACAAAGTTCAAAATCCCTGAAGAAATATATGCAGATTACTGCACTCCTGATGAGGCCACTCATGGCAAGGAGAATAAGAACCAGCGCAAAGTGCGCATTCAGCGGATTGAACGAAGATGGGCACGGGAATGGAGGGATTACCGCTATGTAACTCCCAAATACATGAAGAAATTCGCTGTAAATCCTCCATGCCCAAGACCTCCACTGGCACCAGGCTAAGAAGCAGATCCCTCTAGCATCATAAGAGGTGAAGAATTCCCCAAAGAATGGGCCAAGCGCCAAAGGAAATTGACAAAAGTAGCCAAGAAGGCAGTGAAGAAATTCAATGAAATTCTGCTGCTGCTGCTGCTCAAGCATCTGCTGGTCAGCCTAGAAAGGCTATGAAAAAGAAATATGCAGTGAAGCCAACTTCCTCAGCAATGCCCTCACGACCCAGCTCCTCAATCCCCTCATGGCCCATCTCATCAAAACCCTCAGGGTCTGCTGCTCAAGCAAAGCCCTCAGCTGCACCTTCAAAGTCCTCAACACCAGTGCATCTTGCCACGTGCCAACAGATGATAGGTTTTTCTATTGCTTCAGGAGCTTCTGCAAGTTCCTCAGCACAACCGCAGCTGCTGAAGAAAAAGGTCACTGCTGGACGCGGCACAAGGCCAAGTCCTCATAAGAAGCAGGTCGCCTTCGAAGTTCCGTCATCTGAAGACAAAGCTGATGATGAAGATCTTGCGCAAATCATCAGAGACAGGTAAAGCCAGGCCGCTAGTGCCAAAGGCAGTGTTGTGCCGCTGTTGCTGGATCCGAAGAAGATCCTCGACTACACTGATCTGTGGCACAAAGATACCAACACTCCCCTTCCATATTTGAACCTCACACTAGGCCAAAGTCACGTGTTGACTGCTTTCATAGCTGAAGAAAAATGGAAGTTTGAGAAGGCCAGATCTGTGAAGAAAGCTCAGCACAAAAAGGAGTACTATTTGAAGAAAAATGTGCTGAAAATGAAAACTGAACAGCTTGTGACTTTATAGTCAGAAACCAAGGCTCTCAGTGACGAATTTGATGCCTACAAAGCTGAATGGCTTGGAGCCAAAGTCAGATTCGTCAAACTGGCTAAAGGCCTCATGCCTAATGTTGCTGGTGAAGCGCAACAAGACGTTCCTCAGGGTGAAGCATCTGCTCAGCCCACTGAAGAACATGCCAACACTGCTGATGAGAATCAGGCTGCTGAAGAATCTGAGAGTACCAGGGCTGATGACTACCCTTTACCTTTTATTGAGAAAATGCTAGAAAGACTATCTAAACATACACATTTTTGCTTTTTAGATGGTTATTCTGGTTTCTCTCAAATACCTATGTCAAAAGAGGATCAGGAGAAGATCACTTTTACTTGCCCTTTCGGTACCTTTTCTTATAGACGTACGCCTTTTGGTTTATGCAATGCACCTTCTACCTTTCAAACATGTATGACTGCTATATTCTCTGACTTTTGTGAGAAGATTGTTGAGGTTTTCATGGATGATTTCTCCGTGTATGGAACTTCTTTTGATGATTGCTTAAGAAACCTTGATCGAGTCTTGTAGTGATGTGAAGAAACTATCTTGTCTTGAATTGGGAGAAGTGTCACTTTATGGTTAATGAAGGTATTGTCTTGGGGCATAACATTTCTGAAAGAGGTATTGAAGTTGACAAAGCAAAAGTTGATGCTATTGAAAAGATGTCGTGTCCTAAGGACATCAAATTTATAAGAAGTTTCCTTGGTCATGCCAATTTTTATAGGAGCTTCATTAAAGACTTCTCTAAAATTTCTAGGCCTCTGACTAATCTCTTACAAAAAGATGGTCCTTTTGTCTTTGATGATGATTGTGTAGAAGCATTTGAAATACTTAAGAAAGCCTTGATTTCTACACCTATTTGTTCAGCCACCTGATTGGAATTTACCCTTTGAAATCATGTGTGATGCTAGTGATTATGCTGTAGGTGTTGTTCTAGGGAAAAGTGTTGATAAGAAATTAAATGTTATCCAATATGCTAGTAAAACTCTAGACAGTGCCGAGAAAAATTATTCTACTACTGAAAAAGAATTTTTAGCAGTTGTGTTCGCTTGTGATTAGTTCAGACCTTATATTGTTGATTCCAAAGTAATTGCTCACACTGATCATGCTACTATTAAATACCTTATGGAAAAGAAAGATGCTAAACCTAGACTTATTAGATGGGTTCTCTTGCTACAAGAATTTGATTTGCATATTATTGATAAAAAGGGAGCTGAGAACCCCGTTGCAGACAACTTGTCTAGGTTAGAGAATGTTCTTGATGACCCACTACCTATTGATGATAGCTTTCCTGATGAACAATTAGCTATAATAAATGCTTCTTGTACTGCTCCATGGTATGCTGATTATGCTAATTACATTGTTGCTAAAATTATACCACCTAATCACATACCAGCAAAAGAAACAATTTTTCTATGATTTAAGACATTACTTTTGGGATGACCCACACCTTTATAAAGAAGGATTAGATGGTGTTATTAGATGTTGTGTACCTGAGCATGAACATGAACAGATCCTACGCAAGTGTCACTCTGAGGCTTACGGAGGACACCACGCTGGAGATAGAACTGCACATAAGGTATTGCAATCCAGTTTTTATTGGCCTACTCTCTTCAAAGATGCCCGTAAGTTTGTCTAGTCTTGTGATGAATGTCAAAGAATTGGTAATATTAGTAGACGTCAAGAAATGCCTATGAACTATCCACTTGTTATTGAACCGTTTGATGTTTGTGGCTTTGATTATATGGAACCTTTTCATTCCTCTGATGGGTATACACATATTTTAGTTGATGTTGATTATGTTACTAAGTGGGTAGAAGCTATTCCAACTAGTAGTGCCGATCATAACACTTCTATTAAGATGCTTAAAGAAGTTATTTTTCCAAGGTTTGGAGTCCCTAGATATCTGATGACTGATGGTGGTTCACATTTTATTCATGGTGCTTTTCGTAAAATGCTTGCTAAGTATGATGTTAATCATAGAATTGCATCTCCATACCATCCATAGTCTAGTGGTCAAGTAGAATTGAGTAATAGAGAGATTAAATTGATTTTGCAAAAGACTGTTAATAGATCTAGAAAGAGTTGGTCCAAGAAACTTGATGATGCATTATGGGCCTATAGAACTGCATATAAAAATCCTATGGGTATGTTTCCGTATAAAATGGTTTATGGAAAAGCATGTCACTTACCTCTTGAACTAGAACATAAGGCATATTGGGCCATTAAAGAGCTCAATTATGACTTCAAACTTGCCGGTGAGAAGAAACTATTTGACATTAGCTCACTTGATGAATGGAGGACCCAAACCTATGAGAATGCCAAATTGTTTAAAGAAAAGTTAAAAGATGACATGACAAAAGGATACAAAAGCGTGAGTTTAATGTAGGTGATTATGTTTTGCTATACAACTCTCGTTTAAGATTTTTTGCAGGAAAACTTCTCTCTAAATGGGAAGGTACTTACATTATCGAGGAGGTCTATCGTTCCGGTAACATAAAAATCAACAACGCCGAAGGTGGTGAACGGTCAAAGAATCAAACATTATATCTCAGGTAATCCCATAAATGTTGAAACCAATGTTATTGACACCATAACCCCGGAGGAGTACATACGGGACACTTCCTAGATCATTTCAGACTCCGAAAAGGAATAGGTATGTGGTACGGTAAGTAAACCGACTCCAAAACTGCTCAAATAGCAATTTTTCTATGTTTTGGAATATTTAAAAAATTAGGACGTAGTCCTAAAGGGACACGAGGCATCCACGAGGGTGGAGGGCGCGCCTTACCCCCCTGGGCGCGCCCCCTGCCTCGTGGGCACCTCGTGTGCCCTCCGCCATTTTCTTGCACGATACTTCTTTTGGTCGGTAAAAAATCATTATATAATCTCCCGAAGGTTTTGACCACCGTACCACGATGAAACCCTCTGTTTTTTGCTTTGAGTTGTTTCTGCAGCAGATTTAGAGCAAGATGTCCTCTCAAGAGTTGGTCGGGGAGAGTCGGGTATCTCATCTGACACCGGGGCCAAGAGCAAACAACGATGATAACCACTTTGGGCCATCAACGGAGGAAGAGATGGAGGCCGACTTGAAAAGGATAGATGCCATGGAGGAGGATCAAGAATTTAATTACCTCTCATCTTCAAGCCAGATTCACGATGAGGAACTTCAGAGCTTAGCAATTCCAAACTCGGTCATCCCTCCCAATGCTAGATTTCTTTCTTATGAAAATATGAAAAAGAGTGTTACTTGTTCTCCCGCAGCTATGCCACATCCATCGGTGAAAGGAGCCTTGGCCGTCATAGGTAAACTCCGCAAGGAAAGAATGGATATTAGGCAGCAAGTTAATAAGCTCGAGGAAGAAAATCATATCCTATGGGGCATCATCGCCAAGAATATCACATCACCACCTCCGAAGAAAGAGACATAAATACATGGGTATGGGCACTCCCCTTGGCAACTTCCAAGCTTGGGGGAGGTGCCCCGGTATCATATCACCATCACACTTCTATCTTTACCGTTTTTCTTAGTTCGATCCTTTGGTTATATCTTGAGCTAGTAGAATAAAGTTTTAGTATGATCTAGTTTTGAGTTTTATGTTGATCCCTATCTATGTAATCGAGTCCGTGAGCTATATATAATAAAGATTAGTTTTGATTCGAGGGATTTGTTATCTTGCTATGTGATGACCCACAAGTATAGGGGATCTATCATAGTCCTTTCGATAAGTAAGAGTGTCGAACCCAATGAGGAGCAGAAGGAAATGACAAGCGGTTTTCAGTAAGGTATTCTCTGCAAGCACTGAAATTGTAGGTAACAGATAGTTTTGTGATAAGATAATTTGTAACGGGTAACAAGCAATGAAAGTAAATAAGGTGAAGAAAGGTGGCCCAATCCTTTTTGTAGCAAAGGACAAGCCTGGACAAATTCTTATAATGAGAAAAGCGCTCCCGAGGACACATGGGAATTATCATCAAGCTAGTTTTCATCACGCTCATATGATTCGCGTTCGTTACTTTGATAATTTGATATGTGGGTGGACCGGTGCTTGGGTACTGCCCTTTCTGGGACAATCATCCCACTTATGATTAACCCCTATTGCAAGCATCCGCAACTACAAAATAAGTATTAAGGTAAACCTAACCATAGCATGAAACTAGTGGATCCAAATCAGCCCCTTACGAAGCAACGCATAAACTAGGGTTTAAGCTTCTGTCACTCTAGCAACCCATCATCTACTTATTACTTCCCAATGCCTTCCTCTAGGCCCAAATAATGGTAAAGTGTCATGTATTCGACGTTCACATAACACCACTAGAGGAGAGACAACATACATCTCATCAAAATATTGAACGAATACCAAATTCACATGACTACTAATAGCAAGACTTCACCCATGTCCTCAGGAACAAACGTAACTACTCATAAAGCATATTCATGTTCATGATCGGAGGAGTATTAATATGCATTAAGGATCTGAACATATGATCTTCCACCAAGTAAACCAATTAGCATCAACTACAAGGAGTAATCAACACTACTAGCAACCCATAGGTACCAATTTGTGGTTTTGGATACAAGATATGAACTATGGTTTGAGAGGAGATGGTGCTGGTGAAGATGTTGATGGAGATTGACCCCCTCCTGATGAGAGGACCGTTGGTGATGACGATGGTGATGATTTCCCCCTCCTAGAGGGAAGTTTCCTTGGCAGAACAGCTCCGCCGGAGCCCTAGATTTGTTCCGCCAAGGTTCCGCCTCGTGGCGGCGGAGTTTCGTCCCGTAAGCTTGCTTATGATTTTTTTCAGGATAAGAGGCTTCATATAGCAGAAGATGGGCACCGAAGGGCCACCAGGGGGCCCACGAGACAGGGGCCTTCGGTGGGGTGGGCGCGCCCCCCCTCGTGGCTGTGGTGTGGGCCCCTCTGTACTTTCTTTGCTCTATAATTTTATTAATTCCAAAAATGACTTTCGTGGAGTTTCAAACTTTTGGGTGTGCGAATAGGTTTCAATATTTGCTCCTTTTCTAGCCCAGAATCCCAGCTGCCGGCATTCTCCGTCTTCGTGATAAACCTTGTAAAATAAGAGAGAATAGCCATAAGTACTGTGACATAATGTGTAATAACATCCCATAATGCAATAAATATAGATATAAAAGCATGATGCAAAATGGACGTATCTCTATGATCTTGAGGGAATAAAAGAAAGAATAAAAATAAATAAAAAGATCATATTGATCTTACAGGGAGTAATGACTTCTCATATAAAGAGTATGATGAATAAAAGTTGTTGAGAGTTGGCAAACATAGTTTTGGTCATCGTTGCAATTAATAGGAAGTAATAAAGAAAGAGAGGTTTTCACATATAAATACACTATCTTGGACATCTTTTATGATTGTGAGCACTCATTAAAATATGACATGCTAAAAAGTTGATGTTGGACAAGGAAGACAACGTAATGGGTTATGTTTTCTTATATCCAGATAAGTTATATTGTCATGGATCATCCAACATGTTGAGCTTGCCTTTTCCCCTCATGCTATCCAAATTCTTTGCACCAAGTAGAGTACTACTTGTGCTTCCAAACATCCCTAAACCCAGTTTTTCCATGAGAGTCCACCATACCTACCTATGGATTGAGTAAGATCCTTCAAGTAAGTTGTCATCGGTGCATGCAATAAAAATTGTTCTCTAAATATGTATGACTTATTAGTGTGAAGAAAATAAGATTTATACGAGCTTGTGATATGGAAGAAATAAAAGCGACAGACTGCAAAATAAAGGTCCTTATCACAAGTGGCAATATAAAGTGACGTTCTTTTGCATTAAGATTTTGTGCATCCAACCATAAAAGCACATGACAACCTCCGCTTCCCTCTACAAAGGGCCTATCTTTTATTTTTACCTTCTACCCTTATACAAGAGTCATGGTGATCTTCACCTTTCCTTTTTACACTTTATCCTTTGGCAAGCACTATGTGTTGGAAATATCCTGATTATATATCCAATTGGATGTAGGTTTTCATAAAGTATTATTGTTGACATTACCCTTGTAAAAGGTTGGGAGGCGAAACTATAAGCCCCTATCTTGCTTTGTGTCTGATTGAAACTTCATACCCATAAGTATTGCGTGAGTGTTAGCAATTGTGAAAGACTAAATGATAGTTGAGTATGTGGACTTGCTGAAAAGCTCTTATATTGACTCTTTCTGATGTTATGATAAATTGCAATTTCTTCACTGAGTGAGATCATAGTTTGTTAGTTTTCAATGAAGTTTCTGATTCATACTTTATATTGTGAATAGATTGTTACTTTAGCATAAGAAATCATATGACAATATATATGTTGTTGTTCTAAGAATGATCATGATGCCCTCATGTCCATATTTTATTTTATCGACACCTCTATCTCTAAACATATGGACATAATTTTTGATTTTGGCTTTCGCTTGAGGACAAGCGAGGTCTAAGCTTGGGGGAGTTGATGCGTCCATTTTGCATCATGCTTTTATATTGATATTTATTGCATTATGGGCTGTTACTACACATTATGTTACAATACTTATGCCTTTTCCCTCTTATTTTACAAGGTTTACATGAAGAGGGAGAATGCAGGCAGCTGGAATTCTAGGCTGGAAAAGGAGCAAATATTAGAGACCTATTCTGCATAACTCCAAAAGTCGTGAAACTCCATGAAAGTCAGTTTTGGAATATATTAAAAATACTGGGCGAATAAAGCACCAGAGGGGGGCCACCCAACAGCCATGAGGGTGGAGGGCGCACCCCTTGTCTCGTGGGCCACCAGGCAGGCCCCCTATGCCTCTCTTTTGCTATATGGTGTCTTTTGCCTGGAAAAAATCGATCCTCTCATAAGAGGGGGTCTCAAGGCGAAGCGCCGCCGTCTCGAGGCGAAACCTTGGTGGAACCAATCTAGGGCTCCGACGGAGCTGTTCTGCCGAGGAAACATCCCTCCGGGAGGGGGAAATCGTTGCCATCATCATCGCCATTGATGTCTACTATGCAACCTTCTCCTTGTAGACGTTGTTGGGCCTCCAAGTGCAGAGGTTTGTAGGACAGTAGCAAATTTCCCTCAAGTGGATGACCTAAGGTTTATCAATCTGTGGGAGGCGTAGGATGAAGATGGTCTCTCTCAAACAACCCTGCAACCAAATAAAAAGAGTCTCTTGTGTCCCCAACACACCCAATACAATGGTAAATTGTATAGGTGCACTAGTTCAGCGAAGAGATGGTGATACAAGTGCAATATAGATGGTAGATATAGGTTTTGTAATCTGAAATTATAAAAACAGCAAGGTAACTAATAATAAAAGTGAGCACAAACGGTATTGCAATGCTAGGAAACAAGGCCTAGGGTTCATAATTTCACTAGTGCAACTTCTCTCAACAATAATGACATAATTGGATCATATAACTATCCCTCAACATGCAACAAAGAGTCACTCCAAAGTCACTAATAGCGGAGAACAAATGAAGAGATTATGGTAGGGTACGAAACCACCTCAAAGTTATCCTTTCTGATCGATCTATTCAAGAGTCCGTAGTAAAATAACATGAAGCTATTCTTTCCGTTCGATCTATCATAGAGTTCGTACTAGAATAACACCTTAAGACACAAATCAACCAAAACCCTAATGTCACCTAGATACTCCAATGTCACCTCAAGTATCCGTGGGCATAATTATACGATATGCATCACACAATCTCAGATTGATCTATTCAACCAACACAAAGTACTTCAAAGAGTGCCCCAAAGTTTCTACCGGAGAGTCAAGACGAAAACATGTGCCAACCCCTATGCATAAGTTCATTGAACCCGCAAGTTGATCACCAAAACATACATGAAGTAGATCACGTGAATATCCCATTGTCACCACAGATAAGCACGGCAAGACATACATCAAGTGTTCTCAAATCCTTAAAGACTCAATCGGACAAGACAACTTCAAGGGGAAAACTCAATTCATCACAAGAGAGTAGAGGGGGAGAAACATCATAAGATCCAACTATAATAGCAAATCTCGCGATACATCAAGATCGCATCACCTCAAGAACATGAGAGAGAGAGAGAGATCAAACACATAGCTACTGGTACATACCCTCAGCCCCGAGGGTGAACTACTCCCTCCTCGTCATGGAGAGCGTCGGGATGATGAAGATGGCCACCGGTGATGGATTCCCCCTCCGGCAGGGTGCCGGAATAGACTCCCGAGAGGTTTTTGGTGGCTTACAGAGGCTTGTGGCAGAGGAACTCCCAATCTATTGTACTCCTTGATGTTTTTGGGGTATATGGATATATATAGGCGAAAATAGTCGGTCAGGGGAGCCACGAGGGGCCCACGAGGGTCGGGGGCGCACCCTGGACCCTCGTGGCCACCTCGTTGCTTCCGTGACGTCTACTCCAAGTCTCATGGATTGCGTTTGTTCCAAAAATAACTCTCCTGAAGGTTTCATTCCGTTTGGACTCTGTTTGATATTCCTTTTCTGCGAAACACTGAAGTAGGCAAAAAAACAACAATTTAGGCTGGGCCTCCGGTTAATAGGTTAGTCCCAAAAATAATATAAAAGTATATAGTAAAGCCCATTAAACATCCAAAACAGGTAATATAATAGCATGGAACAATAAAAAATTATAGATACATTGGAGAAGTATCAAGCATCCCCAATCTTAATTCCTGCTCGTCCTCGAGTAGGTAAATGATAAAAACAGAATTTTTGATGTGGAATTCTACCTAGCATAATTCTCAATGTAATTTTCTTTATTGTGGCATGAATGCTCAGATCCAGATGATTCAAGATAAAAGTTCATATTAACATAAAAATAGTAATACTTCATGCATACTAACAAGTAATCATGTCTTATCAAAATAACATAGCCAAAGAAAGCTTATCCCTACAAAATCATATAGTTAGGCTATGCTTCATTTTCACCACACAAAATACTCCCATCATGCACAACCCCGGTTTCAGCCAAGCAATTGATTCATACTTTTTAAAGCGCTTCAGCTTTTTCAACTCTCACGCAATACATGAGCGTAAGCCATGGACATAGCACTATATGTGGAATAGGATGGTGGTTGTGGAGAAGACAAAAAGGGAGAAGATAGTCTCACATCAACTAGGCGTATCAACGGGCTATGGAGATGCCCATTAATAGATATCAATGTGATGAGTAGGGATTACCATGCAACGGATGCACTAGAGCTATAAATGTATGAAAGCTCAACAAAAGAAACTAAGTGGGTGTGCATCCAACTTGCTTGCTCACGAAGACCTAGGGCATTTTGAGGAAGCCCATCATTGGAATATACAAGACAAGTTCTATAATGAAAAATTCCCACTAGTATATGAAAGTGACAACATAGGAGCACTACAAAAAAAGACACATCCGTGACATTTTGGGCCGAACAAAACTTTTTTTCTGTCATACATATGACACTTCTATGACAATAATTGTGACAAAACCCGGTATCATCATAGATGTGGTGGGATCCTACTTCTATGAAAAAAAATCATGACAGAAAATGGGCTTTTCGTCCTGGGAGGGCCGGAGACACAACTGCATGACATTCTTTTGGCCGTCCATGATAGAAAAGACCGTGGTAGAAGCGAGGGCAAGGAAAATTTCGGGGAGTTCTCGGTTACGGTGGGCGGTTGGGGGCCGAGCGATGCGCGTTTCTCTCACGTACGCACGTGTGTGCGAGGCATTTGCTCTAATCGAACCCGAAGCGAGGCGCGGGCTCTAATCGAACCCGGCGATTACCGCAGTTACGTTCTTCAACCCGGCGATCGATCGATGGCTGTTAATCAACCCAATTGAGCGATTCGCCGCTCTGCTGCTAATCAAGCCGATGGATGCTACCTGGGATGAGCAAAGAGCATTGTCTTGCGGCGTGGGGGGGGTTGGATGAATAGTGAGCGGTGGCGTTGCCTCTGGATGAACAGTACCTCGTGGTGTGGAGGGCTGGATGAACAGGACGACCCCGTGGAGGGCTGGATGAACAATAGATGGTGGAGGGGTGGTTGAACAGTAGCCGGTGGAGTAGCGTGCGGTGGAGGCTGGATGAACAGGAGCCCGTGGAGGCTGGAGGAGGTCGACGGTAGCCCGTGGAGGCTGGAGGAGGTCGACGGTGGAGATGAACAGTATCCCATGGAGTCCCGTTTTGTGGTACGCCACACCCCTCCCGATGAACAGGACCCCCGTTTCGACCGTAGCGCTCCAACACAAGTCCATTTCGTCCGTTTTGCGGTACGCCACACCCCTCCCGATCAACAGGACCCCCGTTTCGACCATAGGAGGTCTGTTTCCTCCGTTTTGCGGTATGCCAGACCCCTCCCGATGAACAGGATCCCGTTTCGAATGTGGCCGGTCGAACACAAGGCCGTTTCCTCTGTTCTGCGGTAAGCCAGGCCTCGTTTCCATCGCCTGTTCCGTCCAAGCCCTCCCGATGAACATGACGACGCATTCCGTTCCGACCCAGCCGGTTGGCTCCCACGCGTTCCGTTGCCTCCCGATGAACACGACGAATTCCGTTGCCTTGCCATGAACACGACGCATTCTGTTGCCTCCCCATGAACACGACGACGATGCTGTTTCTCTGTTCTGACCCAGCCATGTACATGAGCCCTAGCCGTACGTATGCGCAAGTAGGCGTTCGAGACCATGCCGGTATGTACACGTACGTGGCCATATTTTTCTTTCTTGCACACTCGCCGCTGTACGTACGTGTACATGCTACGTGCGCGCCTCTACTACGACACGTGCACGCCTCTACTACGACACGTGCGCGCCTCTACATCGACCAGTATATATGTACGTACACGTTCGCGACTAGAATGACAATACTACATACGCTTCGACCAGGTGGGTCCCAACTGTCAGGCACTTCCTTGCGTGCGAAGATGTAGCTGGTGGGTCCCAGCAGTCAGGGGGCGAATCGTTTTTTTGCCCGGACGCACTTCCTTGCGTGCGAAGGTGTAGCTGGTGGGTCCCAGCAGCCGAGGGGAAACATTTTTTTCGTGAAATACGGTGGCCCGTCCGGTGGGTCCCTGCTGTCAGGTGGAGGAATCATTATTTTCCGCATAATAAGGAGGCACTTCCTTGCTACGGCCGTGGACCCAGCTGTCAGCCTCTCCACGTACAGTCCACATCCGATGGAAGTCGTTCCTTGACCATGTTGACCACGCCGTGCCGAGAGCACCAGGGCGATGGACGACGGCGAGGCCTAGGAAGGGGACGACGGGGAGCCGGGGAAGACGCGACAGTGGAAGCCCGCGCGGAGAGGAGTACGAGGGTTCACTGGTTCAGCTGCGGTGTGAGGCTGCCGTCACCGTAGGGCCTGACCAGCAGTGGGAATAGTAGGGGGTGGTGAGGCCTCCTCGGCAGCACAACCGGCCACGGGAGGCAGGAGCATGCGGCACGACCGACACTGCTTTGGGCGGCTGGAGCAAGAAGACCAGAGGTTGAAGAAGCACTATGGCCATTGGATGGACATCGTACGGTCACTGGAGCTAGAATCATTTATATTGACTAAGTTGACAAAGCCCTTCGTCCCCGTCAACTTAGTAGGCCCACAAGTCAGCCTCCCACCAAGGTGGGTCCCAGCTAGCAGGGGGTATTCATTTTTTTGTGCGTAATAAGGAGGCACTTCCGGTGGGTCCGAGTTGACAGCGGGGGGAACATTTTTTTTCACGAAATACAGTGGCCCGTCCGGTGGGTCCCAACAGTCAGGGGCAAATGTTTTTTCGCGAAATACTGGTGGCCCGTCTGGTGGGTCCCTGCTGTCAGGGGGAGGAATAATTATTTTCTGCATAATAATGAGGCACTTTCTTGCGGCTGCCGTGGACCCAGCTGTTAGCCTCTCCACGTACAGTATTCTTCCGATGGAATTCGGTCATTGACCACATTGACCACGCTGCGCCGAGAGCACCACAGCGGTGGACGACGGCGAGGCCTAGGAAGGGGAGGACGTGGAGCCGGGGAAGATGCGGCAGTGGATGCCCACGCGGAGAGGAGTACGAGGGTTCACTGGTTCGGCTGCGCTGCCGTCGCCGCAGAATAACAGGGGGTGTGGGTGAGTGGAGTGGAGGGATGGCCTGGCCAGCGGTGGGAGTAGTATGGGGGCGGTGAGGCCTCCACGGCAGCACAGCTGGCCATGGGAGGTAGGAGCAGGCGGCAACACCGGCGCTGCTTTGGGCGGCTGGAGCAAGAAGACCAGAGGTTGAAGAGGCACTACGACCGTTGGATGGACATCGTACGGTCAATCGAGCTAGAATCATGCATATTGACTAAGTTGACAAAGCCCTTCGTCCCCGTCTACTTAGTAGGCCCACTATACTGGGTCCCAGTTAGCAGGGGGGGTATTCATTTTTTTGTGTGTAATAAGGAGGCACTTCCTTGCGTGCGAAGATATAGCTGGTGGGTCCGAGCTGTGAGCGGCGGTAACGTTTTTTCGCGAAATACATAGGCCCTTTCGGTGGGTCCCATATGTCAGGTGGAGGAATCATTATTTTGCGCGTAATAAGGAGGCATTTCCTTGCGTGCGGCCGTGGACCTAGCTGTCAGACTCTCCACGTACAGTCCACTTTAGATGCATGTCGGTCGTTGACCATGTTGACCACGCCACGCCGAGAGCATCAGGGCGGTGGACGACGGCGAGGCCTAGGAAGGTAACGACACAGAGCCAGGGAAGACCCGGCAGTTGTTTCCCACGCGAGGGGGAGTACGACTATACTAGGGTTTACTGGTTCGTCTGCCGTCCCCGGAGAATAACAGCAGGTGTGGGACTGTGGGTGAGTAGAGGGAGGGCTAGGCCAGCGATGGGAGTACGGTGGGGTGGTGAGGCTCACAAGCAAAGACACCGTCAATGGGAAGGAGGGAGCAGGCAGTCCCGCCAGCGCTTGTTTGAGTGGCTGGAGCAGGAAGAGCAGAGATTGAAGAAGCACGACGGCCGTTGGATGGACATCCAACAGTCACTGCTTGTGTGTCAACCTTTTTTTAGGAAAGCCTCAAATATGTGGAAAACAGCATACATGCCATCTGCCATTATTTCAAATAATTTACAGCCCATTTGCTAATTCTTACGGGTTTTTTGGAGCCCATATTGTTTTTGTTAGCATTACAGCCCATATTGTGGCCACAGTTAAAAACTTATACGAAATTTTGCATACGTCGGTGCGGTCTAAACTGTTTTTAATCCCGAAATTTCGAGTCACATATTCAGACTGATTTTAAAAATAAATGTATATCAATAAAAAATCCAATAAATTGTCCACGCATAAAAATCAATGCAATTTAAAATCTCGAAATGAAAAAAAGATATTTGAAAGTAATTGCCGGTTGGATGCTTTTTAAAAATGTACAACCATTTCTCATTACTGATAGGCCATTTTCTCGGCCAGCCGAATGAAGCTCTCCTCGTCTTGAAAGATTTGCAGCCCAATAGGCCTGATAAAGTGACTTACTTGACAAATCACAAAAAACTGGGCTAGCCATTTTCAGAAAGAAAAAAAACTACTGGGCTGGTTTGTGGTAAACATAAAAGAAAAGGTTGTCTAGACAGGCCAGAGTGTCCCGCACAGCCCAGTTGACACCCTGGTTCCGTCTAAAAAAATTAGATAAATGCCACTCCAATTATGGCGATTCATAAAAATGCCACTGCAATTTACAAACTTTGAAAAATGCCACTGCAATTTTTGCGAACTTTGAAAAACACCACTGCAGTTTGCAAACTTTGAAAAATGCCACTCCAAACTTCAAAAAATCCACTAGAAATGGCATGAGATGGCATTTTTCAAAGTTTGGAAATTGCAGTGGCATTTCTCGGATACGCCAGATTTGGAGTGGCATTTATCAAATTAACCCAAAACAAAAATAACTGGGCGAGCTGCTGGGTCCCTGGTGTCAGCCGCTCGCTGTGCAATTCTCTCATTTATTGACTACGTTGACAATGGCATGGGACCCAAATGTCAGAAATCCACTAGGAGGAGCCATTTTTTTATTGGATTGAAATAAGGAGGCACTTGCTTGCGTACTGCCATGACCTTGGCGGGTCCCTGCTGTCATCCTCTCCACATGCAATCATCTCCTGATTGTGTACGCGTCAACTTGGTAGGCCCACAAGTCAGCCTCTAAACCCGTGGAGGACAAATACAACCCATTTAAAAAAATAACAGCCTATTCCATACGTTTAAACGGAAAGTTCAACATTCAGAGCAAAGTAACAGGTCTGATCCACATATAGAGTATTGAACTTCCATGTTGACAACCATCATAGCCAAGTTAACTATCTACTCCCACTAATACTCTAGTAGCGTACAAGTACTAACTTACTCTTAGCTAACTAGACGATGCCGGCCACTATCTGCGGTACACGCTAAACACCGGCACCGGCGTCATGCGCCTCGCCTCGGACTTGCATGATGTGCGATAGGGCGCATTGCTTGCACGCGTTGGCCCTTTCCATGCCGGCGTGGTCCACCAAAGCTTCGGCTTCCAAGTGGGAAACCCACTTGATGAGCTGGTAGTAAAAATCAGCGTCGTGAACGCGTGCGTGCCCGACAGCCTCCAGGGCTATTTGCCGGGCGCCGGCTTCCACGTAGTCGGCCCAGTTGTGGGTGCTCTGCTCGTGACTCAGAGCGTTGGTGCGCTGCTGCTCCATGTCCCGCTGGCGGCGCAAATCGGCGATATGCTGCTCCTCCGCCAGGCGGTCACGCTCCAACAACTCCTGCTCCTCCACCAGCCGGTCATGCTACAACAACTCCCCGATCTCCGCATTGCCATCTAAAGACAGATAGAATGCCTCCTCCCTCCGTGTGCCTTCCGGTGAAAAACTGAACACTAGTTCCGGCGGTGACCGCCTCCGACGTCACCTAACGCGGACGGGTGGGGGCATGGCAGACGTGGCGAGCGATGTCAGGCCGGTGGGGGCTTATGAGGATATGGCGAGTTGGGTCACGGTGCCATCGGAGAAGGCTGAGAAACGGTACTTATAGGCGGAAGGTAGCGCGACAGTCATCGGAATTCAATGCGTAATGGCTTAGCGGGCCAGCTTGCCGTGGAAAACTAGAGAAACTGAAATTATGACTGTGCCCTCCTGTCCCGTCTGGGTTGCACGCCGGCATGGCGGTCAAACGAGTGCACTTGAATCATCTCCCTCGTTGTCAATAATGATTCCACGGATTTAAAAAGCCCACAACAATTAAAGCGCATGTTTTTTCGCATCAGTTAGCTGCCTTAATTACGGCTGGCTACATGCAGGCACTCAGAATTGCTCGCAGCCAGTACGCGGAGCAGCATGCAATGAGCCGCAGCCGAGGGCACGCATGCAGCCACTTAAATCGCTCTAATTAATTAGTCTTAAACTTCTGCATGCCGTTAATTATTGCCATCCCTTGGTCTTGCTGCTTTGCTCGTGGGACTAATAAACCCGGACGGAGGGAGTACCTTGGTTGGTGAGAGGTCTGAATTAAGCCCTGCAAACCGGAAAAGAGGTAATAGTATGTGCATGATCCGCTATTTATTCGTGTAGGATCAAGTAGGTCGTTTCTCGAATTGAGCCTTGCAAACCGGAAAGGAGGTAGTACGTGCGTGATCTGCTATTTATCCGTGTAGGATCGATAGTGTAGCTTGTCAGTTTCTTCAGAGGTAGACATTTTTCTTCAAAAAACTGCCACTTTGCATCTTGCATCGCAAATAAAACTGCCAGGAGCGCATTTGTAGGCTAGCTAGTGATCGATCAGTAACTTTTAAACACTGAGTGAACAGAAATAAGTAACTGTTAATGCATCTCAATGATTCACAGATCATATACAAATATGTAGCTCCAAAAGCAAAGATCAGCCACTTCGGATCTTGCGTCGCAACTAAAACTAACTAGTACAATTCCCATACATAAGATCAACATGTTAATGCATCTCAGTGATTCACAGATCATATACAAATATGTAGCTCCAAAAGCAAAGATCTAGAAAAAACATCTGTTCTTCCTACTAACATGGATGCTTCTATTGGACAACATTCAGTATAGACTCAAAGACAAATTTGTTTGTGAAGTCTACAATTCCTCTTGCAAACGTAAGTGGTTTCACCAACAACTGGAACCATGAGAATGAACCACACATGATGGAGGAACATCCACTGCAATATGATTTGGTCTTCTCTCGATTACACCGCGAGACTATTTTCGGAATACAAACTTTAACTTAGGCAAAATGATGCCCATTGTATAATCAGACCCAAGCAATGAAGCACCTAGTGTTGGCGAATAAATAGTACAGTACTACTTTTCTGCAGTCCATGAAGTGACTATCCAATCTTTCTATGTCTATTTTCAAATGGCACTGCATGCAGTGACTATACTATTCTCTTGTGCAGCTCAACCAAAATTGCGGACACTTTGTTTGTTTGCCAAATAGCAACAGGTAGACATCTCTGTTTGCACAAATATCAAGCAGCTAGTAAACATATACCACACCATGTATTTTCGGTTTAAACATGTCTCTTCCGCTTAGCATCTGTCATGTTCTCCACTGGACAATCTGATACAGTTATGTTTTGCCCTGGACAATTTCATACTGAATTGATTTGCTGGTTCAGAGCAGAAATATAGCACCTATTCTTCATCAGACCAAGGATATCCATGTTCGCAGTGATGGAAGATGTGAAATCGATACAACCGAAATTGAGCATCCAATCATTGAATCATGTCCTGCACCTCCAATGTAGGTCCACCCTGCCAATAAATTCACATGCAAACCACTAGTATTACTATCTAATGATAGTACAAAAAGAGTAGCAAGATAGTAGCAAACCATGTACCTTCATAATGAATAGCTCATAGTGCCACCAATTGAATATAAAGGTTTGGAAAAAACATGCTCCTAATGTTGAACCAGTTGGACTTTTTATGCAGTTCCACTAAAATTGAGCATCCCTGTTTGCATACATATTGAAAGTGTGATTACTATAAAAGTGGCACTAGTTGAGGCATAGACTCACAAGTATAAGCATTCCAATTTCTTAATGGGAAAAGGTAGCAAGACTGTTTTTAACCACCTGTTTAAAGGAATAAATAAAGCAACAACGGCTGATGACAGGAAGGCATACATAGTTTTTTCTGAAAAATTGAGCCATTCCTGACCTTTCCTCTTCTTTTAAGCATATTTTGTGTAGTTCAACTAAAATAAAATGCCATCACCGCCTTGACAATTTAGTGTCATTGTACAAAAGGAAATAACTTAACATTACATCATGATGTCAAGTATGTAGTCGACAGTCATTAGAGACAAACATACAGACCTCCTTCGATAACATAATGAACATTAATTTTAACAAAGGTGTGACTAGCTTCACCGGGATAATTTGAGTGAACTCTACACCCTCTGTTCCTTAATATAAGACGTTTTCGCGGTTCAATTTAAAGTACCCAAATGTCTAGTATTTAGAAAAATAGGTAGTAGTTTTCTTGAGCAATATCTGGGAAAGCTTGCCACACTTTATTTATGTCCATACGCTAATGCAACACCATTCAAATACTACAAATATACACTAATCCAGTGGCTAGTGCAACAAGAGAGTAGTTAGTTTATTACGAGTGCACAAGACAATGGTTTTATTGAACAGATTTCAATAAACTCTAGCATCGGAAGATTTCCATAAAATTAACAATACAAAATGTAAAGGTAACAAGTTTCAAATTGGTATACTAGATGTGCATGAGCATTAAACCAAGTACAAAAGTCTGAAGGTAACTAGCATTATTAACTAATGACAAGATAAAAAATTGCAAACCATGTACCTCAAGGTAAATATCATTTCGAACTCGGGGACCTTAAAATTGCTATCCCAATCTTGATAATCGATCAAACATAAAAACTTGATCGAACGAGTCAAGAGAACAGCCGAGGAGGAGGTGCCCACTTGACCTTTCCTCTTGTCTTCATAATTTTTTGTGCAGTTTAACCAAAATAAAATGACATCAGCGCCTTGGCATTTTGGTGACACTGTACAAAAAAATTAACTTATCTCATGAAAGTGAGGTATGTAATCTATAAGCATTAACGGTGCAAAAATCTGAAGGTAGTAACAAGTTTCATCGTTGGTATACTGGCTTTGCAACATCATTAGAATGCCTTAGCTGAAAAATCTTTAATACATCCATAATGAACAGCTAATCCTAAAATAATCTAGTGACATTAAATGGCATTGCTTAAGTTTATCGGTGGCATTAGACTAAGAGTAGCATTAGTTAAATGTGGCATCACTTTAGCAGTAGCATTGCTTGACTTGACTGCCGGCGTTATACTAACAGCAAAAAAGTGGCAATAGGAGCATGGGAGGCCCATTTGGACAGTGGGCACACCAGTACGATGTACCTCCACAGATGCAGAGTGGTGAGGGAGGTATGGTTGCTGAGAGCAACAAATATCCAGGCAGCATATGTGGATTACGTCCCATTTTTGTTCTCTTTAGCCACCTTTTTCCTATGTGAGGACAACAAACTGATCGACCTGGTCATTCTCTATTGCGTTGTCATGCCTTTCTACCCTTCTTCAACCAAGAGACATGAGACTCGTTCCTTAGCTACTGATTTTCCCCTTTTCAACCTAGATGCGGGTTCGATGCCTACTCTCTTGGATAGTACAATCTCCCTTCCTTTCCATATTCAACCCAGACATGGATTAGTCTGCATGAAGTAGGGTTTCCTTTAATAGTGCAAATTATGGTATTCGTCTGCGTGGCTAGCAAAGCAGAGGATAGCAAATTGGGAAGATGGTGGAGTGGAAAAAGATCCACATGCAACGACGTGGCAGATGGGGCAATAGAACAAGGGTATGGTTCGAAAAGAGGTAGCATACCTGAGGGTCGGCGGGAAGTGGCTTCGCTCATGGTCGTCGTCCTCCGCACACACTACAGCAGCGAGCTTGGGGACGGAGGCCATCCCGCACGGGCGCTAGGTCTGAGAGGACGGCCTTGTCGTCAGTGCGTGACTTCGCTCGCCGACGACGAGTGCGTCAACGTTGCACGTCCTTTTCTTCCCCGATGGATCTGTGACCACCGGTGAGGAGGGAGAGAGAGACCGTCTTTTTTAGATCTAGAGAGAGGGTGGTAGTGTGAGAAGCAAGTGGGCAGCCCTTGCAAGAAAGCGCTTAAGCTCCAGCATATATATCTTTTTTATACTACTAGTACTGGAGGTGGAGTAGTGGTAGAGTACTTTATATTTTCTCTACGTTATGATCATCACCAAGGGGTTGATCACGGGATGATGTGTTACGGAACGAGTAAAGAGACTTGCCGGTAACGAGATTGAACAAGGTATCGGCATACCGACGATCGAATCTCGGGCAAATATAATACCACTGGACAAAGGGAATTGAATACGGGATCTATTGAGTCCTTGACATCGTGGTTCATCCGATGAGATCATCGTGGAACATGTGGGAGCCAACATGGGTATCCAGATCCCGCTGTTGGTTATTGACCAGAGAACGTCTCGGTCATGTCTGCATGGTTCCTGAACCTGTTGGGTCTACACACTTAAGGTTCGATGATGCTAGGGTTATAAAGGAAGTTTGTATGTGGTTACCGAATGTTGTTCGGAGTCCCGAATGAGATCCCGGATGTCACGAGGAGTTCCGGAATGGTCCGGAGCTAAAGATTTATATATGGGAAGTCCTATTTTGGCCATCAGAAAATGTTCGGGATTTTTCGGTATTGTACCGGGAAGGTTGTAGAAGGTTCCGGAGTGGGGCCCACCTACATGGGGGGACGCACATGAACGTGGGTAGTGGGGGCAAGGCCGCACACCCCTGGTCAAGGCGCACCAAGATCCCCCCTTAGAAGGAATAAGATCATATACCAAAGGGATAAGATCAAGATCCCTAAAAAGGGGGGATAGCAATCGGTGGGGAAGGAAATGATGGGATTTCTTTCCTCCTACCTTTGCCAACGCCCCAATGGACTTGGAGGGCAAGAAACCAGCCCCCTCCACCCCTATATATAGTGGGGAGGTGCATGGGAGCTTCACCCTTCCCCTGGCGCAGCCCTCCCCTCTCCCAAGTCCTCCTCCTCTCACGCGGTGCTTGGCGAAGCCCTGCAGGATTGCCACGCTCCTCGACCACCACCATGCCGTCGTGCTGCTGCTGGATGGAGTCTTCCTCAACCTCTCCCTCTCTCATTGCTGGATCAAGTCATGGGAGACGTCATCGGGCTGTACGTGTGTTGAACGCGGAGGTGCCGTCCGTTCAGCACTAGAATCTCCGGTGATTTGGATCACGACGAGTACGACTTCTTCAACCCCGTTCTCTTGAACGCTTCCGCTTAGCAATCTACAAGGGTATGTAGATGCACTCTCCTTCCCCTCATTGCTAGTCTCTCCATAAATAGATCTTGGTGACTCGTAGGAAAATTTTGAATTTCTGCTACGTTCCCCAACAGTGGCATCATGAGCTAGGTCTATTGCGTAGATTCTTTGCACGAGTAGAACACAAAGTAGTTGTGGGCGTTGATTTTGTTCAATATGCTTACCGTTACTAGTCCAATCTTGATTCGGCGGCATTGTGGGATGAAGTGGCCCATACCGACCTTACACGTACACTTACGTGAGACAAGTTCCACCGACTGACATGCACTTGTTGCATAAGGTGGCTAGTGGGTGCCAGTCTCTCCCACTTTAGTCGGATCGGATTCGATGAAAAGGGTCCGTATGAAGGGTAAATAGCAATTGGCATATCACGTTGTGGCTTTTGCGTAGGTAAGAAACGTTCTTGCTAGAAACCCATAGCAGCGACGTAAAACCTACAAACAACAATTAGAGGACGTCTAACTTGTTTTTGCAGTGTATGCTATGTGATGTGATATGGCCAAGAAGAATGTTATGAATGATATGTGATGTATGAGATTGATCATGTTCTTGTAATAGGAATCACGACTTGCATGTCGATGAGTATAACAACCGGCAGGAGCCATAGGAGTTGTCTTTATTTATTGTATGATATGCGTGTCATTAAACAACGCCATGTAATTACTTTACTTTATTGCTAACCGGTAGCCATAGTAGTAGAAGTAATAGTTGGCGAGACAACTTCATGAAGACACGATGATGGAGATCATGATGATGGAGATCATGGTGTCATGCCGGTGACGATGATGATCATGGAGCCCCGAAGATGGAGATCAAAAGGAGCAAAATGATATTGGCCATATCATGTCACTTTTTGATTGCATGTTATGTTTATCATGTTTATGCATCTTATTTGCTTAGAACAACGGTTGTAAATAAGATGATCCCTCATTAAAATTTCAAGAAAGTGTTCCCCCTAACTGTGCACCGTTGCGACAGTTCGTTGTTTCGAAGCACCACGTGATGATCGGGTGTGATAGATTCTTATTTTCACATACAACGGGTGTAAGCCAGATTTACACACGTGAAACACTTAGGTTGACTTGACGAGCCTAGCATGTACAGACATGGCCTCGGAACACAAGAGACCGAAAGGTCGAGCATGAGTCGTATAGTAGATACGATCAACATGAAGATGTTCACCGATGATGACTAGTCCGTCTCACGTGATGATCGGACACGGCCTAGTTGACTCGGATCATGTAATCACTTAGATGACTAGAGGGATGTCTATCTGAGTGGGAGTTCATAAGATGAACTTAATTATCCTGAACATAGTCAAAAGATCTTTGCAAATTATGTCGTAGGCTCGCGCTTTAGTTCCACTGTTTAGATATGTTCCTAGAGAAAATATAGTTGAAAGTTGACAGTAGCAATTATGTGGACAATAGAAAGCTTATGTCCTTAATGCACCACTCAGTGTGCTGAACCCCAAACGTCGTCTGTGGATGTTGCGAACATCGGACATACACGTTTTGATAACTACGTGATAGTTCAATTAAACGGTTTAGAGTAGAGGTACCAAAGACGTTTTCGAAACGTCGCGGAACATATGAGATGTTTCGAGGGCTGAAATTGGGATTTTAGGCTCGTGCCCACGTCAAGAGGTATAAGACCTCCGACGATTTTCTTAGCCAGCAAACTAAGGGAGAAATGCTCAATCATTGAGCTTGTGCTCAGATTGTCTAAGTGCAACAATCACTTGAATCGAGTGGGAGTTATCGTCCAGATGAGAAAGTGATGTTTCTCCAAAGTCATTGCCACCAAGCTACTAGAGCTTCGTGATGAACTATAACATATCAGGGATAGACATGATGATCCTTGAAGTATTCGCGATGTTTGACACCGCGAAAGTAGAAGTCAAGTAGGAGCATCAATTGTTGAAGGTTAGTAAAAACCACTAGTTTTCAAAAGGGGCAAGGGTAAGAAGGGATACTTCGTGAAATGGCAAATCAGTTGCTGCTCTAGTGAAGAAACCCAAGGTTTAACCCAAACCCGAGACTAAGTGCTTCTGTAATAAGGGGAACAACCACTGGAGCAGAATCACCCTAGATACTTGGTAGATGAGAAGGCTAGCAAGATCGATAGAAGTATATTGGATATACATTATGTTAATGTGTACTTTACCAGTACTCCTAGTAGCACCAGGGTATTAAGATACCGGTTCGGTTGCTAAGTGTTAGTAACTCGAAATAAAAGAGCTACGGAATAAACGGAGACTAGCTAAAGGTGAGTGACGATATGTGTTGAAGTGTTTCCAAGTTTGATGTGATCAAACATCGCACGCTCCCTCTACCATCAAGATTAGTATTAAACCTGAATAATTGTCATTTGGTGTTTGCGTTGAGCATAGACATGATTGGATTATGTCTATTGCAATACGATTATTCATTTAAGGAGAATAATGGTTACTCTATCTATTTGAATAATACCTTCAATGGTCTTGCACCTAAAGGAATGGTTTATTGAATCTCGATCGTAGTGATACACATTTTCATGCCAAAAGATAGTAATGATAGTACCACTTACTTGTGGCACTGCCATGTAAGTCATATTGGTATAAAACGCATGAAGAAGCTCCATGTTGATGGATCTTTGGACTCACTCGTTTTTGAAAAGTTTGAGACATGCGAACCATGTCTATTGGTGTATACGCATGAAGAAACTCCATGCAGATGGATTGTTTGGGCTCACTTGATTTTGAATCACTTGAGATATGCAAATCATACCACATGGGCAAGATGATTGAAAAGCCTCGTGCATGGGGGGACCCACATGAACGTGGATAGTGGGGGCAAGGCCCCACACCCCTGGTCATGGCGCACCAAGATCCCCCCTTAGAAGGAATAAGATCATATACAAAAGGGATAAGATCAAGATCCCTAAAAAAGGGGGATAGCAATCGGTGGGGAAGGAAATGATGGCATTTCTTTCCTCCCACCTTTGCCAATGCCCCAATGGACTTGGAGGGCAAGAAACCAGCCCCCTCCACCCCTATATATAGTGGGGAGGCGCATGGGAGCTTCACCCTTCCGCTGGCGCAGCCCTCCCCTCTCCCAAGTCCTCCTCCTCTCCTGCGGTGCTTGGCGAAGCCCTGCAGGATTGCGACGCTCCTCCACCACCACCATGTCGTCGTGCTGCTGCTGGATGGAGTCTTCCTCAACCTCTCCCTCTCTCCTTGCTGGATCAAGGCATGGGAGACGTCACCGGGCTGTACGTGTGTTGAACGCGGAGGTGCCGTGCGTTCGGCACTAGAATCTCTGGTGATTTGGATCACGACGAGTACGACTCCTTCAACCCCGTTCTCTTGAACGCTTCCGCTTAGCGATCTACAAGGGTATGTAGATGCACTCTCCTTCCCCTCGTTGCTAGTCTCTCCATAGATAGATCTTGGTGACTCGTGGGAAAATTTTGAATTTCTGCTTTCGTTCCCCAACAAAGGCATCATGAGCTAGGTCTATTAAGCGAGATTCTTTGCACGAGTAGAACACAAAGTAGTTGTGGTCGTTGATTTTGTTCAATATGCTTACCGTTACTAGTCCAATCTTGTTTCGACGGTATTGTGGGATGAAGCGGCCCGGACCCGATGCAAGAAACACTCCTATCTAAGGACTGGAGCAAGCATCTCGGAGTTGGAATGTATGCTTTGATGAGATGATCAAAGATTTTGGATTTATACAAAGTTTATGAGAAACTTGTATTTCCAAAGAGGTGAGTGGGAGCACTATAGAATTTCTGATGAGTATATGTTGTTGACATATTGTTGATCAGAAATGATGTAGAATTTCTGTAAAGCATATAGGGTTATTTGAAAAGTGTTTTTCAATGGAAAACCTGGATTAAGCTAATTGAACATTGAGCATCAAGATCTATAATGATAGATCAAAAACGCTTAATGGTACTTTCAAAATGAGAACATATCTTGACATGATCTTGAAGGTGTTCAAGATGGATCAGTCAAAGAAGGAGTTCTTGCGTGAGTTGTAAGGTATGAAGTTAAGACTTAAAGCTCAACCATGGCAGAAAAGAGAGAAAGGACGAAGGTCGTCCCCTATGCTTTAGACGTAGGCTCTACAGTATGCTATGATGTGTACCGCACCTGATGTGTGCCTTGCTACATATCTGGCAAGAGGGTACAAAGGTGATCAAGGAGTGGATCAGCAGATAGCGGTCAAAATTATCCTTAGAGGAATAAGGATATGTTTCTCGATTATGGAGGTGATAAAGAGTTTGACGTAAAGGGTTACGTCGATGCAAGCTTTAACACCTATCCGAGTGACTCTGAGTAGCAAACCGGATATGTATAGTGGAGCAACCATTTGGAATAGCTCCAAGTGGAGCGTGGAAGCAGCATTTATAGAATGACCTAGAGATTTGCAAAGTACATACGGATCTGAAAGTTGCAGACCCGTTGACTAAAACCTCTCTCACAAGAAAAACATGATCAAACCCCAAAACTCATTGAGTCTTAATCACATGATGATGTGAACTAGTTTAATGACACTAGTAAACTCTTTGGATGTTGGTCACATGGCAATGTGACGTGTGAATGTTAATCACATGACGATGTGAACTAGATTATTGACTCTAGTGCAAGTGGGAGACTGTTGGAAATATGCCCTAGAGGCAATAATAAATTAGTTATTATTATATTTCCTTGTTCATGATAATCGTTTATTATCCATGCTATAATTGTATTGATAGGAAACTCAGATACATGTGTGGGTACATAGACAACACCAAGTCCCTAGTAAGCCTCTAGTTGACTAGCTCGTTGATCAACAGATGGTTACAGTTTCCTGACCATGGACATTAGATGTCGTTGATAACGGGATCACATCATTAGCTGAATGATGTGATGGACAAGACCCAATCCTAAGCCTAGCACAAAGATCGTAGTTCTTATGCTAAAGCTTTTCTAATGTCAAGTATCATTTCCTTAGACCATGAGATTGTGCAACTCCCGGATATCGTAGGAATGCTTTGGGTGTACCAAACGTCACAACGTAACTGGGTGGCTATAAAGGTGCACTACAGGTATCTCCAAAAGTGTCTGCTGGGTTGGCACGAATCGAGACTGGGATTTGTCACTCCGTGTAAACGGAGAGGTATCTCTGGGCCCACTTGATAGGACATCATCATAATGTGCACAATGTGACCAAGGGGTTGATCACGGGATGATGTGTTACGGAACGAGTAAAGAGACTTGCCGGTAACGAGATTCAACAAGGTATCAATATACCGACGATCGAATCTCGGGCAAGTACAATACCGTTAGACAAAGGGAATTGTATACGGGATTGATTGAGTCCTTGACATCGTGGTTCATCCGATGAGATCATCATGGAATATGTGGGAGCCAACATGGGTATCCAGATCCCGCTGTTGGTTATTGACCGGAGAACGTCTCGGTCATGTCTACATGTCTCCCGAACCCGTAGGGTCTACACACTTAAGGTTCGATGACGCTAGGGCTATAAAGGAAGTTTGTATGTGGTTACCGAATGTTGTCCGGAGTCCCGGATGAGATCCCGGACGTCACGATGAGTTCTGGAATGGTCCGGAGGTAAAGATTTATATATGGGAAGTCCTATTTTGGCCACCGGAAAATGTTCGGGATTTTTCGGTATTGTACCGTGAAGGTTCTAGAAGGTTCTGGAGTGGGGCCCACCTGCATGGGGGACCCACATGAACGTGGGTAGTGGGGTCAAGGGCCCACACCCCTGGTCAAGGCGCACCAAGATCCCCCCTTAGAAGGAATAAGATCATATCCCAAGGGATAAGATCGAGATCCCTAGAAAGGGGGGATAACAATCGGTGGGGAAGGAAATGATGGCATTTCTTTCCTCCCACCTTTGCCAACGCCCCGATGGACTTGGAGGGCAAGAAACCAACCCCTCCACCCCTATATATAGTGGGGAGGCGCATGGGAGCTACACGCTTCCCCTGGCGCAGCCCTCCCCCTCTCCCAAGTACTCCTCTCCCGCGGTGCTTAGCGAAGCCCTGCAGGATTGCCATGCTCCTCCATCACCACCACGCCGTCGTGCTGCTGCTGGATGGAGTCTTCCTCAACCTCTCCCTCTCTCCTTCCTGGATCAAGGCATGGGAGACGTCACCGGGCTGTACGTGTGTTGAACACGGAGGTGCCGTCCGTTCGGCACTAGGATCTCCGGTGATTTGGATCACGACTAGTACGACTCCATCAACCCCGTTCACTTGAACACTTCCGCTTAGCGATCTACAAGGGTATGTAGATGCACTCTCCTTCCCCTCGTTGTTGGTTTCTCCATAGATAGATCTTGGTGACACGTAGGAAAATTTTGAATTTCTGCAACGTTCCCCAACAGTGGTATCAGAGCTAGGTCTATTGCGTAGATTCTTTGCACGAGTAGAACACAAAGTAGTTGTGGGCGTTGATGTTGTTCAATATGCTTACTGTTACTAGTCCAATCTTGATTCGGTGGCATCATGGGATGAAGCGGCCCAGACCGACCTTACACGTACTCTTACGTGAGACAGGTTCCACCGATTGACATGCACTTGTTGCATAAGGTGGCTAGCGGGTGCCAGTCTCTCCCACTTTATTCGGATCGGATTCGATGAAAAGGGTCCTTATGAAGGGTAAATAGCAATTGACATATCATGTTGTGGTTTTTGCGTAGGTAAGAAACGTTCTTGCTAGAAACCCATAGTAGCCACGTAAAACATGCAAACAACAATGAGAGGACGTCTAACTTGTTTTTGCAGGGTATGCTATGTGATGTGATATGGCCAAGAAGAATGTGATGAATGATATGTGATGTATGAGATTGATCATGTTCTTGTAATAGGAATCACGACTTGCATGTCGATCAAGATGACAACCGGCGAGAATATATGAGTTGTCTTTATTTATTGTATGACCTGCGTGTCATTGAACAATGTCATGTAATTACTTTACTTTATTGCTAACCGGTAGCCATAGTAGTAGAAGTAATAAGTTGGCGAGACAACTTCATGGAGACACGATGATGGAGATCATGATGATGGAGATCATGGTGTCATTCCGGTGACGATGATGATCATGGAGCCCCAAAGATGGAGATCAAAAGGAGCAAAATGATATTGGCCATATCATGTCACTTTTTGATTGCATGTGATGTTTATCATGTTTTGCATCTTGTTTGCTTAGAACGACGGTAGTAAATAAGATGATCCCTCATAATAATTTCAAGAAAGTGTTCACCCTAGCTATGCACCGTTGCAAAAGTTCGTCGTTTTGAAGCACCACGTGATGATCGGGTGTGATAGATTCTAACGTTCACATACAACGGGTGTAAGCCGGATTTACACACGCGATACACTTTGGTTGACTTGAGAAGCCTAGCATGTACAGACATGGCCTCGGAACACGGAAGACCGAAAGGTCAAGCATGAGTCGTATAGAAGATACGATCAACATGAAGATGTTCACCGACGTTGACTAGTCCGTCTCACATGATGATGGGACACGGCCTAGTTGACTCGGATCATGTAATCACTAAGATAACTAGAGGGATGTCTATCTGAGTGGGAGTTCATAAGATGAACTTAATTATCCTGAACATAGTCAAAAGATTCTTGCAAATTATGTCATAGCTCGCGCTTTAGTTCTACTGTTTTAGATATGTTCCTAGAGAAAATATAGTTGAAAGTTGATAGTAGCAATTATGCGGACTGGGTCCGTGAACTGAGGATTGTCCTCGTTGCTTCGTAGAAGGCTTATGTCCTTAATGCACCGCTCGGTGTGCTGGACCTCGAACTGACATACACATTTTGATAACTACGTGATAGTTCAGTTAAATGGTTTAGAGTAGAGGCACCAAAGACGTTTTCGAAACATCGTGGAACATATGAGATGTTTCGAGGGCTGAAATTGGGATTTCAGGCTCGTGCCCACGTAAAGAGGTATGAGGCCTCAAGCGATTTTCTTAGCACTGCAAACTAAGGGAGAAAAGCTCAATCGTTGAGCTTGTGCTCGAGATTGTCTGAGTACAACAATCACTTGTCGAGTGGGAGTTGATTTTCCGGATGAGATAGTGATGTTTCTCCAAAGTCATTGCCACCAAGCTGCTAGAGCTTCGTGATGAACTATAACATATCAGGGATAGATATGATGATCCTTGAAGTATTCACGATGTTTGACACATGAAAGTAGAAGTCAAGTAGGAGCATCAATTGTTTATGGTTAGTAAAACCACTAGTTTCAAAAGGGCAAGGGCAAGAAGGGATACTTCATGAGGCGGCAAATCAGCTGCTGCTCTAGTGAAGAAACCCAAGGTTGAACATAAACCGAGACTAAGTGCTTCGTAATAAGGGAACAACCAACTGGAGCGAAATTACCTAGATACTTGGTAGATGAGAAGGTGGCAAGGTCGATCGAAGTATATTGGATATACATTATGTTAATGTGTACTTTACTAGTACTCCTAGTAGCACCGAGGGTATTAGATACGATTCGGTTGCTAAGTGTTAGTAACTTCGAAATAAAAGCTAGGGAATAGCGAGAGACTAGCTAAAGGTGAGTGACGACATGTGTTGGAAGTGTTTCAAAGGTTGATGTGATCAAGCATCATGACGCTCCCTCTACCATCAAGATTGGTGTTAAACCTAAATAATTGTTATTTGGTGTTTGCGTTGAGCATAGACATGATTGGATTATGTCTATCGCAACACGGTTATTCATTTAAGGAGAATAATGGTTACTCCGTTTATTTGAATAATACCTTCAATGGTCTTGCACCTAAAATGAATGGTTTATTGAATCTCGATTGTAGTGATACACATGTTCATGCCAAAAGATATAAGATAGTAATGATAGTACCACCTACTTGTGGCATTGCCATATAAGTCATATTGGTATAGAACGCATGAAGAAGCTCCATGTTGATGGATCTTTGGACTCACTCGTTTTTGAAAAGTTTGAGACATGCGAACCATGTCTATTGGTGTATATGCATGAAGAAACTCCATGCAAATGGACCCTTTGGACTCACTTGATTTTGAATCACTTGAGACATGCAAATCATACCACATGGGCAAGATGGTGAAAGCCTCGTTTTCGATAAAATGGAACAAGAAAGCAACTTGTTGGAAGTAATACATTTTGATGTGTGCAGTCCAATGAGTCTTTGAGGCCTGCTGATGGATAACGTTATGTTCTTACTTCACGGATGATTTGAGTAGATACTGATTATATTTACTTGATGAAACACAAGTCTGAATTATTGAATGGTTCAAGTAATTTCAGAGTGAAGTTGAAGATCATCGTGACAAGAGGATAAAATGTCTATGATATGATCATAGAGATGAGTATCTGAGTTACGAGCTTTGGCACACAATTAAGACATTGTGGAAATTGTTTCACAATTAATACCGCCTGGAACACCATAGTGTGATGGTGTGTCCGAACATCACAGTTGCACCCTATTGGATATGGTGTGTACCATGATGTCTCTTATCGAATTACCACTATCGTTCATGGATTAGGCATTAGAGACAACCACACTCACTTTAATAGGGCACCACGTAATTCCGTTGAGACGACACCGTTTGAACTATGGTTTGGAGAAACCTAAGTTGTTGTTTCTTAGATGTTTGGGGCTGCGACACTTATGTGAAAAAGTTTCAGGTTGATAAGCTCGAACCCAAAGCGGATAGAATGCATCTTCATAGGACAGCCAAAGCAGTTGGGTATACCTCCTAATTCAGATCCGAAAGCAATCGGGATTGTTTCTTGAATCGGGTCCTTTCTCGAGGAAAAGTTTGTCTCGGAAAGTTGAGTGGGAGCATGGTGGAGGCTTGATGAGGTTATTGAACCGTCACTTCAACTGGTGTGTAGCAGGGCACGGGAAGTTGTTCCTGTGGCACCCACACTAATTGAAGTAGAAGCTTATGATAGTGATCATGAAGTTTTGGATCAAGTCACTACCGTACCTCGTAGGGTGACAAGGATGCGTACTACTTCAGAGTGGTACAATCCTGTCTTGAAGGTCATGTTGCTAGACAACAATGAACCTGCAAGCTATGGAGAAGCGTTGGTGGGCCCATATTCCGACAAACGGTTAGAAGCCATGAAATCCAAGATAGGATCCATGTATCAGAACAAAGCATAGACTTTGGTGGACTTGCCCGATGATCGGCAAGCCATTGAGATAAATGGATCTTTAAGAAGAAGACGGACGTGGACGGTAATGTCACCGTCTATGAAGCTCGACTTGTGGCAAAGAGTTTTTTCACAAGTTCAAGGAATTGACTACGATGAGATTTTCTCATCCGTAGCGATGCTTAAGTCCGTCGGAATCATGTTAGCATGATCTGCATTTATGAAATCTGGCAGATGGATGTCAAAACGAGTTTCCTTACCAGTTTTCGTAAGGAAAGGTTGTATGTGATACAATCAGAAAGGTTTTGTCGATCCTAAGGATGCTAAAAGGTATGCTAGCTGCAGCGATCCTTCCATGGACTAGAGCAAGCATCTCAGAGTCAGAATATGCGCTTTGATGAGATGATCAAAGATTTTGGGTTTATACAAAGTTTATGAGAAACTCGTATCTCCAAAGAAGTGAGTGGGAGCACTATAGAATTTCTGATGAGTATATGTTGTTGACATACTGTGGATCAAAAATGATGTAGAATTTATGGAAAGCAAATAGGGTTATTGGAAAAGTATTTTTCAAGGGAAAACCTGGTTTAAGCTACTTGAACATTGAGCATTAAGATCTATAAGGATAGATCAAAAACTGCTTAATGGTACTTTCAAATGAGCACGTACGTTGACATGATCTTGAAGGTGTTCAAGATGGATCAGTCAAAGAAGGAGTTCTTGCCTGAGTTGTAAGGTATGAAGTTAAGACTTAAAGCTCGACCACGGCGGAAGAAAGAGGAAGGATCAGGTCGTCCCTATGCTTTGACATAGGCTCTATCGGGTATGCCATCTTTGAGTACCACACCCGATGTGTGCCTTGCCACATGTCTGGCAAGAGGGTACAAAGGTGATCAAGGAGTGGATCACCAGACAGCGGTCAAGATTGTCCTTGGAGTAATAAGGATATGTTTCTCGATTATGGAGGTGATAAAGAGTTCGGCGTAAAGGGTTACGTCGATGCAAGCTTTAACACCTATCCGAATGACTCTGAGTAGCAAACCGGATACGTATAGTGGAGCAACCATTTGGAATAGCTCCAAGTGGAGCGTGGAAGCAGCATTTACAATATGACCTAGAGATTTGCGAAGTACATACGGATCTGAATGTTGCAGACCCGTTGACTAAAACCTCTCTCACAAGCAAAACATGATCAAACCCCAGAACTCATTGAGTCTTAGTCACATGATGATGTGAACTAGTAAACTCTTTGGATGTTGGTCACATGGCGATGTGACCTATGAGTGTTAATCACATGGTGGTGTGAACTAGATTATTGACTCTAGTGCAAGTGGGAGACTATTGGAAATATGCCCTAGAGGCAATAATAAATTAGTTATTATTATTATATTTCCTTGTTCATGATAATCGTTTATTGTCCATGCTATAATTGTATTGATAATAAACTCGATCCATAATGTGGATACATAGACAACACCATGTCCTAGTAAGCCTCTAGTAGACTAGCTCGTTGATCGATAGATGGTTACGGTTTCACGACCATGGACATTGGATGTCGTTGATAATGGGATCACATCATTAGGAGAATGATGTGATGGACAAGACAATCCTAAGCCTAGCACAAAGATCGTGTAGTTCGTATGGTAAAGCTTTTATAATGTCAAGTATCATTTCCTTAGACCATGAGATTGTGCAACTCCGGATCTTGTAGGAATGCTTTGGGTGTACCAAGCGTCCTGGCATGGCGGGTGGCTATAAAGGTGCACTCTGGTATCTCGAAAGTGTCATTGGGTTGTACGAATCGAGGCTGGAATTTGTCACTCCAGCGTGGCGGAGAGGTATCTCTGGCCCCACTCGGCGAGGACATCATCATAATGTGCACAATGTGACCAAGGGGTTGATCACGGGATGATGTCTTCTGGAATGAGTAAAGAGACTTGCGTGCAGATTGAACAAAGTGCGGGATACCGACGATCGAATATCGGGCAAGTACAATACCGCTAGACAAAGGGAATTGAATCTGAGGATTGCTTGAATCCTTAACATCGTGGTTCATCCGATGAGATCATCGTGGAACATGTAGGAGCCAACATGGGTATCGGATCCGCTGTTGGTTATTGGCGGAAGAGCTGTCTCGGTCATATGCGCATGATTCCCGAACCGTAGGATCTACACACTCAAGGTTCGGTGGCGCTAGAGTTGTTATGGGAATTAGTGTGCGATTACGAATGTTGTTGAGTCCGGATGAGATCCGGACGTCACGAGGAGTTCAGGAATGGTGCAGGAGGTAAAGATTTATATATGGGAAGTCCTATTTGACTAAGGGTATGTAGATGCACTCTCCTTCAACCAGCAACGAGGGCAAGGAGAGTGTATCTACATACCCTTGTAGATCGCTAAGAAGCGCTCAAGAGAACGGGGTTGAAGGAGTCGACTCTGCCGTGATCCAAATCACCGGAGATCCTAGTGCCGAACGGACGCACCTCCGCTGCTCAACACACGCATAACCCGTGACGCCTCCCATGCCTTGATCCAGCAAGGAGAGAGGGAGAGTTTGAGGAAGACTCATTCAGCAGCAGCACAACGGGCGGTGGTGGTGGAGGAGCGTGGCATCCCGGCAGGCTTCACCAAGCACCGCGGGAGAGGAGGAGGACTTGGGAGAGGGGAGGGCTGCGCCTGCAACCTGGGTAAAGCTCCCATGCGCCTCCCCACTATATATAGGGGTGGAGGGGCTGGTTTCTTGCCCTCCAAGTCCATTGGGGTTTGGCAAAGGTGGGAGGAAAGAAATCCCATCATTTCCTTCCCCACCGATTGTTATCCCCTTTTAGGGATCTTGATCTTATCCCTTGGGATATGATCTTATTCCTTCTAGGGGAATCTTGGTGCGCTTATTAGGGTGTGGGGCCTGCCCCACTACCCACGTTCATGTGGGTCCCCCATGCAGGTGGGCCCAACTCCGAACCTTCTAGAACCTTCCTGCACAATACCTAAAAATCCCTAACATTTTCCTGGCCAAAATAGGACTTCCCATATATAAATCTTTACCTCCGACCATTCCTAACTCCTCGTGACGTCCGGATATCATCCGGACTCAACAACATTCGTAACCACATACAAACTTCCTTTATAACCCTAGCATCATCGAACCTTATGTGTAGACCCTACGGTTCGGGAACCATGCGCACATGACCGAGACGCTTCTCCCATCAATAACCTATAGCGGATCCGATACCCATGTTGGCTCCTACATGTTCCACGATGATCTCATCGATGAACCATGATGTCAAGGACTCAATAGATCCCGTGATTCAATTCCCTTTGTCCAAGGGTATTATACTTGCCCGAGATTCGATCGCCGGTATGCCGATACCTTGTTCAATCTCGTATCGGCAAGTCTCTTTACTCGCTCCGAACACATCATCCAAAGGATCAACCCTTGGTCACATTCTGCACATTATGATGATGTCATACCGAGGGGCCCAGATACACCTCTCCGCTTACACGGAGTGACAAATCCCAGCCTAGATTCGTACAACCCAATGACACTTTCGAGATACCAGTAGTGCACCTTTATAGCCACCCAGCCACGCTGGAAGTTTGGTACACCCAAAGCATTCCTACGGTATCCGGGAGTTGCACAATCTCATGGTCTAAGGAAAAGATACTTGACATTAGAAAAGCTTTAGCATATGAACTACACGATCTATGTGCTAGGCTTAGGATTGGGTCTTGTCCATCACATCATTCTGCTAATGATGTGACCCCGTTATCAACGACATCCAATGTCCATGGTCAGGAAACTCTAACCATCTATTGATCAACAAGCTAGTCAACTAGAGGCTTACTAGGGACATGGTGTTGTCTATGTACCCACACATGTATCTGAGTTTCCTATCAATACAATTATAGCATGGATAAGAAACGATTATCATGAACAAGGAAATATAATAATAACTAATTTATTATTGCCTCTAGGGCATATTTCCAACAGTCTCCCACTTGCACTAGAGTCAATAATCTAGTTCACATCGCCATGTGGTTAACATTCACAGGTCACATCACCATGTGACCAACATCCAAAGAGTTTACTAGTGTCACTAAAGTAGTTCACATCATCATGTGATTAAGACTCAATGAGTTCTGGGGTTTGATCATGTTTTGCTTGTAAGAGAGGTTTTAGTCAACGGGTCTGCAACATTCAGATCCGTATGTACTTCGCAAATCTCTAGGTCATATTGTAAATGCTGCTTCCACGCTCCACTTGGAGCTATTCCAAATGGTTGCTCCACTATACGTATCCGGTTTGCTACTCAGAGTTATTCGGATAGGTGTTAACCTCATCGACGTAAAACTTTACGCCAACTCTTTATCACCTCCATAATCGAGAAACATGTCCTTATTTGCTCCAAGGACAATTTTGATCGCTGTCCAATGATCCATTCCTCGATCATTCTTGTACCCTTTGATCGACTCATGGCAAGGCACACTTCCGTAAGCGTACACAAGATAGCATAGAATAGAGCCTACGTCTCAAGCATAGGGACGGCCTTCGCCCTTTCTCTCTCTTCACCGTGGTCGAGCTTTAACTCTTAACTTCATACCTTACAACTCGTGCAAGAACTCCTTCTTTGATCGATCCATCTTGAACACCTTCAAGATCATGTCAAGGTATGTGCTCATTCGAAAGTACCATTAAGCATTTTTGATCTATCCTCATAGATCTTGATGCTCAATGTTCAAGTAGCTTAATCCAGTTTTCTATTGAAAACACCTTCAAATAACCCTATATGCTTTCTAGAATTCTACATCATTTCGATCAACAATATGTCAACAACATATACTCATCGAAATTTATAGTGCTCCCAGTCACTTCTTTGGAAATACAAGTTTCTCATAAACTTTTTATAAACACAAAACCTTTGATCATCTTATCAAAGTGCATATTCCAACTCCGAGTTGCTTACTCTAGTCCATGGAAGGATCGCTGGAGCTAGCATACCTTTTAGCATCCTTAAGATCGACAAAACCTTTCTGATTGTATCGCATACAACCTTTCCTTACGAAAACTGGTAAGGAAACTCGTTTTGACATCCATCTGCTAGATTTCATAAATGCAGCTAATGCTAACATGATTCCGACTGACTTTAAGCATCGCTACGGATGAGAAAATCTCATCGTAGTCAACTCCTTGAACTTGTGAAAAACTCTTCGCCACAAGTCGAGCTTCATGTATGGTGACATTACCATCCACGTCCGTCTTCTTCTTAAAGATCCATTTATCTCAATGCCTTGCCGATCATTGGGCAAGTCCACCAAAGTCCATGCTTTGTTCTGATACATGGATCCTATGGCTTCTAACCATTTGTCGGAATTTGGGCCCACCATCGCTTCTCCATAGCTCTTAGGTTCATTGTTGTCTAGCAACATGACCTTGAAGACAGGATTACTGTACCACTCTGAAGCAGTACGCATCCTTGTCACCCTACTAGGTATGGTAGTGACTTGATCTGAAGTTTCATGATCACTATCATAAGCTTCTACTTCAGTTGGTATAGGTGCCACAGGAACAACTTCCTGTGCCCTGCTACACACTAGTTGTAGTGATGGTTCAATAACCATATCAAGTCTCCACCATCCTCCCACTCAACTTTCCGAGACAAACTTTTCCTCGAGAAAGGACCCGGTTCAAGAAACAATCCCTATTGCTTTCGGATCTGAATTAGGAGGTATACCCAACTTTTTTAGGTGTCCTATGAAGATACATTTTATCCGCTTTGGGTTCGAGCTTATCAACCTGAAACTTTTCCACATAAGCATCGCAGCCCCAAACTTTTAAGAAACGACAACTTAGGTTTCTCCAAACCACAGTTCAAATGTTGTCGTCTCAACGGAATTACGTGGTGCCCAATTAAAGTGAGTGCGGTTGTCTCTAATGCCTAACCCATGAACGATAGTGGTAATTCGATAAGAGACATCATGGTACGCACCATATCCAATAGGGTGCAACTATGATGTTCGGACACATAATCACACTATGGTGTTCCAGGCGGTATTAATTGTGAAACAATTTCCACAATGTCTTAATTGCGTGCCAAAGCTTGTAACTCAGATACTCATCTCTATGATCATATCATAGACATTTTATCCTCTTGTCACAATGATCTTCAACTTCACTCTGAAATTACTTGAACCATTCAATAATTCAGACTTGTGTTTCATCAAGTAAATATACTCAACATCTACTCAAATCATCTGTGAAGTAAGAACATAACGATATTCATCAGATGCCTCAAAGACTCATTGGACCGCACACATCAAAATGTGTTACTTCCAACAAGTTGCTATCTTGTTCCATCTTAGTGAAAACGAGGCTTTTCAGTCATCTTGCCCATGTGGTATGATTTGCATATCTCAAGTGATTCAAAATCAAGTGAGCCCAAACGATCCATCTGCATGGAGTTTCTTCATGCGTATACACCAATAGACATGGTTCGCATGTCTCAAACTTTTCAAAAACGAGTGAGTCCAAAGATCCATCAACATGGAGCTTCTTCATGCATTTTATACCAATATGACTTACATGGCAGTGCCACAAGTAAGTGGTACTATCATTACTATCTTTTGGCATGAAAATGTGTATCACTATGATCAAGATTCAATAAACCATTCCTTTAGGTGCAAGACCATTGAAGGTATCATTCAAATAGATAGAGTAACCATTATTCTACTTAAATGAATAACTGTATTGCAATAGACATAATCCAATCATGTCTATGCTCAACGCAAACACCAAATGACAATTATTCAGGTTTAATACTAATCTTGATGGTAGAGGGAGCGTGCGATGTTTGATCACATCAAACTTGGAAACACTTCCAACACATATCGTCGGCTCACCTTTAGCTAGTCTCTGTTTATTCCGTAGCTCTTTTATTTCGAGTTACTAACACTTAGCAACCGAACCGGTATCTTAATACCCTGGTGCTACTAGGAGTACTGGTAAAGTACACATTAACATAATGTATATCCAATATACTTCTATCGATCTTGCCAGCCTTCTCATCTACCAAGTATCTAGGGTGATTCTGCTCTAGTGGTTGTTCCCCTTATTACAGAAGCACTTAGTCTCGGGTTTGGGTTAAACCTTGGGTTTCTTCACTAGAGCAGCAGCTGATTTGCCGTTTCACGAAGTATCCCTTCTTACCCTTGCCCCTTTTGAAAACTAATGGCTTTTACTAACCATCAACAATTGATGCTCCTACTTGACTTCTACTTTCGCGGTGTCAAACATCGCGAATACTTCAAGGATCATCATGTCTATCCCTGATATGTTATAGTTCATCATGAAGCTCTAGTAGCTTGGTGGCAATGACTTTGGAGAAACATCACTTTCTCATCTGGAAGATAACTCCCACTCGATTCAAGTGATTGTTGCACTTAGACAATCTGAGCACAAGCTCAACGATTGAGCTTTCCTCCCTTAGTTTGCAGGCTAAGAAAATCGTCGGAGGTCTTATACCTCTTGACGTGGGCACGAGCCTGAAATCCCAATTTCAGCCCTCAAAACATCTCATATGTTCCGCGACGTTTCGAAAACGTCTTTGGTGCCTCAACTCTAAACCGTTTAATTGAACAATCACGTAATTATCAAAACATGTATGTCCGATGTTCGCAACATCCACAGACGACGTATGGGGTTCAGCACACTGAGTGTTGCATTAAGAACATAAGCTTTCTATTGTCCACATAATCACTACTGTCAACTTTCAACTATATTTTCTCTAGGAACATATCTAAACAGTGGAACTAAAGCGCGAGCCTACGACATAATTTGCAAAGATCTTTTGACTATGTTCAGGATAATTAAGTTCATCTTATGAACTCCCACTCAGATAGACATCCCTCTAGTCATCTAAGTGATTACATGATCTGAGTCAACTAGGCCGTGTTCGATCATCACGTGAGACGGACTAGTCATCATTGGTGAACATCTTTATGTTGATCGTATCTACTATACGACTCATGCTCGACCTTTCGGTCTCTTGTGTTCCGAGGCCATGTTTCTACATGCTAGGCTCGTCAAGTCAACCTAAGTGTTTCGTGTGTGTAAATCTGGCTTACACCCGTTGTATGTGAACGTAAGAATCTATCACACCCGATCATCACGTGGTGCTTCGAAAGAATGAACTTTCGCAACGGTGCACAGTTAGGGGGAACACTTTCTTGAAATTTTAATGAGGGATCATCTTATTTACTAGCGTCATTCTAAGCAAATAAGATGCAAAAACATGGTAAACATCACATGCAATCAAATAGTGACATGATATGGCCAATATCATTTTGCTCCTTTTGATCTCCATCTTCGGGGCTCCATGATCATCATCGTCACCGGCATGACACCATGATCTCCATCATCATGATCTCCATCACCGTGTCTTCATGAAGTTGTCTCGCCAACTATTACTTCTACTACTATGGCTACCGGTTAGCAATAAAGTAAAGTAATTACATGGCGTTGTTTAATGACACGCAGGTCATACACTAAATAAAGACAACTCATATGGCTCCTGCCGGTTGTTATACTCATCGACATGCAAGTCGTGATTCCTATTACAAGAACATGATCAATCTCATACATCACATATCATTCATCACATTCTTCTTGGCCATATCACATGACATAGCATACCCTGCAAAAACAAGTAAAACATCCTCTAATTGTTGTTTGCATGTTTTACATGGCTGCTATGGTTTTCTAGCAAGAACGTTTCTTGCCTACGCAAAAACCACAACGTGATATGTAAATTGCTATTTACCCTTCATAAGGACCCTTTTCATCGAATCCGTTCCGACTAAAGTGGGAGAGACTGGCACCCGCTAGCCACCTTATGCACCCAGTGCATGTCAATCGGTGGAACCTGTCTCACGTAAGTGTACGTGTAAGGTTGGTCCGGGCCGCTTCATCCCACAATACCGTCGAAATAAGATTGGACTAGTAACGGTAAGCATATTGAACAAAATCAATGCCCACAACTACTTTGTGTTCTACTCGTGCAAAGAATCTACACAATAGACGTAGCTCATAATGCCACTGTTGGGGAACGTAGCAGAAATTCAAAATTTTCTGCGCAACACCAATATCTATCTATGGAGATACTAGCAACGAGGGGAAGGAGAGTGCATCTACATACCCTTGTAGATCGCTAACCGGAAGCGTTCAAGAGAACGGGGTAGAAGGAGTCGTACTCGTCGTGATCCAAATCACTGGAGATCCTAGTGCCGAACGAACGGCACCTCCGCGTTCAACACACGTACAGCCCGGTGACGCCTCCCATGCCTTGATCCAGCAAGGTGAGAGGGAGAGGTTGGGAAGACTCCATCCAGCAGCAAAGACGACGGCATGGTGGTGATGGAGGAGCGTGGCAATCCTGCAGGCTTTGCCAAGCACCGCGAGAGAGGAGGAGTACTTGGGAGAGGGGAGGGCTGCGCCAGGGAAGCATGTAGCTCCCATGCGCCTCCCACTATATATATGGGTGGAGGGGCTGGTTTCCTCCAAGTCCATTGGGGCGTTAGCAAGGTGGGAGGAAAGAAATCCCATCATTTCCTTCCCCATCGATTGTTATCCCCTTTTTAGGGATCTCGATCTTATCCTTCGGGATATGATCTTATTCCTTCTAAGGGGGATCTTGGTGCGCTTGACCAGGGGTGTGGGGCCTTGACCCCACTACCCACGTTCATGTGGGTCCCCATGCAGATGGGCCCCACTCCAAACCTTCTAGAACCTTCCCAGACAATACCGAAAAATCCCAAACATTTTCGGTGGCCAAAATAGGACTTCCCATATATAAATCTTTACCTCCGGACCATTCCTAACTCCTTGTGACGTCCGAGATCTCTTCCGGACTACGAACAACATTCGTAATCGCACACTAATTCCCATAACAACTCTAGCGCCATCGAACCTTATGTGTAGACCCTACGGGTTCGGGAACCATGCGACATGACCGAGACAGCTCTCTGGCCAATAACCAACAGCGGGATCTGGATACCCATGTTGGCTCCCACATGTTCCATGATGATCTCATCGGATGAACCATGATGTCGAGGATTCAATCAATCCCGTATTCAATTCCCTTTGTCTAGCGGTATAGTACCTGCCCGAGATTCGATCGTCGGTATGCCGATACCTTGTTCAATCTCATTACCGGCAAGTCTCTTTACTCCTTTCATAACACATCATCTCATGATCAACCCCTTGGTCACACTGTGCACATTAGGAAGATGTCCTACCGAGTGGGCCTAGAGATACCTCTCTGTTTACACGGAGTGACAAATCCCTGTCTCGATTCGTGCCAACCCAACAGACACTTTCGGAGATACCTGTAGTGCACCTTTATAGCCACCCAGTTATGTTGTGACGTTTGGTACACCCAAAGCATTCCTACGGTATCCGGGAGTTGCACAATCTCATGGTCTAAGGAAAAGATACTTGACATAGAAAAGCTTTAGCATACGAACTACACGATCTATGTGCTAGGCTTAGGATTGGGTCTTGTCCATCACATCATTCTGCTAATGATGTGATCCCGTTATCAACGACATCCAATGTCCATGGTCAATTAACAGTAACCATCTATTGATCAACAAGCTAGTCAACTAGAGGCTTACTAGGGACATGGTGTTGTCTATGTACCCACACATGTATCTGAGTTTCCTATCAATACAATCATAGCATGGATAATAAATGATTATCATGAACAAGGAAATATAATAATAACTAATTTATTATTGCCTCTAGGGCATATTTCCAACAGTCTCCCACTTGCACTAGAGTCAATAATCTAGTTCATATCGCCATGTGATTAAAACTCACAGGTCACATCACCATGTGACCAACATCCAAAGAGTTTACTAGTGTCACTAAACTAGTTCACATCATCATGTGATTAAGACTCAATGAGTTCTGGGGTTTGATCATGTTTTGCTTGCAAGAGAGGCTTTAGTCAACGGGTCTACAACATTCAGATCCGTATGTACTTCGCAAATCTCTAGGTCATATTGTAAATGCTGCTTCCACGCTCCACTTGGAGCTATTCCAAATGGTTGCTCCACTATACGTATCTGGTTTGCTACTTAGAGTTATTCGGATAGGTGTTAAAGCTTGCATCGACGTAAAACTTTACGCCGAACTCTTTGTCACCTCCATAATCGAGAAACATGTCCTTATTTACTCCAGGGACAATTTTGACCGCTGTCCAATGATCCATTCCTGGACCATTCTTGTACCCCTTGACTGACTCATGGCAAGGCACACTTCCGTGCGGTACACAAAGATAGCATAGAATAGAGCCTACGTCTAAGTATAGGGACGGCCTTCGCCCTTTCTCTCTCTTCTGCTGTGGTCGAGCTTTAACTCTTAACTTCATACCTTACAACTCGTGCAAGAACTCCTTCTTTGATCGATCCATCTTGAACACCTTCAAGATCATGTCAAGGTATGTGCTCATTCGAAAGTACCATTAAGCGCTTTGATCTATCCTCATAGATCTTGATGCTCAATGTTCAAGTAGCTTAATCCAGTTTTCTATTGAAAACACCTTTCAAATAACCCTATATGCTTTCTAGAAATTCTACATCATTTCTGATCAACAATATGTCAACAACATATACTCATCAGAAATTCTATAGTGCTCCCACTCACTTCTTTGGAAATACAAGTTTCTCATAAACTTTGTATAAACCCAAAACCTTTGATCATCTTATCAAAGTGCATATTCCAACTCCGAGATGCTTACTCCAGTCCATGGAAGGATCGCTGGAGCTAGCATACATTTTAGCATCCTTAGGATCGACAAAACCTTTCTGATTGTATCACATACAACCTTTCCTTACGAAAACTGGTAAGGAAACTCGTTTTGACATCCATCTGCTAGATTTCATGAATGCAGCTAATGCTAACATGATTCCGACAGACTTTAAGCATCGCTACGGATGAGAAAATCTCATCGTAGTCAACTCCTTGAACTTGTGAAAAACTCTTCGCCACAAGTCGAGCTTCATAGATGGAGACATTACCATCCACGTCCGTCTTCTTCTTAAATATCCATTTATCTCAAAGGCTAGCCGATCATTGGGCAAGTCCACCAAAGTCCATGCTTTGTTCTGATACATGGATCCTATCTCGGATTTCATGGCTTCTAACCATTTGTCGGAATTTGGGCCCACCATCGCTTCTCCATAGCTCGTAGGTTCATTGTTGTCTAGCAACACGACCTTCAAGACAGGATTACTGTACCACTCTGAAGCAGTACACATCCTTGTCACCCTACTAGGTACGGTAGTGACTTGATCTGAAGTTTCATGATCACTATCATAAGCTTCTACTTCAATTGGTATAGGTGCCACAGGAACAACTTCCTATGCCCTGCTACACACTAGTTGTAGTGATGGTTCAATAACCATATCAAGTCTCCACCATCCTCCCACTCAACTTTTCGAGACAAACTTTTCCTCGAGAAAGGACCCGGTTCAAGAAACAATCCCTATTGCTTTCGGATCTGAATTAGGAGGTATACCCAACTTTTTTGGGTGTCCTATGAAGATACATTTTTATCCGCTTTGGGTTCGAGCTTATCAACCTGAAACTTTTCCACATAAGCGTCGCAGCCCCAAACTTTTAAGAAACGACAACTTAGGTTTCTCCAAACCACAGTTCAAACATTGTCGTCTCAACGAAATTACGTGGTGCCCCATTAAAGTGAGTGCGGTTGTCTCTAATGCCTAACCCATGAACGATAGTGGTAATTCGATAAGAGACATCATGGTACGCACCATATCCAATACGGTGCAACTATGATGTTCGGACACACCATCACACTATGGTGTTCCAGGCGGTATTAATTGTGAAACAATTTCCACAATGTCTTAATTATGTGCAAAGCTTGTAACTCAGATACTCATCTCTATGATCATATCATAGACATTTTATCCTCTTGTCACAATGATCTTCAACTTCACTATGAAATTACTTGAACCATTCAATAATTCAGACGTGTTTCATCAAGTAAATATACTCAACATCTACTCGAATCATCCGTGAAGTAAGAACATAATGATATTCATCAGATGCCTCAAAGACTCATTGGACTGCACACATCAAAATGTGTTACTTCCAACAAGTTGCTATCTTGTTCCATCTTAGTGAAAACGAGGCTTTTCAGTCATCTTGCCCATGTGGTATGATTTGCATATCTCAAGTGATTCAAAATCAAGTGAGTCCAAACGATCCATCTGCATGGAGTTTCTTCATGCGTATACACCAATGGACACGGTTTGCATGTCTCAAACTTTTCAAAAACGAGTGAGTCCAAAGATCCATCAACATGGAGCTTCTTCATGCGTTTTATACCAATATGACTTACATGGCAGTGCCACAAGTAAGTGGTACTATCATTACTATCTTTTGGCATGACAATGTGTATCACTACGATCGAGATTCAATAAACCATTCCTTTAGGTGCAAGACCATTGAAGGTATTATTCAAATAGATAGAGTAACCATTATTCTCCTTAAATGAATAACCGTATTGCAATAGACATAATCCAATCATGTCTATGCTCAACGCAAACACCAAATGACAATTATTCAGGTTTAATACTAATCTTGATGGTAGAGGGAGCGTGCGATGTTTGATCACATCAAACTTGGAAACACTTCCAACACATATCGTCAGCTCACCTTTAGCTAGTCTCCGTTTATTCCGTAGCTCTTTTATTTCGAGTTACTAACACTTAGCAACCGAACCGGTATATTAATACCCTAGTGCTACTAGGAGTACTGGTAAAGTACACATTAACATAATGTATATCCAATATACTTCTATTGATCTTGCCAGCCTTCTCATCTACCAAGTATATAGGGTGATTCTGCTCCAGTGGTTGTTCCCCTTATTACAGAAGCACTTAGTCTCGGGTTTGGGTTAAACCTTGGGTTTCTTCACTAGAGCAGCAGCTGATTTGCCGTTTCACGAAGTATCCCTTCTTACCCTTGCCCCTTTTGAAAAACTAGTGGTTTTTACTAACCATCAACAATTGATGTTCCTACTTGACTTCTACTTTCGCGGTGTCAAACATCGCGAATACTTCAAGGATCATCATGTCTATCCCTAATATGTTATAGTTCATCACGAAGCTCTAGTAGCTTGGTGGCAATGACTTTGGAGAAACATCACTTTCTCATCTGGAAGATAACTCCCACTCGATTCAAGTGATTGTTGCACTTAGACAATCTGAGCACTAGCTCAATGATTGAGCTTTTCTCCCTTAGTTTGCAGGCTAAGAAGATCGTCGGAGGTCTTATACCTCTTGACGTGGGCACGAGCCTGAAATCCCAATTTCAGCCCTCGAAACATCTCATATGTTCCACGACATTTCGAAAACGTCTTTGGTGCCTCAAGTCTAAACCGTTTAATTGAACTATCACGTAGTTATCAAAACGTGTATGTCCGATGTTCGCAACATCCACGCATTTATATTTGGGGTTCAAAGACACCGAGTGGTGCATTAAGGACATAAGCTTTCTATTGTCCACATAATCGCCATCACAACTTTCAACTATATTTTCTCTAGGAACATATCTAAACAAAGGCAACTAAAGCGCGAGCCTCACGACATAATTTGCAAAGATCTTTTGACTATGTTCGGGATAATTAAGTTCATCTTATGAACTCCCACCGAGATAGACATCCTCTAGTCATCTAAGTGATTACATGATCCGTGTCAACTAGGCCGTGTCCGATCATCACGTGAGACGGACTAGTCATCATCGGTGAATATCTTCATGTTGATCGTATCTACTATACGACTCATGCTCGACCTTTCGGTCTCTTGTGTTCCGAGGCCATGCCTGTACATGCTAGGCTCGCAAGTCAACCTAAGTGTTTCGCGTGTGTAAATCTGGCTTACACCCGCTGTATGTGAACGTAAGAATCTATCACACCCGATCATCACGTGGTGCTTCAAAACCATTTAACTTTCGCAACGGTGCACGCTTAGGGGAACACTTTCTTGAAATTTTAATGAGGGATCATCTTATTTACTACCGTCGTTCTAAGCAAATAAGATGCATAAACATGATAAACATCACATGCAATCATATAGTGACATGATATGGCCAATATCATTTTGCTCCTTTTGATCTCCATCTTCGGGGCTCCATGATCATCATCGTCACCGGCATGACACCATGATCTCCATCATCATGATCTCCATCATCGTGTCTTCATGAAGTTGTCTCGCCAACTATTACTTCTACTACTATGGCTACCGGTTAGCAATAAAGTAAAGTAATTACATAGCGTTGTTTAATGACACGCAGGTCATAAAATAAATAAAGACAACTCCTATGGCTCCTGCCGGTTGTTATACTCATCGACATGCAAGTCGTGATTCCTATTACAAGAACATGATCAATCTCATACATCACATATCATTCATCACATTCTTCTTGGCCATATCACATCACATAGCATACACTGCAAAAACAAGTTAGACGTCCTCTAATTGTTGTTTGCAGGTTTTACGTGGCTGCTATGGGTTTCTAGCAAGAACGTTTCTTAACTACGCAAAAGCCACAACGTGATATGCCAATTGCTATTTACCCTTCATAAGGACCCTTTTCATCGAATCCGATCCGACTAAAGTGGGAGAGACTGGCACCCGCTAGCCACCTTATGCAACAAGTGCATGTCAGTCCGTGGAACCTATCTCACGTAAGTGTACGTGTAAGGTCGGTCCGGGCCGCTTCATCCCACCATGCCGCTGAATCAAGATTGGACTAGTAACGGTAAGCATATTGAACAAAATCAACGCCCACAACTACTTTGTGTTCTACTCGTGCAAAGAATCTACGCAATAGACCTAGCTCATGATGCCACTGTTGGGGAACGTAGCAGAAATTCAAAATTTTCCTATGAGTCACCAAGATCTATCTATGGAGAGACTAGCAATGAGGGGAAGGAGAGTGCATCTACATACCCTTGTAGATCGCTAAGCGGAAGCGTTCAAGAGAACGGGGTTGAAGGAGTCGTACTCGTCGTGATCCAAATCACCGGAGATTCTAGTGCCGAACGGACGGCACCTCCGCGTTCAACACACGTACAGCCCAGTGACGTCTCCCATGCCTTGATCCAGCAAGGAGAGAGGGAGAGGTTGAGGAAGACTCCATCCAGCAGCAACACGACGGCATGGTGTTGGTGGAGGAGCGTGGCAATCCTGCAGGGCTTCGCCAAGCACCGCGGGAGAGGAGGAGGACTTGGGAGAGGGGAGGGCTGCGCCAGGGGAAGGGTGAAGCTCCCATGCACCTCCCCACTATATATGGGGGTGGAGGGGGCTGGTTTATTGCCGTCCAAGTCCATTGGGGCGTTGGCAAAGGTGGGAGGAAAGAAATGCCATCATTTCCTTACCCACCGATTGCTATCCCCCTTTTTAGGGATCTTGATCTTATCCCTTTGGTATATGATCTTATTCCTTCTAAGATGGGATCTTGGTGCGCCTTGACCAGGGGTGTGGGGCCTTGCCCCCACTACCCACGTTCATGTGGGTCCCCCCATGCAGGTGGGCCCCACTCCGGAACCTTCTAGAACCTTCCCAGACAATACCGAAAAATCCCAACATTTTCCGATGGCCAAAATAGGACTTCCCATATATAAATCTTTACCTCCCACCATTCCGAACTCCTCGTGACGTCCGGGATCTCATCCGGACTCAACAACATTCGATAACCACATACAAACTTCCTATATAACCTAGCGTCATCGACCTTATGTGTAGACCCTACGGGTTCGGGAACCATGCAGACATGACCGAGACGTTCTCTGGTCAATAACCAACAGCGGGATCTGGATACCCATGTTGGCTCCCACATATTCCACGATGATCTCATCGGATGAACCACGATGTCAAGGACTCAATAGATCCCGTATTCAATTCCCTTTGTCCAGTGGTATTATACTTGCCCGAGATTCGATCGTCGGTATGCCGATACCTTGTTCAATCTCGTTACCGGCAAGTGTCTTTACTCGTTCCATAACACATCATCCTGTGATCAACCCCTTGGTCACATTGTGCACATTATGATGATGTCCTACCGAGTGGGCCCAGAGATACCTCTCCGCTTACACGGAGTGACAAATCCCAGCCTCGATTCGTACCAACCCAATGACACTTTCGAGATACCGTAGTGCACCTTTATAGCCACCCGCCACGCTAGGACGCTTGGTACACCCAAAGCATTCCTACGGTATCCGGAGTTGCACAATCTCATGGTCTAAGGAAAAGATACTTGACATTAGAAAAGCTTTAGCATACGAACTACACGATCTATTTGCTAGGCTTAAGATTGGGTCTTGTCCATCACATCATTCTACTAATGATGTGATCCCGTTATCAATGACATCCAATGTCCATGGTCAGGAAACTGTAACCATCTATTGATCAACAAGCTAGTCAACTAGAGGCTTACTAGGGACATGGTGTTGTCTATGTACCCACACATGTATCAGAGTTTCCTATCAATACAATCATAGCATGGATAATAAACGATTGTCATGAACAAGGAAATATAATAATAACTAATTTATTATTGCCTCTAGGGCATATTTCCAACACATCACACTCCTATCTTTACCGTTTTATTTAGTTCGATCCTTTTAGAAGTATCTTGATCTAGTAGATTGAAGTTTTGATATCAAGTAGTTTTGAGCTTTGCTTTGTGATCTCTTTTTGTAATCGAGTCCGTGAGTTATCTATATTAAATATTAGTGTTGAGTCAAGGGCTTTGCTATGTTGCTATGATCTCGAGAAAGTAGAAAGAATAAAAGAGTTCATATTGATCGTATGGATAGTTATGACTTCACACATAGAAAGTATGAGGCATAAAAGTTGTTGAGAGTTGATGAACGTAGTTTTGGTCATCGTTGCAATTAATAGGAAGTGATAAGGAAAGAGGGGTTCACATATAAATATATTATCTTGGACACCTTTTATGATTGGGAGCACTCATTAAGTATGACATGCTAAAAGAGTTGATGTTGGACAAGGAAGACAACGTAATGGTTTATGTTTTCGCACATCCCAGTTAAAGTATATTGTCATTGACCTTCCGAGCATGTTGAGCTTGCCTTTCCCCCTCATGCTAGCCAAATTCCTTGCACCAAGTAGAGATACTACTTGTGCTTCCAAATATCCTTAAACCCAGTTTTGCCAAGAGAGTCCACCATACCTACCTATGGATTGAGTAAGATCCTTCAAGTAAGTTGTCATGTTGCAAGCAATAATAATTGCTATCTAAATATGTATGACTTATTAGTGCAAAGAAAATAAGCTTTGTACGATCTTGTTGTGGAAGTAATAAAAGTGATGGACTGCATAATAAAGGTCCACATACAAGGGGCAATATAAAGTGACGTTCTTTTGCATTAAGATTTTGTGCATCAACCCTAAACGCACATGAAAACCTCTGCTTCCCTCTGCGAAGGGCCTATCTTTTACTTTATGTTTTTACTTTATGCTTGAGTCAAGGTGATCCACACCTTTCCCTTTTTCATTTTATCCTTTGGCAAGCTCCTCGTGTTTGAAAGATCATGATATATATATCCAATTGGATGTAAGTTAGCATGGGCTATTACTGTTGACATCACCTAAAGGTGAATACATTGGGAGGCAACACAATAAGCCCCTATCTTTCTCGTTGTCCGCTGAAACTCCATAACCACAAGTATTGCGTGAGTGTTAGCAATTATAGAAGACTACAAGATAGTTGAGTATGTGAACTTGCTGAAAAGCTCTATTGTTGACTCTTTCTCATGTTATGATAAATTGCAATTGCTTCAATGACTACAAGATTATAGTTTGTTAGTTCTCAATGAAGTTTTTGAACCATACTTGACATTGTGAATTGATTGTTACTTGAGCATAAGAAATCATATGATAAAATCTATATATGTTGCTGTTATAAGAATGATCATGATGCCCTCATGTCCGTATTTTATTTTTATCGACACCTCTATCTCTAAACATGTGGAGATATTTTTCGATTTCGGCTTCCGCTTAAGGACAAGCGAGGTCTAAGCTTGGGGGAGTTGATACCTCCATTTTGCATCATGCTTTTATATCAATATTTATTGCATTATGGGATGTTATTACACATTATATCTCAATACTTATGGCTATTCTCTCTTATTTTACAAGGTTTACCATGAAGAGGGGGAATGCCAGCAGCTGGAATTCTGGCTGGAAAAGGATCAAACATTGGAAACCTATTCTGCACTGCTACAAAAATCCTGAAACTCCACGAAACATGTTTTTGGAATTAATAAGAATTATTGAGCGGAAGAAATATACCAAGGGGCCCACACCTGCTCAGAGGGTGGGGCGCGCTGCCTCTCTCGGCCTCGGTGGGCCCCGTGTCCATCTTCTGCTATATGAGAGCTTTTACCCTGGAAAAAATCGTGGGCAAGCTTACGGGACAAAACTCCGCCGCCACGAGGCGGAACCTTGGCGGAACAAATCTAGGGTTTCGGCGGAGCTGTTCTGCCGGGGACACTTCCCTCCGGAAGGGGGAAATCATCACCAACGTCATCACCAACAATCCTCTCATCGGGAGGGGTCCATCTCCATCAACATCTTCACCAGCACTGTCTCCTCTCAAAACCCTAGTTCATATCTTGTATCCAATCTTGTATCAAAACCACAAATTGGTACATGTGGGTTGCTAGTAGTGTTGATTACTCCTTGTAGTTGATGCTAATTGGTTTACTTGGTGGAAGATCATATGTTTAGATCCTTTATGCATATTATTACTCCTCTGATTATGAACATGAATATGCTTTGTGAGTAGTTATGTTTGTTCCTGAGGACATGGGTGAAGTCTTGCTATTAGTAGTCATGTGAATTTGGTATTCGTTCGATATTTTGATGAGATGTATGTTGTCTTTTCCTCTAGTGGTGTTATGTGAACGTCGACTACATGACACTTCACCATTATTTGGGCCTAGAGGAAGGCATTGGGAAGTAATAAGTAGATGATGGGTTGCTAGAGTGACAGAAGCTTAAACCCTAGTTATGCGTTGCTTCGTTAGGGGCTGATTTGGATCCATATGTTTAATGTTGTGGTTAGGTTTACCTTAATACTTCTTTTGTAGTTGCGAACGCTTGCAATAGGGGTTAATCATAAGTGGGATGCTTGTCCAAGTAAGGGCAGTACCCAATCACCGGTCCACCCACATATCAAATTATCAAAGTACCGAACACGAATCATATGAACGTGATGAAAACAAGCTTGACGATAATTCCCATGTGTCCTCCGGAGCTCCTTTCTCATTTTTAGAAATTGTCCAGGCTTATCCTTTGCTACCTAAAGGATTGGGCCACCTTGCTGCACTTTATTTACTTTATTTACTTGTTACTCGTTACTATTTATCTTATCACAAAACTATCTATTACCTACAATTTCAGTGCTTGCAGAGAAAACCTTCTCAAAACCGCTTATCATTTCCTTCGCTCCTCGTTGGGTTCGACACTCTTACTTATCGAAGGATTACGATAGACCCCTACACTTGTGGGTCATCAAGACAATATTTGTACTAGCTTCACATGCTTCAAGCGTCGGTAGGTGTTTTCTTGTAGCCATATGTTAATATGTGTTCGCTGTACGTAACCAGCACCTCGAATCCTCGATACTAGTACTACATAGTAAGTAGTAGGAGTAGTAGGGTGGTGTCGGTGTCAAAACCGGCGGATCTCGGGTAGGGGTCCCAACTGCAAGGCTAGGCGGATGGTAACAGAGACAAGGACACGATGTTTTTACCCAGGTTCGGGCCCTCTCGATGGAGGTAAAACCCTACTCCTGCTTGATTGATATTGTTGATATGGGTAGTACAAGAGTGGACCTACCACGAGATCAGGGAGGCTAAACCCTAGAAGCTAGCCTATGGTATGATTGTTGTTCTGTCCTATGGACTAAAACCCTCCGGTTTATATAGACATCGGAGAGGGCTAGGGTTACACAGAGTCGGTTACAATGGTAGGAGATCTACATATCCAGACGCCAAGCTTGCCTTCCACGCCAAGGAAAGTCCCATCCTGACACGGACAAAGTCTTCAATCTTGTATCTTCATAGTCTTCGAGTCCGCCGATGATGATAGTTCGCTATCCGGACACCCCTAGTCCGGACTCCTCAAGAGCTCCCTAACAAGGCTTCAATGACAATGAGTCCGCGCAGATATTGTCTTTGGCGTTGCAAGGCGGGTTCTCCTCCAAATTCCATGTGCTTGCCGAATAGTGTCCGGCTTCCTTATAAATGTTGCGCTCCTTGGCTTCCACGTCCAATAATGGCCCTCTTCCACGTGTCGTATGAATGCGAAAAGCCAGGGTATTTTTACGTTTTACCCCAAAGCTGCACGAATAAGCTGCCTATAAGAGAGGCAAGGATCTAGATCCAAATCACACCATCCTCCTTCCGCGAGTACTCATCGGAGTGCCTCTGACAAAAATCCACTCCATCGTGGACAGTCGACGCGGCTCCTTCTCTCGCACTCCCAGCCCTCAGCCAGGAGATTGGAGGAGATGTTCAGTTCTGCACAGCGAGCCGGTGACGCTCCAAGCGGAGGGATACCTTCCTCCGGCCTTCATGGTCTCGGTTCGAGCCGGACTGGCCACCAACAAAGGTGGAAAGCAGGCGGAGAACACCCCCAATCCCTCCAAAGGAGAGCGGGTGTGCTTCGTCCCTTATCTAATAAGGGGGCTCGGATTTCCCATACATCCGTTTCTCCGGGGGCTTCTAGAGTTCTACGGACTCCAGCCTCATCACCTTACACCTGCCTCCATTTTGCACATTGCGGGTTTTGTAGCTCTTTGCGAGCTATTCTTGGGCATCGAGCCCCATTTTGCGCTGTGGAAGAGATTGTTTTGCCTCGTACCCTGTTCTCACGAGGGGTCGATATATCAAGTGGGCGGAGCCGAAATATGGCGCATCGCCGGGACCGGATATCTATCCGGAACCCCGAAGAAGGCGTCCGAAGACTGGCCTTCGGAATGGTTTTATATGGAAGACGCCCATCGCTGCACCCGCCGGATCGCCTCCGGAGTTCAAGAACGCCTCTAAAGAAACGCCTGAGTTGGCGCCCGCGGAGCCCTCAACAGGAAGATGATAGGAGCGTCCAATATCTGATGGGCCGGATAAGGTTGGTGGCCCATTCCGGATTGACCATGATTGGAGTCATGGCCACGTGCATTATGTGAGGGGTGCAGCCGCTCCAATATAGGGGCTACCCCATGTGGGATTTCAACGGGGAGAATGACGCCACCCGTCATGGCCGCAAGGGGCCGAGATCGGCCGCCGATCTGGTGAAGATCCTGTCCGGCTTGTACAAGGGGGAGAAGGAGGACTTCCTCCACACGAGTCCATTAAATGGATTGTCCATGAATAACCCTCGGAGCTAGGTAAGCGGACGTTTATCTATCCGATCCGTGCTTTCAAAGTTAAGTGTCTTACTTTATGATTTCGACGCAGGAACTGTGCCGGGATGTGGAGGGCATACACAGTCCGACTCCACAACCCGAGGATCCGGGAAGATCCCTTGATCCGGCCTCCGGAGAGGATCCAGACATAGAGGTGGAGCTGATTGACGAGGTGTTCCACCAACTCAGCATGGACAATGCTCTAGTCGCCATTATGGCTGACTACCCCGGTTTATCTCCGGCTTCCCAGGTAACTATGACCGGAGTCGTAGATGCCTACAAGGCGGGAAGCCGAACCCGCGGCGGCTGACCGACAAGGTTCAGTTCGGCCCAGCAGGCGGAAGTGGGGTGCGGTGCGAATCGAAAGGTCGCTGCAACGGTATAGCACGCCACATTTTTTAAGGGAAAGATTCCTGGGAGATATATTAATGCTCATGACTTTTCCAGGAGAAAGAGCGCTTGCCGGACTGTGCCCGGAGAGGTTGCCAACCAAGCCTCCACCAGCCAGGCTCCAACACCTGGTTCGTAGGGGGAGGCGAGCGCGAGGCGCGAGCCGGATGCTCCTCCAACGGAGGATGATGACAGGCTGTCCGCCACCAGGTCTGAGGCGGAGAGCGCCATGAATCACAGGCGCCACCGACAGTTCTTCGTGATGCATGTTTCTCCCCAGAGGCGTTGAATGCCTTTAATGCGGGAGACGCGCACCTCCGTGCCACTCAAAATGGTTTAACCAGAGCCACGGAGCAGTATGTGAAAGACATACGGGTAAGGAATTTTAATAGTTATATATGCCAGTAGCCCCCGAGACTTAAAGTAGTTAGAATAACTGATTTAAGGATCATTTGATATGCAGGATCTTATGGAGAAGAATACCCAACTGCCCCAGGAGTTTCAAGAGTGCAAGGCCCAACTTGAGGCTGCACTAGCCGCCGCAGGAGGAGCCACAGAGACCCCCTCTGGTAACACATATTTCAAAAAGATAAGCGGTTTATGAAGTGCGGCGTATGATAAGTCCGACAATAATATTGCAGATGTTACCGGACTTGATCCGGACAAGCAAGATATCGTGCTACCTGAAGGCCAAGAGAGGGTGCTTATGAAGGTGCAGCAGAGAGGAACAAACTCTAAGATGCCCACACCCACCGGGCTAAGAGCTAAAAGGTGTTCGGGCCAAATGTGCCTGCTCCATGAAGGAGAATCAGCGGCTTTGTCGCGCATTTATAGTAAGTGCTTGAGCAAACTCTTTTGAAAAGAAGAGTTCGACGAGGGAGTCGATTGATAGAAATATGTCTCAGAGGTGTGCTCACGGGTCGCCCCTGGAGGAAATGCCCGCTCAATGGGTGATCGCTTCTCGAGCTGCTGCACTGCACGAACGTGTTCGTAGGGCGATGAGCGCGCCGCCCGTGCCTTATGGTCGCCCGCCTCCCTGCCCGAGGGTCTTGGAGGGCTTGCGGAGAAGCTTCAGTGAGCACACAGCAGTGCTTTCATCTATGGAAGATATCGGCTGCCGTCAAGGCGCCAGGAGGCTGGGCCATGGTGAAGACGCTGCACACGAAGGCTGATCCAACCACATGGCGAGGTCGGACTGTGGGGCCCGATGGGAAGGAGATTCTGTGAGCTTAATGTACGGCTAAGTAGAGTTGGCCGCTAAGTATTCTAACGGACTGTAAGCTAGACAGCCGTTAGATGGGATTGAAGAGGAGTACAATCAGTCAATTTGACGATGTAATCTAAAATGACATGTAAAATGCCTTCTAGCCAGATTGTAGATTGTTTGTCTTTGCGGACCTTTTCGCTTCAACCTGGGGACCCTAGAGTCCGGAGTGTGTCCGAATACCCTCACGGTTATGAAAAAACCGGGGCATGCATGGAGACCAAGCGTAGGGGTCATTAGTGCTTTATCAGACAAGTGCCCAACTAGTTATGTTATATTACATGGTTAGTAAGAAACATCTTCCAAGGAGAATAGTTCCGTTAGGGGTTCCTTTCCCTCGGAGGCATGCCCTAAAGTGCATGTCCGGACTGCGAAAAGAGCAGAAAAGCATCTGGGGGCAGATAAATAAATAAATAAGAAATCATATTTCAAGTCACCGACCGAATATTCCCTTAAGAACGCTAGCTTTGGCTTCACCCACCGAGGTACACATCCGTCGACCCGCAAGAATAATCGAGAGGTGCTCCTTTACCTCTTAGCCGAACAATCGGGAACGAGGGGTAAGCACAGAGCCAGCAACCCAGCTTGGCCAAAACTTAAGTCATATCGATGCATATAATGGTGAGTAAAAGGTACATGCGGAAGTGTGACGCATGTGTTGGGCATGGAGCTCAGATAAATAAGCTTCATTAAAGAAGCCCCTGTATAATGAGTGCAAGCAGCACGCCAAGTGTGTGCTAACAATGCGCATGTCAGCCCACAAAGGCTTTATGAAAAGAAGGAGGAAGAAAGAGAAAAACAAAAGACAAAAACGCTTAAAATGTGGACGGAGGAAGGAGACGAACTCGAGTCCGGCGCTAGGCGAGAATCTTCTGGAGGCGGCTGTGTTCCATGGTTTCGCTCGAGTCGATTGTTTGATGCGTTCATAGACGGTATGCTCGCCGGTCGACTTGATCGATGATGAAGGGACCTTCCCACTTGGGCTTGAGTTTGTCCTTTTTCTTGTCCGCAGCGAGAACTAGTTCGCCAACATTGTAAGTTTTGGCCCGCATTTCTACTTTGATATCTTCGAGCCTCGCTGCCGATAGAATGCGGAACGAGCCTTTGCCACGCCGCTCCCCTCCAATGCGTCCAAACTGTCCCGCCGATCCAACTCGCTTCTCTTTCTTCGCATATGCGCACTCGAGGTGAGTCATGAATTATATCGCAGGCAAACCGCCTCTCGCGCCGTATACCATAAAGAATGGCGTGAATCCGGTAGTACGATTTGGTGTGGTCCGCAGCCCCTAGAGTACAGAGTCGAGCTCCTCCACCCAGTGCGTGTTTGATTCCGTGAGGGACCACACTAACCTGGGTTTAATGCCGCTCATGATTAGACCATTTGCTCGTTCGACTTGACCGTTAGTTTGAGGGTGATAGACTGAAGCGTAGTCGAGCTTGATGCCCATGTTTTTGCACCAGAGTTTAACCTCGCCGCCGTGAAGTTCGTGCCGTTATCGCGATGATGCTGTGGGGACGCCATAACGTGTACTACCCCGATATGAAGTCTATCACAGTCCGGATTCGACCGCTTTAACCGGCTTGGCCTCTATCCATTTGGTGTATCCACCATGACCAATAGGTATTTTTGCTTGTGGGTTCCCCTTTAAGGGTCCAACCATGTCAAGCCCCTGCATGCCAACGGCGTGTGATGGGTATAGTTTTGAGTTCTGGGTGGCATGTGGCTTTGATTAGCAAAGAGCTGGCAACCGACGATCGTTGACTAAGTCTCGAGCATCTCCCGGCAATCGGCCAATAAAATCCTGACGGAAGGCCTTGCCCACAAGGGCCCGGCTGCAGCAGTGGTGCCTTGAGTCCGGCGTGAATTTCAGCCAGAGATTTCGCCTTCCTCTTCGGAGATGCACCTTTGAAGGACTCGGTTGTGCTTTTCTTATAAAGTTCCCCTCATGGACCTTGTAGGCTTTAGATCGCCGAACTATGCAAATGGGCCTCATTTTGGTTCGGAAGTTCCCGCCTAATTAAGTAGGCTAGAATGGTTCCGCCCACGTGGCAATTACGCCATTATTTCGTGGGCTGAAGGTGCTATTTCATTGGCTGAGCCACCGATTGTGTCGTAATGTTCCGTGTTGGGTGGTGCGGTTGGTTTCGGGTTGTTATTTCCGACTCCTCTTCCCATAATACGGATGGCTTAAAGAGCCGCTCGTGAAGATGTTTGGAGGGGCGGCGCGTCGCTTTATGCCGATGCGTGCAACACGCTGGCTGCTGGTTATTATCCCTGCTACATGGTGGAATTCGAGTCCTTCAACCGAGCTGACATTTTTAAGACGGCGTTACGATAGGCTGCCATTTTCGGATCCTTGGCATCAAAGTCTCCATTTACTTGGGATATTGCGAGGTTTGAATCCCCGCGCACCTCTAGGCGTTGAATACCCATGGAGATTGCCATCCGGAGACCATGTAGAAGGGCCTCATATTCGCTGCATTGTTGGAGTCCATGTACATTATCTGAAGCACGATTGACTGTGTCTCCGGTTGGGGACGCCAATACGACGCCAGCCCCTGCCGCCAACATTTTGGAGCCGTCGAAATGCATGATCCAATTGGAGCATGCGCCGTACTCTTTAGGGAGTTCGGCTTCGGTCCATTCGGCGATGAAGTCAGCCAAAACTAGCGACTTTATAGCTCGCCGTTGTTTGTAGGTTATGTCGAATGGTAAGAGCTCAATGGCCCATTTTGCAATCCTGCCCGTCGCATCGCGGTTGTTTATAATGTCGTTGAGAGGTACTTCGGAGGCCACTATTATCGAACACTCTTGAAAGTAGTGTCGCAGCTTCCGGGATGCCATGAACACCGCGTACGCTATCTTTTGATAATGTGGATACTGGGACTTGCATGGAGTTAAGACAGTGGATACGTAGTACACTAGTTTTTGAAGAGGGAATTTGTGTCCTTCTGTTTCTCGTTCGACGACGAGTACCGCGCTGACAACTTGATGTGTTGTCGCGATGTATAATAACATCGGTTCGCCCAGGTTGGGCGCGGCCAGGACCGGATTTGTTGCCAATATGGCCTTTATTTCTTCGAGTCCGGCCGTGGCAGCATCCGTCCATTCAAAGTGTTCGGTGCGCCGGAGGAGGCGATAGAGGGGCAATGCCTTTTCTCCCAAACGGGAGATGAAGCGGCTTAGAGCCGCCACGCATCTAGTCAGTTTTTGTATTTGTTTGAGGTCTTTTGGGATATCCAATTGTGACAGAGCCCGGATCTTGGCTGGGTTTGCCTCAATTCCTCTGCCGGATACAATGAAGCCCAAGAGCTTTCCGGCTGATACGCCGAAAACACATTTTTCTGGGTTGAGCTTAATGTCATATGCTCGGAGGTTGTCGAATGTGAGCCTCAAATCGTCTACTAGAGTTTCGACGTGTTTGGTCTTAACGACCACATCGCTCACGATGCCTCCACCGCTTTTGCCGATCCGGGTAGCCGACATGTCCAATCATGCGCGATATGTTGCGCCGGCGCTTTTGAGTCCGAAGGGCATTGTGTTGAAGCGTAATGGTCCGTATGGAGTAATGAATGCCGCTATGCCTGGTCTGCTTCCGCCATCTTGATTTGATGGTATCTCGAGTATGCGCCGAGGAAGCACAATGAATCGTGTTCTCGCGTAGCATCGATGATTTGGTTGATGCGGGAAGGGGAAAGGATCCTTTGGACATGCCTTGTTAAGGTCTTTAAAATCGACACAAAGGCGCCAGGATTTGTCCTTTTTTGGTACCATCACCAGGTTCGCTAGCTAGTCCGGATGTTTTATATCTCTGATGAATCCGGCTTCTAATAGTTTGGCTAGCTCCTCTCCCATTGCGTGTCTTTTGGGTTCAGAAAATCGCCGAAGAGCCTGTTTGACTAGCTTGAATCCTTTTAGGATGTTTAGGCTGTGTTCTCGCCACTGCGTGGGATTCCCGGCATATCTGAAGGGTGCCCGCAAAATGTCCCAATTTTCCCGGGAATTCTCGTAGTCGCGCCTACATCGTGGTTTAATTGTGCCCCAATGGAGACCATCTTTGTGGGGTCCGTTGGATGGACCTGGAATTTGACTATTTCGTCTGCTGGTTTAAAAGAGGTGGACTTAGATCTCTTATCGAGTATCACATCGTCCCTATTCACCGTGGAGCGCAGCGCAGTGAGTTCCTCTGCCGCTAGGGCTTCGAATAGTGCCTCTAGGGCTAGTCCGGCTGTCTTATTTTCAGCGCGGAGTGCTATGTCCGGATCACTGACAAGAGTGATGATTCCATTGGGCCCGGGCATTTTAAGCTTCATGTACCCGTAATGGGGTATAGCTTGGAAAATTGTGAATGCCTCTCACCCTAATAAGGCGTGATATCCGCTGCTGAAGGGGGCCACTTGGAACGTGACCTCCTCGGACCTGTAATTGTCTGGCGAGCCGAACACCACATCTAGTGTGATGTTTCCTATGCAGCGTGCTTCCCGACCAGGGATTATTCCTCTAAAGGTTGTGCTGCTTCGCTCAATGCGGCTCTAGTCTATTTCCATTTTTTGGAGGGTTTCTCAGAGATGAGGTTTAACTCTGCCGCCATCCATGAGTACCTTGGTAAGACGAAAGCCGTCCACTATTGGACTGAGGACCAATGCGGCTGGTGCTCGGGCTGTTCGGAATTTAGGTTTGTCGCTGGCGTTGAAGGTGATAGCCGTGTCACTCCATGGATTTATCGTTGCTACTTGGTAGACTTCGGTAAGGCTGCGGAGTGTTCATTTCCGCATGTTGTTTGATGCAAAAGTCTCGAAGACTGTTAATACCGTACTGGTACTATTGGGTTGGTTCTCCGGGGCTAGAAGCTCTTCGCCACTTTTGGCCACATGCCGTAGTATCCAACATGCTCGAAGGCTATGTGTTCGAGTGACGCCCTCTGTACTATGGATTTTACAGGGTCCACTGAGCCATCCCTCCAATACGGTTCCGTGCCCTTTATGGGTTTTTTGCTTTTTGGTTTTTGTCCCGGGTGCCTGAGCATGATGCACCCTTTTGTTTCGGACTAGGGTTGTGTTCGGAGCCGGATTGTCCCAAAACTTAGTTTTGGTTTTCTGTACTCTCCATCGCACAAGATTTCGTATTATGGACGCCAGTCGACAAGGCGTGTAATTTCGCGGCGACTTATGGCGCTTCGTTATTCCTTGTCCGCAATTGTTGCAGAAAATTGAGATCGCGGTTTCTCACGGCAGTCCTTTATCCCGCCCATAACCAGGAGGAATCGACCCAAGAATGATGTATCGCTTCCATGGGCTCTTGCCGGATTTGAGATAGATCGCCTATGTTTGGGTGGGCGGGTGGAATTAAGTCCGGAACCCCGCCCAACTTGAGGCTCAAGGGCTGAAAAGTTTTCGAATTTGGAAGCTTGGATTGCTGGATGTTGTCCAACGAATCTGGTCCGCTGCCTGACTTTAGGTTCAGTACTTGATTGACGTCCGTCCCTCCGCGGGAATCCGGAATGGAGGGATCGAGTCCGACATAACGGTCTTTAATATATAAGAAGAGTCGCGCGTTGTTCCTCTACCACCGCAACGTGGTGGGTAACCCGGGAGAGTTAATCTCTCTCAGATCAGTTTTAAGCCCAATCGATCGTGAGTCTCATGCGACTCGGGGTGGCGATGCGATCCAAGAGCTCATTTACTAAGAGAGCTCCATCGATCCAACTGCTCGGTGAATTCGAAGTTGATGAAGATCGCTTTTGATGACCCAAGAGGTCATCGTCGGCGCGGCGAGCAACAGGGTCATAAGAAAACCACCTAGCCGGATAGTTTGGCCGGCGCCAAAGCTCCTTTGGCAAAGGTTCCGCCTTTAAAGACGGAAGAGGCATCCTTCCCGATTGTGGCGCACGAGGAACTCTCAATGAAAGCACCAATGTCGGTGTCAAAACCAAATGGATCTTGGGTAGGGGGTCCCGAATCAGCGTCTAGGCGGATGGTAACAGAGACAAGGGACACGATGTTTTTACCTGTGTTCGGCCCTCTCGATGGAGGTAAAACCCTACTCCCGCTTGATTGATATTGATGATATGGGTAGTACAAGAGTGGATCTACCACGAGATCAAGGAGGCTAAACCCTAGAAGCTAACCTATGGTATGATTGTTGTTCTCGTCTCTGGGACTAAAACCCTCCGCTTTATATAGACACCGGAGAGGGCTAGGGTTGCACAGAGTCGGTTACAATGTTAGAGATCTACATATCCGACGCCAAGCTTGCCTTCCACGCCAAGGAAAGTCCCATCCGGACACGGGACGAAGTCTTCAATCTTGTATCTTCATAGTCTTGGAGTCCGGCCGATGATGATAGTTCGGCTATCCGGACACCCCCTAGTCCGGGACTCCCTCAGGTGGCATGGGCCAGAACAAGCATTCACGTCTAGGCGTACGGCACACGACACCACCACGACATCCATCTGACACCATATTATTTCTTGGAGTCCATGCTAGAGCAATCTCTTCAACCTCGTCGTTTCTCTAACTTCAGCCATCGCACGGCGGGCGAGGCGGGGTTTTGCCGATAGTCGGTTTCCTCAACTGTGGTCCCACTTGTAAGGCCAACTCCAACGCACGACCCCAAAGGGACCTCCATTTTGCACGAACTCCAACGATAATTTTGACTAGAAAAGCAAGACCAAAGAAAACAAGAACCACAAGAATACATTTTACTAGTACTCTAGAAGATATCCAACTTCCATAACTGCTCCTGTAAGTTGGATTAGTGCCTTCTCGATGCATTCATTGTTGATCTGCGGAGGCTCGATCTTGCGTGCTTCTTTCTTCTTCGAGTGTAAAGGAGTAGACGTTGCTTCCTCGCATCTAGTCTCATGTCTAGCCTCTATATTTGTAGGAGTATCAACAAGTGCACTAGTCTCATCTCTAGCCTCTATGCTAGCTAAAAGTACTAGAACATCTACTAAATTGCGCTCTATCAATATATGGATGTACTCTTCTTCCCAATACAAAAACTTGCATCCATTCTACTCCCTCCGTCGCACAATACATGCCTTCTATTTGTCAAAAAATATATGTATCTAGACATGTTTTAGTATATAGGTACATCCATTTTGGACAAATGGAAGTCAAGTATTTTGGAACAGAGGGAGTACACAATAAAATTTTAAGTTAGCACAACTAGTCTAATCCGAGAGCACAACCAAGATTTGGTCGGTTCTTCCTCCTTTGCCGACACGTGGGACATCCAAAGATCCGTGTCGTGTCATGCAAGAAAATAGAGTGGTAGTTGAATCCACGTGATGTGCATCTTAGGTTAAACTGTAAATAGAATCTTACTACTCTTGAGTAACTCCAAAAGCGGCCACCGAAGATCTTTATTGGATTTTTTTCATCACCAACACGTCGAGGTGAAAGATGTGCAGGTTCAGTGGGTCCTCTTGCGTTTTCACTGACATGTGGGACCGCATGTGAGCAAACAGACGATGGGCTCCGCGCGTCCGCTGGCTGGCTGAGAAGAGAGATAGAGGAGGGCTGAGCACGGACTGCAGGAAATTTGTTCTATGTACCTCGATATAGGCTCGATATAGTGGGGTGGCATGGGCCATAACTAGCATTCACGTCTAGCAGTACGGCACACGCCACCCACACGAGTCCCATCCAACACCAATTTTCTTGGAGTCCGTGCTACAGCCATCTCTTCTCCCTCCTATTTTCTCAGCCATCGCGCGGTGGGTGGGGTGGGGGTTTGTCGATAGTCGGTTTGCTCAACTGCAGTCCCACTTGTAAGTGAAAATGCAACACCGCACGCATTCCCGCTTGAGTGGCGTGCCAGACCAACCGTGTGGGGGTGTGACGCGAACACGGCAGGCTTTTCCTTTTGAACTCGTAACTTGTAAAATTTGGTTCTGCTCCATGGCGCGACCGAAAGATAGAAAATAACGATTTTGCCTAGAGTAATGAGAAGTTTGGTTCTGGCGCCATTCATGCATGGTGTACGTATGAAAATTATGAAGTTGATGCGAAAGGTAAGATAATTACTAGTAGTATCATATACTACTACATGGATTTGACGGAAAGATAAAAATACACACGGATCCATCAAGGACATCCTCACGCCCTAGTGCGCCGGGTCACCAACCGACGTGTGAGGAGCAGCAGCGTTGGCGGCGAGCTCAACTTGCTTCTGAAGAATGCCGTCCAAGGTTACCCTGCGGTCCAAGAAGGCCAGTGTCCTATCATCCTCCTCTTGCATGTAGTAGTCCTTGTGGACAATTTGCGTGTAGACGTGGGTGATTATGTCGATGGTGTCTTGTTTGCCCGCACCGCATGGCGAAGCGACCTCGGCGACATTCTCCGTATGACGGCGGGGTAGTCGCAGGGACACCAGTGCATCGAAGAGGTTGTAACCATAGTGGCCGTTGAGGGTGGCGGGCATCGCAGAGCCTGGGTGCGTCGGCTGGAGGCGTACGTCAAAGTCGTCCACGAGCTTCTTGACGACGGTGAACTTGTCAAGGAAATCGACGAGGACCTCATCGAACAAGGAGATGAAGCTGTCGTCCAAGCGGCCCCTCGCCCTGGCGGCCTCAAGCAATACTACCTAGAGACATTCCTCGGTGCCGGGCCGCAGGCCGACGTCGTGGACCATCTGGCACAGCCAGCTGATGCTCGCGCTCATCGCCTCCATGGGTCTAGCTTAGCTTCTAGTCAACTGATCTTGCGATTCGAGTGATCACTCTTGCCCTTGGTTAGCGTGTGCGTAGGATTTCGTACTACTCATCGGCCCTCTATTGCACCTGCCTTTGGCTGTATGATAGGTGGGCCAGCCACCCCTTGGGCCCATGTGTCATTCACCCAAAGGCAGTTGCCGTAAGTCAATGAAGCGTCCCCTCCGCGCCTTGGGTGCAGAGATAGTCATCACACCGACCTCTAGTTGGGGCCAAACGAGAGAAGTTTGATGTTTACTGGTTTATTGGTCCCTTTTGCATTTTGCGCCAAGTTTTGACCTTTGATTTAACTAATAAAATGTTAATGCATGTAAACAAAAATGTTGTGTATGTCACCCACGAAAACCAAATAATCCCAAAACACTTAGGCACGGTGCATTAACTCCTCCTTGTTTCTTATTTCATGACATATCAACCAATGAGAGATGTGGGCCGTGCATGCTTTCAATGACTTGAGACTACCAAACATGACATGCAAGTGTTTAGTTCATTGCATGTAATCCTATTAGTACTCTAGTTAGCAAAAGACATTAAGTTCTCTCACCGATAGGAATAAAACACCATGTATTTATTTACAGAGGGAGTAGTACATTTTTTGTGACATGCATTACTAGATATTGCTAGTCAAATACTAAAATCTAGATGGACGTGGTAGTACTCCTAAATCCAGACGGTGGTGCTACTAGTACTAGTAGTAGTACTACCAATGTAGTAGTAGGAGTACTAGCACTGTACTTCCCGTTGGTCAAATTATTACGTGCTGCTCCTCACAGTGAAGTGACAAGACCCTACGCCGGAGATGGCACCTGAGTATAGGCGCTGTGTTCGGCATACCATAGTCAGCCTCACCGTCTGCAGTCACTATCATCATGGCTGTAGAGCTAGCCTGCTTACAACTAACCCTGCTCGACATAATTTCCCGTGCGTAGATGCCCGTGCATTGCATGGAACACCAAGATTGGGGTGGATTTGCGCCGGCAATGCCATCGCGCCAGATTTTTCCACGGCCTTCTAGATGTGGTGGGGAGGAGATAAGGCTGATTGTGAGAGACAAGGAGTTGTTTGTAAATAGGGAACAAGTGCGGCATCTTTTGCAAAAATGGAGAAGCTTAGTTTGTGTGCGCCGATCAAGATCCGACGGCTATTGGTGAAAGATGGGAGGCACAACATCATCACCAACTCAGACCTGCTTTGATTCGCAGGATTTTGAAAACGCAGGAATAGGACACGCAATATTACAAGTTTCAAACTGATATTACAAATGTTAGGAGTAATGCTGCACCTACGAAGAGGGAATTACTAGGAAGTTTATGTAAGAACTTTCGTTACTTTTAGGTGGATGCATTATCGCACAAACTAAAATCCACCGCCTCGACAAGTCACTAATGGGCAAATAAGTTTTCGAGTCTCGGACACTTGATGTTTCAAAAACAAATTCAGCTTCAGGAGACTTTGTCATTTAGGCTTAGACGCTTGCGTGATCAGCACGCCATTCATTGTTGCGCCAGAGAACGCCAAACCTCATTACCTTGAGCACACTTGCCTCCGTAACAAAGAACTCGCAAATTTAATCTCGATGTCTGCCTCGTAGTCGATCAAATCAATTTCTATAAGATGGAGATCAAGGCATTCGATGAGGTTGTTATAGTGCAGCACATTTTTCACTTTCGGGTCTTTTTTATCTGCAAAAGAAGAGAACATATTAGAGAAGCTGGTTGTATAAGATTGCCGTGTCATCAAGAGGTACCAGTATCATTCGCTCATATGATAGGGTTGGCTGGCTAGTGATATTTTTCACTCTCTCTCTCTCTCTCTCTCTCTCTCTCTCTCTCTTTCTGTTTCCTCTCATTTAACTAGGAGCACGTGAAGAGCTTGGGCATTTGTTTCCTTCCACTATGTGGCCGATGCCATATTTCGCAAAAGTATGCCATAAAATACGCATCGATGTCAAATCAATAGATTTTGGCACCGCTCTCGCAATGTGAGAGAGTTGGCACCGCTATGCACACTGACCCACATGTATAAACAAATCAATCAAACCAACTACACCAGCCTCTCACTCTCCCAAACAAGTGTTTTTTTATTGCCTCAGTCCTCTCTCTCTCCCACGCAGTGTTTTTTCATTGCGTGAGTTAATTTCGCACCGGAGCAAAGTAGGTGATCTATATTGGGGCACCAGGTGAGCAATGGATGGGCATCGATGCCAAATGCATCACAAGTAAATTTGGCACATGTTTTGGCCTACATAGCCCACTTTTGTACTCCCTCCGTCCACAAATTCTTGTCTTTAAATTTGTATAAATACGGATGTATCTAGTTACATTTTAGTGTTAGATACATCCGTATCTAAATAAATGCAAGACAAGAATTTTGGGACGGAGGGAGTACTACCTCGTATTTAGTATAAAATTTTGACCATAGATTTACCAAAGAAAATGCCAATGCATGTCACTAAAAATTACACCATTTGAAATTATGTTCAAATACGAATCCAACGATATTGTTCTTAGTGACATGCATTAACATTTTGTGAGTTAAATCTATGGTCAAATTTTGATACTACAAAATTGGAAGAGTAAAGCAGGACGGAGGTAGTACTTGCTCTTAGGGTAACCATAGAGTTACTGGAGTAGTCTAAGTTACTTTCCACTATGAGTAGCCTAGGCTACTATAGTAGTACAGCATAAAAACGATGCAGGCGATCATGTGAGAAAAAATACTAAAAACATTTCTTTCGGTGCGGTGCGTAGATGCAGTTTTGAACACTACACTTGTCATCGTAATTTGGAAAAATTACGAAAAAATTGAGCTACATTGTGATTACCGTTTACTTATAGGAAAGAAGTTTCACCTCGATGAGTAGCTTCTCCGTGCATGGAAAGCATGTACGGAATCCAACAACTTGATCCAGATTGGGGCCGATAGATTTTAGTGCTAAGTGTCGTGGTTCTAAGTCTGACAGTAGAAAGGGGGGTAGGTATGGAGAGGCAAGATCTTAGCTATGGCGAAGATGTACACACGAGGTTTACGAGTTCAGGCCCTTCTCACAGGAAGTAATAGCCCTACGCCTCGGTGCCCGGAGGTGGTCGATTGGTTTATGTGTGTGTTGTGTTACAAGGGGTGCGAACCCTTGTCTCAGAGGAGGGGGTGGCTTATATAGAGTGCGCCAGGACCCCATCTCACCCCCATTACAAGGAGCTTAATGTACATAAAGTAAGGGAGTTACTGGTAATGGCAGTCGTAAATACTCTTAATGCTCATGAATACTAAGGAGTGAATGCCCGGCTGTTGTGCGCTCTTCCGTCTCCTGGTCTTCAATATGGTCGAGTCATTCCCCATACGGCCGAGTGAAAGTGGGGAATGACGGTCGAGTGATTATACCGTTGAGTGGATTCTTGGTCTTCTTATCTTCTGGGGTAGTGACCTTGGGTAGGACATATAGGTCAGGCCTATGACCTTACCCCAGGTCTATATCCTCATTAGTAGCCCCCGAATGGATTAAGGTGCGAGTGCAAAATAAGCTGAGATTGAACTTGTCCTGAGCCTTGGGATCTCGCAGGCGCTTTCTGCAAGTCTGAGTGCCCGCGTCGATATTTGGTGTCGACTCAATCGCCTTGATCCATTTAGTGGACAGTCGAGTGAACTGTTGATCTTATGTGCCGAGTGTCGCGTTGGAGTGCGGGGTCCTGGGTGCGATTGCCTGCAGTGTATCTCGGATTCCGCGGGATACAAAATTTAGGGGAAGCGCGCCAGACGGGGAGTGCCGAAGTGGGCGGAGCGGATAAACAGTGATTCCTCAATTTCTGCGCCGCCTTTTTCGCCACGTACGCTGCGCGTGACTATTGCGGGATTTGACGGGATCGTTTGGTCCCACGCGTCAGTCACTCGGAAACAATCTCTTATAAGGTGGCCGGACCGAGGCACCGGTACTGTACACATCTTATCTTCCTTCTTCTTTCTCCGTTTCTCGGCCACACCTTACTCTCCCGCTCCGACGCCGCTGCCCCGTCGCCATTGTGAAGGACAAGACGGCGGCGCTAGAGCGCACAAAGAAGATGAAGGAGGTGGCGAAGGGCAGGAAGCAGCAGCGTGGGTCGTCATCTCGTGCGAGGCTGCCGCCGGGCTGGATCCAGGGCGATTGGATCCGGTCTTCGATTCAGCAGCGGACTCGACGAGCCGCAGAGTCGGGGTTAATCGCCAAGGGAGCGGCAAGGTTGCCGGAGGGGGAGATGAGCCCTCAGCCTCAGCCGGGTGAGTGTGTTCTGCTCGCCACCCACGTCGACCGCGGCTTTTCACTTCCCCCGCACCCTTTCTTCCGAGGGTTTCTGAACTTTTTTGGTGCTCAACTCCACCACTTCTCCCCCAACACCATCACGTATGTAGCTACTTTCGCGTCGATGTGCGAGAACTTCTTGGGGTGTCGACCGCACTGGGTCCTTTTCAAGCACATCTTCACCATTCGTTCCCAATTGGTAAAGAAGGCGAAGTCGAGTGACTCGAAAACCCATGTCATCCAGATGTGCGGGGGTTTAGGTATCCAAAAGAGGAAAGGGGGTGCTTTTCCTGCTATGACTCTTCCTAATTCCGTTAGAGGCTGGCAATTGACTTGGTTCTATTGCCAGGATGTTGCGGCTCCAGGTCAGTCGACCGGCCTTCCCCACTTCTCGTTTGACCGAGTCCAGACTCCTGCCCCGCTGAAAGTTACGACTGGCGAGACCATGGAGACGAGGATGTTGGTAGATATGGTGGTCCAGCTTATCAATGATGGTGTCACGGGTCTGGATCTGTTGGAGGTGTTCCTCAGTCGACACATCCAGCCTCTCCAGGCCCGTGATCATCCGATGTGGCTGTATTCCGGACCGGACGACACCGCTTGGGTTCATCCAGAAGAAGTACCGTCTGCAACAGTAGCTTCGTGGCTGAGGAGCATCACAGGCAATCAGGACAATCCCAGAGGATCGGGCGAGTCGTCCCCTTTAGCAGCAAAAATCCACCCGACAAGGTACGCTTTTCGCTCCGACTGTTTCTCATTCATGCTCTGACTGTACTTGAGATTGACCGACTCATGTTCGACAAATTTGTTTTGCAGGTGTTCACTGAGATGCATTCGATGCCCAATGGTGAGCAGGCTTTGGAGTAGACCCAGGAGGGGGAGGACAGCGCGGAAGATAACGACGAGTGGGATTCTCAGGAAGACGACGAGGAGGAGGAGGAGGAGAGCAAGGAGTCGGACGAGGACGAGGAAGTCGACTCGCCGCCGCGTTCCGAACGTCGATCCAAACAGCAGCATGACCCGACCGGTGGGCGCGGGAAAGGTGTGGGTCCGAGTGCCAATACCCAGAAGCGCACTCAGACGTCGACTCCGAAGCCGACAGAGAAGGTGGCCAAGCAGCCTAAAGTGGCTCCCTCCAAGGCTCGGAAGACACTGCCGCGCATCAAGATGGACGTCCCCGTTGCCTCAGGGTGGGTATCTTGTTCGTGTTTCCGCAAGTGGACTGAAAAATTTCTTGATCTGACCGACCAATCCTTGTGTCTTTCCAGCCCTACCTCTGCTGCCACTGACATGGACGTCGACAAGGCACCAGGAGACGAAGAGGCAACCTCCCGAGCTGGTAAGTTCGTTCGACCAAGTTCTGTTTAGTCGAGTGGATGGCCAATTGAATGAATACTTGAGATTTCCCATCTTATGTAGCTCCACAAGATATCGTTCTGCTTCCTAACGACGAAGAAGAAGAAGTGCCTCTACAGGAGAGGAAGAAGAAGAGTGGAAGCTCAAGCACGAAGAAGCTTGAAGTCCAGGTCCCTCAGTCGAAATCGGCGCCTAAAGCGATAGTCCGGACCAACATCACATTCGCTAACCCATTGACGAATGATTGTTCGTCGGGGTCGTCTACGCAAACACCTGCTGCACCGGTGCAACTCCACTCATCTGACCCGGCAGCTACTTCGGCCCCTCTGGAGCCATCTCTCTTTGCTACATATTAAACTCCAGACGACTTGCTGAGTGCTGCTAGGGAAGCTCTTCGCCAGGCAAACCTTGTCATGGAGCAGGTGAAAGTGATGCATGAAGCCAGTCAGATAGCTTACAACGCCAGCGCTGCTCTTCAAACCAATGTTCAGGACAGCAAAACTCCGACTTAAATTTCTGGATGTCACTTTTATATCTGATCACCCATCGGTGTTCTTCGCTCGTAACTCAGAAATCTCCACTTCTGCACTTTTTCAATCGCTGGGGCACGCCGAGTGCACCCACCGGGTGAAATCCTGAAGACCACGGTCGGTCACGGGCAATGATCGAGGTCTAATGATGTGTCTCTCTTTCTTTTTTTGAACTCATGCTGAGTATTGATCTGATCCGGTGGGGGCACGCTAAGTGCACCCACTGGGTGTAGTCCCCGATACTACTGTTGAAAATTTGATTCGGCAGTAGTCTTAGAGTAACTCTTTGCTTTCACTCGGCGCTTCGATCTGTCGACTGATATGTTCTGTCTTTCTGGTTGCAGAGGTCTTGTGATCTTGGAGCTCGGCTCACCGAGTTGAAGAAGAAGCATATCAGCGTTGAACTTGACCTCAAACTTGCAAAGAAGAATCTGAAGACTGCCCAACAAGAAACGGACATCATGGGAGGTAATCACTTGACCATCTTGTCTGTTTTGTAGCTTCATGCTTCGCGCTAGCTTTTCCTTCAGTCTCTTTGAATCGAGTGATTTCAGACGAGCAGATGTGCATAGTGAAAATTGTCAACTTCAGCCATTCTAACAAAGGTTGTTTTTTTAGAGAGGATGAAGGAGGCTTTAGAGCGTATGATCTCGGATCTCGTAGCCTCTCGTAAGGAAGCACGCGAGAAGACGGCTAGCGCACTGTAAGCTGGCTTCGGCCAAGAACCGAGGAGGAGAACGCTGGTCAAGGCTGCCATCACAGACGCCAACCAAGAAGTTGAGCAACTGAAGAAGGACAAGGAAAATCTGACCACTGAAGTTGGCGGCCTTAAGACCAAGACCGACAAGCTAGAGTCCTATCTGGAGCAACTTGCCGCCAAACTTGTTCCAAAGCTTGAAGGTATGATCAGTCGAATCATCACTTTGTTGCCTATTGAACTTTGTTATCTTGTCGTCGACTCATCACTTTTTGCAATGGGACAGAACTGTGTCAGGACTTTGAGGCTGAAACTGGGCGGGTCGAGACAGGTCTCGACCCCATCAACTGTCCCATGAAAGATGAAGTTGCGATGAACTTGCTTCGACTGGAATCGCGCTTGGACGGTGCAGTCGACTATCTGGCTCGGATGAAGGCGGCGATGGCCCGAGTGGACGCTGAGCTCTGGCCTCGGGAGGAACTTTCTCAAAACCTCGAGTCCTTGATGACTCGGCTAAACCAGATTCCAGGTCGAGTGCAAGAGTGGAAGAAATCTTCTGCCCGCTGTGGTGCTGATGTCGCTTTGTCTCTGGTCCGAGTGTGCTGCAAGGAAGCTAAGGAAGACAAGTTGGCAGCTCTCAAAGTGGCAAACACTAAGAAGCACTCCTTCCAGGACTTCATGGACACTTTCCTCGAGGCAGCCACTCGCATCGCCGACAGCATCGACCTCGACAGCTTCTGCGACCCGGCCAGTCCTTCTCCCGCCGAGTGACAAAAGAAAAACATTATGCTAAATCTTTTATTTGCCTCGGAATGCTGAGTGAATTTGTAACCGTTAAAACTCCTTCCGGCCTGATGCCTGAGCACTTTATTCTGCGATTAAGAAACTTCGGATTTGTCACCTCATAAACTACGTCTGTCTTCGAATGAAAATATTATTTCCCTCGAATTGTTGTCTATTTGCTTGATGCAGCTGCTGGAGAAGGATGGCCAGTCGACTGATCGGGCGCTCCTTGAGCAACCTTGATCAGCTCATCAGCGAGGCGTTCAACAATGATCTTGGCATTCCAGTCGACTGGTCGGATGATCCTTGAGCAGCATTGATCAGCTCATCAGCAAGGCACTCAGCAATGGTCTCAATGTTCCTGTCAACCGATTGGGTGATCCTTGAGGGGCATTGATCAGCTCACCAGCAAGGCATTCAGCAATGGTCTTGACGTTCTTGTCAACCAATTGGGTGATCCTTGAAGAGCATTGATCAGCTCATCAGCAAGGCATTCAGCAATGGTCTTAACGTTCTTGTCAACCGATTGGGTGATCCTTGAGGAGCATTGATCAGCTCATCAGCAAGGCTCTCAGCAATGGTCTTGACGTTCCTGTCAACCGATTAGGTAATCCTTGAGGAGCATTGATCAGCTCATTAGCAAGGCACTCAGCAATGGTCTTGACGTTCCTGTCAACCACCCGGTAAGGTTTTTCAAACTTAGGCGAGCACTGGGCTGCAGCTAAGCCTCCGAGTGGGAGGTTCGCTCTCCACTCGGTAGGATTTTTTGAACTTAGGCGAGTACGGGATTGCAGCTAAGCCCCCGGATGGGAGGTTTGCTCTCTCCTGGGTAGGATTTTCCAAAGTTAGGCGAGTGTGGGACTGCAGCTAAGCCCCCGAGTGGGAGGTTTGCTCTACACTCGATAGGATTTTTCAAACTTAGGCGAGTGCGGGACTGCAGCTAAGCCTCCGAGTGGGAGGTTTGCTCTCCAGTAGGTAGGATTTTTCAAACTTAGGCGAGTGCGGGACTGCAGCTAAGCCCCCGAGTGGGAGGTTTGCTCTCCACTCGGTAGGATTTTTATCACTTAGGCAAGCACTGGGCTGTAGCTAAGCCCCCGAGTGGGAGGTTTGCTCTCCACTCAGTAGGATTTTTATCACTTAGGCGAGCACTGGGCTGCAGCTAAGCCCCTGAGGGAGGGGCAGGCTCATCACTCGGTAGGATTTTTATCACTTAGGCGAGCACTGGGCTGCAGCTAAGCCCCCGAGTGAGAGGCAGGCTCATCACTCGGTAGGATTTTCATCACTTAGGCGAGCACTGGGCTACAGCTAAGCCCCTGAGTGAAAGGCAGGCTCATCACTCGGTAGGAATTTTATTACTTAGGCGAGCACTGGGCTGCATCTAAGCCCCGAGTGAAAGGCAGGCTCATCACTTGGTAGGAATTTTATTACTTAGGCGAGCTCTGGGCTGCAGCTAAGCCTCCGAGTGAGAGGCAGGCTCATCACTCAGTAGGATTTTTATCACTTAGGCGAGCACTGGGCTGCAGCTAAGCCCCCGAGTGAGAGGCAGGCTCATCACTCCATTGGATTTTTATCACTTAGGCGAGCACTGGGCTGCAGCTAAGCCCCCGAGTGAAAGGCAGGCTCATCACCCGGTAGGATTTTGATCACTTAGGCGAGCACTGGGCCGCAGCTAAGCCCCCAAGTGAGAGGCAGGCCCATCACTCGCTAGGATTTTTGTCACTTAGGCGAGCACTGGGCTGCAGCTAAGCCCCCGAGCGAGAGGTAGACTCATCACTCGGTAGGATTTTTATCACTCCGTCTTAGGCGAAATAGATTCGGAGCTACGGTAACTCGTACAAAAGAAATAAACAACAATCATTCGGGAGAAGTAAATTATGTCTTTGACAGTCAAACTAAAAGGGATTTCTTATTACATGTCATCATTCTAAATTTTTAAGAATAGAAAGGGCGGAGCAGATCCGCATTCCAGGCGCGTGGCTCATCTTTATTATGCTCGATGTTGAAGAGACGGTATGCTCCGTTGTGGAGCACCTTGGAGATAACGAAAGGGCCTTCCCAAGCGGGAGCAAGCTTGTGAGGCCTTTGCTGGTCCACTCGAAGAACCAGGTCTCCTTCTTGAAATGCTCGACCTCTCATGTTTCTTGCGTGAAATCTACACAAGTCTTGCTGGTAGATGGTTGACCGAATCAAGGCCATCTCTCTTTCTTCTTCTAAGAGGTCGACTGCATCTTGCCGAGCTTGTTCTGCTTCTTCTTCCGAGAAGAGTTCGACTCGAGGTGCATTGTGAAGCAAATCACTGGGGAGCACGGCTTCAGCTCCATAGACTAAGAAGAATGGAGTCCTTCCAATCGACCGGTTAGGGGTTGTCCTCAACCCCCACAGCACGGATGGAAGCTTGTCGACCTAGGCTCCCGCTGCATGTTTGAGGTCACGCATCAACCGAGGCTTCAATCCTTTGAGAATCAATCCATTCGCCCGCTCGGCCTGTCCATTTGACTGAGGATGGGCGACCGAAGCGTAGTTGACTCTCGTGCCTTGGGAGGTGCAAAAGTCTTTGAATTCTTCAGAATCAAAGTTCGAGCCGTTATCCGTGATGATGCTGTGTGGAACGCCATATCTGAATATAAGTTCCCTGATGAAACTCACAACTGTGCTTGCTTCAAGGCTTTGCTTTGATCCACTTGGTGAACTTGTCGACTGCTACCAGCACATGAGTAAACCCACTCCTGCCTGTCCTCAAAGGTCCAACCATGTCCAGTCCCCAGACAGCGAAGGGCCAGGCGAGTGGAATTGTTTTTAGAGCCGACGCAGGTTTATGAGACACGTTGGAGTAAAACTGGCAGCCTTCACACTTGTCCACTATTTCCTTAGCCATCTCGTTGGCCCGCGACCAGTAGAATCCAGCTCGGTATGCTTTGGTCATGATGGTCCGAGAGGACGGGTGGTGTCCACAGGTCCCCGAGTGAATATCATTGAGGATCACTCGACCTTCCTCTGGCGTGATACACTTTTGGCAAACTCCAGTTGCACTTTCTCTGAACAACTGGCCCTTTATCACAGTAAAGGCCTTGGATCGCCGAACAACCTGTTGAGCCTCCTCCTCTTCTTCCGGAAGTTCTTTCCTAAGAATGTGTGCAATGTACGGTACCGTCCAGTCGGGAGTGATGACCAGAACCTCCATGACTAAGTCGACCACGGCTGGGATTTCAACTTCAGTCGGATCTGTAGCCCTCTTGGGCTGTGGCGACTCTTCTGTGAAAGGATCCTCCTGAACCGAAGGCGAATGAATATGTTCCAGAAACACATTGTGGGGGATGGCCTCTCTCTTGGAACCTACCTTCGCCAACTCATCTGCAGCTTGATTTTTCAACCGGGGCACATGGTGAAGCTCCAACCCTACAAACTTCTTTTCCAATTTTCCCCGACAATACAGTAAAGAATCAAATACGGTTGGACTTTTGAAATTCCATTCTTTCATCACCTGGTTAACCACCAAATCTGAATCGCCATACACCATGAGGCAACGGACGCCGAGTGAAATGGCCATACGCAACCCATATAGAAGTGCTTCGTATTCTGCTTCATTATTGGAGGAATCAAAGTGAATCTAAAGAACATAATTGATCTTGTCTCCACGGGGACACCAATACTACTCCAGCACCTGACCCGTTTAGCATCTTGGAACCATCGAAGAACATGGTCCAATGTTCCGAGTGAACTTGAGTCGGTAGTTGCTGTTCAATCCAGCCGACAAGGAAATCCACGATTGCTTGGGACTTGATAGATTTCTTTGCCTCAAACTTGATGTCCAGTGGAAGGAGTTTAATCACCCATTTTGCTACTCGACCAGTTGCATCTTTGTTATTCAGGATCTCAGACAACGGTGCGTCGCTGATGACTGTAATGGAGTGATTGGAGAAGTAATGTGCAACCTTCTTCATGGTCATGTAAATTCCATAGACAAGCTTCTGATAATGAGGGTAGCGCTGCTTGGACGGAGTTAAAACTTTAGATAGATAGTAAACTAGGCGTTGAACCTTGTACGCTTTTCCCTCCTCTTCTCGATCGACCGTGAGTACTATACTGACAACTTGTCCAGTGGCTGCAATGTAAAGCAGTAAAGGCTCTTTGCTGATTGGCGTAGTGAGCGCCGGCTGGGTGGAAAGCAGGGCTTTGAGCTCTACAAACGCTGCATCAGCTTCTTCAGACCACTCAAACTTATCAGATTTCTTCATCAATCGGTAGAGAGGCAAGGCCTTTTCACCGAGACGAGAGATGAATCGACTCAAGGCGGCCAAACAACAAGTCAGCTTCTGAACGTCATGCACTCGCACGGGGCGTTTCATTCGGAGGATGGTATCAACTTTTTTCGATTGGCGCCGATCCTCGCTCGAAACGAGAAAACCGAGCAGCTTTTCCTCCGAACTCCGAATGTGCACTTTGACGGATTAAGCTTGATATCGCACTCCTTAGGTTGGCAAAGGTTTCGCGAGATCACCAAGAGGGTCGGAACCTTTGCGAGACTTGATCACGATGTCATCCATGTATGCCTCCACATTCCGCCCGATTTGGGTGAGCAGCACTTCGATCATTCTCATGAACGTGGCTCCGCGGTTTTTAAGACCGAATGGCATGGTGACATAGCAAAAGCACCCGAATGGGGTGACGAAGGCTGTTTTTATTTCATCGGGACCATACAGTCGGATCTGATGATACCCGGAATAGGCATCTAAAAAAGACAAGCGCTCACACGCCGTAGTCGAGTCAACAATTTAATCTATACGGGGGAGAGGGAAGTAATCTTTCGGGCAGGCCCGATTGATATGCTTAAAATCAATGCACATGCAAAGTGAATCGTCTTTCTTGGGGACCATGACGACATTGGCAAGCCACTCCGAGTGGTAGATTTCACGGATGAACTCTGCTGCCAACAGTCGAGCCACTTCCTCGCCGATTGCCTTTCTCTTCTAAATGGCGGACCGCCGAAGGTGCTCTTTGACGGGTTTTACCTTGGGGTTGACATGCAAACGGTGCTCACCCCCTCCGGGTACACCGCATGTCGAGGGTTTCCATGAAAGATGTCCCAGCTTCTCACGGAGGAACCGGATGAGCGATCTTCCTATTTGCTGTCGAGCGAAGTTGATATATGAGTCGGTGCAAGATTGGTATCACCGGTGAATATGAATCGGCTTTGTTTCACCACTCGATCAAAACACGAGTCTGCAGGTGTTTCTTGGCTCGAGTAAATCGCCGGATCTGCACTCTTCGATACTTTGAATTCAACCGCGCCATCCGTGCATCGGCGATTTTGGAACCTTTCGAAACATTCTTCGCTTTACCGATTGCCGCGGACGGTGATCACACCTTTGGGACCAGGCATCTTCAGCTTGAGGTACACATAACACGGTTGAGCCATGAAATGCGCGTACGCCAGTCTCCCTAGGATGGCGTGATAAGCACTCTGGAAATCCACGACTTCAAACATTAACTTTTCTTTTTGGTAATGCTTGGAGTCACTGAAAACCACATCGAGAGTGATCTAGCCGAGTGACTCGGCCTTCTTTCCGGGAATAACGCCGTGAAAGCTCATGTTGCTCTCGCTAAGCTTGGACATCGGGATGCCCATTCCCTTCAAGGTTTCAAAGATACGTGATATTCAGCCGCTACCTCCATCCATCAAGACTTTAGTCACGAGTGCCCCCAACCACCGGGTCGACCACCAACGCTTGCCTCCCGGGTGGCTACGCAAGGTGATGGTCTGACCGGTCGAATGTGATGGCTGTCTCGAGACCATTTCAGTACGCGGGTCGCCGCGCCGGGCAACCATGTTCACTTCTCGCTGATGACCTTCAACCGACTCTTGCTCTCAACATCGGTGTCGGAGTAATTGGACACGGATACCCCGAAGACGGCGAGACGATATTCAAGACATCGGGCTAGCAAAGCCCTCAACCGACTTCCCTGGCCGGTTGCCGACTACTAGTCACGATCGCGCCACCAAGCCGATCGCCGACCGCCGATCGCCGACTCACCACTAGGCCGATCACTGGCTGCCGATCGCGCCACTCAGGCCGATCATTGGTTGCCGACTACCACTCAGCCGATCACGGGCTGCCGATCAGCACCACCGATCCGATCATCGCAAATGACACGACTCGACGTGATTTGATCAGATCCGCAGATCGTTTCACGTGACACTTGTCCCTGGGCACTATTTATGAAGTGAGCCAGGGGACAAGTGTGACATGCACCATGCCTTACCCATGTCCACTACATAGCTTAGGAAGTAAGCTAGCCTTGCCTATATAAAGGCACACATCCATCCATCCAGGGGATGGACTCTCACGCACACACCCACAAGCAAGCTAGCTAGCAAGAGAGCTAGCTAGCCATCCATCCATCAACTCCCACCGGCAAGCATGCCCAAGCACATCCATTCGGCCAAGAGGCAACGGCCACCATGCCACGTACATATACAAAGCCAGATGCCTATGGCACTGAGCTGAGATATAACTCCAGTTGCACTCTGTACCACATATACATATCAGATACACTCCGACATGCAGCAGTAGGAGTATTATCTCTCCGGAGAGCTCCGAAGCTGGGTAAACCACCGCATGCTACTCGTGATACCCGCTCCCTGCCCTATCGCCAGTTAGCTTGCTTCACACGGCCACCCTGCGGGCATATGTCGCCTTGCAACACCCCGTGAGAATACCACGACATTTGGCGCCACCGTGGCGGTATTATGCTACTGCTTCTGCTTGGTTTCGCCGTCCGGCGGGACCTTTTTTCTTCATCGCCTCACGCGCGGCGCGCTGCCTCTCGTAGCGCCGGGCTCGAGATCGACCCGCCCGAGCGCCGCGAGGGTGGTGCGCCTCGCCGCCGCCTCGCCACCTTCATCATCATCACCGTTGCGATGCCAGATGTCCGTCCGCGCATGTGCAGCGTGCGGGGCCTCGCTTCGGTCGGCCGTGTCCATCCACGCGCCGCTCGCGCCTTGCTTCGACCGAAACACGCGTTTACTCCTCCACATACCATCTTTGCAAGCTAGCTAGAGGCAAGTCATACTGTGGTCAAACCATTAGCCATACACTAGGAAAATACTACAGAGATACTACCCAGACAATCCCCATACACAAGCCAGATGCAAGTTGAGCGACAGTCACCCAATGGTTGTAGTCGGCTCGTGCATTGGCTGGATGCAAGATGCACACCGCCCGCGCACTAGCTGGCTCCGGCCGGCTGCGTCGCCAGCACGCGTTGCTCTACATCGCTCTGCTCCGTCCGCCGCGCGCTCATGCCCAGCCATCTCCACCACCATCTTCAGCCGCTGCACGTGAAGCACAGCGTGCACCCACCGAGCCGGCCTCCTTGGTTTTGCTTCGTTCTGGACCACTGCTCCTCCTCACAGCCCCGTTGTTCAGTCCACGGGCCGGCTCCGTCCGTGCGACCTCCTCCACTATGACCCCGAGCCGCGCCACCAACGGCCTCTGGCTGGTCGCCTGCTCGCTCGCCGGCCTCGCGCCCGAGCTGGCACGGCCGCCTCCCGGTAGCTCCGCCTGCTGCAACTCGCGGCTGCTCCTTGGAGCGCCACCGCGTCATCCCCCCGACTCCGCGCCAGGCCAACCGACTCCGTGCCCGCACCGCCGTGGCCGAGTGCCATGTGTCGGCGCTGCCGCGCGCCCGCCCGCCGGGTCCGGCTCCGCGCCCCCCTGGTCCGGGTCCTCCCGCGCCGCTGTGCCGTCTCCCCCGTCGGCGCCGAGTCCGGCTCCTCCCGCCTCGCTGCGCCGTCTCCGCCGTCGGCGCCGAGTCCGGCACAACCCACGCAGGCTGGTTTCCGACTGCCTCCCGGCCTCTCGAGCTCCCTGCCGGGTCGCCGCGCCTCCGGCCGCCTTCCCGTGCCGGCCCGCTGGCCTCCCGAGCCCCTGCCAGTTCGCCGCGCCTGCCGGCTTCGCGCGTGCCTGGCCGCTGGGTTGCAGCGCCCACGCATTCCTCCGCCCGGCTTCAGGTCGCGCCCGGCCTCCGTAGTCGCCGTGCCGGCTCCGCCCGCGCGCCGCTGGCCGGCTCGCTGCTCCGCCTCCGGCCTGCGCCAGCCGGCTCCCGCACGCCGGCTCCGTCCCTGGCCTGCGCAGGCCGACTTCGCCTCCGACCCGTCCGCCTGCCAGCTCCCGCCCCGTATGCCTTGAGGCCGGCTGCGCCCGCGCGTTCTGTCGCCGGCTGGAGAAAATAGAAAAAAGAAAGAAAGAGGGGTGGCCGGCTGCTCAAGGAGCCGACTGAACAAAAATAAAGGGGGACCGGGTGAGAGAAAAGTAAAGGGCCGACTGCCCAAGCCGGCTGAGAAAGAAGTGGCCGAGTGCCCAGCCGGCTGGTGAAAAAAAAAGAAAGAAGAGAAAAAAGAGAGAGAGGAAAGAGGCCGAGTGCCCATAGCCGGCTGACAAAAAAAAAGAGAGAGAGAAGGAAAAAAATGCGTCTGACTGCCAGATATGCGTTCGATCATTGCTCGCTTAGCCGGTTGCAAAGAGCCCGATCGCCAGTGCCGGGTCCGCCTACCACCGGTGAAGAAGACAAGGAAAAGGGCAAGAGCTGCTGGAGATCCGCCCGATCGCTGCCAGCTGGCCCAATCTCGGGTTACACCAATGGTCTTGTTGACGCTACCGCGAGGAAGAAGACAAAGTGGTCGTCCGAGATCCGCCCGATCGCTCGCCATCGCCCGAATCTCGGTTAGACTAGCCAATGGGTAGGCTGCCGCGCCAAGATTGCGCATAAAGAGAAGAGTTTTGTCCGCCCCAAAGAGCCTGTAAGAAGAAAAAAGAAGAAAAGGGCGCCGCAGTTACTCGCCGCTGGCCGGCCGAGTCCGACCGTCGGGACCCCACTTCGAGCACCCGGGCTCAAGGCTACACCTGGGTCTTGGCGCGGCAAGGCCTCGAAGCGCCGAAGTCGCACGGCCGTCTTCGACGACATGGCTACACGAAAATCAATGTGAGCTCCTCACCCGCATATTTATGCATCACGCAAGCACAGATAATCCCGAGCAACGCCGGGCTATCTCCGCATTTTATTACAGCCAGATCATCGTCGCCCCGACGCCACCAGAGTTGGCGAGGCCGCCGCTGGCTCGAGACGTTAGTTCCCGCAGACGGCTTAGTACCGTGCGCGGTACCAAAGGCCCACTCTTAGTCACAGACCATAGAACGGATGTCCGACTAACAAGAGTGAACGCTGGAGGCCAGCCACGCGAAAACGTCCGGGAAGAAAAACGCTTCGGGCGACCCGACCATTTCCTTTACAAGTATCTACTCGGTTGAATCAGCCCCTGCACTCTTGAGTATCAGACACTCCGCCATGCCCACTCTCAGCCACAGACCGCAGAGCGTCTGTCCGGCGAGCGAGAGCAAAAGCCAAAAAGCGGAGGGAACACGAAAAAGATTAAGGGGGCTCGGACTAAACCGAGTCGGTACCCTCCGTATAAAACTTACAATGCTAAAAGCAAACATTTGATATATCTGCGTGGACTAACTTCGTCTTTTTGCGTGATCATTTCCATGAACACTCGCCAAAAAACCTCCGCCCAACTTTGCCAAGTTGCCCGGAGGCTTGGGGGCTACTGTCGGAGTAATTGGACACGGATACCCCAAAGATGGCGAGACGATAATTCAAGACATCTGGGCTAGCAAAGCCCCTCAGTCCGACTTCCCGGCCGGTCAGCCGACTACTAGTCAGCCGATCGCACCACCAGCCGATCACGACTCGCCAAGAGGGTCGATCGCCACTAGGCCGATCACGCCGGTTGCCGACTACCACCAGCCGATCATTGGTGCCGATCAAGCCACCAGCCGATCGCCGATCGCAGCCGACGCGACTCGACGTGATTTACCGCATCTCGCACTGCTCACGTGACGCCCACCATCATATACAAGGACACTTGTCCCCGGGCACTATTTATGAAGTGACCTGTGGGACAAGTGTGACATGCACCATGCCTTACCCATGTCCACTACATAGCTTAGGAAGTAAGCTAGCCTTGCCTATATAAAAGCACACATCCATCCATCCAGGGGATGAACTCTCACGCACACACCCACAAGCAAGCTAGCTAGCAAGAGAGCTAGCTAGCCATCCATCCATCAACTCCCACGGGCAAGCATGCCCAAGCACATCCATTCGGCCAAGAGGCAACGGCCACCATGCCACGTGACATATACAAAGCCGATGCCTATGGCATCGAAGCTGAGATACAGCCCAGAGCACTCATCACACATATACATATCGATACACTCGACATGCAAAGAAGAGGAGTATTATCTCCCGAGAGCTCCGGCCGGGTAAACCACCGCTGCTACTCGTGATACCCGCCTCCCGTCCTATCGCCAGTCTAGCCTTGCTCACACGGCCACCCTGTGGCATACGTCGTCTTGCAACACCCCCCGTGAGAATACCACGACAATCGGCAAAAATAATGAGGGTGGAATTGACCTTGGGGTAACCGTCATCTTCTTCTTCCTCCTCATCTCTATCCGACTCCTTATCCTTCTCATTGGGTTGTTTCTCTCCGAACTGTTGGATCAGGAGTCGACATTGCCGAGTGGTTTGCTTTGGGTAAATCAGATTACCTTCCTCATCTTTCTTGGTGTGGATGTGACACGGCAAGTCCAGCACATCATTTCCCACTTGATCTTTTACATTCTTAGGAGGCCAGGGCCCCTTAGGTTTACCCTTAAACTTTCCTTGAGCTACTGCTGCAATCTCACCAGGTGCTGCTGGTTCAGCTTTACGCTTCTGTTTCCGATTGGAACCACCTCCACCGGCCTCTTGACCGACCGATTTACTCTTCCCGCTACGGAGCCGATCCTCTTCTTCTCTGTTAGCATACCGGGTGGCTATCTCCATCATCCCGGTCAGAGTCATATCCCCAGTCCGACCGAACTTCAAAACCAACTCTCGATACTTGACACCTTCCTTGAAAGCACACACTGCCTGGTGTTCTGATACATTCTCCATGGTGTGATGCAAAGTGGTCCACCTCTGAATGAATTCCCTCAAAGTTTCATTCGGCTTCTGCACACAATGCTGCAGCTCGGGAAGCCCTGCCGGCCGCTTGCATGTGCCCTCAAAGGTCCTTACAAACACTCAAGATAGCTCCTCCCAACTGTGTATACTGTCCGGGGCCAACTGAGTCAACCACGCTCGGGCTGACGCTTCCAACATAAGAGGGAGATGCTGCTATCTCATCATTTCCGCCTCCAATCTGCACAGCCACTCAAGAATCCTCGCTGTTTCGTGCTTGGACTTCCAAAGGAACTTGTCGACTTCGCTTGCTAATATGAAGTTGGGAGGAATCACTGCAGCCCTGATGGCCCTGCTGAAACACTCTGGGCCCGAAACATGTGACCGGCTGCCACTCGGATGGTCTCTGCTCAAATCTTCTCTATGTGCTCTATTCCTGTCGACCAGTGCCTTGGACGAGAATGGATCTCGTGATCGGCTCGCTCCTTTGGGTCGATCGAGCTCAAGCGCCGCCCCTGTGGGACGCTTCGCCATCATGTTGCTGAGGCACATACGACGCACTCCTCGGAGGAGGCGTTGGCTCTCGACGATGATTGTCGCGGTCGAACTGACGACCGTACTATCCACGACCCTCACGCCGCGGGCGCGATCTTGGGCTATGGGTCGACTGAACTGTATCCGCTGCCATGGATCTGCTGTGTATCCTATTCCGTGACTGAGACAACGCAGAATTCTGCTCTACCGCTGCTCTGAGCAGGGCCCAGATCTGTTCCAACCCTCGGCCAGCCTCTGACAGGGACGGTTGAATCGACTCTGCAATTTGGGCCGCAGCTGTGAGGTTCTGAATCGGAGTACGATATACCTTAGATGGAGGCGGGAAAAGCTGTCGCCGACCGGACTCATGAACTCGTTCAAGGGCTCACTGCCGAGAGCGCTACCGCAAGTTCTCCAATGAAAAGGCCACCAATTAGCTGCGCGTTTCCTCCAAGGCCCGAGCCTCGGGTTTCTCCAACGATGGGCGTGTGAAGTGCGCCCATGTTGTGACGACGAAGATCTTCTCGCCGCGAAGAGAGAGGTTCGACGATACTCCTCATGGACCGTGATGGATCGCCACCAGCCTCTTCACCGCCCCGCGGCGAAAGCCGTGGGCCACGTGACCATCGACCATCAAGACTTCAGCCGCAGGATCGCTGCTATCGCACTTTCGGACGCCGCTCATGAGCTACCAAGAGATCGAACAGCCGTGGAGAGTTTCGCTGGGCTCGATTGCCGCGACTTGATGAGTGGTCAATGTCGAGCCACCAGATAGCCCACCCATCGCTGAAGCCGCGACCGACCGGATCGCTATGCAATGAACAGCGGGAGGGAGATGCCACCGAGTCGATCGACATCGGGTCGACGGCTGCCGAAGAAGGACGCCATGAACGCACACACGAAAGTGCGTCGCCCCTCGGACGGGGAGCGCCTCGACATCGAGCAGAGCTTCCTGGAGCCACGCCGAGTCGTCGGCGACGAAAACGAGCGCGTCGAGACGGATCTCGCGGCCCTCAACCATCTCACCGCTGGAAACCATGATGATGATCGGAAAACAAACTTGCAACTTCAACAACAAGTCGCTAAGACACCTGCCCCACGGTGGGCGCCAACTGTCATGGTTCTAAGTCAGACAGTAGAAAGGGGGGTAGGTATGGAGAGGCAAGATCTTAGCTATGGCAAAGATGTACACATGAGGTTTACGAGTTCTGGCCCTTCTCGGAGGAAGTAATAGCCCTACGTCTCAGTGCCCGGAGGCGGTCGATTGGTTTATGTGTGTGTGTTGTGTTACAGGGGGTGCGAACCCTTGTCTCAGAGGAGGGGGGTGGCTTATATAGAGTGCGCCAGGACCCCAGCTCACCCCCATTACAAGGAGCTTAATGTACATAAAGTAAGGGAGTTACTGGTAACGACAATCTTAAATACTCTTAACGCTCATGAAGACTAAGGAGTGAATGCCCGGCCGTTGTGCGCTCTTCCGACTCCTGGTCTTCAATATGGTTGAGTCATTCCCTATACGGTCGAGTGAAAGTGGGGAATGACGGTCGAGTGATTATGCCGTCAAGTGGATTCTTGGTCTTATTATCTTCTGGGGTAGTGACCTTGGGTAGGACGTTTAGGCCAGGCCTATGACCCTACCCCAGGTCTGTATCCTCATCACTAAGATCTTCACTGTGCGCATGGACTGGGTCAAGCTTGTGGGAATCATTTTTTGGAAGACGGTCGTAGATACATCAAGAAGAAATTTAAAAATGTGAATTTCAAGAAGACGGAGAAGAAGATGAGTGCTGTACCTGAACGATTACGGATACAATAAAGAGTTCTGAGAATTTGGCAGACGGGTACACCAACGCTATCAATTTCGGCGCGTCAATGACCCTAATTTTTGTTGGACCTTCTAGATCCGATATGCAATCTCTCAAGGTAAGGCGATTCTCAATGACCATAACGTGGAATAGCCGGAGGATCTCTTCCAAATTGATGTCTTGTCATGGGGCCAGAAGACGATAAATCCATCGAGATCTCGCCGAGGTGATGTGGAGGCTAATGAACCCGTGGATCTGGTTAAGACGAAGGTACTCAAGCGCAGTACAGCTGTGGAGCAGGTGCTCCATAGCCTTCTTCGAGATGACACCGTCGAAGAGGTCGAGCTACTTGAGTTGAGGGAGAAGAAGGGCGGGTGCGGCATTAATCTGGGGAAGATAGCAGTAGCTGAAGCTGGCGCGGTGCAGCATTGTCGTCAGGCGGAGCGCGGACGGCGGCAGAGAGCAACATCGTCCAGCTTTAAAGCTGAGCTCCTCGAGCTGATCAAGGGCGGGGGATAAGAACCACTCGTCGAACTTGGTTTGGACCTTGCAGTTGGTACTAAACATGCGGATGTCAAGGCGTTTGGCTGGCCTAGGGTGCGATGAAAGGATCTTGGAGACTACGGCCATGCGTTTGCAATCCTTGTCAGAGAGGCAGCTGTCGACGGTGAGGTTGAGGGGGACATAGCGTCAGAGGGGGCGCCACAACTGGGAGAGTAGGGCGGTCCGCACGGCAGATTTGGTGGGGAGGAGGCCGATGATGACGAGCAGCATGTCATCAAGGAGGCTGCTGATGAAGTCCAGGCTTGCCGGATGCGGTTTTGGCTCGAGCCGCCTCCGCTTGTTGGCAGCCTCGCCGCCCATCTCAACCGGGCGGCGACGCGGTGTACACGCAGTCTTGGTGTGTGTTGTGTGTTTGTGTGCGCGAAAAGGCCCTTCTATGCATGCCGCCGCAAGCGGGTGAATTGTGCACGAAAAGGCCCTTCACGCGCAAGAAGTCTGTCCTCAATGCGCCCTCAATTTACTAGTGTGCGGGGTGCTACCCCGAGTGGTTTCAACTTTGTTTACTTCATCGTGTGTCAGATGGGCCTCTAGTTTACTTATTTTCACCCACAGCCACATGGGCCGGCACACAAAGATACAGAACACGAGCTGACAAGCCAGCATGTGGATTGGTTGACCGGTTAACTAAACAATATACGGAGCTATACACTGACATAGTGAGCGTATAATCCGTCGGTATAGAGAGTTCGAGGGTGCGGGGAGGCCCGTGAGAGATAGCAGGGAGAGAGAAAGAGCTACTCCCTCCGTTCGATAATGTAGTTCCAACATTTTTTTAAGTCAAACTTTTGAAACTTTGACCAAGTTTATAAAGAAATTACTTATATCTACAATACCAAAGATAAATGATAGTATGATGTAAGTACATGTTGTGATGAATCTAATGATTGTTTCCACATGTAAATGCTTTTCTCAACATATACCTGGTCAAACTTTTCTGAGGTTTGACTTTTCAAAACATCCATATGCTTATGGACGTGACAGAGTCCCTAACTAGAGAGAGAGAGAGAGAGAGTGAAAAAAGTGTGTGTGCATGTGTGAAAGAGACATGTACAACACACGATAAAAGTAAAGAAAAAGCGTGCGTGTCTTATGCAAACATATCATACATTCATCTTCGACAATGGAGGCAAGGTGAGGAGATAGTGTGTCGTTGTTTGGAACCGAGAGAGCAAGACCCCTATCACGTGGCCAAGAGGGTCTGACAAACAAGGGAGAGAGGTCGAGAGAGATGTACGGAGAAAATACAGACATGGGGAGGAGAGAGAATATGTTTTTCATAGAGAGATCCCCTGGAGATCGTGATGGGACTACATGGGTGGGAGATCGAGTGACAAGGTGTGTGCGCGATAGAAGATGCCCCGAGAGATATCGAGATAGACGTATGGATGGAAGGAGACAATACGTGTGTTCCTGATGGCTAGTAAGAGATAATCATACTTAGGAGGGGGGGGGAGTGCTTGCGCCTATGATGGAGTGAGGGATTATGGTACTCAGGGGGGTGCGTGTCACATGGAGAGAGAACAAGGGCGGAGAGTGTTGGATGGGTCTATATGTATAGCGCGAGCGAGACATGTGTATGTGTGAACCAGAGAGATATAAGGTCAGTTTGGCTTATGCCCCGAGCATATTTTGCCTAGCCTGGGTTGTGGCTGGATTTCATGCACGCTTGTTTGGTTGCTACCTTGTGAAAAAGAAAGCACGCTGGCCTGGGTTGTTTTGCACTTTAATTAGCCTCGGCCGACTCAGACATCGCAAGTAGCCCGCCCAGTAACCGATTTTAACGCTCGCCGCATTCTGGTCGTAGCGCCCACGAGGCTAACAAAGAACATGGATGGATATTAACATTAAATAATTGCTGCATGGATTGATTGATGGACGTTCATGCTTTGCTCGCCTGCATGAACCAAACGCTTCAAAGACTACACAAGCCCGGCCAGCAGAAATATTTTACATCTCACGCCCACACCAGCAAGATCGCCATCAAGGCATGAGGGTCAGTCACGAACCAAACCGACCAATAAAGTTTGATAGAGATTGAGGAGCCCCGATAAGGCTGAGTGGTGCGCCGATAGCTGAGAGGGGAAAGAGATATTCCATCCGCCGATAATGCAAAGGTATGTAAATTTTTAGAAGTCAAACTTTGGAAACTTTGATCAGGTTTACACAAATGTTATTTATATCTACAATACCAAAGATACATCATACAAAACTACATCTCATGGTGAATCTAATGGTAAATGTTTTCCGTACTATATGTAATTGTTTTTCTCCATGTACATGGTCAAACTTTGTGATGTTTGACTTTTCAATAAATCTATATGCTATGGGCCGAGGAGAGTGCCTAAGTCGAGACAGATCAAGTGCGTGTGAAGGAGAATGAGTAAGTGTGCAAAAAGAGTATGTGTGTGAAAGAGAAAGTGACAATTAACGATAAATTAGAGAGAGTGTGTTTTTTTTCATTTCTTGTGCGAACATATCACGCATGCATCTCCGAGATGGAAAAGCAAGGCGAGGAGATACACGAAGATAGCTAGTGTGTGATTGTTTGCAACGGAGAGAGACACCCCTGTAGCACATGTCCAATAGAGGTCTGGCCAACAAGGAACAAAGGTCGAGAGGGACACATGGATGGCATGGACGCATGGGGAGGGAGAGGGTGTGTTTAGGATAGAGAGATCCCCGAGATCGTGAGGGACTATCTGCGTGGGAGATCGAGGAGGCGTGCACAGAAAGATGCCCCGAGAGAAATCGAGATAGACCATGCACATGTTTGTGATGGAGACTAAGATTAGCTAGTCATATACATATAGGGGGGACTGCGTGTGCCTACAATTGTGTGAGAGACCATCATACTTGGCTAGCTAACCATGAGATTGTGTGTGTGTGCATGTGAGATGGAGAGAGAACGAGGGAGAGAGATAGAGTTTTAGATGGGCCTATTGAGCGCGAGTGAGATACACATGTGTATGTGTGACCCAGGTGGATGGAGAGTTTGAGAGAGGGGGGAAGAGCTCCGAGACGACAGAGTGGTGCGTGAGAGAGTTACGGGCAAAGAGCCAAGGAATTTGTGTGCGTACGATGAGTGCACCCAAGATATCTAGCTTGGACTAGCTAGAGTACCATACATAGTGTGCGAGAGAGACCTATAGATGGTGTATATATGCATGCAAACTAGAAAGACCCCCCCCACACACACACACACAAAGAGAGAGAGAGAGAGAGAGAGAGAGAGAGAGAGATAGATATGGATAGAAAGGGAGAGGGACCGAGGGAGTCCTAGATTATGGCGTGTCCGGATGGCCGGACTATGACCTTTGGCTGGACTCCTGGACTATGAAGATACAAGATTGAAGACTTCGTCCCGTGTCCGTATGGGACTTTCCTTGGCGTGGAAGGCAAGCTTGGTGATACGGATATGTAGATCTCCTACCATGGTAACCGACTCTGTGTAACCCTAACCCTCTTCGGTGCCTATATAAACCGGAGGGTTTTAGTCCGTAGGACGAACAACAATCATACCATAGGCTAGCTTCTAGGATTTAGCCTCTCTGAGCTCGTGGTAGATCTACTCTTGTACTACCCATATCATCAATATTAATCAAGCAGGAGTATGGTTTTACCTCCATCGAGAGGGCCCGAACCTGGGTAAAAACATCGTGTCCCTTGTCTCCTGTTACCATCCGCCTAGACGCATAGTTCGGGACCCCCTACCCGAGATCCGTCGGTTTTGACACTGACATTGGTGCTTTCATTGAGAGTTCCTCTGTGTCTTCATCTTTAGGCCCGATGGCTCCTCCGATCATCAGCAACGATGCAGTCCAGGCTGAGAGTTTTCTCCCCGGACAGATCTTCGTATTCTGTGGCTTTGCACTGCGGGCCAATTCACTTGGCCATCTGGAGCAGATCGAAAGCTACGCCCACGCCATCGTGTCAGACGGAAGTTTGAACTATACGGCTAACGTCCGCGAGACTTGATCTTCGACGGTTCGAGCCACAGCCAAGCGCCGCGCACTATCATGATGGGCATGATCTAGCTCACGCCACGGACAAGGTTCTCGAGGCCACACCAGTGTTCGCTCCGACCCTTAGCTCGGAGCCGATTGCACCGATCGAGGACGGGTGGTTGGACACCGCCTCGGGGGCTGCTATCTCTACGGTGATTGAGCCAAACACCAACCTTGTCCTTTGCAAAGCTCGTGACCCCAAGGTGCCGGACTCTTCTCCAGACTCTGAACCTTCTGCGCCCCTGCCAATCGAATCCGTTTGGGCGCCGATCATGGAGTTCACTGCCGCGGACATCTTTTAGCACTCGCCCTTTGGCGACATCCTGAATTCGTTAAAGTCTCTCTTTATCGAGTGCCTGGCCGGATTATGGTCGAAGGTTGGGATGCGGACGACGAAGAAATTCAAAGCGCACCCACCACCCACTTCAGAGCCACCGCCGATGATTTAACCGACATGCTCGACTTTGACTCAAGACATCGACGGTATGGACGATTTACGCAGAGACGACCAAGAACCAAAGGTTTACAGGCACCGAAGGCCACCTCATCATACGACATATACATGGTGGACATCCCAAAAGATGGGAATGGTGATGGAACAACGGAGGATGACCCTCCAAGAAACAGCCTAAGCGCCAAGGCCAACGGGCGCCGCTCTAAATCCTGCCACAAAGAAAATGGTGATTCCGCACGGAGACAATAACACCCCGAAAGTGCCAAGACAACCCCTCTAGCGTGATTCAGCGAGGAGGATGGAGAAGCCAGCCTCATGAGAGAGCGGCGCATGAGAGTTAGAGGACGCAATTACATGCCTCCTCCTCAAGACGAGGCAAGCCTCGACGACGCATTTAATTTGTCGTGCTCGAGGATCCCGTCGAACAGAGCGCTTTCAAATGCAGGCTTATGGCCACGCAAGCAGCCTCAAGAAAAAGCAGCAACAGCTTAGAGCTGACCAAGACTTGCTAGCCGATGATGGATCAAGTCCTTGCGTCAAGAGTATGAACTCGAACGCCCCTCCAAGAGCTACCCAAAACGCAAGCTGCTACCCCATTTAGAGGAGGAAGCACCCAAACCTACATCACCAGTGCATGATGCGGCCGACCGGCCACCTCGTGGCCGCGACAGAGAGGCCTCTCGGCGCTCCACTCAAGCCGCACCGAGGCGTCGCTCAAAAAGTACCAAGGCACGAGGAAATGCGCCAGACCTGCGAGATATATTGGAGGACAAGGCAAGGAAAACAAGATCGATCTACGGATCGCGTGGGCGCCTCACTACACGTGACGATAACCGTCATGCCGGATACAACAAATCCGGCCGAGCCGAACACAGCAGACAAAGCTCATTTGAGCTACGTCATGATATAGCCCAGTACAGGGGCGCCGCACACCCACTATGCTTCACAGATGAAGTAATGGATCATCAAATCCTCGAGGGTTTCAAACCCGTAAACATCGAATCATACGATGGCACAACAGATCCTGCAGTATGGATCGAGGACTACCTCCATATCCACATGGCCCGCAGTGATGATCTACGCCATCAAATACCTCCCACTCAAGCTTAAAGGACCAGCTCGACATTGGCTTAACAGCTTGCCAGCGGAGTCAATTGGTTGTTGGGAAGACCTGGAAGCCGCATTCCTCGACAACTTCCAGGGCACCTATGTGCGACCACCAGACGCCGATGACCTAAGCCACATAATTCAGCAGCCAGAGGAATCGGCCAGACAATTCTGGACACGGTTCCTAACCAAGAAAAATCAAATCATCGACTGTCCGGATGCAGAGGCCCTTGCAGCCTTCAAACATAACATCCGCGACGAGTGGCTTGCCCGGCACCTAGGACAGGAAAAGCCGAAATCCATGGCAGCCCTCACAACACTCATGACCCGCTTTGCGCGGGAGAGGACAGTTATTAGCTCAGAGTAACAACATGACCAAGAGCCCCGTAATTCGGATACCAAGGACAGCAATGGTAGGTCGCATCACAACAAGCACAAGCGCCGCGTGCAACGATTTATAATGCCGAGGATACGGCAGTCAATGCCGGATTCAGAGGCTCTAAACCCGGTCACGGAAAAAGCCATTCAAAAGAAATACTCGGGCCCGGCCCAATTTGGACCGAATACTGATCGCTGTGCGGATACACGGCACTTCAAAAACCAGCCAACCACACCAACAAGGATTGTTGGGTGTTCAAGCAGGCAGGCAAGTTAAATGCCGAAAACAATGACAAGGGGCTGCATAGCGACGACAAGGAGGAGCCCCGTCCGCCGAACAATAGAGGACAAAAGGGCTTCCCCCTACAAGTGCAGACGGTGAACATGATATACGCAACCCACATACCCAAAAGGGAGCGGAAGCGTGCACTAAGGGACGTATATGCGATGGAGCCACGCCTAAAGTTCAATCCGTGGTCCTCCTTCCCGATCACTTTTGATCGAAGGGACCACCCCACTAGCATCCGCCATGGCGGATTCGCCGCATTGGTTCTAGACCCAATCGTTGACGGATTCACCTCACTAGAGTCCTGATGGACGGCGGCAGCAACCTGATCCTGCTTTATCGGATACAAGCAGCAAAATGGGCATAGACCCTCAAGGACTAAACCCACAAAGACGATCTTTAAAGGCGCCATATCGTGTAGAGGCCAACTGACAGTGCTCGCTTACACTTGAAGTGGTCTTTGATCCCGGATAACTTCCGAAGCGAGGAGTTAATCTTCGACATAATCCCGCCTCAGCGGCTATCACGCGATCGCTTCGGACGAACCGCACGGTAAAGTTCAATGCGGTGTCGCGACTACGATACCTCAAGCTCAAGATGCCAGGCCCTCGAGGAGTCATTACGGTCAACGGAAACACAAAGCAGCCTCTCAAGGCAATCCTCAAGTCCGGCTATTAAATGTCCGGACACCGTCAAGCGCCCCAGAGTAACCTACAACAAGACCGCCGCACGCCCCGAGCATCGCCAGAGTAATGCGGCCCCAACCCCAGCCTCGCGAAATTGCGAAACCAAGATTACGCTGCGTACATGATTACGCCTGGAAATACCATGGGCATAGGGGAGGGCACGACCACGCAGGCCCGCACGCGCTCAACCGCACCAGGGGCCCCGACAGTGTCATTCTTTTTCTCTCACTTCGTGACTCCTTTCAAGAATCCTGTCCGCAAGAGAATCGCCAACACATGATGCAACAGCCGTGAAGCGTAGTTACGCCGAGTGTCCAGTGGTCTCTATAACGACCGGTATACCTGTTTCACATATCATCCTGCAGCTCGCCCCTGGAGGGGGACATGTCAAATAGTCCCGTCCATTGCTTATCGCACTATTTGTATCATTCTGCTTTTACCGCAGCCTTTTTAAATAAACAATACATAGCTTCTGCCTATTATTGCATTCCTTTTTTTATCTATATATGTTCACTTATGACATGTTGCACCCGTACACTTTGGTACGGCCAAATACACCAGAGGCTCAAGTACCCCAAAATATGGTGTGATAAGTCCGAACACTTTCACAAGTTCGGCACCCCGAACTTATAGCATTATATGCATCAGCTCCGAATCATGTCTTGGGTCAATAGTTGGGTTTGCCCGGCTCCCATGTTTTGGTACCTTATGTTCCGTTATATTGGCTAAGGTAGCGCTGGGAGAACGCTGGGTTAAGCACCTCAGTGGAGAAAGCTAAAACTGACCGTCATGATAGGGCGAGAGCCGGTTGCTGTTCGAGAGGTTTTCGAGTCCCTAAAGACTTATGCCGCTTAGAGCGAGGAGTCGGCTTTGTCCGGCCCAGGTGTGGATAGCGCCCCGAACTCGGTCTTCAGAATACCAGGGGCTTCGCTGAAATTTAAAATTATAGAATTCTATGGCTAAGGAGAGTGTTCAAGCATTATAGTTTGGTTGCTTCGTTGCTATGCTGAGCGCCCCTCAAGGACCCAAGAATGGGAAAAGAGCGCTCAAGTTTATCCCTAACACCCCAAAGACTGTGGCATGGGGGCGAAGCCGACCACTCGCCATCTCTCAAATTTAATAAATGGCCACATGTAAGGTAATATTTTAAATTCACAAGCGTTGCTTAGTGCATATGAACAAGTTATCAAGATACAGATAACAAATGCGAAGTTTACTCAAAAATTACATTTGGAGCATTCACCGCTTATAAGGCGGCACCCTTCAGACGCCTCAAAATACATCTCGGCTTGCGATACTCCTTGCCCGGCGGTGGTCTGTCTGTCACAAGCTTCAACGTCCATCTTGCCCCAAAGGCACTTTAGCACGGGCAAGGCCCCACGGCACCTTCGATGCAGATGGAGCGCTGACGACTTCAATCCATGGACAAAGGCCCACCACCGCCTCACCAGCCAAGTAGCTCCTGTGCATGGCTTCCTTAGGCCACACCGAACTATGAGGTTCTTCATGGCCTGTTCGCCACCTTATGGAGCTCGACCAGGCGCTTCAGCTTGGTCGCTCAAGGGCACAGGGTGACCGCCTCAAAGATACCGAGACCGTAACACCTTCTTCGTTGAACTCCCCTCCTCGGCTCGGTAGAATGCGGGAGCATCAGACATACTGCAGGGCAGATCCGCGAATGCTCCTGGAGAGCTCCGGATTTGGGTAAGTAACAGATAATTCACTTTCACGTGCTTGCTTTGCATAAAGAATGGCTTACCCGCCGCTATCTTCTTTAATGCCTCAATTCCCTGGAGGGCTTTTTGTACTTCAGCCTTAGCGACTTTGGCGCTCTCAAGGGCCGAGGTGAGCTTGGACTCTCGAGTCTTTGAGTCACGCTCCAAACTCTCATGTTTTTCCACGAGACCCTGGAGCTCTTGCCGCACCTCCGCCACCCGCGCCTCCTGCTTCTCTCGCTCGGTGCGCTCTGCGGCCACATTGCTTTTTGCCCTTGGACACCGCTTCCTTCAGGCTCACCACCTCGTTCGTGGCCCCTGCAATACTCATGTTATTCCTGTCATTTTTTGCAACCACATCTTTTATATACTTCCATAAGGTATTACTTACCTTCCATGTCCTCGAGCTGCTTTTTGGCAAGGCTGAGCTCGTTCTCGGACCGCTCGAGGCTCTGCTTCAATGCATTGACCTCCGCAGTCAGTGCGGCATAGGTCAGCGACGCAACCTGCATTCCCATATTGACATACCTATGTTAGACTCCTGCATACATCTTTTAGATCCTCAGTTCAGCTTTTCTTTGCGAACACCAAACTGAGCATTAGGGGCTACTGTCTATGTGGTAACATTTTTACATATCTTAAATACTTACCTCAAAGCCTGTTAGAAGGCTGGCACAGGCTTCAGCCAAGGCTTTTAAGCAGATCAACTTTCGGATCATCACACTCATAACAAAGGCGGTGCTCGCTGATGGAGGCGCCGTAAGCACCTCCAAAGAATTATCCAAGCCTCCGTTGGATGGAGGTCACCGGTGTCGCAGTCTTGCCCTTCTTACAAAGGGGCCGCCTGTCGGACTCCGGAACCACTGAAGGTTCCGGTGGGGGCCGGACTTAGAGCTCTTTGGGGTTTTATCCCCCTTGCGCCTGGAGTCCGGGAGGTTGCCTTGCCGCACCTCCTGGACCACCTCCTCCTGGCTGGGCCCCTTTTGGGACCCCACCTCAGCATCATCCGCAGAGCGAGGAGAGGAGGCAGCCGGAAGTGAGGTGCTATTCATGTCCGACGAATCCAGGGAGCCACTCATTGAGGCGTCCAGCCCGTCCTTGGGCGGGCTGCAGGGTTATATTCGGTGTTAGGAGATTCCGTGCGACAAATGAAACACCATGAGTTATTCTGGTATCCGAACACTTACGATTTCGCCAGGGGCTAAGCCCTCAGTGACCACTCCTCCTCGCCGTCGTCGGCGTTGGTGGAGTAGTCCGGAGGGAGGGTCCTTCCCTTCTTGGACCCTCCGGCCTCCCCAGTTGGGGCAGCCTTCCTTTTCTTCTCTCCCCCCACTGGGGGATGATGAGTCCAACAACACCTGGCACCGGGAACTCCTTCGAGATCTCGTGGCCTTCTTCTTGGCCTTCTTCTCCGGCACCATGTGAGGTGCCGGAACCAGCAGCCCTGTCAATCGGGTGTCCGCTGGGTCTTCTGGCAAGGGAGCCGGACAGTCAACCTGCCCGGATGTCTTCTGCCAATCCTGTCAAAGGAAAGGGAATTTAGATCCCGCTAGAGTCAAACTATGGAAAACAAGAGTCCCGTAAAGGGTAAAGTAGCTTACCTCGCTGGCTTGACACTATGAGCTGAATCCGCGATCTTCGGTAGCGGATGCGGGAGCCTAGGCGCCCTTGAACAGCACCTTCTAGGCATCTTCGTACGTAGTGTCGAAGAGCCTGCTCAAGGTTTGGAGCTGTGCCGGATCAAACTCCCACAAGCTGAAGGCCCATTGTTGGCACGGGAGGATCCGGTGGATGAGCATGACCTGGACTACGTTGACAAGCTTGAGCTTCTTGTTCACCAGGTTTTGGACGCAGGTTTGAAGTCCGGTCAGCTCTTCCCAATTACCCCACGTCAAGCCCGTCTCTTTCCAGGAGGTGAGCCGTGTAGGGAAGCCAGATCGGAATTCGGGGGCCGCTGCCCATTTAGGGTCGCGCGGCTCGGTGATGTAGAACCACCCCGATTGCCACCCCTTTATGGTCTCCACGAAGGAGCCTTTGCGCCATAGGACGTTGGCCATCTTGCCCACCATGGCACCTCCGCACTCTGCTTGGCGGCCGCCCACTACCTTTGGCTTGACATTGAAGGTCTTCAGCCATAAGCGAAGTGGGGCTGGATGCGAGGAAGGTTCGCACACCACGATGAACGCCGAGATGTTGAGGATGAAATTCTGGCTAGATCGTGGAAATCCAGGCCATAGTCGAACATGAGCCCCCGGACAAATGGGTGAAGTGGAAAACCTAGTCCGCGGAGGAAGTGGGTGAGGAACACCACCCTCTCATGGGGCCTGGGGGTGGGGATGAGCTGCCCCTTGTCGAGGAGTCGATGCGTGATGTCGTTGGACAAGTATCCGGCCTTCCGCGCCTTTTTGATGTGCCCCTCCATGACGGAGGAGGCCATCCACTTGCCTCCCACTCCGGACATGGCTGGAGAAGGTTGAGGTGGGATGTGCGGACTTGGGCGTTGGAGCTCGAGTGCGCGGAAATGGATGAGCAAAGGAGGAAGAAGGCGTAGGTAAAAAGGTGGATTCTTATCCCCTTATATGGACGGACGAAGCTATGCGTCCCCACCAGCTTGGTAAAACTCGCTTATCTCCCAAGCGCCATAATCAATGGCGCGGTTGGGTTACCCACGTCCGTATTGATGAGAATCCCGGAATAAGGAGACATGATCTCTGCTTTGACAAGACGTGCCAAGGAAAGCGCCTCGCTAAACGCGCTAAGGTGGGACAATAAAAACGATTCGAATAAAGGCTTGGCCGTGGTGTGATGTCATGCCACGGAATACGTCAGCAGATGGAATTTGTGTAAATATTATTCTCTCTACGGTGGTATGTGGAACTTATTTTGCAGAGCCGGACACTATCCTTGTGTTCAAAATCTTCTATGAAGTATTCGGAGGAGGAACCCGCCTTGCAATGCCAAAGATAATATGCGCGCCGGACTCGTCATCATTGAAGCCTGGGTCAGGGGCTACTGAGGGAGTCCTGGATTAAGGGGTGTCCGGATGGCCGGACAATGACCTTTGGCCGGACTCCTGGACTATGAATATACAAGATTGAAGACACATTACTCCCGAGCATCATCTCTCCATCGAGATATTTGTGTCGGACCTTTGGCCGGACTCCTGGATCATCTCCCGAGCATCATCTCTCCACCGACAGGGACCAACAAGGTTTTTGTGTCGGATGCGCATGCATGTAACCAAGATTGTCAGCGAGAGAGAGAGAGAGAGAGAGAGAGAGAGAGAGAGAGAGAGAGAGAGAGAGAGAGAGAACAGAGTCCGGGAGAGGGGAGGTCGCGTTTATGCATCAAAGACTGATATAAACCATGTTTCGATATAAACTTGCATTCAAATATTTAAATTGGAGAACATGTTGTCTGCAATCCACACATGAACGGATATATGCGTATATCAAACAAGTTCATTAATTTGACTTTCAACATGTTCATGGAGTACTATAATACTATACAACATGATACTCGATTGAGGTGTTCAATTTTGGATTTAGTTCACTATTTTGACCTACTGAACGAGCTATTTCATTGAATCGAGATATTTCATTTTGGGTTTGATTCGCGTTTTTGAGTGGGTCAACTATTTGTCATATAGTAAATCGCTAGCAACGAGCATGTAAAAACACATTACTCCCAAGCATCATCTCTCCATCTAAAAAATAAGTGGCAAGCTAATATTTCAAAATTTGATTCGAATCGACTTGGTAAGGTAGACGTGGATGCTCGTTCTCCCAACATTTGAACGAACCATTAAAAATCCTCTCTACTCGGTGGAATTCGCCCGAGCAAATAAATGGGAGACGCGAAATTACCGTCCTATGTGGGACACGCATCAATTGGCCCGTTGTACATCGAGGGTAGGTTCATAACTTCATCCAAGCGCGCCTTCTCCTCGGTCAAAATGACATGTGCTGAATAATTCATAACCCATGGTCGGCAAAACACGCTCTCCTGGCCCGAAATAGCTCGCACCCACTATTTCAAAACACGCTCTCCTCGCCCGAAATTGCTCGCGCCCACTATAGTTCAAAACACGCCTCTCACCCAAATCGCCCCGCCCACTATTTGGGGAGAAGCAATGTTACTCTACTATCCCCGACCCTCAAGACATGCACCCAAGCCGAGAAGCCTATAGGCAAGGGTAGAACTGAATCTCCCCTCACATTTCGCACAAATGCGTCCAGAAGACATGGTTCCACTCCCTCGCAATCCCCCTCCCCACCCGCCCCCATTCATACTGTGGGTGTGGGGACCCCGACTCATAAGTCGTGATCACCGAAAGTGCACGTACAAAGTGATCCCAGAGATCAATGCTCACCGAACACACAAAAGCTGAATAACAAGAGTCTTACATCCATACATAACGCCTTACACAAATTGTGACCATTATGGTCAAGTCTTACATCGATAAAGCCTTAAGGGCTGAACATCAAATGAAACATTAGCAAAGGGAAATCATCGTCGATAAGCGTAACCCATGCCATCTGCCTTAACCCTACAGCATTCTCGACCGAAACGCCCTAGTTCGCATGATCGTCTCCAAAGAACTCTTCTTCGAACTCTGGTTCTCCCATGCCTGGTCAATTAAATAACCAGTGGCAAGCCAATGAGTACTTTGAATGTACTCGCAAGCAACCCATGTTTTGGTTCAAGGTACAACAATGCATGACATAGGTGAATTTTGCATGAAGCTAGTTTTGAGTGCATTGACATGTTCAATAGCCTATAAAGCATGCATCAAGAGAATTCAAGTAACCATGAGAACTGGTCACAGATATCAACATAAACAAAATGGGCACCAACCCATTTATCATAATCAGAGTGGGCACCAACCCATCTCAATCGTGTCAAGTCCTTTGACTTGACCCAAGTCATCTCCATCATCACACACACACAGGGTTTGAAAACAAGTGGACGTAGCCCAAGAGCGGTTACCCAACTGTCCATGACCGTGGACACGGCTATTCGAATAGTTTTACACTCTGCAGAGGTTGCACACTTTACCCACTAGATCCGGGGAACTTCCGTGTCATCCACGACCCGCGGTACCTCAAGTACCCGGGGTAAGCACCCGATCACTACCTTTCCCTAGATGACACTAACATGGAGTCCACTCGATTGTCAGTAATCCCCGTGCCCCACATCTCACATAGCATTTTCGTGGAGCCTTGCTCCCATATTCATCACATACCACCGGCACGGGGTACCAACGGTGTGTCCGGTGCCTCATAAAGATGGTCATGGCCGCCCTACCTGGCACGACCCCGTCCCAAGAGAGAGCACCAACTCTCCCCCGTCACTAGTAATGCGGGCTCCAAGCTAGTATCGGACTAGGTACTCAATAATGCCCTTTCCCATATAAGGGTAGAGTGGTCGCGCATGTAAGGTTGGAATAACGGTCGCAACTCCGACCAACCCGTTTTGAAAACAACACACCCTTTGCTTGGCACACCACTTCGCCATCAAGTGGTCACCCATCTCATCATCTCCCTCGGGCATAAGTGGCACCCGACGGGTTTTCAAAAGACTTTGAAAATATTTTGTCTCCATCACCATGCATATCCTCGTCCCTTTTATGTAGCACTACTTAGCATCCTATCTACTCCCACCGCATAACCCTCATGAGATGGTAGGGCCATGCACAATGCAAGTATCAACAAGAAAATAACGGAGGCAACCAACCCACGTGGTTCACCATCTCACCATGATTCCGATGCAACAATAATGAAGAGCTATAAATGACATGCATATAAAGGGTTTCATAGTCATGGTCAAAGGGTTGCTTGCCTTGGTTGGCTTGATCTTCAAAGTCTTCAGTTCTGCTCCTCCTTCTTCCTCGCCTACCTCGTCACAAACACGGATCTAACGTCGCAAGAAAACAATGGGAAAATAAGACAATAATAAAAACAGAAAAGTCAAAGTGCTCAGAAAATGTCAACTTATTTTTGTAAAATACTAGGAGGAAAGCTAGGAAGGGGACAACTTTTGGTTTTGGTTCTGGAGCAGCAAAATAGGAGATATGGATTTTCAAAGGCTTATTTAAATGCTAAAATTAACATTTAAATATTTACAGAGAAGAAAAGGTTGTTGGATTTGAATGAAAGTTGCACCATTAAATAGGTTGCAATATTCTAGGAATTTAGAAATTGGAATCAATTCATTTGGATTAATATTTTGTCCTGTGGAATTTTTGGAAATAAGATGTAAAAGGAAAAGAGAAACGGCGCTGTACATCGGGCCGAGAGGCCACAGCAGCGCAGCAGGCCCGGAGGGAAAACCCAGCCCACGCGCCGCCACGTCAAGGCGTAAAGGCTGAATACGCCTTCACCGACGGCGGATCGGTCATGCTGCTACAAGACGCTTTAAACTCCGACGGTGGATCCCACCCGCTGCATGCGTGAGGTCGACAGCCGCCCCACGGCGGCCGCCGCTCACCTCCGGCTAGAGGCGACGCGAAGCCGCCGGGCGGCGATACAGGCACGGAAGAGATGCGGAGGCTACCGCTGGACTGTGGTGGAGTCGCGGTTCGTGGTGGTGGAGACGGTCGCCGAGTGGCTCGCTGCCGGGCGACGAGGTCCCGCGGCGGAGGCGCCGGCATCGGTGGCTCGGCCGCTTCCGGCTGCAAAACAAGGGGGAAAGAGAGGGAAAGAATCATTGGCGCCTCGCTGTCCAGACGAGAGAGAGCTGGGCGGAGAAGGCCTGTACTGCTGACGCCGACGAGCCGAGGCGGTGGAGCCGAGCTCGATCTCGAGCTCGGGTGGTTCTAGAGAGGAAGGAGGGAAAGGGGAGGCCGATTGGGTGTGTGGAGGAGCGACAGGAAGAAGAGAGAGGCTCGGGGCGCCTTATATAGGCTGGCCGGTTCACCGTAGGCGTGGCCTACGGGCGCCCGCGAGATCGGCTCTGGAGGCCGTTGGAGAAGGAGTGGAGCTGTCCACGGTATTCGTGGGGATGGAGTAGGGCGCCAGGGAGAAGGAGAGAGAGCGGGGAAGGTTTCTCGCGCCACAGGTGAGGCCGGCCATTGGCCGAGCCGA